>CM035416.1:36330575-36355575 GCA_020310875.1 Ceratopteris richardii
TCCACCTCCCTCTGTGATCCGCGTGCCCTCCCACCTTCAGCTCAATGCCTTCTGCTCCCTTTGCTCTTTGCGGTGTGCCTCCACAACCAGAACTCCCCCGCAGACCTCTTCCAACCATGAAGAGAGGAAGAAGCCCCTCCCCCGTATGTGCCATCTTTAAGCGTACTCTCTCCAAAATTAACAGCCAAAAGCTGTTATACTTTTCTGTTACTTCTGACAAAGGGTCGCCCCTTTTCTAATGTACATGCACACCTCTCTGATGCCTTTCCCCTTTTTTCTTGTGCTACATCCTCCACATATCCCTCATTGACAAGGGAGACTACGAATTCATTGGCCTCAGGGATTAATGGCCCCATTTTTCGAAGTTCTTTAGTGGTGTCAGATCTGAAGAAAAAAACGGCCTGTCACACCCCTTCGCCTTTTTTTTTTGTGCCTCAGAACCACCAGAAATGAGTCGGGGCCTTCATGACTCCCTTGGGATCTGCAAATACATTTTCTAGTAATTGGCTCCGTGGAGGCAATGGGCTAGCATCAGCGAATTCCACAGCATCCTCCACAATCTCATCGGTTTTCTTGTTAATGCTTTGTAGGTCAGTTTCATCCACAAGACCACTCTCTAGAAGGTATTTTTTCAATGCTATAATTGGATCTCTCGCAGCATAATGTGCCTTTTTCAGCTGGTTGACGAAGCTCCTCTGGATCAGCAAGTGAGTGGCCTCTGCACCGATAAGTTTCACATTCTATAAGAGTGGGGCCATCACCTCGCCTAGCACGAGCAACAGCTTCTAAGGCTACCTATCTAACCTTCAAGACATCCATACCATCACCATGAATCCCTGGAATCCCAAAAGCAGGACCCTTCTTCCATATCTCATGCACAGAAGTTGCCCGAATATGGAACATACCGATGGCCCAAAGGTTATTCTCAACAACAAAGATGATGGGAAGCAGCTTCCTGCTCCAGCAACACAGGTGGAGGTTGAACTCCTAAAGGAGGTCCACAATCAATAAATCTAGGCGCATCTGTCTCCAAGGGATGAGCTGGACCATATCCAAAGAGGGATCCAAGATGTGCACTATCTTTAGAATGGAAGTTCTCCCTTCTAGCATTCCTCTTCAACCAAAAAGGCATCATGTAGTCCCCATATAATTCTCATCAATCATCGAATCACTCTTCAAGTATCTGAAATCAAACATATTTTCCTGCCAACTAGAACCACATTAGTGCATAAAAACCAACCATTTTGTGAGCTAACATACTCCCCTCTTCTTATTTGCGAAGTCATCCTCGACGAGCCACTTTTGTCGCAATATAATCCAAACAACCCTGAGAATGTCTGCGTACAACTTATTTACATACCTCTTCATCGAGCCATCATTCCCACTAGACCTGCACTCATTGAAGCTATTAATGCTCGAAAAAAAATCACTCATGAATACATACAAATCAGTCACTTCCAAATGATCCAAGAACATGCACATATATGCAACTCCAATTCCAACATGCATCAAATTTCTCGTTCACTCCATTATGAAAATGGTATCAACCGAGATAACACATGCATACCTTTCATGTTTTACACATGCAACTGTCATTGCGAAAAAACAGAAACGGAAATACCGAAATAAACAACAACAACTGAAATGAATTCAACAGGAGATGAAACATACCCAAAATGCATACCCCATTATTGACCTACTATTCGCTATATACAATCATTCCATGACTAGACACTCCCCAAGAATCCCCATCGTCGTCCTACAAAAGCCATCGAGACCCGAGTACAAGTCAAGATCTACATAAAAAAGCCTGGAGTGTCCCACACACTGGAAAACCCTCCGATAAAGCACACAAGTTATAAAGCAACCTCGTTGCATTACCTCGCTAAAGCCTCATCCATAAGTACATATAAAGTCTCCGTGCCTTCAAGAATGTTGATTCAAAGTGAGCTGATCTGTCATAAGCCATCACATAACAATCACACAAGCAAATAACGTTTCCTTCCAGGCGATCATCGCCCTCTCCTCTCTCTCTCTCTCCCCCTCAAGAGTGGGGAATAACTTTATAGGTAGATTTGGTTTTATATTCACATGTTTGCCTACGTTGTCACTGGATGCGATCCGTGGACCTGACCACCCGATCAGGTTGATTCCACTCATCTACCAATGCAATGCAGCGCACAACACACAAACACACAATGATAACACATAACATATATCAGCTAGCCCATAACGAAGCTGGATACGGCTCGTGGTCGTGACTACCCAGCCACGATGGCTCCACCTACCTACCAACCCGTTATGGCGCGTAGCTAAGACATAAACATATACATCCAAAGCCTATGGCGAAACTAGCTGCGGCTCGTGGTCCTAACCACCCGGCTAGGATAAATCCACCCACCTACTAGTCCACCATAGCGCATTGGTACGATCACAGCAACATAAATTTTTTTTCTTTTCCTTTCTTTTTCTTTTTTTTTCATAGTTAATTAATTTACCCAAGTCCTGAGAATTAGGGAGAGGAAGAAAGGGATTTTTTCCCCACTTTTCCCACACATGCATGCATACATATACACTCTAGCCTTTGACAGATCAACCACCTCTTCACTCCATTCTCTCAATTACAGACACTACATATGTATTCATCGATTTGACTTTTCACTAGGTAACTACAACCAGCTATGCCTTAGTCCCTCCTGTACCTATCCTTAGACGATTTAGAATGTGGGTCTCCGGGATGTCTCATGTAGCCTCACATCGTACTCGCATCCCAACGACTTCCCTAGGGCGAGTCAAGCTCAACTTCAGGAGCTCCGTCATCACTTTCTATTGTTAACACATATGCCCAAGCCCAAGTGATATCGTTTTCTTCGTTAGGCATTTCCCTCGAAGGGTCGAAACAGTAATATCGATCCCCCGCCCATCCTACATGCCGGGTCAGGTATTCCTCAAAACACTCAATATAAAACATAACATCCAAACCCTGGTTGATGAAGTATACCAGCCAGTGCGCTTCCTCCACATCATATTCCGTCTCAAAGTCGTCGACATCTATGTCCATGCGGGCGAATGTTTTGTCCGAGAAATATATCCTTAGCTCGTACAAATAGAGTTGAGTTATTTGATCTTCCATTTTGTTACTTAGCTCCTAACAGCCTCTGCGCAACACAAGAAAAATAATTAGAAATCCAAAATTCTTGAGATAGCAAGGAAGAATATTTATGACACACAAATCATAGCTTACATATGCGCATATATATATATATATATATATATATATGTATGTACAAGGAGTCTACTACGTCCTTCTGCTTGGATCTCGTCTGGATTCTCCCGTCCTAATGCTACTTGAAATATGGTTTAACTCGAAGCGCGTTAACCTTCACGGGAGCACATTCTTCTCCTAAATCTTGAATTTGCATGGAACCATTGGAGTTGAGTTCCACCACCTTAAATGGTCCTGCCCATCTTGTCTGTAACTTCCCCGGGAATTTATAATATTTACTATCATAGACTAGCACCAAATCCCCTTCTTGAATCGCGTACGTCTTGAGATTTTTGTCATGCCTCTCCTTACGTCTTCTTTGAATAGCTTCCAAACTTTGCTGTGCAATGAGTCTCTTTTCTTCTAGCTTGACCAGTTGTATGTACCTCTCCTTCAATGACTCTTCCTCTCCCAGCCTAGCCTCGATGGCTACTCTTAATGTCGGCACTTCTTTTTCGATGGGAAAGATGGCTTCCTCGCCATATACTAGGGAGAACGGAGTGCTCTTAGTCGTCACTCGGTAGGATGTTTGATACGCCCACAAAACTTCCAAAAGTCTCTCATCCAAGTCTCGCCTATGCACAGCTACTGTCTTTTTCAGAATCTGTTCAAGAACCTTGTTGGTGACCTCCACTTGTCCATTTGCCCTCGGGTAATATGGAGTGCTTTTTCTATGTTTGATCTTATATAATTCCATTAATCCTTCGATCGGTTCGTTGACAAAGTGCGTTCCTCTATCACTCACTATCTCCAACGGGCATCTGAATCGGGTGATAATTTGTTCATACAAAAATTTAGCTACATCAACAGCTCGGTCAGTCTTCAGAGCTTTAGCCTTTACCCACTTGGTAACATAGTCAGTGCAGACCAAGATATACCTATTGGATCTACATCTTGAGGGAGGATCAATAGGCCCCACAAAATCAATTCCCCACTTTTCAAAAGGCTTATATATATATAGGAAATTGGATCTTGCTTCAAGCAATTTGGATCTACATTGAAATCGAATGGACGGCAGCGTTATATTGGGAACTCTTTTGCTTCAATGTCTCCTTATTGGTCGTTCTTAACAACTCCACCATTTGCACTCTCTTTGGGGGCGGAGGCACGGTACTTCAACAACAAGGGCATTGATTCTATTGCAAAATGTTATGATTCCAAGTGGGAAATTTTACCTTTTCCAGCTATTCGCAGAACCTATGCAGTGGGATCGGCCTATCGATCCAAATGGATTCAAATAGCTCTCTTTTTGCAACAGTATGAAGTTCCCCTCTCCATTGATTTCTCAGATCCTTGGCGTGATTGGCTATTGGCGAAGCATACTAGATGGTGGACTCGTAAAGCAAATACCTACTATCTTTCACTTCTTCCTTCCGACGATGTCTCTCTTCAATGTAATGCGCGTTGGAAATTTCAAAAAGGTCCTACATGGTGGCATGCCAGATTTACGCTTCTTTGTGAATCTTCTCTCACTTTTAGGATGAAAATATTCATGTGGAGGATTTTCACAGGCCATTTCACTTTGGGAGCTTTTCTCTCCAGACATGGGTTGCAAGGTGTCCGATGTCCCCATTGCACTTCTCATGACGAGAGCATGCGTCTGGTTTTTTGGACTTGCTCATTCATTCAGAGATGGTGGAATAAACTTTTCTTGTTTCCTATCTGGGATATGCGACCCTCTAAAATTGGCAGCACCTTCTTCCTGTTTGGCTCAGGAGACAAAGTTTTGGACTTGGTTAGAAAGAGATGCATTTCACTACTCCTTTGGAATATCTGGATGTTTAGAAACAAAAGACTATTTCAAAACAAAAGCTATATCCCAAGCTTCTTATGGACTTTATGCAAGCTTAATTTGAGCCGTGAAATTGATGTAATGCCAGAGGAGGACAAAACGGCGTTTGCTTCCTTCTTGGAGATTGTCTTACTCATTGGACACACATATGTATTTGATTTGCACTCACTTTGTCTGTATGCAGATAGTGCAGTAGCGGGTACACTTGTATATATGGAGATAGTTTGTAGTTGCATCATATGGCAGGGGAGGAAGGAGGGGGACCTTTTTCCCTCCTCGACCATCTGTACATTATTTTTCTAATTGAATAAAGGGAGATTTTCCACACACACACACACAAAAAAAAAAAAAAAAAAAAAAATATATATATATATATATATATATATATATAGATATATATATATGTATATATACATATACATATATATATATATATATATATATATATATATATATATATATATATATATATATATATATGTATATGTATATATACATATATATATATCTATATATATATATATATATATATATATATATATATATATATATATATATATATATATATATATATATATATATATATATATATATATATATATATATATACATATATATGTATATATATATATATATATATATATATATATATATATATATACATATATATGTACATATATATATATGTATATATATATATATATATATATACATATATATATATACATATATATGTATATATATATATATATATATATATACATATACATATATATATGTATATATATATATATATATATATATATCTATATATATATATATATATATATATATATATATACATATATATATGTATATGTATATATATATATATATATATACATATAGATATATATATGTATATATATATATATATATATATATATACATATATATACATATATATATATATATATATGTATATATATACATATATATATATATATATCTATATATATATATATATATGTATATATATACATATATATATGTATATGTATATATATATATATATATATATATATATATATATATATATATATGTATATATATATATATATATATATATATATATATATATATATATATATATATATATATATACATATATATATATATATGTATATATATATATATATATATATATATATGTATATATATATACATACATATATATATGTGTTTAAGTTCTAACGCCCAGGAAAAAGTGATTGTGCAAGCCTTTATTTTGCTCAAACCCCTCGCAATCGGTCAACTTGGATTACTTAGAGCCCGCAATTACCTCGCAATGGATTCTTCCTATGTCTATGCACTAGCTCATATGTTCCCGGCAAACGCACCGAAATGTTTAGCTCTTTTGCCCAAGGGAAAGATGCATATATGCGCTTATGTTTTACTCAAACTTCCCAAATTCAGTCACTTGCCTTACTTCAAGTCACTAATGGGTGAAAAAATAGGAAAAGATAAAAGAAAGGGATCGCTCCGATGATGCATAGAACCAAGACAATTATGTTCCCAAAGCATCATGCAAATGTTTTATTTCAAAGACTCAAAGGTTTATCATATATCGTCCACAATAATATCCTAAAATCTAATCAGTTTCCCAACGGTGAATTCAACCACCCCATATTTAAAGATACTTTGTCTTATTGAGTTTCACCCGTACTTCATACAACCATAGTCGAATCCGATCAGAGAACTCGTGCAACTCGGTTGAACTAACACTTTGATGAGCTTGTGAATGCAGTAATCTTTACATATATAAAATTTTGTAGCCATCATTAACACCCATCATTTTTATGCGCAAATACGAACGTTTAGAATATATATATACAATGCCAACGAACTGCGCTTTGAAACCAATTCAGCAAGGTACGGTTTATGTTGTGTCTAATATAAATATTAAACATACATGTCAAATATCGATCATGGGAAGTTTGCGATCACAGTTCATATGTTCCATTTGGATATTAGGAAAAAAAAATCAACAACAGTGTACTGAAAAACACATGTAAATTATCATTCCATACACGCTAGAATATCTTGAAAAGCATTGACATAGCGCATGTAAAACATCTACAACCAGTACGGAAAACTGAGAGCACTTCTCCCAACAAGGTTGATCATTGAAAATAAACTCCCTGGATTTTTTCTTCTCTTCATCACCTAAACCCCTCTACTGCTATCCAAATTGCAGAAAAACAAACTCTAATTTAGATCAACATCGAGAGCAAGGTAACAGATAATTGCATTCTATCGCCACTCATTCCAATAGCTACTGGATTCCATAGGAAAACAGCAAAGATAGAACAAGGATCATGTTCCTTCAGATGTTGCCAAACAAAACGTACTTCTTGCATGTTGCTATAATACACATTTCTTAATGCAAACGAAAAGAAAACATATGAATAGTCTTATCTGCTAGTAGTCGCTCTTTTGTACATGATGACAGGTTTTCTCCTTGAACTATGAATGGATTTCAAAGTGCATCAGGTAATCAAGTGCTTTCATACCTTCAGACCAGTCGCAAGCAATCCTCCTCCCTGAATATCAGCGCCTCCCTTTTGAACTCTGATCTACTAGAAAACTCCTTCTTGGCCCCATCAATTCCTCACAGTTTGCCTCTATTTTTTTTCAGTAGCCACCCTTGATGCGCATCATTTTCCCCTCTTTTGTATATGCAGTATCTGCCTCTTCTTCAGATGGACTGTCCAGCACCTCATGACGCTTCCACTAGCATTGGCATGTTCCAGTCCTCTGTGCTGTTCCTGAACTCGAAACGATTGAGGCCTCAAATACTTCTTCTTCGAACCACAAGCACTCTCCTTCGATCTGAAGATGATGCCTTCCTCTGTCATATGCGTTTTCCCTTTGAGTTCTTCCTCTGAAGATGATGCGCTCTCCAACCTTGTCTCCCAACTCCGAACGAAAAACTCCCAAAAAACAAAAAAAATCCCCCAAGCTTCCCCCCTTTCTCGGGATATATGCACAGAACAGCCCTCTCTCCCACGTGCAGAGCTCCCTCCGTGCCTTTTCTGTAGCTGATTGCCCAGAATCGAGGGCTCCCCCCCTTTTTCGTTTCCTCCCTGTTAGAACAAAAGGGAGGCAAAAAAACAAAAAAAATCGGTAGCCCTCCAGCCTCCTTTTCCGTTTTTTTTCGTCAGAGCTCCCTTTTTCGGTTTTTCATGTCAGAGCTCCTTTTTCGCGGCTGCCACATACGAGCTATAACATGCCAAGGGTATGTTGCAAACCATGCATAAGAGCATGCTCATATGCGCATGCAAACTCATACTGCAGCTCACATATGTTCATGCACATATTTATCACATACGTTAGTGCGTGTGCATACATCAATACACATGGAAGCACTCACATCCACACTTACGCATATATGCTCACACACATGTACATCCAAGGATTTCAAATCACACATACATCACATTCCTTATATACACACACTGATACTTCTTGTATGTTCTAATGCTTACCAACTGAAGCACACGTATGAGCAATAAACACATCCTTGCGTGGGTAAATAGCCAAATCAAGCATACATTCAAGGATAGAGTTCACCTCGTTTAATAATTTTCCACCTTCCATTCCTCTGCTCCAGCTGCCACACAAAATCAACTGTCCTCTTCAATATCCACCTACAAAAGAAAGGTCCTCCACACCTTGTTCTGGTTATCACCACCAGCTCCTCTTATGTCACCAAAGAGTTCCCAGGCCTCATGTTCTGCTTCAAAGCATCCAATTTTAATGCGACATTGCATGCCGAAAGCTCCTGCAAACTGAAATCAAAAATATTTTCATGCCAAATAGATCCACATTAGTGCATCAAAACGAACCATTTTTCGGGCTAACATACTCCCCTCTTCTTAATTGCGAAGTCGTCCTCGACGAGCGATATGCTACCTGCACTCAAGTTATCTAACATGTGCTCATTACTCCATCAAATACAAATCTTTACCTTGCGTGTCTATTCTCTTCTTCCTCAATGTAGCACCTGCAATCACCCTCATACGATAGTCGGTTAGTACCAGGATCCAATCATTTCACTTACCATCTTTGTCCATCTTCTTGCATCTTCATCGCCATGTCCACCTGTCTACAAACTTCATCAAACATTAGAACCTTTCTTCATCAATCACAATAACATCTACAACCAAAATGAAAAGAGCAAACACATCACATCACACATCCTTGTCGCACATGCAAGCTCATCACAACTCATATGCATACACAGCAGAAGCCCATCCACGTTCCCTCTCTCGTCATTCCTCTCCATTCACATGCAATGTAAACACAAGTAAAAACTGGATCCAATTTTTTTTTCTCGGTATTCTTCTTGGCCTCAGAATCACTTTCCCACTACTTTTTCATACACACAACATGCATTCATGCAAGGCCTGCATTCACTCTTCCTTCCGTTACTCTTTTGGTTTTATACATTCACTCTCCTAATTTCTTTTCCATTTCCACTCAAATTCTCTTGCCCAATTTCCCATGCCACTTCTACCTAGGGTTTCTACTACCCATTTTCCTTTTCAGCGGATCTTTTTTTTTTTTTTTTTTTGTTTTTTTTTTTTTTTTTTGGCTTTTCCACTAAATTGCATGTTAAGTCACCACCACACCTCCTGAAAATGATGGACGCGTGATAAAGACGTCTCAAGCATAATGCGAGCTCACCCCGATAAGATCGCTCATCGTCGACATGCTTCAGGACATCGCAAGTAGTTGCACAACCTAAGAACCAAAATGAGCACCTCCGAAGAGTTTGCAGACAAACAAAGTAACTAGCACGCTTGGATCTCTCAAGTCCGAGTCTTCCACAAACACTTCGCAGCCAAAACCCTAGCTGAGCTTAAGCTTCGATTTGACATGTTTCATCAGGAGTCCACACATTCCCAGATCCCCACAACACATACACACATTCCCATCTGAGCATCATGCTCTCTTTCCTCTCTTCTGTCCCCCCTCGAGCTAGGAATTTTTCTCATTATTTTGTTCACATTTTTCTCTTCCTTTTTTCATCATTTTTCCACATATTTACTGACACTTGCCGGCCTACGCTGAAGCTGGATGCAACTCGTGGACTCGACCACCCGATCGAGTTTGTTCCACCCATCTACCAGCCCAACACAGCGCGCGACACACATACGGCTAGCCCTATGTGAAACCGACGTCGGTTCGTGGCTTTGACCATCCGGCCAAAATAGATCCACCCACCTATCGGCCCACATAGGCGCGTAGCCACATGCACACATACATAAACATATATTTTTTTTTTCATTCATTTGTTTTTTCATTCCCGCATCTCGAGAATTAGGAGACAAAAGAAAGGACATTTTTTTTTTCCAACCCAACCATTCACAACACGCACACATATATCCCCCCATGGACATCCCGATGAGACATATCTCCTCTCTGTCGCTACTCAAACCAAAATCCAGCCACTAATGCCATGGTCAACTTTTCCTCTGGAAACCCGCACATACTAACTACCTAGTCGACCTGAAAACCCCGAGAAATGTCACTTCAGTCCTAAGCGTACAACACGCTTGGTCCATCCGTCCTCACATCTCTGACTCGCAATCCGCAAAGCAAACCCTAGTTAGACTCAAGCCGTCCTCACCGAAATCCATCACCTCATCTATTGTTTCATCTCCAACCTCTGCCTCGCAGAGATTCCACCTGACCTGCTAGATGACTTGGATAACTACCATTAGCCGTTATACCTCTTAGTGCCTCAAGCCTCGCCGCTAGGTCTCTTAACCCTTGTTTGTTGTGCTCAATATCACTCTGATATTGGAATAGGTCACAATCGATGCCTCGGAACCGATTCCATATTTGCTCCATCTCTTTATCCTCTCTCATCCCTTTTTCAAATCTGAGGGGAATATCCTCCCTCTTCTCAACTCGAAGAGTCAACTTCTCGACTTCCTCTCTAATCGATCTTTCCTCCCAAATCCTATTCATATTTTCTACATCCAAATCATCTACCTTCTTCGATAATTCATTTTTCATCCTTTCTAACTCTGCTCCGAACGCATCCACCCTATCCAACACTTCTTTCAACTCTTCCTCCATTTTTCCTACTTTCGAGTCCTCTACCTTCCCTCTCGTCTCGTCGTCTTTCCGATTCATCCACCTACCGAGCTTGCTACTCAGCTTTGCATTCTCTTTCTCTACACGTCTCACTTTCTCATCACTCTCTGCTTGGGCACTTTTCATTCTTTCTAACTCCAGGTGGAACTCCTCACATGCCTTACCCGCTTGATCAATATATCGATGGATTATGCTTTGTAACTTCTCAATTTCATGCTCCATTCGTTCGACTCTCCTCATCGGATCATCCCTATCTCTTCAGGGTTCTTCTTCGATCATGACATGGTAGCAGTCTATCGTTACCTGACTAGTTCTAATGTCCAAGACTTCTTTTCTTATTTGATTTCCCCTTCTAACCCCTCTTTCATGCTGAAGTGTTTGGATTTGTCTTTTTAAGTTGTTGTTTTCCCCCTTTAACTCTTTATTCTCACTTTCCACCGATCGCATTTGCTTTTCCCAATTTCCTAAGACTTCTTCCATTTTCACTTGATTTTCCTCTATTCTCTCCATCTTGAACTTATCGCCATCCCTCTCCACATGCAGCCAATTAACTTGACATTCCAGGCTCTTCACAAGTTCTACCAAGCCTCGGTCCGGAGATCCAGTCTCCTTGCTCTCACTTGCTATTGTGGTCTCTATCGACGAAGTAACTCTGCTCTTGTCAACTTCCACATACAAAGAGGATAAACACCTATCGGATTGATTCATTGCGACCTTTACGTCAGTCACATCTTTTGAGCCACACACGTGCTCGCATAGTCTCTTTTTCCCGCAATCCGCACATGTGGGGACAAAATCCAATGGGGTGCATACACGAGGGCAATATTTAGCTATATGCTCAATCTGCTCACAACACCAGCATCTCACATAATTTGATATCGGGCCAAACCGTCGACCTCGGTTCACATGATGTCTCATGGTCGGACCAGAATATATCCATCTCCTATTTTGTCCAAAATTTGTTTGTGTCATGTTTGCCTTTTCAAAACCATAGGCTTGCCTTTGTTGGGCCATAACTTCAATGAAAATCAAAGCAGATTTGAGATCGACTTGGCTGAGCCACACGATTGGGGCACCAAGCGAACTCGTAACACTCTCTATGAGATGTGCTAAGCCAATTCCCGGCAAACGCACCAAAATGTTTAAGTTCTAACGCTCAGGAAAAAAAGTGATTGTGCAAGCCTTTATTTTGCTCAAACCCCTCGCAATCGGTCAACTTGGATTACTTAGAGCCCGCAATTACCTCGCAATGGATTCTTCCTATGTCTATGCACTAGCTCATATGTTCCCGGCAAACGCACCGAAATGTTTAGCTCTTTTGCCCAAGGGAAAGATGCATATATGCGCTTATGTTTTACTCAAACTTCCCAAATTCAGTCACTTGCCTTACTTCAAGTCACTAATGGGTGAAAAAATAGGAAAAGATAAAAGAAAGGGATCGCTCCGATGATGCATAGAACCAAGACAATTATGTTCCCAAAGCATCATGCAAATGTTTTATTTCAAAGACTCAAAGGTTTATCATATATCGTCCACAATAATATCCTAAAATCTAATCAGTTTCCCAACGGTGAATTCAACCACCCCATATTTAAAGATACTTTGTCTTATTGAGTTTCACCCGTACTTCATACAACCATAGTCGAATCCGATCAGAGAACTCGTGCAACTCAGTTGAACTAACACTTTGATGAGCTTGTGAATGCAGTAATCTTTACATATATAAAATTTTGTAGCCATCATTAACACCCATCATTTTTATGCGCAAATACGAACGTTTAGAATATATATATACAATGCCAACGAACTGCGCTTTGAAACCAATTCAGCAAGGTACGGTTTATGTTGTGTCTAATATAAATATTAAACATACATGTCAAATATCGATCATGGGAAGTTTGCGATCACAGTTCATATGTTCCATTTGGATATTAGGAAAAAAAAAATCAACAACAGTGTACTGAAAAACACATGTAAATTATCATTCCATACACGCTAGAATATCTTGAAAAGCATTGACATAGCGCATGTAAAACATCTACAACCAGTACGGAAAACTGAGAGCACTTCTTCCAACAAGGTTGATCATTGAAAATAAACTCCCTGGATTTTTTCTTCTCTTCATCACCTAAACCCCTCTACTGCTATACAAATTGCAGAAAAACAAACTCTAATTTAGATCAACCGCGAGAGCAAGGTAACAGATAATTGCATTCTATCGCCACTCATTCCAATAGCTACTGGATTCCATAGGAAAACAGCAAAGATAGAACAAGGATCATGTTCCTTCAGATGTTGCCAAACAAAACGTACTTCTTGCATGTTGCTATAATACACATTTCTTAATGCAAACGAAAAGAAAACATATGAATAGTCTTATCTGCTAGTAGTCGCGCTCTTTTGTACATGATGACAGGTTTTCTCCTTGAACTATGAATGGATTTCAAAGTGCATCAGGTAATCAAGTGCTTTCATACCTTCAGACCAGTCGCAAGCAATCCTCCTCCCTGAATATCAGCGCCTCCCTTTTGAACTCTGATCTACTAGAAAACTCCTTCTTGGCCCCATCAATTCCTCACAGTTTGCCTCTATTTTTTTTCAGTAGCCACCCTTGATGCGCATCATTTTCCCCTCTTTTGTATATGCAGTATCTGCCTCTTCTTCAGATGGACTGTCCAGCACCTCATGACGCTTCCACTAGCATTGGCATGTTCCAGTCCTCTGTGCTGTTCCTGAACTCGAAACGATTGAGGCCTCAAATACTTCTTCTTTGAACCACAAGCACTCTCCTTCGATCTGAAGATGATGCCTTCCCTCTGTCATATGCGTTTTCCCTTTGAGTTCTTCCTCTGAAGATGATGCGCTCTCCAACCTTGTCTCCCAACTCCGAACGAAAAACTCCCAAAAAACAAAAAAAATCCCCCAAGCTTCCCCCCTTTCTCGGGATATATGCACAGAACAGCCCTCTCTCCCACGTGCAGAGCTCCCTCCGTGCCTTTTCTGTAGCTGATTGCCCAGAATCGAGGGCTCCCCCCCTTTTTCGTTTCCTCCCTGTTAGAACAAAAGGGAGGCAAAAAAACAAAAAAAATCGGTAGCCCTCCAGCCTCCTTTTCCGTTTTTTTTCGTCAGAGCTCCCTTTTTCGGTTTTTCATGTCAGAGCTCCTTTTTCGCGGCTGCCACATACGAGCTATAACATGCCAAGGGTATGTTGCAAACCATGCATAAGAGCATGCTCATATGCGCATGCAAACTCATACTGCAGCTCACATATGTTCATGCACATATTTATCACATACGTTAGTGCGTGTGCATACATCAATACACATGGAAGCACTCACATCCACACTTACGCATATATGCTCACACACATGTACATCCAAGGATTTCAAATCACACATACATCACATTCCTTATATACACACACTGATACTTCTTGTATGTTCTAATGCTTACCAACTGAAGCACACGTATGAGCAATAAACACATCCTTGCGTGGGTAAATAGCCAAATCAAGCATACATTCAAGGATAGAGTTCACCTCGTTTAATAATTTTCCACCTTCCATTCCTCTGCTCCAGCTCCCACACAAAATCAACTGTCCTCTTCAATATCCACCTACAAAAGAAAGGTCCTCCACACCTTGTTCTGGTTATCACCACCAGCTCCTCTTATGTCACCAAAGAGTTCCCAGGCCTCATGTTCTGCTTCAAAGCATCCAATTTTAATGCGACATTGCATGCCGAAAGCTCCTGCAAACTGAAATCAAAAATATTTTCATGCCAAATAGATCCACATTAGTGCATCAAAACGAACCATTTTTCGGGCTAACATACTCCCCTCTTCTTAATTGCGAAGTCGTCCTCGATGAGCGATATGCTACCTGCACTCAAGTTATCTAACATGTGCTCATTACTCCATCAAATACAAATCTTTACCTTGCGTGTCTATTCTCTTCTTCCTCAATGTAGCACCTGCAATCACCCTCATACGATAGTCGGTTAGTACCAGGATTCAATCATTTCACTTACCATCTTTGTCCATCTTCTTGCATCTTCATCGCCATGTCCACCTGTCTACAAACTTCATCAAACATTAGAACCTTTCTTCATCAATCACAATAACATCTACAACCAAAATGAAAAGAGCAAACACATCACATCACACATCCTTGTCGCACATGCAAGCTCATCACAACTCATATGCATACACAGCAGAAGCCCATCCACGTTCCCTCTCTCGTCATTCCTCTCCATTCACATGCAATGTAAACACAAGTAAAAACTGGATCCAATTTTTTTTTCTCGGTATTCTTCTTGGCCTCAGAATCACTTTCCCACTACTTTTTCATACACACAACATGCATTCATGCAAGGCCTGCATTCACTCTTCCTTCCGTTACTCTTTTGGTTTTATACATTCACTCTCCTAATTTCTTTTCCATTTCCACTCAAATTCTCTTGCCCAATTTCCCATGCCACTTCTACCTAGGGTTTCTACTACCCATTTTCCTTTTCAGCGGATCTTTTTTTTTTTTTTTTTTTGTTTTTTTTTTTTTTTTTTTGGCTTTTCCACTAAATTGCATGTTAAGTCACCACCACACCTCCTGAAAATGATGGACGCGTGATAAAGACGTCTCAAGCATAATGCGAGCTCACCCCGATAAGATCGCTCATCGTCGACATGCTTCAGGACATCGCAAGTAGTTGCACAACCTAAGAACCAAAATGAGCACCTCCGAAGAGTTTGCAGACAAACAAAGTAACTAGCACGCTTGGATCTCTCAAGTCCGAGTCTTCCACAAACACTTCGCAGCCAAAACCCTAGCTGAGCTTAAGCTTCGATTTGACATGTTTCATCAGGAGTCCACACATTCCCAGATCCCCACAACACATACACACATTCCCATCTGAGCATCATGCTCTCTTTCCTCTCTTCTGTCCCCCCTCGAGCTAGGAATTTTTCTCATTATTTTGTTCACATTTTTCTCTTCCTTTTTTCATCATTTTTCCACATATTTACTGACACTTGCCGGCCTACGCTGAAGCTGGATGCAACTCGTGGACTCGACCACCCGATCGAGTTTGTTCCACCCATCTACCAGCCCAACACAGCGCGCGACACACATACGGCTAGCCCTATGTGAAACCGACGTCGGTTCGTGGCTTTGACCATCCGGCCAAAATAGATCCACCCACCTATCGGCCCACATAGGCGCGTAGCCACATGCACACATACATAAACATATATTTTTTTTTTCATTCATTTGTTTTTTCATTCCCGCATCTCGAGAATTAGGAGACAAAAGAAAGGACATTTTTTTTTTCCAACCCAACCATTCACAACACGCACACATATATCCCCCCATGGACATCCCGATGAGACATATCTCCTCTCTGTCGCTACTCAAACCAAAATCCAGCCACTAATGCCATGGTCAACTTTTCCTCTGGAAACCCGCACATACTAACTACCTAGTCGACCTGAAAACCCCGAGAAATGTCACTTCAGTCCTAAGCGTACAACACGCTTGGTCCATCCGTCCTCACATCTCTGACTCGCAATCCGCAAAGCAAACCCTAGTTAGACTCAAGCCGTCCTCACCGAAATCCATCACCTCATCTATTGTTTCATCTCCAACCTCTGCCTCGCAGAGATTCCACCTGACCTGCTAGATGACTTGGATAACTACCATTAGCCGTTATACCTCTTAGTGCCTCAAGCCTCGCCGCTAGGTCTCTTAACCCTTGTTTGTTGTGCTCAATATCACTCTGATATTGGAATAGGTCACAATCGATGCCTCGGAACCGATTCCATATTTGCTCCATCTCTTTATCCTCTCTCATCCCTTTTTCAAATCTGAGGGGAATATCCTCCCTCTTCTCAACTCGAAGAGTCAACTTCTCGACTTCCTCTCTAATCGATCTTTCCTCCCAAATCCTATTCATATTTTCTACATCCAAATCATCTACCTTCTTCGATAATTCATTTTTCATCCTTTCTAACTCTGCTCCGAACGCATCCACCCTATCCAACACTTCTTTCAACTCTTCCTCCATTTTTCCTACTTTCGAGTCCTCTACCTTCCCTCTCGTCTCGTCGTCTTTCCGATTCATCCACCTACCGAGCTTGCTACTCAGCTTTGCATTCTCTTTCTCTACACGTCTCACTTTCTCATCACTCTCTGCTTGGGCACTTTTCATTCTTTCTAACTCCAGGTGGAACTCCTCACATGCCTTACCCGCTTGATCAATATATCGATGGATTATGCTTTGTAACTTCTCAATTTCATGCTCCATTCGTTCGACTCTCCTCATCGGATCATCCCTATCTCTTCAGGGTTCTTCTTCGATCATGACATGGTAGCAGTCTATCGTTACCTGACTAGTTCTAATGTCCAAGACTTCTTTTCTTATTTGATTTCCCCTTCTAACCCCTCTTTCATGCTGAAGTGTTTGGATTTGTCTTTTAAGTTGTTGTTTTCCCCCTTTAACTCTTTATTCTCACTTTCCACCGATCGCATTTGCTTTTCCCAATTTCCTAAGACTTCTTCCATTTTCACTTGATTTTCCTCTATTCTCTCCATCTTGAACTTATCGCCATCCCTCTCCACATGCAGCCAATTAACTTGACATTCCAGGCTCTTCACAAGTTCTACCAAGCCTCGGTCCGGAGATCCAGTCTCCTTGCTCTCACTTGCTATTGTGGTCTCTATCGACGAAGTAACTCTGCTCTTGTCAACTTCCACATACAAAGAGGATAAACACCTATCGGATTGATTCATTGCGACCTTTACGTCAGTCACATCTTTTGAGCCACACACGTGCTCGCATAGTCTCTTTTTCCCGCAATCCGCACATGTGGGGACAAAATCCAATGGGGTGCATACACGAGGGCAATATTTAGCTATATGCTCAATCTGCTCACAACACCAGCATCTCACATAATTTGATATCGGGCCAAACCGTCGACCTCGGTTCACATGATGTCTCATGGTCGGACCAGAATATATCCATCTCCTATTTTGTCCAAAATTTGTTTGTGTCATGTTTGCCTTTTCAAAACCATAGGCTTGCCTTTGTTGGGCCATAACTTCAATGAAAATCAAAGCAGATTTGAGATCGACTTGGCTGAGCCACACGATTGGGGCACCAAGCGAACTCGTAACACTCTCTATGAGATGTGCTAAGCCAATTCCCGGCAAACGCACCAAAATGTTTAAGTTCTAACGCTCAGGAAAAAAAGTGATTGTGCAAGCCTTTATTTTGCTCAAACCCCTCGCAATCGGTCAACTTGGATTACTTAGAGCCCGCAATTACCTCGCAATGGATTCTTCCTATGTCTATGCACTAGCTCATATGTTCCCGGCAAACGCACCGAAATGTTTAGCTCTTTTGCCCAAGGGAAAGATGCATATATGCGCTTATGTTTTACTCAAACTTCCCAAATTCAGTCACTTGCCTTACTTCAAGTCACTAATGGGTGAAAAAATAGGAAAAGATAAAAGAAAGGGATCGCTCCGATGATGCATAGAACCAAGACAATTATGTTCCCAAAGCATCATGCAAATGTTTTATTTCAAAGACTCAAAGGTTTATCATATATCGTCCACAATAATATCCTAAAATCTAATCAGTTTCCCAACGGTGAATTCAACCACCCCATATTTAAAGATACTTTGTCTTATTGAGTTTCACCCGTACTTCATACAACCATAGTCGAATCCGATCAGAGAACTCGTGCAACTCAGTTGAACTAACACTTTGATGAGCTTGTGAATGCAGTAATCTTTACATATATAAAATTTTGTAGCCATCATTAACACCCATCATTTTTATGCGCAAATACGAACGTTTAGAATATATATATACAATGCCAACGAACTGCGCTTTGAAACCAATTCAGCAAGGTACAGTTTATGTTGTGTCTAATATAAATATTAAACATACATGTCAAATATCGATCATGGGAAGTTTGCGATCACAGTTCATATGTTCCATTTGGATATTAGGAAAAAAAAATCAACAACAGTGTACTGAAAAACACATGTAAATTATCATTCCATACACGCTAGAATATCTTGAAAAGCATTGACATAGCGCATGTAAAACATCTACAACAGTACGGAAAACTGAGAGCACTTCTTCCAACAAGGTTGATCATTGAAAATAAACTCCCTGGATTTTTTCTTCTCTTCATCACCTAAACCCCTCTACTGCTATACAAATTGCAGAAAAACAAACTCTAATTTAGATCAACCGCGAGAGCAAGGTAACAGATAATTGCATTCTATCGCCACTCATTCCAATAGCTACTGGATTCCATAGGAAAACAGCAAAGATAGAACAAGGATCATGTTCCTTCAGATGTTGCCAACAAAACGTACTTCTTGCATGTTGCTATAATACACATTTCTTAATGCAAACGAAAAGAAAACATATGAATAGTCTTATCTGCTAGTAGTCGCGCTCTTTGTACATGATGACAGGTTTTCTCCTTGAACTATGAATGGATTTCAAAGTGCATCAGGTAATCAAGTGCTTTCATACCTTCAGACCAGTCGCAAGCAATCCTCCTCCCTGAATATCAGCGCCTCCCTTTGAACTCTGATCTACTAGAAAACTCCTTCTTGGCCCATCAATTCCTCACAGTTTGCCTCTATTTTTTTTCAGTAGCCACCCTTGATGCGCATCATTTTCCCCTCTTTTGTATATGCAGTATCTGCCTCTTCTTCAGATGGACTGTCCAGCACCTCATGACGCTTCCACTAGCATTGGCATGTTCCAGTCCTCTGTGCTGTTCCTGAACTCGAAACGATTGAGGCCTCAAATACTTCTTCTTTGAACCACAAGCACTCTCCTTCGATCTGAAGATGATGCCTTCCCTCTGTCATATGCGTTTTCCCTTTGAGTTCTTCCTCTGAAGATGATGCGCTCTCCAACCTTGTCTCCCAACTCCGAACGAAAAACTCCCAAAAAACAAAAAAAATCCCCCAAGCTTCCCCCTTTCTCGGGATATATGCACAGAACAGCCCTCTCTCCCACGTGCAGAGCTCCCTCCGTGCCTTTTCTGTAGCTGATTGCCCAGAATCGAGGGCTCCCCCCTTTTTCGTTTCCTCCCTGTTAGAACAAAAGGGAGGAAAAAAACAAAAAAAATTGGTAGCCCTCCAGCCTCCTTTTCCGTTTTTTTTCGTCAGAGCTCCCTTTTCGGTTTTTCATGTCAGAGCTCCTTTTTCGCGGCTGCCACATACGAGCTATAACATGCCAAGGGTATGTTGCAAACCATGCATAAGAGCATGCTCATATGCGCATGCAAACTCATACTGCAGCTCACATATGTTCATGCACATATTATCACATACGTTAGTGCGTGTGCATACATCAATACACATGGAAGCACTCACATCCACACTTACGCATATATGCTCACACACATGTACATCCAAGGATTTCAAATCACACATACATCACATTCCTTATATACACACACTGATACTTCTTGTATGTTCTAATGCTTACCAACTGAAGCACACGTATGAGCAATAAACACATCCTTGCGTGGGTAAATAGCCAAATCAAGCATACATTCAAGGATAGAGTTCACCTCGTTTAATAATTTTCCACCTTCCATTCCTCTGCTCCAGCTGCCACACAAAATCAACTGTCCTCTTCAATATCCACCTACAAAAGAAAGGTCCTCCACACCTTGTTCTGGTTATCACCACCAGCTCCTTATGTCACCAAAGAGTTCCCAGGCCTCATGTTCTGCTTCAAAGCATCCAATTTTAATGCGACATTGCATGCCGAAAGCTCCTGCAAACTGAAATCAAAAATATTTTCATGCCAAATAGATCCACATTAGTGCATCAAAACGAACCATTTTTCGGGCTAACATACTCCCTCTTCTTAATTGCGAAGTCGTCCTCGACGAGCGATATGCTACCTGCACTCAAGTTATCCCACTACTTTTTCATACACACAACATGCATTCATGCAAGGCCTGCATTCACTCTTCCTTCCGTTACTCTTTTGGTTTTATACATTCACTCTCCTAATTTCTTTTCCATTTCCACTCAAATTCTCTTGCCCAATTTCCCATGCCACTTCTACCTAGGGTTTCTACTACCCATTTTCCTTTTCAGCGGATCTTTTTTTTTTTTTTTTTTTTGTTTTTTTTTTTTTTTTTTTGGCTTTTCCACTAAATTGCATGTTAAGTCACCACCACACCTCCTGAAAATGATGGACGCGTGATAAAGACGTCTCAAGCATAATGCGAGCTCACCCCGATAAGATCGCTCATCGTCGACATGCTTCAGGACATCGCAAGTAGTTGCACAACCTAAGAACCAAAATGAGCACCTCCGAAGAGTTTGCAGACAAACAAAGTAACTAGCACGCTTGGATCTCTCAAGTCCGAGTCTTCCACAAACACTTCGCAGCCAAAACCCTAGCTGAGCTTAAGCTTCGATTTGACATGTTTCATCAGGAGTCCACACATTCCCAGATCCCCACAACACATACACACATTCCCATCTGAGCATCATGCTCTCTTTCCTCTCTTCTGTCCCCCCTCGAGCTAGGAATTTTTCTCATTATTTTGTTCACATTTTTCTCTTCCTTTTTTCATCATTTTTCCACATATTTACTGACACTTGCCGGCCTACGCTGAAGCTGGATGCAACTCGTGGACTCGACCACCCGATCGAGTTTGTTCCACCCATCTACCAGCCCAACACAGCGCGCGACACACATACGGCTAGCCCTATGTGAAACCGACGTCGGTTCGTGGCTTTGACCATCCGGCCAAAATAGATCCACCCACCTATCGGCCCACATAGGCGCGTAGCCACATGCACACATACATAAACATATATTTTTTTTTTCATTCATTTGTTTTTTCATTCCCGCATCTCGAGAATTAGGAGACAAAAGAAAGGACATTTTTTTTTTTCCAACCCAACCATTCACAACACGCACACATATATCCCCCCATGGACATCCCGATGAGACATATCTCCTCTCTGTCGCTACTCAAACCAAAATCCAGCCACTAATGCCATGGTCAACTTTTCCTCTGGAAACCCGCACATACTAACTACCTAGTCGACCTGAAAACCCCGAGAAATGTCACTTCAGTCCTAAGCGTACAACACGCTTGGTCCATCCGTCCTCACATCTCTGACTCGCAATCCGCAAAGCAAACCCTAGTTAGACTCAAGCCGTCCTCACCGAAATCCATCACCTCATCTATTGTTTCATCTCCAACCTCTGCCTCGCAGAGATTCCACCTGACCTGCTAGATGACTTGGATAACTACCATTAGCCGTTATACCTCTTAGTGCCTCAAGCCTCGCCGCTAGGTCTCTTAACCCTTGTTTGTTGTGCTCAATATCACTCTGATATTGGAATAGGTCACAATCGATGCCTCGGAACCGATTCCATATTTGCTCCATCTCTTTATCCTCTCTCATCCCTTTTTCAAATCTGAGGGGAATATCCTCCCTCTTCTCAACTCGAAGAGTCAACTTCTCGACTTCCTCTCTAATCGATCTTTCCTCCCAAATCCTATTCATATTTTCTACATCCAAATCATCTACCTTCTTCGATAATTCATTTTTCATCCTTTCTAACTCTGCTCCGAACGCATCCACCCTATCCAACACTTCTTTCAACTCTTCCTCCATTTTTCCTACTTTCGAGTCCTCTACCTTCCCTCTCGTCTCGTCGTCTTTCCGATTCATCCACCTACCGAGCTTGCTACTCAGCTTTGCATTCTCTTTCTCTACACGTCTCACTTTCTCATCACTCTCTGCTTGGGCACTTTTCATTCTTTCTAACTCCAGGTGGAACTCCTCACATGCCTTACCCGCTTGATCAATATATCGATGGATTATGCTTTGTAACTTCTCAATTTCATGCTCCATTCGTTCGACTCTCCTCATCGGATCATCCCTATCTCTTCAGGGTTCTTCTTCGATCATGACATGGTAGCAGTCTATCGTTACCTGACTAGTTCTAATGTCCAAGACTTCTTTTCTTATTTGATTTCCCCTTCTAACCCCTCTTTCATGCTGAAGTGTTTGGATTTGTCTTTTTAAGTTGTTGTTTTCCCCCTTTAACTCTTTATTCTCACTTTCCACCGATCGCATTTGCTTTTCCCAATTTCCTAAGACTTCTTCCATTTTCACTTGATTTTCCTCTATTCTCTCCATCTTGAACTTATCGCCATCCCTCTCCACATGCAGCCAATTAACTTGACATTCCAGGCTCTTCACAAGTTCTACCAAGCCTCGGTCCGGAGATCCAGTCTCCTTGCTCTCACTTGCTATTGTGGTCTCTATCGACGAAGTAACTCTGCTCTTGTCAACTTCCACATACAAAGAGGATAAACACCTATCGGATTGATTCATTGCGACCTTTACGTCAGTCACATCTTTTGAGCCACACACGTGCTCGCATAGTCTCTTTTTCCCGCAATCCGCACATGTGGGGACAAAATCCAATGGGGTGCATACACGAGGGCAATATTTAGCTATATGCTCAATCTGCTCACAACACCAGCATCTCACATAATTTGATATCGGGCCAAACCGTCGACCTCGGTTCACATGATGTCTCATGGTCGGACCAGAATATATCCATCTCCTATTTTGTCCAAAATTTGTTTGTGTCATGTTTGCCTTTTCAAAACCATAGGCTTGCCTTTGTTGGGCCATAACTTCAATGAAAATCAAAGCAGATTTGAGATCGACTTGGCTGAGCCACACGATTGGGGCACCAAGCGAACTCGTAACACTCTCTATGAGATGTGCTAAGCCAATTCCCGGCAAACGCACCAAAATGTTTAAGTTCTAACGCTCAGGAAAAAAAGTGATTGTGCAAGCCTTTATTTTGCTCAAACCCCTCGCAATCGGTCAACTTGGATTACTTAGAGCCCGCAATTACCTCGCAATGGATTCTTCCTATGTCTATGCACTAGCTCATATGTTCCCGGCAAACGCACCGAAATGTTTAGCTCTTTTGCCCAAGGGAAAGATGCATATATGCGCTTATGTTTTACTCAAACTTCCCAAATTCAGTCACTTGCCTTACTTCAAGTCACTAATGGGTGAAAAAATAGGAAAAGATAAAAGAAAGGGATCGCTCCGATGATGCATAGAACCAAGACAATTATGTTCCCAAAGCATCATGCAAATGTTTTATTTCAAAGACTCAAAGGTTTATCATATATCGTCCACAATAATATCCTAAAATCTAATCAGTTTCCCAACGGTGAATTCAACCACCCCATATTTAAAGATACTTTGTCTTATTGAGTTTCACCCGTACTTCATACAACCATAGTCGAATCCGATCAGAGAACTCGTGCAACTCAGTTGAACTAACACTTTGATGAGCTTGTGAATGCAGTAATCTTTACATATATAAAATTTTGTAGCCATCATTAACACCCATCATTTTTATGCGCAAATACGAACGTTTAGAATATATATATACAATGCCAACGAACTGCGCTTTGAAACCAATTCAGCAAGGTACGGTTTATGTTGTGTCTAATATAAATATTAAACATACATGTCAAATATCGATCATGGGAAGTTTGCGATCACAGTTCATATGTTCCATTTGGATATTAGGAAAAAAAAATCAACAACAGTGTACTGAAAAACACATGTAAATTATCATTCCATACACGCTAGAATATCTTGAAAAGCATTGACATAGCGCATGTAAAACATCTACAACCAGTACGGAAAACTGAGAGCACTTCTTCCAACAAGGTTGATCATTGAAAATAAA
>CM035416.1:36363075-36365575 GCA_020310875.1 Ceratopteris richardii
GCAAACGAGTTTCCCACATAGCGCTGCCTCCCATTCCATGTCAGGCAAACCGAAGCCTTTTTAAAACTTCTCATTAAGAAATTGAGGGTAAGGAATGGAGTATGTAACGGAGCATGCGAGAAAAACTTATTCCAAGGGTCTAAATTCCAACTTCCCTTATAGCACATCTCTGCATTTTCTATGAGCTTCCAGAAAACCTTAGTCCATAGTGGTCTTTGAAAGATTGAAATACGCATAATAAAGGCTACCTGCCTGGCTTGAAAATGTGTATGTAAATGCAAAATTCCAAGACCACCTCTTAGTTTGGGCTGACAAATAAACTCCCATGCGGAAAACATCAATGCCCTATTATGCCTTTTATTCCACAAGAAATTCTTCAACACGCCTTCAAAAACATGAAGATGATACTTCTTTCAATCAAGAAGCAATAGATAATACATAACATACGGCTTCATAAAAACTTGAACAATTCTGATGCTAATATGCATTGGCCATTGCATCGCATGCCATAAACTCATTTTACTTCTGACTCTATTTAAAACCCATTCAATTTTGTCGTGCCGCACAAAAATATCAATAAGCACTGATTTTTTCATATTAATAAGTAAACCCGACGCATTAGAAAAAGGCTTTAATGAAGCAATAATATTCTGAACATTTTCATGCTCTGCTTTAGCAAAGATAAATGTATCATCCGCCAAACCAACGACGATTTGCTAAGTTCCAAAAACTGAAATACCATGAATAGAATGCGAATTCATTTTAGCCTCCAACATATAGAACATTGGTGATGAAGCCAACGCATAAAAAAGTGGGCTTAGGGGGCATCCCAGGCGCACGGATCTTTCAATAGGAAAAGAATCAGAGAGCCTTCCATTTATCTCTACATGGGATGCACTATCTTGTGCTAAGATATAAATCAACCGACTAAATTTAACTCCAAAGCCAAGTTTTTTAAGCACAATGGCAATGAAATCTCATCGAAGGCGATCAAACGCTTTCTCAAAATCAATTTGCATACCCACTATTTGTTGATTAGATGAAACAGCATGTTCCATTAAGATCTGAGTAAAGAAAATGTTATCATAAATTGATCCACCATTGATGAAGCCAGTCTGCAAAAGATGAACCACCTTATGAATAATGGGCTTAAGTCTCAAGGCAAAAATCTTAGCAAAGATTTCATAAATAATGCTCATCATAGTGATCGGCCTCCAATCACCCAACCATTTCGGCACCTCACTTTGGGAATAAGCTTAATCTTACCCAGCTTGAACGAGTAAGGCATCTTTTGATCTCTCCATATTTCATTACAAACATCCACAACGAGCGTTTTAAGAGAAGACCAAAAAACAACCACAAACTCCTTTGTAATACCATCCAATCCTGGCGCTTTTCCATTTTTAAGAGATTGAAGGGCTATGAAAACTTCTTCCTCAGTTATTCCTTTTTCACAAGCTTCAGCCATGCAGGTATCCAGGATCTGAGTAAAAGCAAGAGCATCTTGAAGAGACGAGAACCACGCATCATCAATTTTGAAGGAGGTAGCAAACAGATCCTCGAAGTGTTGTGTGCAAACAGTAGCAATGTTTCCATCCCGAAAAGTTAAACCGTCCACTTCAAGCATGGTAATAGTATCCTTAGACGCTTAGCCCGAAGGAAGTCAAAGAAGCATTTAGAACTTGCATGAAGATCATTTACTTCACTACATCTAGCTCGGACTTTCGAAGATTGAATAGCATTATTTTCAATAACTTGTAGGCACCTCTAAGCAGCACATAACTGCATATATTCAGCCTCTGAAAGTATGAGTCAAGAGTCTACCTTTTTAGTCATGTAAAAGACCACCCTCTCTGCTTCAACTCTGGCTTTAGCAAGAGTCACAGTGAAATACTTCCCACATTCTCTAATCACCTACTGCATACCCACCACCAGAGTTTCCCATTTCATACATGCAGTAAATTCAAGAGAGAGAACCTGCTGAATCAAATTATGAACTTTAGATTTAAAGACAAAAGTTTGAAGCCAAGCATGATTTAGCCACAAAGGAATCTTACGAAGATTTTTGGGGATGTTCACTTCCCAATGAGAGTCACAAAGATTAATCAAAAGTGGATTATGATAAGATAGAAGCATGGTCGCATCAATCCACATTGCAGATGCATTACTTAAAGAGTATACATGAGAGTAGTAACACCTATCCAGTCTACTCATAGCAGATTTATGCGACCTTGAGTGAAACGTATATCTAATTGTATGCCCTCCAATGATACCCCATAAATCCATACAGTTTAGAACATCCAAAATCTGCTGCCAAGTTTCTCTTTCCCGGACAGAAATCAAAGAAGATGCTATTGTACAATCACCTTGGATATCTACCATATTGAAATCCCCACACAGCAAAAACCGAGCATCCCTCCACAATGTAAGATGCATACCTTGAAGAATAGATTGCAAGAGAAGTTTCCAAGTTTTAATTCGCTCTACAGGAGAGTTCGGA
>CM035416.1:36370575-36378075 GCA_020310875.1 Ceratopteris richardii
TTAGAGATTGTGGGAAGTATTTCTCTAAAGTCCTTAATTCTGCTAAATGTGAAGCTCAACAACTTATATTTACTATGACAGAGAAGGTTGACGCTGTGATCATGCTTTCTGATATTGAATATGTCCATCTTTGTAAGGCATATAAATGCTTGGAATTCATAGAGAATCAAGCTATCCAATCTTCAAAAGTGAAAGCAAGATGTATGGAAGTTAATGATTTGCATGCAAATTCTAAATGCTTCTTTGACTTTTTGCGAATTAAGCGTGTTAAGGATACGATTTCTCAACTTCACATGCATGGATCGGTTCTCACTGATGGGAATTCCATGGCAGCAGCATGTTCAGAGCATTTTAAAAAGCTGTTTGCAGCATCATATAGATCAGATGAGGCTTGGTTTGACTCTCTTCATGAATCTTTGAGGTACACCCCTCAAAATGTTGATTCTCATATGGAAGCTACTTGTGAAAAGAGTATCTCAGAGGAGGAGGTTTACATAGCACTTAAATCTCTAAGGAATGGTAAAGCTCCAGGTTTGGATGGTATCACGAAAGAATTTGTTATGGCTTTTTGGCCTTCACTCAAGGATCTTGTTCTTCAGGTCTGTAATGAAATATGGAGGGATCAAAATATGCCGTATGCTTTTAAGTTGGGAAAGATTAAACTCATTCCAAAGCTGGATATTCCCAAATGTATTGGAGATTGGAGACCGATTACAATGATGAGCATTATTTATAAAATTTTTGCCACAATTTTCGCATTGAGGCTCAAATATATCATTCATAAGGTGGTTCATCCAGTGTAGATCGGGTTTATACATCAAAGATCTATTTATGATAATATTTTTCTCACGCAAATATTAATGGACCATGCAGCAGCAACTAATCCGGAAGCAATTGGGATGCAAATCGACTTTGAAAAAGCATTTGATCTAATTAGATGGGATTTTATTGCTATCGTACTCAAAAAACTGGGATTTGGTGAAAGATTCTGTAGATTGATATACATACTAGCCCAGGGAAGTGCTTCTTGCGTTGAGATAAATGGAAGGCTTTCTGAACCCTTCATTATTGAGCGCTCTATGCGTCAAGGATGTCCTTTAAGTCCACTTTTTTATGCTTTAGCGTCGTCTCCAATGTTTTATCTTCTGGATGCAAAAATGAATTCGCAATGCATCCAGGGTGTTTCTATTCATGGGATTCAACAAATTGCAGTGGGCTTTGCTGATGACACGTTTATTTTCGCGAAGGAGGAAGAGAAGAATATCCGAAATATATTGGACTCTTTAACTCCTTTTTAGAAAGCGTCTGCATTGAAGATTAATATGAGAAAATCGGCGATTGTAAACATCTCTGCATCGCATTTCCAATCTCTTGAATGGGATGGTCCTAAGATTCACAGAGGTACTATTTTTAGACATTTGGGTTACCCCTTAGGCATTGGAGTTCCTATTAAAGATAAGAGTGAGTGGGTGCTTCGTAGAATCAGAGGAAAAATGGATAAGTGGTTTCCCTCACAATGGCCATTGTATGCAAGAATAAGGATTGTGCAAACCTTCATGCAGCCCTACATTATGTATTATTTGTTGTTGATGGATTGGAAGAAAACTCACTTGCATATCTTTGATAGCTTGATAAAGAATTTCCTCTGGAACAAAAAGCATACTCGGGCATTGATGCTCTCCTCGTGGAAATATGTACGTCAACCAAGAGATAGAGGTGGCCTTGGTGTTGGATGTGATGGCTGGATGCACTCAGAAGATCAAGCTGGTGCTGCAAAACCTTCTTCTCACCTGCCCTCCTTTCTCTTCAGATATGCTCAGTAGACTCCTTGAGCTTCCAAATGACACCAAAATATGCTATATGTACTTTGGAAATGAGTTGAGTAATGATTAGATCAAAACAGACTACTTGTGATTTCAAGAATCCTGAAAAACTTGCTATATTGGTATTGACACCTGCTCAGAGTTATACTCAGTGTGACCAGCACACTTAAAATTGATCTAATTGCTTTTGGACATATTCAATTAACTTAACAAGCTTTCATTTGCAAGTGGAATGAAGGAAAATGATAAACCACACTCAGAGAAATCACTTTAGCAAAATAAGGTGTACTCCCGATTTTTTAGGAGACTTACAGTCACAGACCAGTGAGCACCCCGACTGAGATTTCTCTGTGATGGTAGATCCAATGGCCTTGAAACTTTGTAGGTATATAGTAGACTTTGAGCTGAATCCAATGCACTTTGAATCATCCAATTTGGTTCAGTAGATCTTGAGATATGCCTCTTGGAAGTTGTCAGAGTTGGAGGTAGTCACTCAGAGAAAACAGAGACTATGAATATATGTATATTGATTAAATCTAATGATTGTACATTCCCATTGGCATGTAATGTGATGCTCAATGGTACTCAGAGGTGTAGGCTATGGTGTAGCTCATACACACTCAATGATTGACTCAGAATTGCCTCGGGAGGAGTGTAGATGCCCGCGACTTTTTCCTTGTATTTTTTATAGAAGTTGAATGAGATTTTGAATTTCAAATCCAAGTTAATCTCCTAGAATCATGTACCTAAAAGTGAATGAGATATTCTCTCAATCATCCATCTACTTTTCCACGACTTCCTCAAGTAGGTGAGTTTACAAGAGTGATTAAAGTCATATAGACTTTTACATAGGATAAAAGATAATAACCAATTAAGCATTGGTTCCTATGATCATTGTTCCAAGTGAATATATCCTTCAAGGGTTCAAGCTTTAGCCTTCCAAGGTTCCAATGTTCCAAGCCAATGTGTGTAGGCTTGTTTTGCACCAACAGCTCCCCCTCAAGCCAAACACTTTGGCTCAAGTCTTCATCTTTAGTCTTCAATTATTTCCTGCAATCCAATCATGGATTTAAATCTGCATAGCTTGCTTCCATCCAGAGCTTTAGTAAGCAAATCTGCACATTGTATATTAGTAGACACATATGATAATTGAATTTCTTTGCTAAGTAACTTCTCCCTCACATAGTGGTAATGAACCTCTATGTGTTTTGTCCTAGCATGATAAATTGGATTAGCTGCTAGGTGAAGAGAACTTGTGTTATCACCAAATATGATTGGTGGCCTTGTGTATAGGCCCAATTCTGAATATAATAGCTTCAACCATATGGCTTCTTGAGTGGCATTGGCTAGCCCTCTGTATTCTGCCTCAGTAGAAGACAAAGCTACTGTGGGTTGTTTCTTGGATGACCAAGAAATTGGTTTATCACCTGCAAAGCATATGTAACCAGATGTACTCCTCCTGTCATCCTTGCAACCTGCCCAATCTGCATCTGAGTATACCTTAATATCAATGTCTGATGAATATGGAAAGTACAAACCATGATTTTGTGTTCCCTTTAGGTACTTTACTATCTTCTTGGCTGCCTCCAAATGTGGTACTCTTGGTTTATGCATAAATTGGCTAAGTACACTAACACCATATGATATATCAATCCTGGTTAAGGTAGCATAATTAAGACTACCTACCAAACTTTGGTAACCTGTAATATCTTTGAGTTCTTCTCCTTCATGTGCACTGAGTTTGTGGTTGACCTCCATAGGAATGTTTGAGACTTTAGCTTCTTGCAAATTAAACTTCTTGACCATGTCCTGAATGTACTTCTTCTGAGTAATAAAGATACCTGAATTTGTGTAGACTAATTCAAGTCCTAGGAAGTACTTCAATAATCCAAGATCATTGATCTTGAATTCCTTCATCATTTGTCCTTTGATGTGTCTAATTCCCTGAACATCATTTCCTGTAATAATGATGTCATCAACATAGACACACAAGTATATTACCTCTGAATTGTTCCTCTTTATAAACAATGAAGTATCTGCTTTACTCATCACAAATCCTTGATCTAGGAGATAGGTTGTCAACCTGTAATTCCATGCTCTAGGTGCCTGCTTCAATCCATACAGAGCCTTCTTCAATTTACAAACATGATTTACCTTATTGGGATCTTCATAGCCAGGTGGTTGTGACATGTAGACTTCTTCAGATATCCATCCATTCAAGAATGCATTCTTCACATCCAATTGGTACATGTTCCAATTCTTGGATGCAGCTACACTCACCATAACTCTGATAGTTGGCATCTTGGCCACAGGAGAAAATGTCTCCTCATAATCAATGCCTTGGGTTTGTGCAAAACCCTTGGCTACCAACCTAGCTTTATACCTGTTTATTGTACCATCTGAGTTCCTCTTGAGTTTGTAGATCCATCTGGATCCTATCACCTTCATGGAGTCCTTCTTGGGTACCAAGTCCCAAGTATCACTCTCCTTGAGAGCCTCCATTTCTTCATCCATTGCTTCCTTCCATTCTGGTTTAGTAATTGCTTCTTCAAATGTACCTGGTTCTTCATTCAAGATATCCTTTGCAAGATATACAGAGTGCTTGGTTACAAGTGAAGTATCATACCCATACCTAATAGGTTTCTTCTTTTCTCTTTGAGATCTCCTCATAGCTTGAGTTGAGGATTCTGGATTGTCTTCTAGTTGTTTCATCTTCATCTTTCCTTTGGATTTCCAAGCCTTGAACTCTTCAATGTTAATGGTGTCTTCATCATCTGAGCTTGTGTCCTCTTTCTGAGTTGGTTCTTGCCTGATAAGCTTTGGAAAGTCTTCTTCCATATCATAAGGTAGGCTAACTTTCCTGCACTCATTTTCATACCATGAATCATTTTCATCAAAGATGACATCTCTACTTACCTTGAAGCCTTTGTTTGAGGGGTTATAAAACCTGTATCCCTTCTGATTCAAATCATAACCAATGAAGATGCACTTTTCAGCCTTAGGGTCTAGCTTTCCCCTTACCTGTGAGGGAATATGCACATATGCAACACACCCAAAGATTTTGCAATGATCCAGAGATGGTCTCTTACCATGCCAAGCCTCATAGGGTGTCATTCCATCAAGTGTCTTTGATGGCAACCTGTTGATTAAGTATGTGGCAGTAGATACACTCTCTGCCCAAAGATAATTTGGCAATTTTTTCTCATTAAGCATAGACCTAACTGTCTCTACAATGAGTCTATTCCTCCTTTCAGCTACCCCATTTTGTTCAGGTGAGTACCTTGTAGTAATCTCCCTCTTGATGCCTCTTTCCTGCAAGAAATCTTCAAAGTCATTGGAGAAGTATTCTCCACCACCATCTGACCTTAGCCTCTTCAAATGTCTACCTGTTTGATTTTCAACTAATGCAAGATACCTTTTGAAACAGTTAAATACTTCATCTTTATGTTTCATGAAGTATAAAACAGTCCACCTGCTATAGTCATCAATAAAGGACACATAGTACCTTGATCCAGATATGGATGGCTCCTTGCTAGGTCCCCAAACATCTGTATGCACCAATTCCAGATAATCTTCATGCATAAAACCTTTCTTTGTATATGGCAATCTGTGTGACTTACCAAATTGACAAGCCCCACACTTGTATATCATGTGTTGCTTGGATACATTAGGTATCCCAAGCACACATTGATCCCTGCTTATTTGTTTTATGGTTCTTTCTCCAATGTGACCTAATCTCTTGTGCCAAATCTCCAATTCTGATAGGGTTTGGTCCTTATAGTTGTACAAAGCAATATTCTTAGTGTCTTCAAGTTCAAAGGTAAACAATCTACCTGATTTTTCTCCCTTTGCTATTCTTCTGAATCCATGTCTTGGATCCTCCACATATGCACCATGTTGAGTGAACCTGACCTGTAGACCTTTTTCAACAATCTGACCTACACTCATCAGATTCTTGGTGATTGCTGGAACATACAACACTCTGCTTAGTAAATTCTGATTACCATCACTTGTTTTGACATTGCCTACTTTAACAACTGAATGTTTAGTATCATCACCTGTCTGCACTTGGTGCTTGCCTTTGGGTTCTTCCAAATCAGAGAGTAAGGCAACATTTCCAGCTACATGGTTAGAGCAACCTGAATCAATATAGAATAAGTGATCATCATTGATACCTGATTTAGATGTCATGTTCATGATCAACAAGGAATCATCTTGCTCCTCTGCATAATTGTTGTAATCCTTCCTATTCCTGTATCCACCTTGATAATTGCCATTGTGATTGTAGCTATTGTTGTAATTATTGTTGTAGCCATGGTAGCCTTGAGATTGGTTGAATCTGCCTCTGCCTTGAGAGTATCCTCCTCTTTGGTGACCTCTTCCTCTTTGGTTCTTGTAGTTTTTGTAGCACTCATATGTAGTATGGTTAGACAAGCCACAAATATTGCATGGAGATTGGTTATAGGGTCTCCCCCTACCTGACTTACCTCCTCTTCCCCTACCTCTAGATGATCTACCTCTCCCTGCATAGTTTGCTTGGGAGGTAGAGCCTTCTTCATCAACCTTCTTGCTTTTACCCTTGTCTTTAGTCTTCTTATCAGTATACAGGGCAGAGGGATTGTTACCTTTTGATTGCTCTCCATTCTTTGTGATCTTTGCTTCATGTGTAAAGAGTTGTCCAATCAGAGTTGTTAGATCAGGTGCTTGGATGTCCATGTACAAGTCCATTGCTGTGGTAAAGCTCTCCCACTTGTCATCTTCCTTTAGTCCATTGATCACTTGTCTGACTATCTGTTCTTCCTCAATTTCTTCTCCAACACTTGCAAGTTGATCTGCAATGTCTTTGACTTTGGTGACAAAATCTGAGACACATTGTTTTGATTGCTTCCTAAGAGTTGTAAACTCAATCCATAGCTGATTCTTTCTGGCCCTTGTGCTTGATGAAAAATATGTTGACAAGGTTTCCCAAGTCTCTTGGGAAGTCTTACAATTCCTCACATGAGGTAGAAGGAAATCAAAAATAGAGTTTAGAAGATATGACCTTGCCAAAGCATCTTTTGCACATCATTGGTTGAGCCTCTCATGTTCATCCTTTGTAGGTAGGCCTCTGGTCTTGAATGAGGGCAACTCCTCATCTCCTGAAATGTATCCATACAAGCTTCTCCCTTGTAGATAGGTCTTCATTCTCAATGACCAAGCCTGGTAATTATTTCTGTCCAATTTGTCAATGAAGGAAGGGAAACCATCACCCATGATTACCTTATTTGCTCTGATACCACTGTTGGATGTGATGGCTGGATGCACTCAGAAGATCAAGCTGGTGCTGCAAAACCTGGATCTCACCTGCCCTCCTTTCTCTTCAGATATGCTCAGTAGACTCCTTGAGCTTCCAAATGACACCAAAATATGCTATATGTACTTTGGAAATGAGTTGAGTAATGATTAGATCAAAACAGACTACTTGTGATTTCAAGAATCCTGAAAAACTTGCTATATTGGTATTGACACCTGCTCAGAGTTATACTCAGTGTGACCAGCACATTTAAAATTGATCTAATTTCTTTTGGACATATTCAATTAACTTAACAAGCTTTCATTTGCAAGTGGAACGAAGGAAAATGATAAACCACACTCAGAGAAATCACTTTAGCAAAATAAGGTGTACTCCCGATTTTTT
>CM035416.1:36390575-36448075 GCA_020310875.1 Ceratopteris richardii
ATCTTTCTCTGATTTTCATTTTGTGAGCATTGTCAATATGAGAAGAAAAATAGGAATGGGCATAAAAAAGACATTGACTTTTCAATTCAGCCTTTAGATTTTGTTCATACAGATGTATGTATATCGTATCAAGTTGAAGAATGAGGTATTCCCTACTTTCAAAAAATGGCTTGCATCATTTTCGACTAAAAAAGGAACTAAGTTCAAGGCTTTACATTTAGATAAAAAAGATGAGTATACCTCATATGAATTAAGCCTTTTCTATCACTCTAGAAAAATTCCATGAGAGTTTACGGCTCCTTAAATCCTAGTAGAGAATGAAATAACTGAGAGGATGAATAGAACTATTTAGGATATAGTAGTTTCTATGTTGCATTTTGCAAACCTTTCACAAGGCTTTGGGGAAGAAGCAATGTTGATTAAAGTTCATGTGATTAACCTTTCACCTAGTACTTCCAAAGTTTTGAAAGTGGAAGAGTTATGGACAGGGAAGCAATCATATTATGATCATTTTTGAGTATTTAGGTGTGATGCCTATATTTAAATACCCAAGAATCTTATACAAAAGTTGGACTATGAATTGAATAAATTCATTTTTCTTAGATATGAACGAGATGGTCAATTTGGATATCACTTATGGGACTTTGAAACCTGGTCAGTGATCAGAAATAGTGGTGTCATTTTCAATGAGTCTAAGATGCATAAAAAAACTCTTAAGGAAATTGAACTGGTTCTTGAGGATATTACTCCTCTACTTAGCATGCACAACAATGCTATACATAAGGATGTTCAAGAGAAACCATTGTGGGGTTCTCCACATGTCTCGTATCCACCTAATAGATATGTTCTAGGCTTAGATTTTGTTATTCTCATCGATGCAAGTGAGCCTTGTTTCTAAAAGGAGGCTATGCAGACAAAGGATCATGTCAAGTGGGAGCAAGCCAGGAAGAGTGAATTGGATTCTATTCATAAGAATGGTACTTGGAATTTGGTATCTTTTCCAAAGGGTAGAAAAGATTTACCATGTAAATAGGTATATACGCTGAAATTCACATTGGATAGTGTAGGTGGTGAAATGAAGTGTGTGGGTACAGGGAATGCAAAATGCACTACTCCTGGAGAATATGTAAGCACATGAACACCTTACCAAAATAGACCCTTATAACTTAAATCCTCAGATCAACACTAGGAACCACACTTAGAGGTAAGGATCAAGCTCCGGCAAGCTTGGAGCACAACACCATCTAATTAGAAGGTGAAATACAACACTATGAGAAGACCTCAGGGTATTCTTATACAATGGCTTCGGGACTTCACCACCAGGAGCTCTAAGTTCACTCTCTCACGCTCAGCTTACATATGGCCTATTCGTGCTCTGCATATCACACACCTTTTCCACTTGCGGGTTCTCCTTTTATAGGAGAGAGGTGAGGAGTTGGTTACAACAGGAGAGTTTGTTCCATCGGGGTAGTGGGAGTTAATGCATTAGGCGGTGACAAGAGTCAGCCGTCACCTCAGCCGCCCCTGCCTCAGTGTCGGACCATGTCGTGTAATGATGAGTGGCTGGTTCCGGACCCAGCCTTGTGAGGTCTACCTTGGGCATTCAGTCGCCCAAATCTTCCATCCTGGGACCCAACTCTAGATTGGGCGTGTGGTGCCTTGGCCACTGAAGCCTTGGCCACTGATCCTTGGCCACTGAAGCCTTGGCCACTGAAGCCTTGGCCACTGAAGCCTTGGCCACTGAAGCCTTGGCCACTGAAGCCTTGGCCACTGAAGCCTTGGCCACTGAAGCCTTGGCCACTGAAGCCTTGGCCACTGAGGCCTTGGCCACTGATCTTTGGCCACTGAAGCCTTGGCCACTGAAGCCTTGGCCACTGAAGCCTTGGCCACTGAAGCCTTGGCCACTGAAGCCTTGGCCACTGAAGCCTTGGCCACTGAAGCCTTGGCCACTGAAGCCTTGGCCACTGAAGCCTTGGCCACTGAGGCCTTGGCCACTGATCTTTGGCCACTGAAGCCTTGCCACTGATGCGTGCCAAATTTTCACCTGTAGGTGGTGAAATGAAGTGTGTGGGTACAGGGAATGCAAAATGCACTACTCCTGGAGAATATGTAAGCACATGAACACCTTACCAAAATAGACCCTTATAACTTAAATCCTCAGATCAACACTAGGAACCACACTTAGAGGTAAGGATCAAGCTCCGGCAAGCTTGGAGCACAACACCATCTAATTAGAAGGTGAAATACAACACTATGAGAAGACCTCAGGGTATTCTTATACAATGGCTTCGGGACTTCACCACCAGGAGCTCTAAGTTCACTCTCTCACGCTCAGCTTACATATGGCCTATTCGTGCTCTGCATATCACACACCTTTTCCACTTGCGGGTTCTCCTTTTATAGGAGAGAGGTGAGGAGTTGGTTACAACAGGAGAGTTTGTTCCATCGGGGTAGTGGGAGTTAATGCATTAGGCGGTGACAAGAGTCAGCCGTCACCTCAGCCGCCCCTGCCTCAGTGTCGGACCATGTCGTGTAATGATGAGTGGCTGGTTCCGGACCCAGCCTTGTGAGGTCTACCTTGGGCATTCAGTCGCCCAAATCTTCCATCCTGGGACCCAACTCTAGATTGGGCGTGTGGTGCCTTGGCCACTGAAGCCTTGGCCACTGATCCTTGGCCACTGAAGCCTTGGCCACTGAAGCCTTGGCCACTGAAGCCTTGGCCACTGAAGCCTTGGCCACTGAAGCCTTGGCCACTGAAGCCTTGGCCACTGAAGCCTTGGCCACTGAAGCCTTGGCCACTGAGGCCTTGGCCACTGATCTTTGGCCACTGAAGCCTTGGCCACTGAAGCCTTGGCCACTGAAGCCTTGGCCACTGAAGCCTTGGCCACTGAAGCCTTGGCCACTGAAGCCTTGGCCACTGAAGCCTTGGCCACTGAAGCCTTGGCCACTGAGGCCTTGGCCACTGATCTTTGGCCACTGAAGCCTTGCCACTGATGCGTGCCAAATTTTCACCTGTAGGTGGTGAAATGAAGTGTGTGGGTACAGGGAATGCAAAATGCACTACTCCTGGAGAATATGTAAGCACATGAACACCTTACCAAAATAGACCCTTATAACTTAAATCCTCAGATCAACACTAGGAACCACACTTAGAGGTAAGGATCAAGCTCCGGCAAGCTTGGAGCACAACACCATCTAATTAGAAGGTGAAATACAACACTATGAGAAGACCTCAGGGTATTCTTATACAATGGCTTCGGGACTTCACCACCAGGAGCTCTAAGTTCACTCTCTCACGCTCAGCTTACATATGGCCTATTCGTGCTCTGCATATCACACACCTTTTCCACTTGCGGGTTCTCCTTTTATAGGAGAGAGGTGAGGAGTTGGTTACAACAGGAGAGTTTGTTCCATCGGGGTAGTGGGAGTTAATGCATTAGGCGGTGACAAGAGTCAGCCGTCACCTCAGCCGCCCCTGCCTCAGTGTCGGACCATGTCGTGTAATGATGAGTGGCTGGTTCCGGACCCAGCCTTGTGAGGTCTACCTTGGGCATTCAGTCGCCCAAATCTTCCATCCTGGGACCCAACTCTAGATTGGGCGTGTGGTGCCTTGGCCACTGAAGCCTTGGCCACTGATCCTTGGCCACTGAAGCCTTGGCCACTGAAGCCTTGGCCACTGAAGCCTTGGCCACTGAAGCCTTGGCCACTGAAGCCTTGGCCACTGAAGCCTTGGCCACTGAAGCCTTGGCCACTGAAGCCTTGGCCACTGAGGCCTTGGCCACTGATCTTTGGCCACTGAAGCCTTGGCCACTGATCCTTGGCCACTGATCCTTGGCCACTGAAGCCTTCATCAATATTTGTTCAGCCTTCATCAATATTTGTTCTACAGGTTGCCCGCCACTAGTGTCTCTCCGTCTCGGAGAGATAAGGGAGTACAATACTCAGTTGTTACAACAAGAAAACATTTACAAAAAACAAAATGCAGTTATAACTAGAGGAGGCCGCGGCATAGTTGGTGGTCTCCAATATGGGTTAGGGACTTAGAGACAGGAGGGATTGGTCATAAGAGTCTAGAAGGAAAGAGGTGGAACAAGAGGTGGTTCCGATGTGTGGGTATGCTTGCCCAAATGAAGGATGATAGGAGTTGGAGAGGTCTGTAATTGAGGATGAAGGGAGGTGGTGAGGTCGCTTAATTGACGATGAGGGGAGGTGGATAGGTTGCCTAAGTTACGATGAGGGGGTGGAGAGGTCGCCCAATTGATGATGAGGGGACTTGGAGAGGTCGCCCAATTGAGGGTGAGGGGAGGTGGAGAGGTCGCCCATGTTGAGAGAAAAGAGGAGAGGAGGAGGTGAGGTCGCCCAAGGAAATGCCAAGGTGAAAGTGGAGGAGAGGTTGAGAGAAAGGAGGAGAGGAGGAGGTGAGGTCGCCCAAGGAAATGCCAAGGTGAAAGTGGAGGAGAGGTCGCCCATGTTGAGAGAAAGGAGCAGAGGAGGAGGTGAGGTCGCCCAAGGAAGGGCCAAGGTGAAAGTAGAGGAGAGGTCGCCCATATTGAGAGAAAGGAGCAGAGGAGGAGGTGAGGTTGCCCAAGGAAGGGCCAAGGTGAAAGTGGAGGAGAGGTCGCCCATGTTGAGGGAAAGGAGGAGAGGAGGAGGTGAGGTCGCCCAAATTGTAGCTTGAGATGGAGTAGAAGTCGCCCACATTTGTCAAGGGTGAAGGATGAGAGGTCAATTGCCCATGTTGGTTAATAGTTTGAGATGGAGGAGAGGTTGCCCAAATTATCAAGGGAAAAAGGATGTCGCCCAGGTTGGCTCTAGAGATTGAAAGGGAGTAAGGTCGCCCAAATTGGCACATTTGAGGGAGAGGAGGCTCGCCCAAGTGGCCATGGAGGCGAGTGAGAGGAGGCTCGCCCATAGAGGTCATAGAGATGATTGGGAGGTAGGTTGCCAAAGGGGTTGCCCAAGATGAGGAGGTAGGGCCAAGGGAGGAGAAGCCTCCTTAGTTGGAGGTTAGTTGGCACCAAGATAGAAATCGGAGGAGTTGCCCGAGGTGGGATGTGGGATAAGTGGAGGGTCGCCCAAGGTGGAATCTTGGAGGAGGGTCGCCCAAGGTGGGATTTTGGAGGAGGGTCGCCCAAAGTGGATCTTGGAGGAGGTTTGCCCAAAGTGGAATCTTGGAGGAGGGTCGCCCAAGGTGGGATTTTGGAGGAGGGTCGCCCAAATTGGATCTTGGAGGAGGGTCGCCCAAGGTGGGATTTTGGAGGAGGGTCGCCCAAATTGGATCTTGGAGGAGGTTTGCCCAAAGTGGGATTTTGGAGGAGGGTCGCCCAAGGTGAGATTTTGGAGGAGGTTTGCCCAAAGTGGAATCTTGGAGGAGGGTCGCCCAAGGTGAGATTTTGGAGGAGGGTCGCCCAAATTGGATCTTGGAGGAGGTTTGCCCAAAGTGGGATTTTGGAGGAGGGTCGCCCAAGGTGAGATTTTGGAGGAGGTTTGCCCAAAGTGGAATCTTGGAGGAGGGTCGCCCAAGGTGAGATTTTGGAGGAGGGTCGCCCAAATTGGATCTTGGAGGAGGGTCGCCCAAGGTGGGATTTTGGAGGAGGGTCGCCCAAATTGGATCTTGGAGGAGGGTCGCCCAAGGTGGGATTTTGGAGGAGGGTCGCCCAAATTGGATCTTGGAGGAGGTTTGCCCAAAGTGGGATTTTGGAGGAGGGTCGCCCAAGGTGGGATTTTGGAGGAGGGTCGCCCAAACTGGCAAATTTGTACCCAAGGTGTATGAGGGAAGGTGGTCGCCCAAGGGAGAGGGATAGATGGTAGTCGCCAAGATTCTAGGAGAGAGAGGTAGATAGGTAGAGCACCAAGGGAAGAAGGTTGAAAATGGTAGTCGCTTATGGAGGATGGATGATATGGAAGTTGGATGCCTTAGAAGGAGAGAGGGTAGCCATTTTGGGAAAAGTTAGGAGTGGAGTAAGCTCAAATTGATATGTTGCCAAATTAGAGGTAGATAATGGAACTTGGAAGATAGAGGGATACTGGAACTTATAAAAAAAAATAGACTCAATATGTTGTGCTCTTGCTCTACTCCAGCTGTTGTGCTCTTGCTCTACTCCTGCTGGAACTTAATTATTTACAAGACTGTTGTGCTCTTGCTCTACTCCTGCTCCACATAGAGCTTCTGCTTCGATTCCTTGACCAAGGGTATTATCAAGTCTTTATAGCTCCAGGCAAAGACATCTTTATGGTTATTCATGAAGGTGATTACTTCTATGAGAAGAGGGTGGTCCCATAACCAACTTGCCAGTAGAAGATTTTGTGGATGTTCTTCTTCCCCTAAGTTGACTTCTTTAACTGGCTCAAGAATTGCCTCTTCTTCATCTTTGAACAACATTTCCTTGGTGAATGCTTGACTATCATTGATGGTGATTTCCTGGGTCTTTTCCTGTGTCCATCCCATTGGAACTTCCGCCAATGGAAAAATGCTTTCCACTAGTTCTTCTTCTGTTTGGCTTGATTCAATCCTTTTTCTTCCTTCAACTCCTTTCAAAATTTTACCTCTTCGAAAATCTTTGGCTGGCTCCCCTAATACTACAGACTCCACAATAATAGGTTCATCTGCCTCTTTATCCATGATTGCTACCGTGAAGCATGTAACATTGTTGGTCTCCTCTATCCAATCCATGATGTCCCCTAGTTCTTCATTGGATAAATTTTCTCCTTCATCAACTTCTTCCTTGATGTCATGTGATGTTGTCTTACATGGTTCTGTGTGAGGCGTTCCGGATGCCCATTGAGCCGCCCAGCCAATTGTAGGAGTAGCCCAAGGTGGCACGTAAGCTGCCCATTCAGGTGCCCAATGTGGGGATCTTAGAGGAGCCCAAGCTTCTGGGGCGACCCAGTTATTTGGAGGCTCCCAGCTTGGATTATGGGGTGGAGTCGCCCAGGTGGAGGAGGGTGGAGGTTCAGTCGCCCAAACAGGACTGAATGGAGTCGCCCAGGTGGAGGAGGGTGGAGGTTCAGTCGCCCAAACAGGAGGTTCAGTCGCCCAATTATTGAAGGGTGGAGGTGGAGTCGCCCAGCTTGAGGTGGGTGGAGGTGGAGTCACCCGGCTGGAGGAGGGTGGAGGAGAAGTGGCAAAAATGTCTTCTCCCTCTGGAATGGTTCGTGGTTCCTTTTCTCTACTGCTTTCTTCCTGTGCATTCTCTTCTGGATGTAGAACAACTTGAGAAGTACCTAGGGCTTCATCTGGTCCTCCTTCCATGTGGAGTTGTCTCATCACCTTGTCTGGTCCGGCCACCCATAAGGTGTCACTTCCCCAGTCATGTACTGCTTTACTGTGGCGTAGCCATGGTCTTCCTATCAGCAAAGGAAATCCTCCCTTCACCTTAGGGAGTGTTATTACCACAAAGTCCAACACAAATTTTAAGTTATGTATGATGACTTCAACCTTTTCCACTATGCCTAATGGGCTTACTTTGCTTTGGTCTGCCAGTGATACTGTAAAGTGAGCATCTTTAGTAGGTCTCAGGTTTAGCCATGTCATGGTGTACTCCGGCATCAGATTAATGCCAGATCCTCCATCAACTATCACTCCTACCAAAGGAGTTCCCTTGATACGTACAGTTAGTCTGGGACTCTTGTAATCAGTGAGAGGTGCCATCCTAGATGGTTCTGAGCTATAAGTTGATGGAATAGGTGTTTGTTGGGAAATTAGAGAAGTGAAGCCTTGCCCGCCACTTAATATGGTGCCAGGGTCTAACCCATTTATGGCAGCCATTACTTCTCCTCTGAATACAGGACTCATTGCTAACAAATTATATAGAGATACCTGTTGGTAGGTGCTCTGCAAGACTTGAACTGCAGTGAGGAAGCCTTCTTGGCTGTTCCTTGAAGCAGATCCATGCTGGAATTACCTTAGGTCCTCCTTAGATACTGCATATGCTTTGTCAATAACTTGCTCATTAGTATCTTTATCTCTTCCCAGTGAGATTTTTGCTTTGTCTTGGTGGTGGTTGGCTCCATGAGAAGGTTCATGCTCCATGGTCTTTTTCCCTTTGTCTTTTGACGAATCTGTTGCTTCTTTTGCAGCATCTTTCAAAGCTACCTTCTGTTTTTGTCCCCTAGTCATGACTCCGGAAAGTTCCTCGAGTTGGACTACTCGGGCGCTTGGAGAGCCTACATTGCCCTTATCATTAGATACTGTGATCATATGCAGGGGACAAGAGTTACCTGGCGTGCTTGTAGAAGGCATTGACTTTGGGCAGTCCTTCGTGTAATGATCCCTTGTTTCAGGACAATTTTTGCATGGTGGAGCATCCTCAGGAAGTGAACATTTACTTTGGAAGTGTCCATACTCCCCACATCTGTAGCACATTATAGGCCTAGGTGGTCGGTTCTGACGAGGTCTACCTTCTTGCCGTGGAGGTCCTTGATTGGTGTAGAAAGTTGTTACTGGAGGCGTTGTAGTGGATGGTAATGGTGGCTGCCCCAATAGAGAGGATTGAGCCACTCCTACCCATTGAGCTACCGGAGGTTGCCCAGGCATCATAGTCTGATTTCCAAGACCCTTTAGAAAATAACAATCCTTGGCCTCATGGCCACCCTTGCCACAGAACTGGCATGTTAGCTTCCTTGGACATTCGTGTGATGTGTGTCCTTGGGTACTGCACAGAGAACACCACAGTCCAGTTCTCACCTCCCTTAGTGTCTTGAGTTCTTCAAGCTCTTGTCGTAATTGGGCGAGACCTTCTGAAGTTCCCTTGTCCTCTTCTCGATTCCTTTGCAGCTTCAAGGTCTCTAGTTCCTTCCTCAAGGCTGTCACCATGTCTTCATCTTGGGGAAAGGTTTTTCCGGGATGTGCTCCAAAATGGACTCGTGCAGCCTCAATCCTTGTGGCAGCTGCTTCGAATTCTCTCAAGGTGGAGTCGGGTCTCAATAGCTCTCTTAGCTTCTGCTGGGTGGACTTTGGCAAGGCCTTCTCCACCCACTTCTTGACAAGGAAATCTCCTGGAGGTTCCGGCAATCTTGCTACTAGTGACCTTGCCCGCGTCATAAGTTCTGAAAATGATTCTCCCATATGCAAGATTAGATTCTCAAGTTCATCCAAGGTTCTTTCTGTAGAGTTACCTGGTCGGAATGCGTCTGTAAACTCGGTCCTCAATGCTTCCCATGTCTGGAAATGGTTTTCCGCGTACTGGCTGAACCATTTGTCCGCCAGTCCCTCAAGAGTGGATGGAAAGAGAGCAAGGAATGCGTCCTGTCGTTGTTGTAAGCCTCTGCTCTTACAAGTTGAAAGAAATCTTCGTACATGATCTTCGGGATCTTCATTAGCACCTCCGTGAAATGAAGAAAATCTGATATTGATTCTTGACAAAAGAGCGGAAAGCTCTTCAGCCATGGCCTTGTTAAGAAGAGTGCGTTGAGTTTTAGTTTTGTCGTCTAACCCTTCTACTCTAGAGACTAGGTTTGAATCTAACCCCTCGATTCTAGAGACCAGGCCAGAAACAGAGAGGCTTCTTATGGGTGTTTGGAAAAAGTCTGGCCGCCTTCTATGATAACACTTGATTGGTGTCTTCTTAGGGGTTAGCTGCCTCTCTTTGCTAGTTCTGGTGTGGGTCATGGACCATTTTTGGAACAACTTCTTCTGCAAGAGCAGTTCGCCCCAAGGGAGAGGTCGCCCGGGAGAAGTCTTCGCCCAAAAAGAGGTTACTCCAGAGGGAAGTTGGAGGAGGAGAAGTTGACTCCCAAGGGAAAGTTGGAAGAGGAGAAGTTGACACCCAAGGGGCCAACACGGGGATAGGAAGAGTGGTCGCCAAGTCAGGAGCCGGAGAGGAGGTGGAGGAATAGTCGCCCAGAAGCCAAGAAGGAGGATGAGGAGGAAGAGGGCGGTCGCCTAGGAAATCAACAGAGGAGGAGGGGTCGCCCAAGAATCTAAGAGAAGAAGTTGCCCAAGAATCCCAAGAGGAGTCGCCCCACCAAATGTGCGAAGGATGAGGAGTAGTCGCCCAAAGTTGAGAAGGATGAGGAGAAGTCGCCCGGAAGGTAGGGAGTAGTAGGAGGAAAAAGGGAAGTCGCCCCAGAGGATAGGAAGGGGAAGGAGGGAAAAAGTGGCTCTGGGTACTCAATCTTAAACAATTACTCAAAGTGGAGGGTACTTAAGTCTTAAGTGATTTCTCAAATACGAGAGAAATCTCCAGAAGCCCTGTCCCACCGGGCGTGCCAAATTTTCACCTGTAGGTGGTGAAATGAAGTGTGTGGGTACAGGGAATGCAAAATGCACTACTCCTGGAGAATATGTAAGCACATGAACACCTTACCAAAATAGACCCTTATAACTTAAATCCTCAGATCAACACTAGGAACCACACTTAGAGGTAAGGATCAAGCTCCGGCAAGCTTGGAGCACAACACCATCTAATTAGAAGGTGAAATACAACACTATGAGAAGACCTCAGGGTATTCTTATACAATGGCTTCGGGACTTCACCACCAGGAGCTCTAAGTTCACTCTCTCACGCTCAGCTTACATATGGCCTATTCGTGCTCTGCATATCACACACCTTTTCCACTTGCGGGTTCTCCTTTTATAGGAGAGAGGTGAGGAGTTGGTTACAACAGGAGAGTTTGTTCCATCGGGGTAGTGGGAGTTAATGCATTAGGCGGTGACAAGAGTCAGCCGTCACCTCAGCCGCCCCTGCCTCAGTGTCGGACCATGTCGTGTAATGATGAGTGGCTGGTTCCGGACCCAGCCTTGTGAGGTCTACCTTGGGCATTCAGTCGCCCAAATCTTCCATCCTGGGACCCAACTCTAGATTGGGCGTGTGGTGCCTTGGCCACTGAAGCCTTGGCCACTGATCCTTGGCCACTGAAGCCTTGGCCACTGAAGCCTTGGCCACTGAAGCCTTGGCCACTGAAGCCTTGGCCACTGAAGCCTTGGCCACTGAAGCCTTGGCCACTGAAGCCTTGGCCACTGAGGCCTTGGCCACTGATCTTTGGCCACTGAAGCCTTGGCCACTGATCCTTGGCCACTGATCCTTGGCCACTGAAGCCTTCATCAATATTTGTTCAGCCTTCATCAATATTTGTTCTACAGATAGTGCTTCTCCAAAGTATAAAACATGACTGGTTGAAAAGCATTTTAAGCAACAACATGGTATTGGTTTCAAGGAAATCTTGTCTACAATAGTCAAGATGACTATACTGCGCATGCTGTTTGGATTTGCTGCAATGGAAGACTTAGATCTGGTCCAAATGGATATGAATACTGCTTACTAGCATGGAGATCTTACATATGAGATCTATATGGAACAACCAAAGGGTTATGTAGTTCCTGGCAAAGGTGGTCTAGTTTGTAAGGTTAGCAAGAGCTTCTATGGTTTTGAATAGTCCCATAGATAATGGTACCAAAAGTTTGATGCTTTTATGAAGTCTTAAGGTTATTCTCAAAGCAATGAGGATCATTGTCTCTACACCAAGAGATGCTCAGATGGTGGCTTGATATGATTGATACTTTATGATATGTTGATTGCTGGGAATAACTTTGATGTCTTGTCATTGCTCAAGAAGAGGTTGAGTGAGACATTTGATATGAAGGATCTCGGGATGCAAAACATATTCTTGGCATGTGCATTACTCTTGATAGGAGTAAAATGCACATATATCTATCTCAAAGTGAGTACATATCCAAAGTACTTCATAGAGTCAATATGTAGGGTGCAAAGGCATTGAGTACAGTGAAGCTGAGCAAGGATGATTGCCCCACACTTGCCAATGTTTCTTCACTTTATGTGGATAAAAGTCAGCAAGAGGAAGAAGTGAAATGAATCATGGTAATAGAATTTATGACATTCAGCAACTTAGTCAAGAAGAAAAAGAAAAGAAGGGAAGCGTCCATGGATCAGATTCTCTCAAGACAATTCAGGTCAGATAGAAAAGTGTCCACGGCTTCCACTTGTGGATAACAAAAGTGCAGAAAAGGTCAGGGGTACTACTCTAACGTCCTAGTCTCTTCAAAAAGAATGGAAAGAAGGAAGCCCATCTTAGGTAAGTAGGAACATATTCTTCTACAAGAAATTCGAGAAACTTGAAAGCAGAAGAACTGCCATTGGTGAACAACTCAGAGGTTACGCTCTAAAATGAGCTTGGAGACTAAGGGCACCACAGGGAATGTTCTGGTATATACCTTGTACATATCCTTATTGGTATAGGCATTCTTGACTAGGGCATGTAGGCTACTGAATTTTCGTGTTTTGCACTTGTATTCTTATCCTCTATCATGTCTCTTACCTCTAATTCTTCGTCGCACTTATTTTTTGAGTGTGTTAGAGGCGGCCCTCAGATGCTTCCAAGCAACTCTCATTCTCAATCCCAAGCGAGTCACGTTTCTCACTTTGTTCAATATCTCTGCAGCCATGGAGACTACAGCTCTATGTGCAAGGGCAAACAAAAGGCAACCTGAGGATATGGGAGACTTCTATGCTATTTCTTTGGCGACATCACCTCCATGGTCCTGGGTGACTTCACTTCATAGGCTTAGGAAACATCTCATATGCCTACTTTGCAGCAAATTGTCTTTCTAGCTTCATGAAGGAAGCTCAAATCCTACGCTACTTATGACACACTTAATGTAATGGCCTGTTTTTCTGTGCTGATGACAAGCAGTTCTCCCTCTCCTTGGTTGTGTATTCGGATGCCGATTTGGGGGGGCGGTGTCATTCTCTAGCCTTACAATCTACATCTGGATACATTTTTCTGCTTGTTGAAGGTCCCAATATTTTCAAATTTCCAGAAATTGTATCAATTTTATGATATAAACAGCAAGGTAGGTAAAGCAGTTCAATGAATACAGGATAGTTGATGAACAGATCTCTCTCATACATGTTCTTGGTTTCCAATCAAATACATATACCAGTTGAGTGCACATATAAGAGCTTGTGCCAGACTTTGCCATTGAAAGAAAGTATCAACCCTTGAACGTGGAAGCTCAAGGCATGATCAAAAGAGTCCTAAATTTTAAGAGAGACCTCCACTATATCAAGAGTAACAGGTTCTTCTTGGCGCCCCTCTTGCATCATTCTTTTCAGACTTCTCCCTATCAAAAACTGAGCCAACTGTATAGAGGTTGTTTTAGCAGATACAGCCATCTTTTTCTGATAAAAACTCCAAATCAGGTTTCGGATACAATAGACATCCTGAAAAAGGGGGGGGGGGGGGGGGGGGGGGGGGGGGGGGGGGAAGAGGGAAATGGAGGGTGAAAGCCTCCTTCAGTCTAGGCGAATGTGGGGTGAAGTTCTTTATGGTTATGGGGATGCCAAGGCAACTGAAAGAAAACAACATACAAAAGATGCGAGGATCATGTATTGGGAAGAGGCCCATATCCCTTTATATCTAATGTCATGTACTCCTTCAGAGCGTTGTCTATCTCTCAAGAGATCAGCTCTGGTGATAAAAACTGAGTGGTCTGTTATCTATGAAGATCCTTAAATTTAGGTCCTTGGCCTTCTGGAAGGTATGATCCAACTTTGAAGTGCAGCCTGAAATCACATGATGGTTAGCTTGGATGGTTGGGTTGAGACTCTAATGAGAAAACTGATCTGCTACCCATCGAACCCAAGGAGATTTGAGTCCTTGTGACCTACAGGTAACTAGAGCAAGCTTTGAAGTCGTAGTGAATACCTCGTATTAGAGGACCTCTTCATGCACCTAGATTTATCATCATTAAGATGTTTGAGCAATCTACTATGGCACTTAAAATTTTAAGGCAAAGGCAATAATCCTTAGGACAGAACCTCAAACAACGAATTGACTTGATAAAAGTAAAGACATTTTGGTATTTCAGCTAATTATATGCATAATTCAAGGTTTATCTGATCTACCTAATCTGAGCTGCACATACAACACCTTGTTCCAAACCTCAAACAAAAAAGCATCACAGAACTGCTAAATAAATGATAATAAATCAGTATCAAAGTTAAGGCCCTGCAATGTAGAGGCTTAACCAAGTGTTACCAAACCATAAGACAGTCTGATACTGCCAACAGGCAAAAGAGGGAATTATTCTCTGTTAGACTATTGGAAAAAGAGAGTAGAAAAGAGCAAAAGAAATCTTTTGTATGTGAGCCTGCCTGTTGGACCCATCACATAACTATAAACACTACCAAAAAGTTGTATATCATTACCATTGATAGAATTCTAGCTTCAGGATGTTTCCACAACAAAAAGAGAACATATTGTGCTCTTTGTATGCATTTTTACATAACATTATTTTTTTATATGGATAGAGAGCTCAAGAAAAGGAGCTAACCGTGAAGACAAATATGTTCAATTTCGTGAAAACAGGATCCAGTGGTAAATTTTGTTGCATGGATATCACTACGGATACACTAATAGCAATCATAATGACAATAAAGAAGGTGTAAACCCTGCTTGAGACGATTGCCTGGCACCAAATTCTCAAATCGTATTCTGGTGGAAATAGGAATAAGGAATCATTTGACAGGTACCAAGGCACTGTATCTCTCAATTTGAGGCTCTTGTGCAGGTCTTCATATTCCCGTAGCTCAAAAGATTCTCGGGTAAGCAGTGACTTTGTGTGTTTCTGGAGCAAAGAGTCTTGATCAGGCACATCTGCCAGAAGAGTTCCAGCATCTGAAGACTGATGTACGAAAGCAAGGATAGAGTTACGTAAAGGTGTATTAGATACTTTCTGATCAGGCATATCAGCTGAAAATCCTGAACTTAAGAGGATTTGTGAGGCTCGTTTTCCCACTGGCATTGCAGGAGCAGGTCCCAGTGGCATTGGAGATGCTGAAAAGCTCTGCTTTCCAAGTAACCTTTGCATAGATGGACGATGAGGAGCTAATGCAGTTGAGCTTGCAGATTCACCAATTATATTTTCTAAAGGTTTGACAGATACAGTTTTTACTGGATAAGGAAAAGTGTGCTCTATCTTTACTGCTTCTGAGCTGCTAGTTTCTCTATGACTCAAAGCCAGTGGGTTTGAACTACCAGGACCTTCTGTCAAATCTGTTGGATAACTGGCATTTGGTCTAGGAATAGTTATGTTTCTCACTTTCTTTGTGTATAAACGCTTTGAAATGCTCTTAACCCCTGCTGCTGCACCTTCAACAGCACCCACCACCCATGTACCACTTCCTTTGGATGAAAAGATGCGCTTTTGGCGAGACTTGAGATGTTTGAGGTATTCAATCTGTAACACATTAATAAAAACATCTCTGTTATGACCTTATTTCATGTATCTCTTGAGAGAGAATAAAAAAATTTAGCAATAGAGAATTAATTACTACTTTCTGAATCTGTTTCTTTTCATCATCTGACAACTCTGTTTTCTCCAGTATTACTGCAATGATGAGGTTCAGAACCAAGAAGACAGTGATAATAATATATATCACGAACAAGAAAGGAGCAAGCCACCTGCAAGTCCCGTTCATCCAGTCAAATAGGTGAATCTTGGACTAAAATCAGTATAAGTCCAAATGGCCTTGATCATAAACTAGCACATTGAATGTTCCGAAATCATTGAAAAAAGGTCCACATATTGTATGGACCATTGAGATCCCCTCTGTGAAGTGTTTTATTTCAAAGAGCTTAGTTTTCTCAAATGGAAAAGTTTTTCTACATCCTCTTATGAAAGTTTTCAATACACTCTTATGCTTGCAGAACCAGAAGTATCCAGCTGTGTATGCAAGTGTTGATTTGGGATTTTCATAATTGAAAATATCATAGCTGAACTTCTGGAAGATCTTGTGTAGTGAATTTTAATGTTGGAACCTTTATGAAAGCCTATATTAGCATATTTTACATATTTTCCACTTTTCTTTTTCTTTTTTTTTTTTTTTTGGTATAAACAAGCTCAAGGTTTTCAAATTAAAATGCACATCAAATTTCAATACACTCATATGCTTGCAGGACCACAAGTATCGAGCTGTGTTTGCAAGTGTTGGATTGAGATTTTCATAATTGAAAATATCATAGCTGAACTTATAGAAGATCTTGTGTAGTAAATTTTAATGTTGGAACCTTTATGAAATCCTATATTAGCAAGCTCAAGGTTTTCAAATTGAAATGCACATCAAATTTCAATGATCATAATATGATGTACCTGTATATTGATGACTGTAATATGTACAGTTTACAAGCTAGCAGAAGACACTCAAAATCATATTATGCATATTGCATGCATCATTTCATCTATGCACGTATGCTGGAGATGCAGCATGTACTATGTACCATGAAAGTTTCTTTTTGTTTTCTTTTCGGCGTGATAACAAATGTTATATTCAATCATGCATTTTTGACACTTCTGCGCCAATTTGTATTCAACATATGCAAAAAATTATGTCTATAATAGAAAGAAACGGCTTTTTCCATCTGTTTAAAGGGCAAATATTGTTCCAAATAAAGAAAATCCAACCTTGCAGTAGTGTTGTTAGGAGAAACCAAACTCTTTAATATTGAATATCAATTTACACACAAGTAATTTCACAGAGAGCAGACATGGAACTAAATGCATAAGAACTAGAGCATCTGGTTAGTATGGTCAAGAATATGGTTTCTAATGTCAGTGTACTGGGCTATAACAGCATTACTAATGCACTATTGCAGACGCATCAGAGGAAAAGATTTAGAAAACATCTTCGATGTTCAAATAAGGCATTTCTATGAACTCCTAGAGGCTGAGCTTCAGTATGCATAGGAGAAAATTAGAGGGTTGAAATCTGAAAATAGCACCTTGAAGAAGCAGAGAGATTCTTATAAGTCCAAATTTGATCTCCTAAAGTCATTACTTTCTACAGACCCTGAACAGGTACAACAAAGCCCTGAGGAGGAAGAACCAATGCACCACTAGCTAGGAAAGAAGCCGGCCAGAGATTAAACTGCATGTTGCAAACTCTTTCATTTCTGTGCAATGTTTTAGATTACTTGTATTTTCTGCCGAAGTGTTATAGACTTCCTTTCAGTATGATGTTTTAGAAACCATGTATATAACTTTGGAAACATTTTATATTCATCCTTTTGGAATTGCTATTTTATTTGTATTAAGTATATGGGATCTCTCATACTTGTCTCTCCGAGACAAAGAGACAGTAGTGGTAGGCAACCTATAGAACAAAAGATTTTATGAAAGACATATCAAGCTCAACTCTACCTCTCTGGGTGCCTAGATTCACTTTTTGGGCACCATGATGCCCAACTTGTGACAACAAGAGAGCCAAAGCATCCAACTTTACTTTCAAGGTGCCACCACACTCAACTTTTCTAGGCCTCACTTCTTAATGCCCGACCGAGGAGACAAGGTGGTCCAAGTTCTGATAAGGCAACAGGCGGTTGCAAGGTTGCAGAGGATGACAAGGAGGCTAGCAATGGGCAAAGTAAATCTCCACCACCCAAATTGAGCCACTACATGACAAAGTTGAATACTAGCAAATGTAGCTATCCTAAGTACATTAACTCCCTGACTACTCTTGTAACAAACCCTCTTGTAATATCTTTCCCCTTGTCTATAAAAGGGCAAGCTCTTCAAGAGAACAGGATATAGAGAGATGTGTGTGAAGAATTAGGTCTAGATCTCAAGTCTTATCTAGGAGAAGGTCTAAACCCATACTAGCACAGAGATTCACTATCCTGCTCTTTCGCAGGGAGCCAAGAAGCACCTTCTAGTTGGTGCTAGCCAAAGGGCACCTTGGAAGTATGGGCTGAGTAGATTGTGTAGTTCACTTGTCTCTAGCTATTGTTCTAGTGTTTTTCCAAGTATATTTCCACTTTTTTCGCTATCATGGTTCAAGTATTCCTCTCAAGTGTTCTTCTCATGTGTTTTTTTAAGTGTGACATTGTTTGGTGTTTGTGCTCAAGGAGTAGTGCATTTTGCATTCCCTACACTCACACACACGATTTCACCATCTAGAGAGAGAGAGAGAGAGAGAGAGAGAGAGAGAGAGAAAGAAAGAAAGAAAGAAAGAGAGAGAGAGAGAGAGAGAGAGAGAGAGAGAGAGCTATCAACTTGATTTTTAACATTACTTCGTAGTCCTCATGCATCAGTTCTCATCTATATGGATGTCTAAAGCTAGCAAAAATCTAAATAACAAACTCATATCAACTAGGAAGTAGTGCAGGGATGTGACATGCAGGGATATGAGGACTGCTTAAATAAGAAGAGTGAGGATCATAATTGGTCTATTTAGGACTACGAAGTAATGCTAAAACCTCAAGTTGATAGCTGAATTAGAGATCGGGTTTTATAATTTATTAGCTAGGGTTCTCTTATTTATATATTTTTTTATGGAACTTTATTTATTTTTTATTAAACATTACTCACGTTGGTGCTTTTTTTGTAGCATGGTTGACGATAGTACACCATGGTGCTGTAGTGACATTGAGTTCCAGGAGATGTTATCACACATGACTCTTGCATACATGCAACTTGCATTGCTTATTTTTACCACATCTACCGTTGTGACTCGTTTTCAAACTCCCTCTCAAGACTTCTTCTTCTCAAACTCCATCATATCCTCATACTAGACCACCTACAAGGAAGGTGACACCTAAAGGGAAGTAGACACTTTGGATATTGGATCTCCATAGTTTTATGAGGGGTCCAGTTCTTGAGTGCCTTGTAGATGTGTTAGATCTTCTAGGCCTCACTAGCAGTAGTTAGCACGAGGGAGAGATTCAGGTGGCAGTGGATGTTATTGTCATGGACAAAGGAAACCATCCTAAACCTCAAATTCCATGTGACTTTACATATCTCATGATTGATTCAGATTTTGGAGAAACTAATGCTTCCATTGCGTCCGGAACGTTCAAAATCCCAAGATCGACTGTCTATTTGCTTAATTCTGACACCCCGAGGTCTTGTTTTTAGTTGATGACATCATCGATGACATCATCAACTCGTAACTGCCATTGAACAGCCCTTGGAAAACCTATATAAGAAGGGGTTGGCCACATTCATACTCAATCTCTCCAATACCATTCTTGGGAGCTCAAGGAGTTGTGACCACCAAGTAAGTACTCTCCAAGTTCCAGATCCAGTTCTTGTCTTGTTCCTTGTTCTAGTCTTGTCTAGTCTAGTTCTGGGACATCTAGCCTTGTCCTCTTGTAATCTCGTGGTATGAGATCTTGTCTAGTTATTTTGTGTATCTCGATCATCTCCTCTAGTTTTGCTTCAAACCGAGAGATTTTGCTTCAAACCTATTAGTCTTGGGTTTTGGGACATCTTGTATCATTTCTTCTCTAGTTATTTATACCTATCAATCCCGGGTTGTGGGACATCTTGTATCAGTTACGTATTCTTGTATCATTTTCCTATGTGGGTGTTCTTGTAATAAGAAGCGTATTTCCAAAATCTTGTCTACTGTAGTTGGAGAGCACAATCTAGTGCTCCCCTGACATTTTGGCAAGACTACCTTCGTCAAGATCAGGCACCATGGAGATTATTTGTGAAGAAATCTTTTTTGCACTTAAAGTATTTTAACAACAAGTCCAAGAGATATGAGAAAATAAACAAAGGATTCAACAACATAATATTCAAGATGTAATCACAAACTTCAAAGGCAAATCCAAGAGGTTCAAATCGTTGTAAATCAGATCAAAGTTTTGAGGATTTATGCAACAAGTGAAGCTATTCATAAGGATGCAACCAGACACGTACTGAGATGATGCTTCTAAAGTAGGACTCATAGGAACTCTATTATATGGTCTTGCTCTCTCATGATTTGCACCTATCCTTGAGAAGGATATGGATATTCTACATGATTTCAAGGCCTCTATTGGAGAGTTCACATCTTCGTTTGGAGATATCAATTGTTCACGTGTTGCTGAAACAAAGCTAAGGAAGCTACATCAAGGAAATAGGCCTGCGTCTACCTACGCATCAAAATTCAGACAAATCATTTATGATCTCACATAGCATGAGGCCTAGTTTATCAACCAATTTTGATGGGGCTTACATGATGATGTCAAGGACCTCATGTTAACCATGCCCAAGGTAAATACTTTGAATGAACTCATGAATCAAGCAATTTAGTGTGACAATAGGTTGTTTGAGAGAAAGCAAGAGAAGAAGATTTTTGTTCACGATCGAGCATACAAGTTTATCTCAGTTCCTCAACAACATATGTTGGAAGAATCTCAACTAGAACCCATGCAGTTGGATAACGTTAGGGTCAGATGACTTACACGAAAGGAAAGAAAACATCGAAAAGAGAATGGGCTATGCTTTTATTGTGGAAATCATGATCATATGGTATTCGAATGTCCTAAGAAGAAGAAGCAAGTTGGAATTAGGACTTCGACAATCACCATCCCACATCAGAAGAATCATCATCAAAATCAAAAGAGGAGTACTGCCCATCATGAGAATCATGGCTTGATTCTGTACCTAGATATACTACAAACCCTTTCCAGTTTCATCATGGATATCCATCATCATCATCATGTTCTAGTACCACATATCAAGAACTCTATAAAGACAAAGAGCTATGAAGATTCATGTTTTTGAAGATCTTAGAGTCACACAACCTCTCCTCGTGGAACTCGTCGGTTGAGGAGGAGGTGATGTCATGGACAAAGGAAACCATCCTTGACCTCATATTCCATGTGACTTTAAATATCTCATGATTGGTTCAAATTTTGGAGAAACTAATGCTTCCATTGTGTCCAGAACATGCCGAAACCCTAAGATCATCTGTCTATTAGCTGAATTCTCACACAAGGAGGTCTTGTTTTCAGTTGATGACATCATCGATGACATCATGAACTCATAGCCTCCCTTGAACCGCCCTTGGAAAATCTATATAAGAAGGGTTTGGCCACATTCATACTCAATCTTGCCAATACCAGTCTTGGGAGCTAAAGGAGTCGTGACCACCAACTAAGTACTCTCCAAGCTCCAGTTCGAGTTCTTGTCTTGTTCCTTGTTCTAGTCTTGTCTAGTCTAGTTCTTAGACATCTAGCCTTGTCCTCTTGTAATCTTGTGGTATTAGATTTTGTCTAGTTATTTCTTGTATCTAGATCATCACCTTAAAGGGAGTTCTTGTAACCCAGAGATTTTGCTTCAAGCCTATCAGTCTCCGGTTGTGGGACGTCTTGTATCATTTCTGCTCCAGTTATTTATACTTATCAATCCCGGGTTGTGGGATATCTTGTACCAGTTACGCATTCTTGTATCATTTTCCCTACGTTGGTATTCTTGTAATCAGAAGTGTATTTCAGAAATCTTATCTACTATAGTCGGAGAGCACAATCTAGTGCTCCCCTGATAGTTGTGGTTGTGATGATGTATCTATACCATCCGACCAGACTAGCAAACCTTCTAGTACACATGAGCATGACAAGCCAGAGGTATTTAGATATGATCATGATGGATTCATCCACATGGACATAGTTTACATAGCTATGCACCAATGCATATAGTCACTTGCTTAGGTGCAGTTTAACAACTTCATACTCCTTTGTTAGAAGGAGAAGGATAAGATAATATTGAGTATATTTATTGAGAGTATCAACCAGCAAGTGAATGCCCAACGTTTTCTCGTAATAGATGAAAAATATGCTAGGTGAAGCTCTGAAACATTGACATAATTCAAAAAGGAAAGCCTCTTATGATGAGCTTCAAAAGCCCTCATTTATTAAATTATTATTGAGCATTAGTGAGAGACACTATTGGAGGAGGTGCATGATCTTGAGGGCTATCAACATTAGAGAGAGGTGATAGCTTCACGTCTCCAAGGAGTTGGGACCTCTCATTTACAAATTAGTGGATTGGAGACATTTTATCGTGACTTTGTAAGTATTTTCTTGTTTATTTTAATTATATATATATATATATAAGCATGATTTGTTTTGCTACTTACTTTTTTATTTATTGTATGCAGTTTGTAGCCGTTGGTCGTTATCCTACACATGGAGAGAAGAAGGATGGATATGCGCAGGATCTTACTCAGGTGCTGATTGATTTGAAGAGAGTGGGGGTTCCTATCGTGTGAGAAAATCTGAGTGTGATTTATAAATGTCGAAGATGATGATATCATTCGATGGTATATATTTTCTATTTTTCTTTTTAATATGTTTTTTTGTGTACATAAATTTCACTCACACAAATTCATCTTCTACTGTAGGAATTCTCTCAGATTTTTGAAGCTCAGCCTCAGGATATAGATTTTTGTATTTCATCTTATTTGCAGCAATTTTTTGCATTTGCAGCATATATATGCGATTTTTGTATACCAAGAGACATACCCTTTTGTAGGCTTCATATGGATGCTATGTGATTATATTTATCATTTATACATAAGATTTTGTCTTGCATATTTAGATTTCTCAAATTTAATTAAAATTATGATTATTTTTGTTCAATCAAGGTTTATGATTCCAATGTTTATATAGAGGTTGATGATTATGATATTTATGTACAAGTTTATACATAAGTTTGGGATTATGATATTAATGTATGGTCTTATGCCTATGTTTATGTAAAGGTTTACGAATATGATGTTTATGTATAGGTTTGTGCTTGTTCATGTTGTACAAGCCTGTGCACAAATAGGCGTAGAGTAGCCTACAAAGGCATGAGAAGCTAATTATTGTTTTGGGTTATGCGGGTTCCTCTTATGTAGACTTGTGCATACATAGGCCTTCTTAAGCCTACATAGACTTGCACAAACCTAGGAGAATGTAAATCTTTTTTGTTTTTTTTTGCTATTGATGGTTATAGGGACACTTTTTTTACATTACAAAAGAAATGGCATTTTATTGCTCAATTACCGACTGGTATATGGACTAGCATTGCGACCTCTATATGGACAGGTTTTTACATGCATTTAGACCCTTACTGCGATCCATATTTTAACATCTATGAGGGAATACCTATCGTATTTAGACGTGTATTGCGACGCTCGTTGAGTATACCGATGTTTTCATAGTGATGGATATTTAGAGAAGTCTTGCAACTATGATCAGAATACACGTTGGGAAACCCACATCTTGTTGTAGTGAAAAGAAGATTGCATGGGAGAATTGTGTCCATCTAAAAGCTAGCAGAGAATTGTATCCTCAAAGCTAACAGAAAACTTGGTAACCAAACAGATGAATGTTCCATAATTACTACTAAAAAGCTTTTCTAGCAAGGACTTATGCTTGCCACATAAGCTCCAGCACAAACAAAGCTGATGGCTTGAATCTAAAAAATTAAGCACCAAGAAATAATGTGGGAAGATCTCAAGGAATAAAGAAAAGCAACATTGACTGCTTAGGAATTGTCTCCCACTCAGAAAAGATTTACTGCAGAGAACCAACTTCAACAAGAATTTTGGGACTTGTTCTTTTGTGGTTGTAGGTGAAAAGTTTATCCATCAGAGAAAAAAGCATTCACTATGTTGGAAAGCCTGCATATTTTATGTAATTGTACATGGGCCAGGAAAATTGTTTCTTTTGTGCCCGAGGCAGATGTTTTGAAGCAAAATTTTCACTTTGTTTTCCCACGTGTTCCCTGCTATTTCGGATGAGAGACACATCACCCTTTCCTAAAGCTGAGGAAAAAATCTTACTATTTTTAAGATCCATTGTGTGAAATCGAACCATCATACTCAATGCATGGACCAGTAAAAAAGAAGCACATGTACAAATACAAACATGAAAAGGTTCTTTATTACCTATTTGCTACACCTGAATGTGTAGCATTCCACATATGGCTTACCCAGTTGTCTGGTGTAGAACAAATGAACCATAGAAACATGGCATTAAAGATGCTGTCAAAGTTGCTACGAGGATATCCTTCAGAAAAGTGATAAAATTCACCAGCATAAAGTTGCATTCCGATAACCGAAAATACAAAAATAACAAGAAGATAAAAGAACGAAACAGCAGCCAAGGCGCCAAGACCCTCTATACAATCGGTCTGCAGAAAAAAAAAACGAGTATAAAAAACAAATATTAAACAAGCGTCTATGTGAATTCCTCTTTTGGCACTTGTTTGAAAGATGGAGAACGATACAACTTAATTTGGATATACCACAACAGACGTGTGTGGCTTTGATTGTTTCTTGTCAATATAAAACCATCGTAGCATCCGTGCACCAGAAATGTTAGGGTATGCTCGTGTCATAATAGCTCCCGCAGCAGCAATAATTACAAACGTGTCCATAATATTCATTTCTGCATCATTTAGCAGGTGAGCTCTGAATACGCACAAACTACGTTAAGTTGCAGTGAACACATGAGTACTTTCAAATAGAAATCCAGAATCAAGGAATATTTATTACAGCTTGTATAAAAGTATCACTGCTGCTGTTATATACGTTTTTCAGCCCAAAAAGACTTGAATGGGTAGCTAATCTAAAATAAGATTCGTTCTGGATTTATGTTAAGACTCTATTCGTTCTGGAGGGGGAAGCTCTTCTGGTAAATTATGAAACAAACAGACAAAAGGAACATTAGGTCCATATTTCTTATCAAAAGAAAAATATGGCTGTATCGTGTTGGATATAAAACAACAATGATATCTTTTTTTCTTTTGGGGGTGAGGGGGCAGTTGGAGGGCAAAACTAATCTCTTTAATTCTGAATACAAATATACGTCAGACTTATATCGCAGAGATCCTGTATCAGGCTACAGAAATAAGAACTAGAGAAGCAGGTTAGTAAGGTGAAGTCTTCAAAAAATATGGTCTCTGATGTTACTGTCTTTGCCTGTCGCAGCATTAAAAATACATTTTTTCTAAAGCTTAAGGAGTGCTTCTGAAGATATCTTTCCTTCTAGAGGATATTGCAAACAAGCGAAAGAAACATTAGTTGATATTTCTTATCAAAAGCAAAATATGGCTGTTCTGTGTTAGCTGTAAAGGATAAATGAACCCCCCTTTCAAATTTTTACATCTACATCAGTTTTTCTGTCAATTGGTTCTAGAAAATTCCCATTAAAGCCCACCACGTGACTCCTTTCAATAAAGGACCATATGCCCGCTCATGATTTATCTTGAAAGTATCTCATTCTTGTTATGATTAATATAAAAAAAGGAACATGGTCCAAGAGGACTCAACGTGGGTCCTCTTCTATACATCATCTTGAACAGTCACACAACAATTTTTCGCTATATTTAGAGGCGCCAGAATTTGCACCAAATGGTATGTCAAGCAGCAGATCCTAAACATATATCTATATGACAGTGCATTTAGGACCTCGGCGAACATTCAGGCAGAACGTGCAATAATGTACTAATAAAGCTCCAAGAATTTTCCTGATGCATTATATGCACCTAAGGTACCTTGTGGAGATTACCTAAAATTCTTCAAACCAATTCATGTCTTGATACTGCTCTTGGTTTGTCCCGAACACAATTCTTGTTTTAGAAAGAATATAGATATAGAAACCAAAATAAAATTAAAATAAAGAAGAAGGTCTGCAAGTGAAGATGGAACTTCCTCCAGTCTCGGGGACGCCAACTCATCATGAAGGTAATTGGAAAAGCAATCTTGAAAAGATGTTTATGTCCAAAGAGAGCTGTGTTTTGAATTTTTCTCAGATTGGACAAGGGATAATGATTCTGAATTGATCCAAGGTCCAGACGAAATCCTTGTGATGATGAGTCTTAACCACAAAATAAATCCAATGGTTTCTTATCTTCAAGGACAGTGGGCCAAACGTTCAACGAGTTTCACCATCTGCTATGTTTCTAAGTTCTGAAGTGTTGGTGCAATTCACAAGCCTACACATTTGGCTTGTAATTCATACACATATGAAGATGCATAGAAATCAATGCTAGTGGTTAATTACCACTTTATCCTTTTGTAAAAGTCACATTTGACTTGGAATCTTTGTAAACACCTACCAAAAAGAACTCGTGGAAAAGTTAGCTTTGATTGATGGAATATCTCCTAGGATGTAGGAGCATGATTATAGAGAGCCAAAGTTTGAATTCAAATTCAAACTTTGAACTCAATCACTATAAAAGATCAACTCCAAAAGTCGCGGGTAGAAGAATCACTTTCCGAGAGTCTCTTACTCATTTCTGAGTGTGTGTGAGGCCTATACTCTAGCCCACACCTATCTACACCATTAGACAATGATCTTCATGCCTATGGCATTGTACAACAGTGTTCATTAATACACATATCTACATTGTTCATTTCTGAATTCTCTGTCATAGTGTTTGAAAGTCTGTCAACTTGTGGAGATCATATCTCACTCATTTCTCCACCACATTCAAAGATCTATAGCTTATTGGAACCAGCACAAAGTTGTCTACATGCTATCAAAATTTGAAGGATTTCTACTCAGCCATTTCATAGAAACGTCCGTCGAGGTGATCACTGGTCGAAGTCTGCAACAGTCCTAAAATATGGGGGGTAAAAGTTTACTTGCTAAATTGATTTCTTTGAGCATAGTTAATCTTTTTAAGTGATTTCACTTGAAATCATTAGCTTACTAAGCTAATTAGATACCCCTAAAAGGAATTTTTCCAATTCCTACTGTGCTGGTCATACTGAGCAAAAGATACAGCAGGTGTATGATAAAAAATAGAAGGTTTTCTTGAAGACTTGAAGTTCAAAGTTATCTGTTTTGATTCATTTGTTTCATACATCATTTCCAAAGTACATAGGCCATTTTATGGTGTCATTGGATAGCTAAAAAGGTCCACTTATTAACTCTGAAGCATCAAAGGGCTGGTACAAAGCAGGATTTGGAAGTACCTACTCATTCTCTTGAAGTGTCCATCCATCATTCCCAACAGTGGTATCAGAGCAAGTTAAGGTAAAATAGGAGATGGTTTTCCTTCATTTATTGATAAATTGGACAGGAACAACTATTAGGCATGGTCTCTAAGGATGAAGACATACCTATAAGGAAGGAGTCTTTATGGATACATCTCTGGAGATGAGGAATTGCCCTCATTCAAAACCAAAGGACTACCAACAAAGGAAGAACATGAAAAACTCAACACAAGGTGTGCCAAGGATTCATTAGCAAGGTCTTACTTACTCAACTCCATCTCTGATTTTCTTTTGCCACATATTAGAAACTGTAAGACATCCAAAGAGACTTGGGAAACCTTGTCATCTTATTTCTCTTCCAACACAAGGGCCAGAAAAAACCAATTGTGGATTGAATTCACCACACTAAGGAAGCAACCTAAGCTGGCTATTTCAGAGTTTGTGACTAAGATTAAAGATCTAGCAGATCAGTTAGCAAGCATAGGAGAAGAGATTGAAGAAGAGCAGATAGTAAGGCAAGTGATCAATGGGATTAAAGCTGATGACAAATGGGAAAGCTTCACCACTGCCATGGACCTTTACATGGACACGTAGATTCCAGACCTTACCACTCTCATGGGACAATTGTTCACTCATGAAGCCAAGCTCAACAAGAATGGAGACTCATCCAAAGGTAATAGCTCTTCTGCCCTATACACTGATAAAAATAAGTCTATAGATAAAGACAAGAACAAGAAAGGAGAAGATGAAAGCACTACCTCCCAAGCCAACTATGCAGGGAGAGGTAGATCATCAAGAGGAAGGGGCAGAGGAGGTAAGCAGGGTAGGGGGAGATCCTATAACTCCTCACCATGCAACATTTGTGGTTTATCAAATCATACTACAGATGAGTGTTTCAGGAACTACAAGAATCAGAGAGGAAGAGGATATCAAAGAGGTGGATACTCACAATCAAGAGGCAGATTCAACCATCATCAAGGATACAACAACAACTACAATAACAACTACAACAACAACTACAATGGCAACTACCAAGGAGGATTCAAATCCAGAAAGGATTACAACAACTATACAGAAAAGCAAGATGACTCTCTTCTGATTATGAACATGACTTCAAAACCAGGTACAAATGATGATCATCTCTTCTACATTGACTCAGGATGCTCAAATCATGTGGCTGGCAATGTAGCTCTACTCTCTGACCTTGAAGAACCAAAAGATAAGCATCAAGTACAAACAGGTGATAACACCAAGCACTCAGTAGTTAAAGTTGGAAATGTTAGGACTTGTGATGGAAATCAAAACTTGTTGAGTAGGGTACTATATGTACCAACCATTACAAAAAACTTGATGAGTGTTGGAGAGATTGTGGAGAAAGGTTTGCAGGTTAGATTCAACCAATCTGGAGCATTTGTGGAGGATCCCAAGCAGGGGTTCAAGAGAATTGCTAAAGGAGAAAAGACAGGTAGACTTTCTTTTGAGCTAGAAGACACAAAGAATATTGCACTCTACAGTTATAAAGATCAAACACTTTCAGAGCTTGAGATTTGGCATAAAAGATTAGGGCATGTAGGAGAAAGAATCTTGAAACAGATATGCAGGGATCAATGTGTAATTGGAATACCCAATGTGTCCAAACAACACATGATATATAAATGTGGTGCCTGTCAGTTTGGGAAGTCTCACAGGTTACCCTTCTCAAGGAAAGGCTACATGCATGAGGACTACCTAGAGCTTGGTCCATACAGATGTATGGGGACCAAGCAAAGACCCCTCAATCTCAGGATCAAGGTACTATGTATCTTTTATTGATGATTATAGCAGATGGACTGTATTGTACTTTATGAAGCACAAAGATGAAGTGTTCAATTGTTTTAAAAAGTATCTTGCACTTGTTTAGAATCAGACAGGGAAGAATCTAAAGAGGCTAAGGTCAGATGGAAGAGGTGAGTACTTCTCCAATGAGTTTGAAGCATTCTTGCAGGACAAAGGAATCAAGAGAGAAATCACCACAAGGTATACTCCTGAACAGAATGGGGTAGCTGAGAGAAGAAATAGGTTGATTGTTAAAACAGCTAGGTCAATGTTAAATGAAAAGAAATTACCTAACTACGCAAAGAGTATTTCTACTCCCACTTATCTCATAAACAGGTTACCATCTAAGTCCCTTGATGGGATGACTCCTTATGAAGCATGGCATGGAAAGAGACCCTCACTTGATCATTGCAAGATATTTGGATGTGTAGCATATGTACACATTCCTTCTCAGATAAGAGGTAAGCTAGACCCTAAGGTAGAGAAGTGTATCTTTATTGGATATGACATAAATCAGAAGGGGTACAGGTTCTACAACCCTTCAAATAAAGGATTCATGGTTAGTAGAGATGTTGTCTTTGATGAAAATGATTCTTGGTATGAGAATGAATGCAGGAAGTTTAAACTACCCTATGACTTGGAGGAGGAGTTTCCAAGTCTTGCTAAGGAGGAACCTACTCAGAATGAAGAATCCAATTCAGATGATGAAGACATTATCAATCTTGAAGAGTTCAAGGCATGGAAGTCCAAGGGCAAAGTCAAGATGAAGAAACTTGAAGACATACCTGAATCTTCAAATCAATCAATCAGAAGATCACAAAGGGAGAGCAAAAAACCTATCAGATATGGGTATGATACATCTCTTGTTACTAAACATTTTGTTTATCTTGCCAAAGACTTGTCAATTGAAGAACAAGGATCATATGAAGAAGCAAAAACTCAGATAGAATGGAAAGAAGCTATGGATGAGGAGATTGAAGCACTCAAAGAAAGTGACACATGGGAACTAGTACCAAAGAAAGAATCCATGAAGGTAATTGGATCCAGATGGATCTATAAAATCAAAAGAAATTCTGATGGGTCAATAAGGAGGTACAAAGCCAGATTGGTGGCCAAGGGTTTTGCACAAACCGAAGGCATTGACTATGAAGAAACATTCTCACGTATGGCCAAGATGCCAACCATCAGGGTGTTGGTCAATGTGGCTCCATCTAAAAATTGGAACATGTATCAATTGGATGTAAGAAATGCTTTCTTCGAATGGATGGATTTCAGAGGAAGTATATATGTCACAACCTCCTGGCAATGAGGATCCAAACAAGGTAACATATGTGTGCAAATTGAATAAAGCTCTTTATGGATTGAAGCAGGCACCTAGGGCATGGAATCACAAGTTGACCACATACCTTCAAGACCAAGGTTTTGTCATGAGCAAGGTAGACACTTCTCTATTCATCAATAGAAGTAATTCAGAGGTAATATACCTATGTGTATATGTTGATGATATCATACTTACAAGTAATGATGTCAATGGAATCAGACAAATCAAGAACCAGATGATGAAGGAGTTCAAGATCAGTGATCTTGGTTTACTAAAGTATTTTCTTGGACTTGAGTTAGTCTATACTAACTCTGGAATTTATATTACTCAGAAAAAATACATATAGGATATGTTGAAGAAGTTTCATTTGCAGGATGCCAAAGTTGCAAATACTCCAATGGAGGTAAACCTAAAACTAAGTGCCCATGAAGGTGATGAAATTGATGACATTACAGGTTACCAAAGTATAGTTGAAAGTTTGAACTATGCTACCTTAACAAGGATAGATATTGCATATGGAGTTAGTGTGCTAAGTCAGTTCATGCACAAGCCAAGGGTACCTCACTTAGAAGCTGCCAAGAGAATTCTAAAGTACCTCAAAGGCACTCAACATCATGGTTTGTATTTTCCTTACACATCAGACTTAGATATTAAGATCTATTCAGATGCAGATTGGGAAGGATGTAAAGATGATAGGAGAAGCACTTCAGGATACATTTCATTTGCAGGTGATAAACCAATATCATGGTCTTCAAAGAAGCAACCTACTCTAGCTTTATCTTCTACAGAGGCAGAGTATAGAGGATTGGCTAATGCTACCCAAGAAACCATATGGATCAAGTTATTGTATACAGAATTGGGTTTGTATACTACCTCACCATTGATCTTTGGAGATAATACAAGCTCACTTCACATTCAACTAACTTATGTATCAACCAACATGCAGTGTGCAGATTTGTTAACTAAAGCTTTGGATGGAACCAAACTTTGCAGGTTCAAATCAATGATTGGATTGCAGGATATACATGAAGATTGAAGATGAAGACCAAGCCAAAATGTTTGGCCTGAGGGGGATCTATTGGTGCAATTCACAAGCCTACACATTTTCCTTGTAATTCATACACATATGAAGATGCATAGAAATCAATGCTAGTGGTTAAGTACCACTTTATCCTTTTGTAAAAGTCACATTTGACTTGGAATCTTTGTAAACACCTACCAAAAAGAGCTCGTGGAAATGTTAGCTTTGGTTGATGGAATATCTCCTAGGATGTAGGAGCATGATTATAGAGAGCCAAAGTTTGAATTCAAATTCAAACTTTGAACTCAATCACTGTAAAAGATCAACTCAAAAAGTCGCGGGTAGAAGAGTCACTTTCCGAGCTTCTCTTACTCATTTCTGAGTGTGTGTGAGGCCTATACTCTAACCCACACCTATCTACACCATTAGACAATGATCTTCGTGCCTATGGCATTGTAGAACAGTGTTCATTAATACACATATCTACATTGTTCATTTCTGAGTTCTCTGTCATAGTGTATGAAAGTCTGTCAACTTGTGGAGATCATATCTCACTCATTTCTCCACCAAATTCAACGATCTATAGCTTGTTGGAACCAGCTCAAAGTTGTCTACATGCTATCAAAATTTAAAGAATTTCTATTCGGCCATTTCAGAGAAATGTCCATTGAGGTGATCACTGGTCGAAGTCTGCAACAGTCCTAAAATATCGGGGGTAAAGGTTTACTTGCTAAATTGATTTCTCTGAGCATAGTTAATCTTTCTAAGTGATTTCACTTGAAATCATTAGCTTACTAAGTTAATTAGATACCCCTAAAAGGAATTTTTCCAATTCCTACTGTGCTGGTCATACTGAGAAAAAGATACAGCAGGTGTATGGTAAAAAATAGAAGGTTTTTCTTGAAGACTTGAAGTTCAAAGTTATCTCTTTTGATTCATTTGTTTCGTACATCATTTCCAAAGTACATAGGCCATTTTGTGGTGTCATTGGATAGCTAAGAAGGTCCACTTATTAACTTTGAAGCATCAAAGGGCTTGTACAAAGAAAGATTTGGTAGTACCTACTCATTCTCTTGAAGTGTCCATCCATCATTCCCAACATGAAGGAATATTCCATGTTTTTCTTCTAGCTACCACATCTCTGAACATTTGAGGAGCATTTAGGGGTGCTCTTTGGAGCATGAAAGCACAACACTACATATAAATACCCGAGTTTGTAGAGGGACACGTTGTTTCCAAACGTTTTACTTTCTTGATCGTGTATAGTCACCATTCTTTGGCATTTAGATCCCCCACCATCAAATAAAAAATTCATCAGGTTTAGTAGCTTTGTTTAGACATTGGCTCAAGCAGAGTCACGTAAGTTTGTAGTTTCAGCTAATTTCAAGTCGTTATACCTACAAAATCAATAGATTAGAATTTTTTTGGCAACAACAGCCGCTTCCATGTACGAAATACATGAAGGATTTCCTTTCTTTGCATTGAGGGGAATGAAAGCAAACATCCTTGAGCGTGATTCCTTTATTGAAGAGATATCTATCAGCTGATTTAAGACCGTCGAAAATGTGTGGCCCGGATCTGACTGCTTGTGTAATCGAGGATAGCAATACAATGAAAGCCTTTAATTTTGAAAATAAAAGATTCATAATAACAAGCTTATGGACAAGAGAAGTCCCAAAAGAGCATTTAAAAGGAAGATATTATGAGGATGATAATAGTAGTAGGCTAGAAATTGAGAACGCATATGAGGAAATCTTAGTCTAAACGTTGAGAACGCATATGAGGAAATTAAGGTCTAAATTAATATTTGAAGACCTTAATTTCTGTCAAATAATATAAACTATAATCAAAGAATATTCTCAATAAAGGTACATCTTGTAATTTGTATGTGCCTCAAGGAGTCAACGATCCAAAAGTCACCATTATTCTTGGGTTAGAAGAATTGGTCCCAAAAGCAAGGGATCAAAGATATATTGGAATTGTTTCCCAGCAAAGAACCTTAAGTTTTACACCATGATAAAAGCAAAGTTGCTCTTATTCCAGTAATCAGAAGCACATAAAACATGATATGGAGCAAGAGAATACCTTCGATTAATCCTTAGGCTATCATAATGGGTCACTTATTTGCTTTCTGTTTGACATTTTTGTTGCTTACTAAAGACTTCCATTGCTAAAAGGAAGTGGTGAAAACCATCCCATTTGTATTTTTTAGACAATGTTGAGCGAGACCTTCAAAGAAATGAAAATTGATATCAATCATTTTGGGCTTTTTTATTTACCATAAACCATAAGGTGATTCCAAACATATCATAGGCACCCATGCAACCCAAAAACTATGAGCAATAACTTCCAATAAGAGAAGCATGTCATGACAAAACTGGTTCTTTACATATCTTCTCACGTAATATGAATTGAAGGGAGAGCTTGATTTCAAGCATGCCAATCCAAAAGATCGAACATAGAAGGAATCTATAAAGCAACAAGAAGACTAATAGGACAACCTTGGATTGGGATGAGAACACCATTAACCACGAATAGAACTCATCCTTGGAAAGCAAAAACCAAATTAGGACGCTGTGGAGAGACTGAGAATATCCATGATCTCTATGATGTGTAGACAATCCAGAGCATCAAAACCTTTCGTAAGGCCTATTTGAAGCCTGGAAGAGCTTCAAATTTGGGTTGGGCAACATCATGTACAGAATTAATGAGAGGATGCTATTAAAGATTGCTCTACTGTTAGCAAGGCCCACACGAGAAGCATAGATGTGATTAGTGATTAAAGCTTGGACTCTATTAGAAAATACTCTCGAAAATATGTTATGTAGGTTTCCCATAAGAGTGATAGTTTTCCAATCATATGCAGTGGTGCACACATTATCCTTTGAAATCAAGAGAGTGATGGTTTTCTCATACTGATTGGCACTGTCCGATTTATCAAACTTCATTGCAAACTTCCAAAATGGCCTCTTCATGATGAACGCCAAGTATTTTGGAAGGAGTCCTATTCTTACCCCTCTTCTCTCATCTAAAACGAACAACTAATTAAAGACTTTTTAAGGTGTTGGCCTGGAAATCTCTATGACCCACATACTTTTTGGGATTATAACTATATAAACCATTCTTTTTTGTCAGTCATAATCCTCTTCAATCAAACTTTTTGTTGTTTTTCCATTGCCTATATGGAATTCATCTTGATTAAATTTGCCTTGGAAAACTTGACTTGTGACTAAATCTACACAACCTGCGAACTTGTCCGCTTCTCCTCTTATCTTGGGATTGATCCGAGTCCAGGTCAACTTTCCAGCTTGTCCTACTCGAATTACATTGCTGTACTCTGTGTTCTAGATCCTTGATGAACATATGTGAATTCACCTTAAGTCTCCTTTTCATGTGAATGTGGACAACCATCACCTAGTCACTGGAAATCTTTGTAACTGCCTAAAGCTGTGTTGGACAGCTACCCTACTCATGGGCCACATTTTTAAATCACTTGAAGATGTAATGGATAGCAACCAAAATGACGAAAAGTCTGCTAACCTCAACAAGATTTTTTGAGTCCACCATCATAGAGAAGTCTAAAGAAGAGTACCAAAAGACACTGATAGAAATTTAAAAAAAAAAAAAGAAAAAGGGAATAGAGATATATAAGGAAGAAGCTAGCTCATTTCTCCCTAAGCTGGCTTGAGAAGGTGCTAACAAGTAGGGGCGTTACACTGACAATTGCATTATTTTGGATGCACTCATGTGATGTGTTATGGCAGATACCATGTATACAGTGTTGTCTTGGCTTCCCCAATGGGAATGTACCCTCCCCTCATCTCCCATTTTTTTTTCTCTTCACCTGTGAATCCCATATTTAATACACATAGGCCGTCTGCCAGACTTTTGTGTGACCTTCATTGAAGTGTCACTGGAGGGAATTTCACGTAAAAAGGGAAGTGAGCATGATGGACTGTCTTGGTTTCTCTAATAATCTTCAGGTGATTGAGACTTACACAGATGGAAACTGCAGATGATTTACAAGAGTATACCTACAGGGCTGCTGTGCTCTTTTTCTTTAATAGTGATGGAAATGTTGATTATGTTGGAAATTGCAGCTGATTTACATGAGTATACCTACAGGGCTGCTGTCCTCTTTCTCTTTGAAAGTAATGGAAATATTAATTATGTTGTAAGTATAGGATGGGGGTTGAAAAAAGGTAGGAATCCAGTATAGTGGATATGTTGGTATTACTCCTTAGTGAGTTCAAGCACTAAGTGAATAAATTTAGCTCTCAACAGATATTCCCATTACATTGACTTGTTATGCCATCATTAGAGTAACATTAGACGATTCCAAGGTGCTTTAACATCAGCATAGTTGAATTGGGGATACGCACAGGTATTAAATTACTTCAACAATGTTGTTGTTAGACATTTACGAAAGAGAAAATTGAATGTGTGGGTGAGAGAAGAAAGAGAGGGAAAGAGTATGCTTCATATGCATGAGTGTATGTATGTGTCTATGCGTGTGAGTGCATGTGAAAGAGAATGAAAACATGCAAGCTGCTGTATGTATAACTGCATGTGCTAATGTATGCAAGAAAGAGAAAATGAGGGTGCGAAAGAGAAAAAAAGAGGACCTTGGATGCTTTTGACAGAGGAGTCGAGAGAAAAAGAGAGAAAGAAAAGAGCTGCAGTATTTACGTGTGTATGTGTGCACTGTGTACACATGAGTGTGTGGATTGTGTACACGCTTATGTGTGTGATTGTGCAAGGCTGAGAAAGAGAGGGGGCTGTTCGCGAATTGTTCATGTGTGTCCTATTGTGTGTGGATGTGAAAGTGACTGTGTGTGAGTGAATCTTTATGTAAGAGAGGGGTATACGTGTGTGACTGCGAGCTAATTGTGTTAAAGAAGCGAGAAAGGACGGAGCAGTTGAAGTTTGTGTGCAAATGTGTGTGTGTGTGTGTGTGCGTATGTGTGTGTGTGTGTGTGTGTGTGTGTGTGTGTGTGTGTGTGTGAGAGAGAGAGAGAGAGAGAGAGAGAGAGAGAGAGAGAGAGAGAGAGAGAGAGAGAGAGAGAGAGAGAGAGGATCATCAAATTGGTCGTTGCTATTGACAAGCAATTCAAGAACACAAAGCATTAAGAGAATAATCGAAAACAAAGCGATCCTAAAGGGACTCCGAGGAGGTTTGTTGCATACCAATAAAACCATAGGACTTAGTGAGCTTCCAAATTATTCCTCTCTGCCTTTAGTGGCCATTGTAGATTTCTTCTTGATAAGTTCTAGGATACCCCTTTGTCTTCTCCCTTTGTATCTCGCAACCAACCATCCTCTAACTTATACACGCACGGCCTTACAGTCTCCATTATACACCCACATCTCCTGCCACACACACACACACGCTACACCATCCACATTCTCCCCCACCCTGATAAACACATACACACACCAGATCTCTTTCTTACTCTCTCTCTCCCATTCACTCGCATACCTACACTCTGTCATACTCTCTCACTCATCTACCCACTAACCTTCTCACAATGCTGTATGATATTTACATCCATAGGGACAAGTGTATGTTACGGAGCTAAGATGCATTGACTTTAGGATCTGCGGCTTGGAATATACTAGAAACATTTGATAAGTCTTGATAACCATGGCAGCTTCTGTTAAGAGACAACCCCTTGTAGTAGATTCCATGGTTAAAATTGAAATTCCCGAGTCCAGAGTAAATCATATAGAACTCGTCCATAAAGCATATTTTCTTCCTTAATCAGACTCTCACAGTCCGCTTCACCAGAATGCAGTCCATAGCTGCTTAATGAGCGTGTCCATGGTTTCTAACACTCACCTGTTACTAAGGATGATGCTGCATCGTACTATAAAGGCAGCCAAAAACTTTTGGAAACTGGTCTGAAAGGTTGTTGCTCGTGACAGATTGGTTCTTGCTGGAAAAAGCTTGGATTCAAAGTATCATTCATTTCACAAGCTAAAGAAGGCTCATTCTGAGGATATTTCTCGGCAGAATGCCCATGAACAATTGCACTGAGCGTGCATTGAAAATCCACAATTTTAAGAACAACCAAGCTGTTCTGTCTCCTCAACTCTCCTTCCAACATTTCCATACACCTCTCTCTCTCTCTCTCTCTCTCTCTCTCTCTCTCTCTCTCTCTCTCTCTCTCTCTCTCTCTCTCTCTCTCTCTCTCTCTCTCTCTCTCTCTCTCTCTCTCTCTCTCTCTCTCTCTCCCCTCCCCTTTGTCCCTCTCTACCTCCCTCCCTTTGTCCCTCTCTCCCTCCTTCCCTCCCTCCGTCCCTCTCTCCCTCCCTCCCTCCCTCCCTCCCTCCGTCTCTCTCTCTCTCTCTCTCTCTCTCTCTCTCTCTCTCTCTCTCTCTCTCTCTCTCTCTCTCTCTCTCTCTCTCTCTCTCTCTCTCTCTCTCTCTCTCTCTCTCTCTCTCTCTCTCTCCCTCCCTCTCCCTCTCCCTCTCCCTCTCCCTCTCCCTCTCCCTCTCCCTCTCCCTCTCCCTCTCCCTCTCCCTCTCCCTCTCCCTCTCTCTCTCTCTCTCTCTCTCTCTCTCTCTCTCTCTCTCTCTCTCTCTCTCTCTCTCTCTCTCTCTCTCTCTCTCTCTCTCTCTCTCTCTCTCTCTCTCTCTCCCCCCCCCCCCCCCCCCCCCCTGCCCCGACCTGACGCAGCCCTCTGCCCCGACCTGACGCAGCCCCTGCCCCGACCTGACGCAGCCTCTGCCCCGACCTGTCTCCCTCTATCGCAGAGCTGAGTCACTTGACCTGACACAGAGATTAGGGTTCGCATGCAGCACTCACGGGACCTGGAGGAGTTCCACACTGAGCTTACTAAGATGAGAACGAAACTGGACAACATACACGAGGAGGGGGACATCGCCCCACAACTAGAGGACATTCGGGTGACTATCAAGAAGGAGTGCATGGAGGTGGTTCAGAGGGAGCTTGAGACTAAGAAAGATGGATGGGTCGAGGTTGTAAAAAAGAACCTTCGACAGGAGGCAAAGAAGAACAACCACCATGAGAAGATCCACATAGTACACACCACCATTGAGGAGGAGCGGATGCGACAGGCTCGCAGGCTCAATGTTCGCGTCTCCGGCCTCACAGAGAAAGACGGATCACCAGAGCAGGATGGGCATCGCTTGTGCACACTACTTGGATACCGCGCGGATGAGCCTCTCCCTTTCACCAGAGCCTGGAGAGCAGGACGGGACAGCACACGGAGCAGAGCACTTATCATTCAGTTCTCAGATGAGGCCGGGAGGAGAGACTTCCTCAGACGACGAGCGGTACTAGGGATTCGCGGCCTATGAGACAGCACAACAGGAGGTGCACATTGCAGTCTGGAACTGCAATGGATCTTTGTGGACACATCCAGGACGTCTTGAGGAGGTGATGGAGGGCAGAGACATGATCTTCTTGACAGAGACACACGAGAGCCCGGGGAGGAGCCTACCGAGGATTGAGGGCTATATGTGGGAGTCAGCTCACCGCCGACAGATGAGACAGCACACCACACGAGGATCAGGAGGAGTAGCCGTGCTCTACAGACAGTCGCTATAGCACACGATACAGGTGGTAGCCAGAGACCCAGAGGCATGTTTCATGTGGATACGCCTCCAGCTATCACAGGAGAGAGCAGCGTATTTTGCCGTATGCTATGTTGCACCCACCGGCTCGCGCTTCACACATTCCCCAGAGCAACCCTTAGGGGGGGAGGGAACAGACACCACATCCCCATATGAGTGCCTCAGTGACACCATTATGGAGTATACCAGGATGGGCGAAGTCTTCCTTGTAGGAGACTTCAATGCCCGCACTCAGAGCCACCAGTGTGATATCTACGACTTTGACGACCCTGAGATGCTTCGTACCATAGAGGATATGTCTACACTCCGAGCCTCAGACAACACCGCCACACCCACCTCATACGGCAGACACCTACTCCAGATGGGAGAAGCACACCGTCTCATTATATATAATGGGATGGAGACTTGGCCCACCTCGGGTGGCCTCACCTGCATTCCACCCACGACACCACACGGGGGTAGTGTGGTAGACTATGTTATCGGACCCCGGGAGGCGACGCATCTCATCACCTCGTTCACTATCCCACCCATACCGATTGGAGCTGACCACGCATATCTTGCCCTATCCATACGCGGCTCACCATGCATATCACACCCCGTCACCATAGAGCCACATGCCCATACCACCATTCACTTTAGACATGAGCTAGCACATATCTATAGCTCCCCTGTTCGAGAGCACATCTACTCCCTTGATCCCTCTTCCTCATTGGACACCCTCACCGCCCACTTCTCCTCGATCCTCTACACATCCGCTACTCTCAGCTTCCCATACACCACCCACAGCACCGCACATTCGACACGGTTGGGGCATACACCCTAGAATAGATGGTACGATGAGGAGTGTAGGCAACTATACCGACATCTCAGAGCACAGAGTATCTTGGGATCCATCACAGAGAGGGAGGCACGACGACAGATGCGAGCCCTCACACGTCGGAAGCGACGAGCTTTCGAGGAGAGACAGGAGGCATCCTGTGATATCCACCCTCTTCACAGCAGGCATGGTACGACAGGCCATCCATAGGCTACAGCATGTTCGTTCAGCAGACCACACAGGGCTACAGGGCGAGCACTTTATATACGAAGGAGATGTAGTTTCCCACATGATCGCCCATCTCTTCAACCGTGCTTTGGTTGAGGGATTACCTGACTCGTTGACTATGCATACTATTATGCCTATCCATAAGTCCTTCGATATGATGGATCCAGGGAACTACAGGACTATTATGATAGGCCATATCCTGGCCAAGATCTATGGGGCAATACTAGAGGCAGAGCTCAGTACACACGCTGAGGCAGCTTGGATCAGAGCACCCGTCCAGGTAGGCTTCCGCCGCACTTTCTCCACCATCGACCACATCTTCGTGCTTCGTTGCTCGATTGAGAGCGCGAAGGCGAGGAAGCAGAGACTATACTATTACTTTGTGGATTTCCGCAAAGCCTTCGACATGGTTCCTCGAGAGAGACTACTACGGAGGCTCCAGGAGTTACAGCTACCATCAGACATGCTATGGGCCATCCATGCTCTGTATGCACGAGTCACAGGTAGGGTACGCTGCCCCGGCGGCCTATCAGACAGCCTTGTTAGCACCATTGGTATGAAACAAGGTTTCCCTCTCTCACCCACTCTCTTCGGTCTCTACATCGACGAGATCACGGAGTATATACAGCGAGCAGGAGGGCTAGGAGGAGACCTCGAAGGTACCCAGTACACATCCTATTATATGCTGATGACATTGTCTTGCTTTCAGAGTCACAGGAGGGGTTGCAGTCACATTTACAGGCGCTCGATACCTTCTGCATGGAGAGAGGACTCACAGTGAACCTTGGCAAGACCAAGGTCATGATCTTCCATACCTCCACGACAGTACGCCATCGCGCCTCTTTCACTGCAACTAGAGGACAGATAGAGGCAGTGGACTCCTACGTCTACCTAGGTGTCACCTTCTCAGGAAGCACAGGGGTATTCTCCATGGCATAGGCAGCGAGAGATAGATTGACGCGAGGCTATGCGGCACTTGCAGGATTGGAGAGACGTTGCTTTCAGACACATTTTCAGGAGCCCCGGACTAAGGGGTGGCTCTTTGACACTCTAGTGACACCCGCATTGATGTACGCAGCGGCAGTTTGGGCACCTGGGATCACGGAGGCGATGTGGACGCAGATTGAGAGTCCCCAGGTCACCATGATCTCATGCTTGCTGCGAAGCAAGCCCTCCGTTCCACATGACATTATACGAGCTGAGCTTGGCACACCACCGATGCTAGTGGAGGCCCTCTTCCAGTTAATGACCTTTATTCTGAGGGTCAGAGAGCTCCCCACCAACCGACTCACCAGGCTTGCATTTGAGAGCTCCAGACATTTGGCACAGACAGGGCATGAGAGAGTATGGTATGCAGAGACTTACCGATGGTTAGCAGACAATGGCATGAGCATTACCGATCTTCCCCCTTTTCAGTATGACCTCTCTTCCCCCCCCACATTACCCTCTCTCGTTCGGAGAGGAATAGGATCATCCATTAGGACCTACTACATATACACGTCAGGGAGACATGGATAGCACCACGGGAGCCTCTTCCCATAAAGAGGCAACACTACAGAGAGCACTTCCTGACTGTGACAACGGATGGTTTCATTCAGAGACCACGATACATGGATACATACATGGCACCAGCTGAGAGAGTGGTCATTGGGAAGCTCAGAGTATCATCACACCAGCTCGAGATTGAGGTTGGGCGAGAGACACATATCCCGAGGGACGAGAGATTATGCAGGATATGTAGAGAGGAGGTGGAGGATGAGGAGCACTACACATGTAGATGCCAGGCATATGAGGACATCAGAGACCGCTACCCACAGCTCTTAGGGGGGGCAGAGAGATCAGGGCTTTATTGGGGACAGAGGACCAGCGCCCTCTAGGTCGTTTCCTAGTAGAGCTCCAACACTGTCGTACATCACTCCTCGAGCAGCAGATGGAGATACACATGGCCCCCTCCCCCTCAGACTTATATTACAGATTTTTTCAGACCCACAGCCACTCAAGGTCCCTGCTCGATGCGGGGTGTCACATTACACAGAGCAGAGGAGCTTAGACGACAGTGTCGACGACCGAGACCCCCACTCCGGAGAGCCAGTCCACACCAGAGAGAGATTCAGGCGATTCACGCACGCAATGACATGGAGATACGGAGACGTCAGCAGCGCACCCCTGTCGATCTGGACGTTCAGAGCATTTTGAGGATCTCCATGAGGCCTTACCCACCGATGCATTATATCCTACACCCACTCCAGGCATTTAGAGGGTTGTGATACCATCGAACCTCCCCTCCCTATGCATATCATATTTGTATCACACCCATTGAGCATATAGAGTGGATACCCATAGCACCCCATACTCTTGATGCCAGTTATTGTCCACTCCTTTTATACCCGTTTTTTTTGTACTCACACTTTATTTTCCTTTTGGGATCACAGTGGATTGGATCATACTGATGTATATATTTTGTCTCATAGGGCGATTTTGGCCTCTAATAGACGTTAAAAAGTCTTTCTTTCTTTCTCTCTCCCCCCCCTCTCTCTCTCTCTCTCTCCCCCCCCCCCCCCCCTCTCTCCCTCTCTCTCTCTCTCTCCCTCTCTCTCTCTCTCCCTCTCTCTCTCTCTCTCTCCCTCTCTCTCTCTCTCTCCCTCCCTCCCCCCCCTCTCTCTCTCTCTCATCGTGCACACCACCATTGAGGAAGAAAAGATGAGACATTCCCGTCGTCTCAATGTATGCATCACAGGCATTGTAGAAAAAGAAGGCTCTACCCTCGAGTCCGATGGGAAGACAATATGCAAGACACTCGGCTACAAAGAGGAGTCCCCCACATTCATCAAGTCTTGGAGAACAGGGCGAGACCCCACGAAGAAGAGAGCTCTCATTTTACACTTCCCTTCCGAAAACGTGAGACCTACTTTCCTATGCAAGAGGGTGATTTTGAGAGCACTTGATGGCCCCCCATCTACCTTGATCACCCATGCAAGTAGCACATCGCCGTGCATGCATGCCGAGAGTACACCAAGCTCGTAAAGAAGGAAAGAAGGATTCATACAGAGATGGTCTTGTCATCATTGATGGCAAGGCAATCCCATAGGGATTCGCAGCCTGTGAGACACTCGAGGAGATATACCTTGCAGTTTGGAACTGCAATGGAGATCTATGGACACACCCAGAGAGGTTGGAAGAGATGCGTAGAGGCAGAGACATCATTATGCTGACAGAGACACATGAGAGCTGAGACCGGAGCTTACCTCGAGTCCATGGTTTCCAGTGGGAGTCCACAAACAGAGAGTGTACACGTCAGCACACCATCAGAGGGTCAGGAGGAGTAGCCTTACTCTTCAGAGATGGACTTCAAAGCAGGATATAGATAGTCGCACGTGACTCACAGGCCAGATATCTTTGGATTCGACACTAGCTCTCACACGAGAGGATCATCTTCATAGCGTTATGCTATTTTTCTCCTTCTAGCTTGCGATTCGCTATCATAGTTCGAGAGGAGGACTCACCATACACTTGCTTGTGAGAAGAGATTACAGAGTACTCTGCATTAGGGGAGGTCTTCCTTATGGGAGACTTCAATGCGAGGACACGTGCTGATCAGTGTGAGATATTTGACCCAGAAGACCCACAAATACTGTTGGGAATGATGGATGGACACTCCAAGAGAATGAGTAGGTACTGCCAAATCTTGCTTTGTACCAGCCCTTTGATGCTTCAGAGTTGATAAGTAGACCTTCTTAGCTTTTCAATGACACCATAAAATGGCCTATGGACTTTGGAAATGATGTATGAAACAAATGAATCAAAATAGATAACTTTGAACTTCAAGTATTCAAGAAAACCTTCTATTTTTTACAGACACCTACTGCTCAGTTGACCAGCACAGTAGGAATTGGAAAAATTCCTTTTAGGGATATCTAATTAACTTAGCAAGCTAACTATTCCAAGTGATATCACTCAAAAAGATTAACTATGCTCAGAGAAATCAATTTAGAAAGTAAACCTTTACCCCCAATATTTTAGGACTGTTGCAGACTTTGACCAGTGATCACTTCGACGAGCTTTTCTCTAAAATGGCTGAATAGAAATCCTTCAAATTTTTATAGCATGTAGATGACTTTGAGCTGGTTCCAACAAGCTATAGATCTTTGAATTTGGTAGAGAAATGAGTGAGATATGCTCTCCACAAGTTGACAGACTTATAGACACTATGACAAAGAACTCAGAAATGACATTGTAGATATATGTATTAATGAACACTTGTGTACAATGCCATAGGCATGAAGATCATTGCCTAATGGTTTAGATAGGTGTGGGCTAGAGTACAGACCTTACACACACTCAGAATTGATAATGAGAAGCTCGGAAAGTGACTCTTCTACCCGCGACTTTTTGAAGATCACTTTTATAGTAGTTGAGTTCAAAGTTTGAATTTGAATTCAAACTTTTGGCTCCCTATTATCATGCTCCTACATCCTAGGAGATATTCCATCAATCAAAGCTAACTTTTCCATGAGTTCCTTTTGGTAGGTGTTTGCAAAGATTCCAAGTCAAATGTGACTTTTACAAAAGAGTAAAGTGGTAATTAACCACTAGCATTGGTTCCTATGCTCTCCATATGTGTATGTATTACAAGCCAAATATGTAGGCTTGTGACTTGCACCAACAGCTCCCCCTCAAGCAAAACATTTTGGCTTGGTCTTCGTTCTTCAATCATCATGTATATCCTGCAATCCAATCATTGATTTGAACCTGCAAAGTTTGGTTCCATCCAAAGCTTTAGTTAACAAATCTGCACACTGCATGTTGGTTGATACATAAGTTAGTTGAATGTCCTTGCTTAATAGCTTCTCTCTCACATAATGCAGATGGACCTCTATATGCTTGGTCCTAGCATGATAGATAGGATTAGCTGCAAGGTGAAGTGAGCTTGTATTATCTCCAAAGATCAATGGTGACCTAGTATATAAACTAAATTCTGTATACAATAACTTGATCCATATGGCTTCTTGGGTGGCATTTGCCAATCCTCTATCCTCTGCTTCTGTAGAAGATAAAGCAACAGTAGGTTGCTTCTTTGAAGACCATGATATTGGCTTATCACTTGCAAATGAAATGTATCCTGAAGTGCTCCTCCTATCATCCTTGCATCCTGCCCAATCTCCATCTGAATTGATCTTAATGTCTAAGTATGATGTGTAAGGGAAATACAAACCATGATGTTGAGTGCCTTTGAGGTACTTTAGAATTCTCTTGGCAGCTTCTAAGTGAGGTACCCTTGGGCATGAACTTACTTAGCACACTAACTCCATATGCAATATCTATCCTTGTTAAGGTAGCATAGTTCAAGCTTCCAACTATACTTTGGTAACCTGTAATATCATCAATTTCATCACCTTCATGTGCACTTAGTTTTAAGTTTACCTCCATTGGAGTACTTGCAACTTTGGCATCCTGCAAATGAAACTTCTTCAACATATCCTGAATGTATTTTTTCTGAGTAATATATATTCCAGAGTTAGTATAGACTAACTCAAGTCCAAGAAAGTACTTTAGTAGACCAAGATCATTGATCTTGAACTCCTTCATCATCTGGTTCTTGATTTGTCTGATTCCATTGACATCATTACCTCTAAGTATGATATCATCAACAAATACACATAGGTACATTACCTTTGAATTACTTCTCTTGATGAATAGAGAAGTGTCTTCCTTGCTCATGACAAAACCTTGGTCCTGAAGGTATGTGGTCAACCTGGGATTCCATGCCCTAGGTGCCTGCTTCAATCCATAAAGAGCTTTATTCAATTTGCACACATATGTTACCTTGTTTGGATCCTCATAGCCAATAGGTTCTGACATATATACCTCCTCTGAAATCCATCCATTCAAGAAAGCATTTTTTACATCCAATTGATACATGTTCCAATTCTTAGATGGAGCCACACTCACCAATACTCTGATGGTTGGCATCTTGGCCACAGGTGAGAATGTTTCTTCATAATCAATGCCTTGGGTTTGTGCAAAACCCTTGGCCACCAATCTGGCTTTGTACCTTCTTAGCCAGGAGGTTGTGACATATATACCTCCTCTGAAATCCATCCATTCAAGAAAGCATTTTTTACATCCAATTGATACATGTTCTAATTCTTAGATGGAGCCACACTCACCAATACTCTGATGGTTGGCATCTTGGCCACAGGTGAGAATGTTTCTTCATAATCAATGCCTTGGGTTTGTGCAAAACCCTTGGCCACCAATCTGGCTTTGTACCTTCTTATTGACCCATGAGAATTTCTTTTGGTTTTATAGATCCATCTAGATCCAATTACCTTCATGGATTCTTTCTTTGGTACTAGTTCCCATGTGTCACTTTCTTTGAGTGCTTCAATCTCCTCATCCATAGCTTCTTTCCATTCTGTCTTGATCTTTCCTTCTTCATATGATCCTGGTTCTTCAATTGACAAATCTTTGGAGTCATCCCATCAAGGGACTTAGATGGTAACGTATTTATGAGGTAAGTGGCAGTACAAACACTCTCTGCCCATAGGTAGTTAGGTAATTTCTTTTCATTTAACATTGACCTAGCGGTTTCAACAATCAACCTATTTCTTCTCTCAGCTACCCCATTCTGTTCAGGAGTATACCTTGTGGTGATTTCTCTCTCGATTCCTCTATCCTGCAAGAATGCTTCAAACTCATTGGAGAAGTACTCACCTCCTCCATCTGACCTTAGCCTCTTTAGATTCTTTGTCTGATTCTCAACAAGTGCAAGATACTTTTTAAAACAATTGAACACTTCATCTTTGTGCTTCATAAAGTACAATACAGTCCATCTGCTATAATCATCAATAAAAGATACATAGTACCTTGATCCTGAGATTGAGGGGTCTTTGCTTGGTCCCCATACATCTGTATGGACAAGCTCTAGGTAGTCCTCATGCATGTAGCCTTTCCTTGAGAAGGGTAATCTATAAGACTTTCCAAACTGACAAGCACCACATTTATATATCATGTGTTGTTTGGAAACATTGGATATTCCAATTACACATTGATCCCTGCATATCTGTTTCAATGTTCTTTCTCCTACATGCCCTACGTAAGAAACGTTTTACCTGACCCGTGAGACGTCGGGTAAACGTCAGAAGTCAGAAGTCAGAAAACGCGTCAGAAAAACCTATGGGTCCATGGCGCTGGTAAAGCTTTTCCATTTGTCATCAGCTTTAATCCCATTGATCACTTGCCTTACTATATGCTCTTCTTCAATCTCTTCTCCTATGCTTGCTAACTGATCTTCTACATCTTTAATCTTAGTCACATACTCTGAAATAGCCTATTTAGGTTGCTTCCTTAGTGTGGTGAATTCAATCCACAATTGGTTTTTTTTGGCCCTTGTGTTGGAAGAAAAATAAGATGACAAGGTTTCCCAAGTCTCTTGGGATGTCTTACAGTTTCTAATATGTGGCAAAACAAAATCAGAGATGGAGTTTAGTAAGTAAGACCTTGCTAATGCATCCTTGGCACACCATGTGTTGAGTTTTTCATGTTCTTCCTTTGTTGGTAGTCCTCTGGTTTTGAATGAGGGCAATTCCTCATCTCCTAAGATGTATCCATAAAGACTCCTTCCTTGTAGGTATGCGTTCATCCTTAGAGACCATGCCTGATAGTTGTTCCTGTCCAATTTATCAATAAATGAAGGAAAACCATCTCCCATTTTACCTTAACTTGCTCTGATACCACTGTTGGAAATGATGGATGGACACTCCAAGAGAATGAGTAGGTACTGCCAAATCTTGCTTTGTACCAGCCCTTTGATGCTTCAGAGTTGATAAGTAGACCTTCTTAGCTTTCCAATGACACCATAAAATGGCCTATGTACTTTGAAAATGATGTATGAAACAAATGAATCAAAACAGATAACTTTGAACTTCAAGTCTTCAAGAAAACCTTCTATTTTTTACTAGACACCTGTTGTATCTTTTGCTCAGTATGACCAGCACAGTAGGAATTGGAAAAATTCCTTTTAGGGGTATCTAATTAGCTTAGCAAGCTAACTATTCCAATTGATATAACTCAAAAAGATTAACTATGCTCAGAGAAATCAATTTAGCAAGTAAACCTTTACCCCCGATATTTTAGGACTGTTGCAGACTTTGACCAGTGATCACCTCGACGAGCTTTTCTCTGAAATGGCTGAATAGAAATCCTTCAAAGTTTGATAGCATGTAGATGACTTTTAGCTGGTTACAAAAAGCTATAGATCTTTGAATTTGGTGGAGAAATGAGTGAGATATGCTCTCCACAAGTTGACAGACTTATAGACACTATGACGGAGAACTCAGAAATGAACAATGTAGATATATGTATTAATGAACACTTGTGTACAATGCCATAGGCATGAAGATCATTGCCTAATGGTGTAGATAGGTGTGGGCTAGTGTATAGACCTCACACACACTCAATATTGATAATGAGAAGCTCGGAAGTGACTCTTCTACCCGCGACTTTTTGATGATCACTTTTATAGTAGTTGAGTTCAAAGATTGAATTTGAATTCAAACTTTTGGCTCCCTATTATCATGCTCCTACATCCTAGGAGATATTCCATCAATCAAAGCTAACTTTTCCACGAGTTCCTTTTGGTAGGTGTTTACAAAGATTCCAAGTCAAATGTGACTTTTACAAAAGAGTAAAGTGGTAATTAACCACTAGCATTGGTTCCTATGCTTCTCCATATGTGTATGTATTACAAGCCAAATGTGTAGGCTTGTGACTTGCACCAACAAATACTGCATACCATAGAGGATGAGTCTAGAGCTCGAGCTTCAGTTGACTCTACACACACTCACTATGGGAGTCACTTACTCAGATTAGGCTCTCGACATAATCTCGTTATCTATAACGGGATGGCTTAGTGGCCTACCTTAGGAGGATTGACATGCATACCACACTTAGTCATAGATGGCAGGGGAAGTACAGTAGATTACGTCATGGGATCCTCAGAGGCCATCCACCTACTTACCTCATTCACCATCCCACCCATACCCATTGGGGCCGATCACACATACCTCTCGCTCTCCCTCAAGGGAGACACCCCTACACGCACACCCACAGCATGCATCCCACACACCACCATCCACTTCACACATGAGCTAGCTCACATATATGCGGCTCACGTCGAGAAGGGTCTTCTCTTTCTCCATCCTGACACTCCACTATCCCTACTCACCTCACACATAGCATCAGTCCTTCAGACATCAGCCATTAGCTCCTTTCCACACACCATCCATTCTCGTCACACACATCCTCCCGGGACTATGCCACAACATTGCTGGTATGATGAGGAATGCAGAGATCTTTACCGCCAACTACGAGCCCAGCTAGCATTGGGAGAGATCACAGAGAGAGAGAGGCCAAGGGACAAATGAAGACTCTCACACGTAGGAAGAGGTGAGCCTTTGAGGTGGCACAGGAGCTCGAGCTATACCATCTCTTTATGAGTATGGATAGTGTTGCAGCATGGCGTACCCTACGAGAGCCATGCCAAACCACACCTATTGAGGACCTACACACATGGCATGATTATGCTGAGAGATTATATGAGGTACCTGGGCAGCCTCCCATCAGCCACTTGAGCCTCGCCCTACTAGTTCTTCTCTCTTTACAACAAAGATGGTTGAGAGAGCCATAGGACGACTACGACATGGACGTTCCATAGGCCACACAGGATTGCAGAGCGAGCATCTCATATACGAAGCCTCCACTATATCCTCGTTGATTGCACATGTCTTCAACCGGGCTATAGGGGAGGGCTTCCCAGAGGAGTGGACTAGGCATACCATTGCGCCTATCCACAAATATGGAGACACCTTGGACCCAGGGAACTACAAAACCATCATGATTGGCCACACCATGGCCAAACTATACGGTGCCATACTTGAGGCGAAGCTCTGCTCATATGCAGAGACTGAAGGGCTACGAACACGAGGCCAGGAAGGCTTTCGATGAGCTTTCTCTACTATTGATCACATCTTCATTTTGTGTTGCCTCATTGACGGGGCAAGGGTGCTGTTAGCTCAGAAAATGGTTGATTTTATGCACTAATGTGGTTCTATTTGGCAGGGGAATTTGTTTGATTTCAGGTACTTGAAGCATGAATTTGATAATTGACGAGAAGTATGTGGAGATATTGATTTCAGGGATGTGGAGAAAAGGGATTGAGCATGGACAAGCCTCCTAAGAACATAGGAAATACTGACGTGCAGAGGAAATTAGAAGCGGCTTTGTTTCAGGGGGGAATGCTTTCTTATCAACCATCAAATACAATCGTTTGACCGATTTCTGGAATTTGATCTTCGACACCCCACCAAAAAAAAAAATAAAAATAAAAAAATTCAGAGATGTGGAGGGACCCAAAGAGAAGAAAGAAGCCAGCAGCTTCAGCTTCACAAAGAAATTGTTTATCATCACCTAAAATACGTTGCTGCAAAAAAGAAAAGCCTCTTAAAAATCTTCAACGCTAAGAGTTGGCAGTGACTATTATGCATGACAAAGGAGGAAGCGATGGTGTTTTTTACGAATTCAAAGAAGGCATAGAGAGAAATTAAGAGGCTCAAGGAAGAATATCATGATGTGTCAAGAATATGATGAGTTCATCTGCCATAGGACTGAAACGAAGAGCAACTTTGTGAGCACTTTAAGCAGCATGTTTATGTCCAAGGGCACTATGTGCTTTGTTGCTTACCGAATGACTATGGCAAAAGATGTACAATCTGAGATCAATGGTGCCATAGAAAGCTTGAAGGTGTTCATTATAATTCTAGCCAAGATTTTGCAAGTTCTAGGTCGTATCCAGATGAAACCGGTGAAAATCATGAAGATACGAGTCTCTTGGGCACAGCGAATCCACCTCCCAAAGTCATACCTGTTTTCTATGGCATGCAACGTGACAGGGTTTGGCACCTATCTGAAGTGAAAAGGGGTGATGCTGCAAAAATCGAAAGCTGGGGTAATGCTCTCTATTTTTTCACCAGAAAAAGGAAGGGAGGGTGCGTTTTCAGAGGAGGAATAAGGATACATGGGCTGCTGCCGGAGGTTTTAGAGAAAGGAGGAGCTTCGCTTCTTCTGGGAGGGGAGTAGCACTTCTTCGGGGTAGAGTATGAGCCTCATCATTGTTTGCCTCTACAGTTTTCAATTCTAAAATATGAGAGAGAGAGAGAGCTTATAGGAAACACACATTTACGTTCAAAATCCTTGGGTGCCGTTATGGTCTTGTTTAAGGAGAGGCATTTGGACTAAATGATTTGGGTATGCATGCCTGTATTTCTGGGCAGAAGCATATGAACACACAATGCATCACGAGCTTCTTTCTAATGAGATAGGGCTTTGAAGCTTCTGTTCAGGAGAAGGATTTCTCTATTTAGGCCTAGGATACGACTTCGGAAATTCCGGGTTTGGTGACATAGGATCTTTTCTCGATGCAGTATGTTGGGGCATATTCTTGATTATGGAGGTAAGTTTTACTCGTAAAAGGAATCCTGACGTGCATTCTCATCTAATGTTTACGCACTGTACTTCATGAAGAGGCGCACCTAAGTAAATTGATTCAGGTCGCATATTTGGGTAAAAAAATTGACCTTGCTGGTAAAGTTTGGATGCTTTACATCAGGGGTGATGGACTGTTTTTTGAGAAATTTTGCTGGTCCTCAATATCAATCCAAGTCATTGTAGCTTGGTGTACACACAAACTTTTTTTTCATAACAGTAATATGTTCTGAGGCACTTCAAGGTGAGAGTTCTAATTCAGAGCATAATTGCAGGATCCTACAAAGCTGTAGAATTTATTGTTTTTTATTTGAAGTGTCTTTCGAGAGTTTTTTTTGTATTTCGGTGGCATTTTGTTCATTGAGTGGGGTCCATTATGCAATTTTTTTCATATGATCATTCCTCATGTTTTAGTTGGTTTTTTTGGCTCTGTGCGAAAGGCAAGAGCTATCTGCCAAAATGCCTCACTTTTTTCCCTATTGATTGTGCTTTCGTGGCTTCTGTTTTTGCATTTTAGTATACACGTTCAGATATAGCATGCATCTCACCTAATACTAACCATTGTGGGTAAATAAACTGATTGTAGGAAATGATAGAGTTGCTTGCTATGATGCTGAATAAGGCAGGAGGTTCATTTCAGAAAATATATTTCTTACATCCGTCATAGAAGTCTCTTTGTGTATATGGAGTTCTGCAATTCGCTTTGAGATTGCGTAGGAGGAAAAAGGGCTTTGTTTCTACCGATGAAAACAAGGGAGGTGCTTGGAGATGATGGGGCCATTTTTCAACATGATTCTTAAGCAGCAATTTAATATTGTCTCAGAAGCATCTGTTTTCCTGAAGTTAGCGGTATGGGAAGGTTTTATGAGCTTTATCAATTATCTGATACAGCCATGGCGCAGCCTTTTTTTGGTTCTGCTTCAATATTTACGTCTGTCTCTGGACTGAAATGGGCTCTCTTACGGTGAAGATTCTCATGCTACCATTGCGAATATATGATATGATCCAGAAGGAAGAGACAATATAAAAATCCTACTATTTTCCATTAGTGGAAGGTTTTTGTGTTCTGTCCTGGTGTTGGATTCATTATTTGCTCAGTTAGTTGTAACTATCAAAACATACAGATTATATTATAGGAATCCAACATTTTGGTGCGTTTGCCGGGAACATATGAGCTAGTGCATAGACATAGGAAGAATCCATTGCAAGATAATTGTGGGCCTTAGGTGATCCAAGTAAACCGATTCCGAGGGATTTGCGCAAAATAAAGGCTTCCACAATCATCTTTTCCGTGGGCTCAAGAGCCTAATCAGGTGCGGAAGAAGAGATTATATTGCTGCTTTGTGGACTTCCGTAAAGCTTTTGATACAGTGCCACGAGAGAGGCTCTTCCGACGCCTCTAGAGCTTGGGAGTACCATCAGAGATGATTTGAGCCATCTATGCACTCTATGAGAAGGTTACTTGGAGGGTACAGTGTCCAGGAGGTACGTCTAAGGCCATTGCTAGCACCATCCGTGTTAAGCAAGGCTATCCACTCTCCCCCGCTCTATTTGGTCTCTACATCGACGAGATTGAGGACTACATTCTCCGAGCTGGAGGGGAAGGTGCAGACCTCGAAGGTACACATGTCCATATTTTATTATATGCCGATGACATTGTATTGATTTCAGAGTCACCCGAGGGACTACAGTGCCACTTGGATGCCCTGGATGAGTTTTGTACACAGAGGGGCTTGACAATAAACCTTGGCAAGACCAAGATCATGATCTTCCACACCTCCCCCATGGTGAGGAATGGAGAAGGATTCAGAGCTAGCGGTGGAAAGATTGAGGTGGTCACTTCCTATGTCTACCTCAGAGTCACGTTCACGAGCTTACCCGGGCCCTTCAGCATGAGAGAGGCAGCCACCGATAGACTCACATGAGGATATGCAGCTTTAGCCATGTTAGAGCGGAGATGTCACCAGGCACACTTCAAGGAGCCCCGCACGAAGGGGTGGCTATTTGACACACTAGTCAGACAAGCTACGATGTATGTTGCGATAGTTTGGGCCCCAGGCCTCACAGTCACCCAGTGGAGTGCGATCGAGAAACCACATGTACGTATGATCTCGCGATTATTTCGCGGGAAACAGTTAGTGCCACATGACATCATCATAGCAGAGCTAGCTGCACCACCTATGGTAGTAGATGCACTATTCCAAATGTTCAGAGGATGACGGAGCTCCCTTCAGACAGACTCACACACATAACTTTTGAGGCATCTAGACAAATATCAGAGTCGGGATATGAGAGAGCTTGGTACACTCAGGTTAGAGTATGGTTTGATAGTCATGGACTTGATATGGACAGATTGCTGCCTTTTTAGTATGACCTAGACTCACCTCACATCCACCTCTCTCGTCGTGAGAGGAATGTTGTGCTCAGACAGGATCTCTGGCACACCACACACATGGGATCGAGACTATCGCACTACCGAGACCAGTTCTTAGACATATTAGCGGACGGTTTCATCCAGCGACCACGCTACATGGATACTTACATGCCTCATAGCTCGAGGGTAGCGATTGGCCAGCCGAGAGTCTCATCACACCAACTAGAGATTGAGATGGGCAGAGCCGCAGACATTCCCAGAGAGCAGCGGATATGCAGGGTATGCAGAGTAGAGATGGAGGATGAGGAGCACTTTGTATGAAGATGTAGCGCATATGATGACATCAGAGGGAGATACGCGACTCTGTTTACAAGGCAGGCCACCCTCCGAGAGATCATGGACTCTAGAGACCAGAGACAGCTCGGGTGATTCTTACTAGAGATACAGAGTCAGAGAGATTCGCTACTCCAGCCTACTATAGGAGCCCATACAGGAGGGAGATAGAGTCAGCTCACTGACTTCTTTATTCCACGACATGCAGCAGCCCTCCCCCCCAAGCTCACACATCGAGAGGGGTGACTCTTCAGCAGGCTCAGAGCTCTCGAGCTAGGAGACGACCCCGTGCTATAGGATATCGGGCTCCGAGACTTCACCGACACCAAATTGCAGAGATCCAGGCTCGTAACCATCGCGCCATGGAGGAGAGACGATCCGAGATGATGGCTGATCCTGCTGCAGCCATCAGGGTGGCCCTGACTCCATCTCCACCTCCACCTATGTATCACATCTTACACCCACCCACTAGCACAGGATGGAGTTAGTTAGTCATTTCAGATGCATTCTCATGATTTTTGTACTACCCTTTTGCATATTGACTATCATAGATATCGCACTCCATACAAAACCCACTTTCATGAGTATCTCCACATGCATATTATGAAGATCTATCATCAGCTTTGCCAGTTTTTTCAGTACTTTTATCTTTTGCGATTGACAGAAGATACACCCATGTACATCGATTTGTCTCATAGGCCGAGTTCGGCCTCCTAATAGACGTAAAAAAATTTCTTCTTCTTCTTCTTCTTCTTCTTCTTCTTCTCTCTCTCTCTCTCTCTCTCTCTCTCTCTCTCTCTCTCTCTCTCTCTCTCTCTCTCTCTCCCCTCTACCTACCTACCTACGTTGAAGAAATGATTCGGAGCAATTTGACTTTGCAAGCATGAAGATTTCGATGCAGATGAAACCATGATTTGATTGCTATGCTGCTCAGTTTCAGGGATTTGTTTTCCTGATGTATCGGTCCGATGGTGATGCTGTCCTGAATGAGTTCACACAACCAGAATCCAACATCAACGACAGTTAAACATTTTGTAAGTATCAAGTGAGACTTTGAGTACGGGGTTAAAAGCTCATTCAATGGGACAGCATTCGAGAAGGTAATTCTCAGAGGTCGACCACCAGTGCTGGAGATTTCAAAGCACGTCTACATGAAGCAACAGTGTGGAATTCTGATTTTTAGTAGAGTTGGGGGAAAAAGGGGAGATGCGAAGGCTGTATGCAACCATCATTGGGATATGCGAGCATAAATGCACAATGGAAGCCAACACATAAGGGCTGCAAGCTGGTCTGTGCTATGGGAAGAAATGGGCTGGAATCAATCGATGGGAAAGAGCTACATTCATCAGGGAGTTGGAAGAATGAAGCTGAGAAACACATGGGGCAACAGTTCGAATGTCAGTGCCCTTGCGGTTCTGAATAGCTCAGATGTCTGATCATTTCTAACTAAAGGGAAGAGACATATTAGCCTTCGTGCTGTAGAGATGAAGGGAAATAAGAGCTGCTAAACTAGAAAGGGTGCTGTTCAAAAGAGTTTTTCAGGGGAGAAGGGTGGAGGCAGTACCACGTCATCACTCGAATTCACCCGCGGAGGATAACTATACGCGGGCCCTGTGGAAAGAGCTCTATTCTTCAACTCTGAGGAATCTGGAAGGCTTCGGAGGTACAACATCTCTTGGTGAGGTAACTCTACCCTTAAGGATGGATCACTTCAGTCTCTGAATCTGATAGGTGGATACTATGATGCTAGAGACGATATCCTCTATACCTCTGGTCACTAGGTTATATGCCTCATCTGCTACTTATTTCCTATCTGAGAGCATATACACACGCAACCAACTGTGAGATCTTGACCACAGTAATGAGAAGTCATTGTAACCAAACGGGTAGCCCTTCATTGGGGGATAGAAGCTAGTGGGGTTTGTGCTAACAGCGATGTGCACCATATGGCTCATGTCGGCTGCAATACTGATGACTAAAGTTTGTCACATGGTGGATCACCAATGCCATTTATCGTAGTTCCTTGTATCAATGCAATGTGACAAACGGTCTACATGGAATAGTTACACATTTCACGATTAGCAATCACTCGCATTATTTTTGCAACATCTGTGGCATAGGTTTTCTTTGTTCTCCCGTCTTGCAGTCTTGCAATATTGGCTACACAGAGCATCGCATGAGCACACATTTTAGTAGGTTTGCATATATTCGGTGTGATCAAAAAGCATGGTGTCTTGAAAGGCCTTTTGAGGAACCGAGGACTTGTGTCGTATTCGACATAATGTGCGGGTCTTGTTTATCGATTTTGATTTTCCATCTGGTTCTAGTAAGCATCATTATTAGAAGCAATATCAGAGAGCTCTATTGGGTACATGACAGAGAACACTGATGGCCTTAACATGAAATATAGGTATGTGTAAGGGTTTGTTTTCTTTTTAGAAAGTGAAAGTGAACGAGTGAGGGGAAAAAGTGGGTAAGGGAAAGGAGAGAGAGAGAAAAAGGAAAAAAAAAAAAGAGTATGAGTGTGGGGGGGGAAGGAAGATGTGTGAGTAAAAGTGCGGGTGTGGACGAGTGTGTGAGGGGACGGGAGTGTGTGCTCGAGTATGTGCGAGTGTATGTGTGAGTGTGTGTGTGTGTGTATGTGCCATGTGGAGAAAGAGTGAGAGTAAGAGGGAGAGTGAAGTGAGGTGAGAGTGAGTAGAGAACAACTTAGGTCATGGGAGAGAACTAGGGAGAGAGAAGTTTCACAAGAAAGAAGGAGAAGAAGGTTATAGAGGAGAGTGTTGCTGAATGTATATGTGTGTCTGACCATGTGCGTACATATGAAACGAAGAGGTGTGTAAGTATATGAGAAGGGGCTGGTGAATGTATGAGTGTTTGAGTGCGCAGGCTTGGGTAGGAGTTGGAGCTGAAATTGAAGGTGAGTTGAGAGTGACTCGCAAGTAGGAGATTTGTGAGAGTTAGCAAGAGTCTCATTAGGAAGTGAGAGTGAAGAAGAGGAAGGGAAGTGGATCGGTGAAACGAGCGCATTTGTGTATGATAGCGAGTCTAGGGCGAGAAAACTTTGCCCAAATGTAAAAACCTAAGCACTGTAGTGCAGGAAAACACCTTTTCTGGGGCTCCATAAAAGGCCATCACTTCCCAATATAAAGAGTGGAAATTCTGTGCAGAAATATCTATAAGCGCTGATTTTTTCATATTAATATGCAATGCCAATGCATTGGAAAAAGAGGTGAGGGAAGTAATAATATTTCGAACATTTTCCTTCTCTTCCTTTGCAAAGATGAAGGTGTCATCCACAAATCGGACTGCAATTTGCTCAAGTCCAAAAACCGAGATACCATGAATAAAGTGGGAATTCATCTTAGCCTCCAACAAATAAAACATTTGTGACGAAGCCAAAGCATAGAAGAGTGGGCTTAACAGACATCCCTGGTGCACCGGTCTTTCAATAGGAAAAGGATCAGAAAGCCTTCCATTTACCTCTACTTGAGATGCACTATCTTGAGCTAAAACATAGATCAATCGACTGAACTTGACTTCAAACCCAAGTTTTTTAAGCACAACAGCAATGAAATCTCATCGGATACGATCGAAAGCTTTCTCAAAATCAATTTGCATACCGACTATTTGTTGATTGGAGGAAATGGCACGCTCCATCAGAATTTGAGTAAAAAAAATATTGTCATAAATTGATCTACTATACACAAACCCCGTTCGCGAGGGATGCGTAA
>CM035416.1:36458075-36498075 GCA_020310875.1 Ceratopteris richardii
GGGATGTCGTATAGTTCCTAATGTGTGGAGGAAGGAATTCAGAGATAGAGTTAAGTAAATATGACCTTGCTAATGCATCTTCGGCATACCATGAATTGAGTCTTTCATGGTGCTCTCTTGTAGGTTGTCCTTTGCTTCTGAAACTAGAAATCTGATCATCTCCTGATATGTAACCGTAGAGACTCCTTCCTTGCAAGTATGTCTTCATCCTCAAGGACCATGCTTGGTAGTTGTTCCTGTCCAATTTATCAATAAAAGAAGGAAAACCATCTCCCATTTTATCTCAAGTTTCTCTGATACCACTGTTTGGAAAGATGGATGGAAACCTCAAGAAATGAGTTGGTACTGCTAATCCCTGCTTTGTACTTGCTCTATATTACTTCAAAGTTGGGTTGTAGGCCCTTTTAGCTTTCCAATGACACTAAATAAGTGCCTATGTACTTTGGAGATGATAGGTGTAATGATTAATCCAAAATAGATAACTTTACAAGTCACAGTCATCAAAAACCTTTTGGTTTACACACCCGCTCGTAAACCAATGGGTTCTATTGTAAATGTAATGAATCCCTAGTGTATCAAATGGAAGGCTTTAGTGAAATCAACCTCAATAAAAGCAAGTTAATCTTCCAATAGTGTGCATATTTGGATGCCAACATGATGGCTAAAATGTTGTCATAAATTGATGTGTGAGGGACCCACCCATATTGAGCTTCATGAATTATTGGAAATTAAGAAACATCTATTCTCAAGACTTAAAATTTTTATAGGGTCTTGCAGAGGATATCAAGTAGAGTGACGGGAATCCAACCAATAATTGATTCTTATATGCCCATTTTAGGTAAGAATAGGGCTATCCCTTACTTGAAGGATGCCTACATGTATCTACTGGTCAACATTTTATTAATTGCACCTATATTAATATATTTTATGTCCTTCCAATAAAATAAAATAAATTTCTTATAAAGGCCATCAGGTCAAAGAACTTTGTCATTGCCCAGTTTCTAAAGAGACTCCAACGATTACTTGTCCTCAAATGGTCTTTCTAATTCCTCTAGATTCATAGGGGAAAATCTTATAAATGAGACTATGTGGTTTGAAGCTTGCACTTGAATGCCTGATTGTGGGTCAGACATCCCTATAATGTTCTTCAAATGATATAAATGCAACTCCGGAACAGTGTTCATGTCATATATCCATTAATCAACACCTGAGTTTTAGTCTCAATGGTTGCCTCCTCTATCAACACAAGATCTTTTGGAAGAAATTTCTCCAAGTGCATCTTAAATCATCTTAGATCTGAATGTTTGTATTCCCGAACAAGTCTCTCCTTGAATCACAGTTGATATAATTTATGCATGTAAAGAATGCAGTTTGCAGTAGTATATTGAAGTTGTTCTTCATGAGTAAGGTTTCTACTTTGTGCTACATAACGGAATAGGAAGATGCATTCTTTGGCAACCTTATCATTCTCACGTTGTACTTCTACAAAGTGTTTCGCACATTATCTAAGAATTTCTTGCATTTCAATGGTAAAGTGCTTCCATTTCATAATAGGTGAATACTCTTATTTATGAGTTGTAAAGATCAGGACTAGAACTAGATCTTTAATGAAAGGCATACGTATGATAGCTTTATTTATCATGACTTGTTCCCTTCTCTTGCTAGGTAGAAGTGTTAGATGGGAGCTCAAACGGAGGTGGGATAGGAGAGGAAAATGATTAGAACCGGAAAAAAGTCTTCGAGGACAATAATATTCCACTCGCAAAAATCCAAGATCTGTCCACTCCAATAAATTTTGTCAAGGCAGGCCCAAGCATGAAGGTGGGATGTTGAGTGAAAGGTGACCCCTTTATTAATTGAATGTTTAGTCAGCAATAGATGAGAAAATCCACCAGAGGCATAACCTTGTTGCTAGATCTGCCTTTTCGAAGCCAGCATACATGAGGCCAGAGTGGAAGAGTCAAAAGGATTCTCAAGCATATTAATATATCCCAAAAGCCAAATATGTTACCGACAATAATTTTGCATGAGAAGTGTTTCTTAGAGACAAATACCATTCGAATAATGATTGGGAGTGTAAATATTTACAAGAAGATGATGTGAACCCTCAAATTGAAAGGAAACAAGGATAAGTCTACCCGAATCATCAATGTAGAACACAAAGGATTCGAAAGAGCATTGAAGGATATAGAGACAACCACAGTAGCATGAAGATCATTTAAAGGTTATATATGTGATTGAAAAGTCTACGGTAAGATCAATAAAGGATTTATGATGATGAAGCTTATGCTCTTGTACCACACATATGTCAATGGCATGACGAGTCAACCAAGCCCATAACATTTTCCATTTAATTTGGTTTCTTAGCCCTTGGACATTCAACGTGACAAGTTTCATGCTATGAGCTGTTATAAAATATAAGGATCCCATGAGCTGATTCTTGCACATCGAGGTTGGTTTCAATCATGTTAACATAATCTCTGATGGTCATTTTGAGAAAAGTGAAGGCAAATCTCTAAGAGCCTCTGCCTCTCTTCCTATTATTTATTGCTTTAAAACCCTCATCATCAATTTGAAACTTTCATTGCATACAAGGATTAATTCAAGAACAAGATGAGGATGGGTCCGTATGTTAATGAGGGTGGAGGAAGAAGGCGATCCCTTGGAAGAACCTGCAAGTATGGCATTTTTATAAGAGGAATATATCGGAGGAGAATGTATTAAAGGTGCTATTCCCTTATCTTACAGAGATGGGTGAAAAATATCTTGAACATTATTAGGTTATCGTTGAGGAGTATTCTCGTTAAGTACACATGAACAATTGAAGTAGGAACCATTTGTACCTCATTTCCTAACAGGTTTCCCAAATTGGAAAGACACTCAGGTCAAGTTCCCGCATTTGAGGTGTGCAAGTGTTTCCCCCACCTCTTCAATGGCAATGGTCATAAAAACTAGAAACAGGTTGTGCACCTCCAACATGATGCAAACTTTATGTCTGTTTGACGTAGAAGTCAGTAGGACATATAAGATTTTACTGAGAACCTGACATGGTCTCACAGATACGAGGGAACATCAAAGAAGTCAACCCAAAGAGGACAAGGACAAAGAAGTTTTTCTCTTATAATTTGACTGGTGTCCCAAGGAATAAATAGATTAATCCCCCAAAAAGAGGAATGGCAGAGTGATTGGTCAATGTGTTTCTGTCCCCAAAGCTTTTTATCACTACTTCATATAGACCCTATCTGGCAAAGTATACATGTTCCACCGCATCATGATGGAAACAATTGTCTAGCTTTTCAGCTATTTCTTCCATAGATTTTGTAAGACCACTCCCTTCTGATGAACATGAAAATTTTTACAACGATTTTCTCCAGCTTAATGGAAACATTAACCTCTCCAGTTACTTCAGGATTCTAAGTCTGTCCCTCATAATATTTTTGATATCCGAAATCATATGGTCTTTGGATTGAGCCATATATGTCAATTGGAGGTTGGATTCTGTGGGAATGATCTCGAGGGGGGAAACCGAAGTTGTATCCATAATTAAAGATAAGAACCAGTTTCTAAATGTATGTAACAATATGTATGTATGTTCAAAAGCTCCGAGAAAGAAAAGGAGTTATGGACTCAAAACTAAACAAAAAGATATTACTGAAGCCCAAAGCAACCAAAGTATCCAAAAATTATTGTGAATACTAAAAACGAACTATAACAGACATAGAAACTAAACATGGACAGAGATAAAGGACGAGTGAGAAGAGGTGAAGAGGGTATGAAGAACAGGTAAGCTGTGAATAAGAAAATAAAAAAGGTGCAAACCTAGGAACAGCAAAAACGAAATGCTACAGACGAATATACTGAGGGTTAGCAGGTATAGACAATGATTATTTAACGAGGGAGGAAGATTATGTGACATCTGCTGTATGAGAGTGCCAAAAATGGAAAATAAAAGTCAAAGTTGTCTGTGTTGCACTGCTGAAAACGAGGAAGAAGTTGAGAACCTGGCTTTTAACTGAAATACCTATCAAAATGTGTGTCAACCTGTGTGGGACTGTATTCTCAGCTTTATTTTGATGTCTAGCAGTCAAACAACCATAAAAGATGGGCAAAATTAGTAACAAGAACAGCACTACAGTAAGCGGTTTAAGCTGACAGTGGTGTGGAGCCACTACATTCAAGTCTTTGGGTTAAGAAGAAGGGGTACACATGAGGGTAGGCCCCAGGGGACTGAGTGTGGAAGCAGGGTGTTCCCCGCTCCGTGAACTTTCTAAAAATCAGCTGAATTAGAGCTAGAAAATGTTCATGAAACTTATGTTTCACTTATAATTAGCGAATAGAGATGTAATGTGTCTCATTGTCATTGGTCTTCTTTTCTGTCTTTTTTTTTTCTTTTTCTTTTCAATTTACAATCAGGGGGCCTTATTTCCTGTGTGTAAATATCTCTTAATGATCTGATTCCCAGGATAGGACATTCAAACACATGATATTACGCTCACATTTCATATTGTTATCCAAAAATTATAGATTAACAAGATGAGAAAACAAATAACAAATGGTAAATACATAGCGGAATTTGATTTCTTACTGTCATCCATATATTTCACCAAACCGACTGCCAGAAATCTCAGGACCATCTCAGCTGCAAAGACGATGACAAAAAGTGCCTCAAAAGCATCTGAAGCATTTTAGTTAAGCACAATCATTAGCTTATACAAATGCTGCTTATGTTTTCGATCAGCCATAGGATAATGAACTTGAAAAAAAGTAATGCAAGGATACATAAGGTGTAACGAAAGCTGTTAGACATTCCTTCAAAGTGAAGACAGAGAACAAGTAAGTTAGCACTGATTGCAAAGAGCTCTGAGTTTCTAAAAGCTTTACTTTCGGCAATGTATCTGCACTTGCTAGAAACAGTTCTCCGAGCAGCTTTAGCTCCTCTAGACATGGTCAGGTTAACCCTTCGTGAAAAAGAACGTGAAAATTTCCTGGACAGAGGATATTTGAAGTGAAACCATAATTCTGAAAAAGGAAGTGATAAAAGGAATGAATATTTCATGGAATTTATGTACACACCAACGTGTAGACAATGTCCCACAAAAGCACAGTATAAATGAGCACAAAGGACAGTACCCTTAGTCCCTTTCAAAACAATAAAATAAGATAAATAACTTCAATTCAAAGAGATGAAAAAATATCGGATTTCTGATCAAAATGGTTAAAGTGTGGGTGCTAAACAGGAAGGTATAACATGAATACACGAGACACACACAGATGCAGGATAAGATAAAAAGGAGATGAGGATCATTTTAGGAGATAGAGTAAAATACATAACAGATTGCCTGGGTTCATGTAAAAGTAAAAAAGGTTGCTTTGTTTAGGTCTTAAATTTCTTGATTTGCAACATGATCCTTTTAAAAAATGAGATTAACTATAAAATGATCAAGCGAACTTGTATACAGCTTTCCAGTTGTTCTTCTTTTACCAAAGGTCTGATAAGGAGAGATCTCCCAAGTATATACATTGGTCAGTTAAATGCATCCTCCTTGATCAGTGCCCTCAGCTGCAACTGTACTGTAATGTGTATGGTATTCTTTTAGTGCTTTGAAATGTCCATGAGAAAATTTTGCCACAATATGAGTGCCTAGGACATAAAAAGTTGGTCATTGGGAGCAGCCAAATACCTTAATTTAGTGTACAGGATAGAAATATACTATTCTTCTTTGAAAACCAAAATAATCCGATATCAAGCTTTTAGCCCTTGCATCGAAATGAAGCCGTTAGAATGGCAAAACATCTCCTGAAGTAGGTTGGGAAGTGTCTATATTGATCATTCCTACAACTCCCATAAAAGTAGACGTCAAAACAGTGATAGCAGGATAAAGCAGACAAAAAGTCTAGGTCTACACAGGGTGGTACAGAAGGTATTCCACATGCTGGATATCGGGAACTCCATCATGAGGCATAAGCAGAAGGGAAAGTCAACAGAATGCAACAGCTGAGAACTTAGTGAACATCGTCGAGGACATCAGAATGAGACATCTGTGAACCTTTCCATAAAAGGGGGTAGAGGGATGACATTTTTGTTTTGATCTAGAGAAGTTGACATTCAGTGGATTCTCTTCTGTTAGAGAGATTGCAAACGGTTAGGTCATTTTAATGGTCCTGTCTTCTTCTTGTCATTCATGACAAAAGACATCCATAGCTTCATCATGGAAGGCAGTATCAGGAAAACTTTGGGAGTTATGAACAAGCTCTAAAAAATATGGTCAACACAAAGTGACAAATAACAGAAAGATGCCCTTTGCAATCATTGAAAACATTAGGATTTGACTGGGGAGCAATATGATATACTGAATTCCTTTCATTACTACAGCGTGTGGGGTAATATCAAAACATTTATAGAAATTCACAAACCAATAATGTAATCTCTTTCCATGTATCCCTGCTTTCTTAACAAGGTATTGGAATCCAATCAATGCAAAAATCTTCTCTGACTTGTGTCCCTAAATTTTGTATAGTGCCCTTATCTCTATAACCATTAGATCAACTTAAATTCTAATAACTATAAAATGAACTTGGCTATGTAAATTTCAATGCCGCAGTGTAAACCTTGGCAGATAACAGTGGAAATGATATGGACAGAAAGGATGCCAATGTTCAACCAATATTTGATTCTTGTAGCCGGTCAAATGCTTTATTCCACACATGTATAAATAAAGTCTCTGTATTCTGCAGCCTGTGGACCTAAGATTTTAATGCCTGTATTATAGAAAACCTTTTCAATATGTGATGCACTGTGGTTAAAAATTTTGTGGTTCCAACACGTCAAAGGTTGTTACTGAGTCATTGCGAACAATCCATGTATATTAGAGGTTCTTAGCACTACCTAAAATCAGGAAATCTTTTCTATCTTGAGCACTTACTATCAAACAAACTTCTCTTGAGATTCCGTTTATACAGTAGTTGCAAAGGAAAGTCATTTTCTGTTGATACCATATTCATACTTAAGGTCCACCACTCGTAGAATTGCTCGCAAACATACGACTCGTATGAGGCCATCATTTGATGGCAGGAAAGGCGATTCTCTGTAAGCTGTTAACCTTGTAGGAATACCGAATAGAGTAGAAAACGCATAGTCTCTTTTTTTATTTCTCAAATTTTGAGTAGAACTTATGCCTTCGTGCATCACTTGGACTCTAGCATACAATTTATTATTATACAGTACTGCCACTCCAGCTGAATTTCTAGAGTGTTTTTCTATGTCAGGAAGCAAGATGTACACTAATTCAGATTTACTTCTGTGCAATAGATGGAAATCAAATGGACACGAGGGGACAGTCCTCTGTGTTGCCAGAGAGCTCAAATGAAGTTCACATGCATTATTGGCCTATTCAATTCATCAGTTTTTGCAACATGTGCCTTAAAATTATAGAATCATTTATCAAGTTGATTAACTATGTAGATCCATAAGAAAATTCAACAATTAAATAAATATAACATGCAGGATGGAGTAATTTGCATACCTTGAAAGAGCTGTGCGACCCTCTGGATCCCAATCATAATCAATGTCCGCGAGTGTGTTTGTTCTTGAAGCATGAAAATTATGTCCAAATGGTTGTGTGCTTGACATCAACCTACTCATTCCTGACCCTGTTGTAGACACCGCCCTATTTAGTTTTGCTTTCATCCGCTCTGATACTTCATGGAGCCTCTCAGCACACGTCATTTTTTTGTTATCCCGTACAACGTCTTTAAGGATGCTTGCTAGCACTGCTGCATTGTAGAAGCTAAAAGGTTTGGAATTCTTGTTCTTCTTCAAGAGGGCCTATAAATTAAAAAGTATTCAGCCCATCAAAAGAAACAGATGTAGCATGAATGGGGTTTCGATAGAAGCTTGATACACTCTAGGAAAAGGGAAAGAACTCATGCTGAACTGTGGAATGAGTGACATCAATCAGACATTCCTGAGTAGATGTTAAAAAAACACAGAAAAGTAACAACTCACAAGATGCATTAAGAAATGTACGGGGTCATGAAGGGTCACTTTATTTTACCACTAGCTTAAAAGCATCATTAAAAAAATAACCAATAGACCATTGCCAACTCATAAAAAAATGACAGGTTTTAAACTTCCCCTAAAAACATAGGATACTTTAGTCCTGCATATCAAGAAACCACATGAGGAATCAGAAACCAGAATTGGATTGATTTTTGGCCCTTGGATCTGCTCTAGGTCAATAGTAGACATCAAAGAGAATATTTGGTACCCTAAAAATGGCCCTCATCCCTTGAATTGACTCAATACATCAATGGATATTATATAAAGTGTTCAAAAAGCTGCCCAAAATTTTCTCTACCGTTTGGTCGTTGTTTTAATCCAAGGGATAGAAATGCATGCACTTTATTTTTAGCGTTGACACACTAGGACTGTCCAATGGAGTGATCTAATGGCCATGACTGAGGATGCTCACTTTTGGTGCATTTGCTTGTTGAATGAAAGCTCATATATAAGGGCCATAAAGCTGCCCCATCTTATGTGGATCCAATTTATAACCGTTAGATTGTGGCTTCCATCCAATGAGGAGTGCTATAGCGGGGTACTTTGATACACCCGTAAAATAATGTATTTTTTTTTGTTTTGTTTTGCTTTTCAAGATGCAGAAGCCAAGCACAAAGCAAGTTACCTCGACTTCGAACAAAAGGAGAAGGAGAAGAAGCGAAGAGCAAGAAAATGGTGGAAGGGGGATCCAACTCATGAAGAATGCCAAATTTCCCATTTCACCTATTTTCCCAAGTTCCCTTATTCCCATTTCACCTCTTTTCCCAAGTTGCCTATTTTCCCATTTCACCTATTTCCCCAAGTTGTCTAAATTCCCATTTCACCTATTTTCCCAAGTTGTCTAAATTCCCATTTCACCTATTTCCCCAAGTTGTCTAAATTCCCATTTCACCTATTTTCCCAAGTTGTCTAAATTCCCATTTCACCTATTTTCCCAAGTTGCGTAATTCCCCATTTCACCTATTTTCATAAGTCGTCTAATTCTCCCAGTTCACCAAATCTCTAAGTTGTCTAATTTTCCTAAGTTGACCAATTAGTCGATTTTTTTAGTCAAATTTTACAAGTTAGTCGACTTACTCAAAAATTCACCAATTTTATGAAGTTAATCTACTTACTTCAAAAGTAGTCTAATTTTTAAGAAAAGGGTGTACTTTTGATTTAGTCTACTTTTTCACTTGAAAATAGTGACTAAATTTTCCAAATCTCCATATAATCTAAATTTTCAGCCACTTGCACGCGGAGAACTCATGGACGGTGGACGGCGCCGAATACCGGAATTTGGAAGATAGTGACGGTGCAAGAAAAGTGGACCAAGAAGGAAGCGGAGAGAAGCTCAGAGAGAGACTTGAGGAAGGAATGCACTCCTACAACTTTGCCTTCTCTTTGTGTGTGTGGAGCTCTTAGCTTACCTCTAGTGCTCCACTTGGTAGAATTGGAATCAGCTAGCTTGGCACTATGAGTGAGTAGTGGGAAAGCAGTGACTGGCTAATCTTCTCGTGAGCAGCTAGTTGGAAGACTAGAGTCTTGAGCATGTATGTTTAGAGAATCGAAGTGCATCTCTTAGAGTGAAGGTGTATGCTTATGTCTCTGATTGATTGCCCAGAATTTGTATAATCTTCTTTTGAGCTGTTAGACTCATAATTTCAGCTTCTCAAATTGAGTCTTCAAATTGCAACCCACTGTGCATATTGCACTTAAGAGGACACACCACATCGAGCATATAGATCAAGAAATTGATCTACAGGTGCTCGTTTTGGCACGCACGGTGGGACCTTGGTTGCAATTTGAACTTGTTAGAAGTTCAGCCCTTAGAAGAATCGAGTTGATGAAGAGCGTTAGAGCGATAGTCTATGACTCATACTCGCTCCAGCCATAAGGAAGGATCCCTTAGTCCCGTAAAGTCTCCCATAAAGAGTTATCAACGCAAAAGATTACACTACATCCCTCCTAGAGCTCCACCACTTCCATTTCCACTTCCCGACCCATTATCATCGCGAGGCATCTTGGATCGGCACTCAACGCCTCCTTCGACGGACATGGAAGACAACCAAAGGCCACAAGCGGCAGTGATGGGGGATGATTTGACCAACTTGCTCTCTCGGATCAACATCAAGTTTCCTTCCTTCAAGTAGGGGTTTATATCAGCGAGAGGATGCCTTCCTCGCCTTGTTTCCGGCCACTCTTGAAAGGCTCGCGGATCGATGGTACAATCAACATGATGACCTGGGATGTCCTCAAAACCTCCTTCACAACTATGTTTACCCCAAGTAACTCCACAGAACGCATTTTTTATCAATTGGAAAATCTTAAACTACAAAAAGGACAAGCATTCTCTGAATTAATGACCAGAGTGAAGTCGTTAGTTTCTCGTCTTCCTCACAATCCTGGGGATTTTCTAGTCAAGAAATGGATAGAGAAGGCTCTACCAAAAACTTCTCAGCAAAAGCTTAGAGAGTTGCTACAAGTTGATGCATCATTGGAGGAATTCGAAGCTGAAGCCTCAAGGATCGAAGCATCAAGAGTCCAGTTCAAAGAACATGAAGGAACGAATGAATTCACAAATGATTCTCTTGCACAACTAAGAAGAGAGTTAGAAGCCTTGAAGTTACAAAAGACCTTGCAAGAGGAAAAAGCTGTTTGGCAAGGAAAGGATGAAGCGCTAGCTCTAATACGATAAGAATTGGAGGAGCTTAGAATGCAAAAAGATAAAAACATCGATTTGGTGCACCTTATGTAAGAAATCAGGACATTCTTCTCAAGATTGTCTGGAGAGGTTGGTGTGTCAATTTTGTGGAAAACCAGGCCATGAAGCAAGAGATTGCTATTTTCTCAAGGGGATGCAAGCGAATTGGGCGTCGCCAAGTGTATCCGTACATCAGCCCCTATTATCAACTCCAAGATTTCAAGTCGAAAGCATGTATACCACTCCTCAGGTAAACTCCTCTAATGAAAGAAAACCTCCATTTAGAAGATGTAGAACAAATATTGATGAAGGCATCAGCGGCCAAGGCATCAGTGGCCAAGGCATCAGTGGCCAAGGCATCAGTGGCCAAGGCATCAGTGGCCAAGGCTTCAGTGGCCAAGGCTTCGGTGGCCAGGGCTTCAGTGGCCAAAGATCAGTGGCCAAGGCTTCAGTGGCCAAGGCTTCAGTGGCCAAGGATCAGTGGCCAAGGCTTCAGTGGCCAAGGCACCACACTCCAATCTAGAGTCGGGCGCCAGGATGGACGATTTGGGCGACTCTATGCCCAAGGTAGACCTCACAGGGCCGGGTCCACTCATCATTACACGACATGGTCTGATGACACTGGTCTGACACTGAGGCAGGGCGGCTGGAGTGACGGTTGACTCTTGTCACCGCCTAATGCATTAACTTCCCACTACCCCGATGGAACAAACTCTCATGTTGTAACCAACTCCTCACCTCTCTCCTATAAAAGAAGAACCCGCAAGTGGAAAAGGGGGTGTGATATGCAGAGCACGAATAGGCCATATGTAAGCTGAGAGTGAGAGAGTGAACTTAGAGCTCCTGGTAGTGAAGTCCCGTCATGCGTCCTTGAAGCCATTGTGTAAGAATACCCTGAGGTCTTCTCATAGTGTTGTATATGACCTTCTAATTAGTATGGTGTTGTGCTCCATGCTTGCCGGAGCTTGATCCTTACCTCTAAGTGTGGTTCATAGTGTTGATCTGAAGGTTTAAGTGATAAGCGGCTATTTTGGTAAGGTGTTCATGTGCTTACATATTCTCCAGGAGTAGTGCATTTTGCATTCCCTGTACCCACACACTTCATTTCACCACCTACAGAAGACAAGCTAGTCCTATCATGTGCTATAGATGTGGTGAATATGGGCATTTTCAAGGAAAATGCTCCCTCCCAGAAGGGTCTCCACCTTGCAGGTTTTTCCAGGATACAATGGATCATTATTCGAAGGACTGTCTGAAGCAGAAGGCTTCTACAAGCGGATCAGCTCCATCCTACCAAGTCAATGTTATCTATGTCGATAAGGGAAAGCAACCAGCAATACATTCAAGTAAGAGAGAAGAGAGCAACACTCTGAACAATCACAGCTCGCTTCTTCATCATCTTTTTGCTGTAGAGGGAAGAACTCTGAGCATTGACAAATGTGAATGGATACTTGAAGTTTTCCATTCTATCTCAGCGGACAAATCCAAGGCAAGTTAGTAAATTACAAGAACAGGTGGCTAAGCAACACCAGTGAGCTCTTCTAGATCTTCTTCATTACCTCTTGGGCCGGAAAGAGGAGTATTTAGTAGCTGTGGCATCGCGGAAATCTTGAAGAACAACTGGGAATGCATTTCTTTCAAGGGAAAAAAGAGCATATTCTCCTTGTTCAAGTATCAAGACTTTGAATGGCATCAAATAAGCAGTCAAACGGAATGTTGCAAGTTATATTTTCAACAACAGTGCTGTTATAGATGCTTATCTTTGAGGAATGATAACATTGTTTCTGGGAAGGAAAATGGAGGTAATTTTGACATGGATTCCATATGATGATCAAATCTATCCCTCTTGCATGAATCTTATAAAGAAAAAAAAGGTGCATAAGGCTGTTCTTCTGCTGGTTTTCCTTTCCGCATTCTAGTCAGACAGGGGCGTCTGAGGTAGAGAAGTGCTTATGGAAGATTGAATAAGTTGAAGGAAAAGGTTTTTGCATGCTTAGAAACTGTTCGTCGAGGATAGAGAGAGAGAGAGAGAGAGAGAGAGAGAGAGAGAGAGAGAGAGAGAGAGAGAGAGAGAGAGAGAGAGACTGCAGAGGAGAGTTTTAAGCTCTACAGTTATGAACTTCCGGGCCATCATTTGTTCAGCACATCATGATATCAGCAATGAATGTTGAGCTTTGATTTGGTAAACAGAGGTTAAGCTTCTCAATTCTCTGAGTTAATTGGACTGACTAAATCAAAGGAGGCTGCCAGGTACAAAGCCAAGTATGGGTAGCCTGAGGAGGTTGGATGTCCTTATTTCCTGATATATAGCTCGTTCTTGTCGTCTTCGTTTTTGAAGCTTTTTGGAGGACTTGGAAGGGGATTATCACAAGGAGGTTGAAAAGCCATAGAAAAGAGCAGGGTGAACTGAAAATCCTGAAGCAGATGCGGCTAGAGGAAGGGGTATGTGTGATGCAAAGGAAAGGATATGAAGATGTTTGAGAAAGGGAAGCAGCCATAGAGAGGAAAACTCCACTGAATAGAACTTTGATGCGAGTGGTTCTGATGGCACGTAGAGAATTGTTCAGTTGAACCAGTTGATGGCTGCTATGCCAGGTTTTCTTCTGTATCATCATTAAATTTAAAGAATGTCAACACCTCCTGGAAGAAACAGTTGAATGTGGAAGCAGCCAGCATAGATAAAGAAAAGGATGCAGGTGAATGAGGAAGATAACTAAATTGAACCTCTAACTAAGAAAAATTAAAGGATATTTGAAGCCGATTCATACTTTGGGCCCTTGCAGATTATATTGACGAACAGCTAAAAAGGATATGCCTTCACCATCTTGACAAATTTGCGAATGGAGAGCCTGTCCAAAAAAATTGCAGAGCCTGGCTCAAATTGCGGAGCTGACATCCATCAGAGATAGTGCATGAGAGGAGGGAAAATCAGCATTCATCTTCATTGAAGGTTAAGGTGGTGCTCATATAAAAACAAACAACATCCTCAAGGTTCAAAGGTGATTGATTAAAGTGCTAGAATATCTTTTTGTGCATTCACTTCTATGTATGACCGAGACCAGTCCCTCTTTAATTTGTGTTGTGAACCTATTCAATTGTATTTTTAGTCGAGCTCAATTCATGTTTAGGATCACTATGAAGATAAATAGATAGGATTGAAGGATATTGGGCATAAAGACGAAACGGTGACAATATAAATTTTTTTGTGATGAGCTATTGTGTGGAAGATTGGGACACGGACCTAAAATTCAAAGAGAGGGTGAAGGGGAAGAGAGAGAAAAAGGGAGAAGAAGAGGAGACGGGAGAAGCAGAAAAAGAGGAAGGAAAAGTGGGCTAAGTAAGTGTTACATAGGAAGTAGTGTTGATTTGCGTTTATGAAAGATGTAGTTGGTGGAAATGTTGATTTTTTCCCAAATAATCAAGAAATTGTTTGTGTGTTTGCATTTATGGATGTGTGCACTGTCAGCATGGATATGGCTCTGCGTGCATGATTGCAACATGAGAGTATGTGTGTATGTCGGGTGTCTATGAGTATATAAACAAAAGTATGTGTTGATTATGGTATGTAGGCATCTTGAATTTGTTTTGCGGTAATCACCTGTGTATCAATAAGGATCCTAGAGTGTTTGTGTATATGCTTGCATTTCAAAATGAAGGTGTTAAAATATAGCATGGTTACATATACAAGTGATTGTGTGGTTATGTGTGTGGTGTGGTCCAGTTGCGAATGCACGGAAAATACTCAATAGTACTACTACTCCGAACCTAGTTTGTTGGAATGCACTTACTGTTTGATATGTTGAAAGCATGTAGAAGTGTGGATGCACTTGGCAAGGGAGAGGAACTTCATTACAAAATGTCTGAACATGGATTGCCAGGTAATAATATTTTGTTTGGCAATGCTTTGGTGGATATGTATGCTAGGCTTGGAGCCCTACAAAAGCTCAGCAAGTCTTTGAAGAACTTCCTTATAGAAATGTTACATCTTGGAACATATCCATTAATGAATATATTGAACATGGGGAACTGGGTTGCGCATAAGAGTGCTTTAAGCCGATGAAATACAATGGTCAGAGCAGCTACCTTTGCTTATTTTTTGGATAGTGAATGTATGCTTTTTGGGAAAAAAAAAAAGAAAAGAAAAAAGAGAGAAAAGATTTTTGTGGATTTCGTAAACGTTGATTACGCCTGTATGGCCATAGTAAAATATGATGGATCGCGATAGAGAGGACAATGTATAGGTATGGATTTTGTTCAGAAACGACCTCATGAGAAAGTATATGGTGGTCTGTGTAGCAGAGGTTTCCGAAGCAATCCTTCTAGTATTTGACGCAATCCAAACTCAAGCTTTGCCAATCCCAGTTATGCTTCATCTCCTCCAGCAGGAAGTGAAGTACACAATCAGGATACTGCTCCTAGTACTGATGGTGGCCCACTTGACTATGCCCAACAAGGGGCAGAGAGTGGTGAGCCACATCCAAATTATGGCCTTCGTTACTTCTAAAGAGGGAAAAACGTTTCATCGACAATCCTAAGTGTCCACGCACATCACTACTGAAATGAAAGCTGCTATTTCAGCACTGAATGGAAAGCAAATTGATGGCTGCTTCTTGAAAGTAAATGAAGCTCCATCCCGATCTTGAGTGACAATGCAGTAAAGACTTCTCATTTGAATTGAATAGGTTGGAGATTAACATTACAGAGGCTTGTGACTTGGTTAAACAACATTCTTGCTGTGAAGAACCATTATCTTTCTCAATTATGGACTATATTACATATTCGCATGTTCGACAACAGGCATTTTTCTCAACTTAATTACCCTTCTCAATGCCCGAGGATTCATAAGATATTAGTGTACAGAAAGGCAAGTGTCTGTGTGTCTCGAGGTTGGGGATTAACATTACAGAGACTCATGTGAACAGCTGTCATCTGGCTTGGTTAAACCATATGGTTGCAGTGAAGAAACATTTTCTTTATCAATTATGGATTATCACCAATAAGATCAAGTTTTGGCTACCGTCTTGGGCAGATGAAGAAACCCCACCAAGTATTTGAAAGAGTGCTGCAGCGGGATCCTGAGAAGGTTGAAGCATTAGTGGCTTTGAGAGTCATGGATTTGAATACAAATGAAACTGAAGGCGTGCATGAGGGTTTGGAGAAGCTAGCAAAGGCTTATGAAATTTATCCCTATTGTGCAATGGCTCTGAATCATCTGGCAAATCACTATTTTTTCACTATAGAACATTTTCTTGTTCAACAACTCATGGAGGCAGCAGTGGCAGCAATAGATAATACTGCTTTAAAATTGCACTCCTTCTACAACCTTGCTCGATCTTATCATGCAAAGGGTGATTATGTTGCTGCACCTGTTTATTAACAGGGCATCAGGAAAAGAGGTTAAGAGCCGAAAGGAATTTATTTTATCGTTTTTGGTTTAGTACAGGTGCAGCTAAAGCTTAGCGACCTAAAAAGTGCATTGTCAAACTTTGAGAAAGTGATGGAAGTTCAGCCAGATAACTGTGAATGCCTCAAGGCTCTTGGACATATATATGCTCAACAAGGACACAATGATAAAGCATTAGATTGTTTCAAAAGAGATCTACAAGAATCCATCCGCATAATGCTGAGGCATGGGTAGAAATTGGGGAGGTCTCAGTGTCTACTGACATAAGTGCACAGACTTCCTTCCAATTTGAGCACCTGGAGATGAAATTCTTGTTCTTCTCTGCTCGAAGTGGATTCTTTTTTTGAGTGCAGTATGAACTATGTGCTGCTTTGCACACTCAGTAGTCCGATAGAAGATAAATAAGACAGATCAATAGTTCACAAGGTAAATAAGTCACATAAGTCGCGGCAAAAATAGACTACAAGCTCACAGAAGCATCTCTCCATTAATCGCAGCATGGAAGTGTACAAAAAGACGATTTAAGTGGACAAATAATCACTTCACTCATTTCTCTGTGACTAACTCTCGGATACAACAAACTGGCTCTCAAATGCTAAGGCTTCTCAGAGTACTGGAATTATACTAGCCTCTTCGAGCACTCAATTTAGTGACTTACTCTGCTTGTCCTCGGCGACAAGACAAGAGCCTCTTGTCCACTGAGCTTCTCCACAAAGGTTAGACGCCTTTCCCCAATACCTTCACTTGTCTATGTCTTTTATCTCTCTTGTATCGTATATCCTCTTCCGTGTATAGCCTCTCATGTCCAAGTGTATCCAAAAGGGTTCTTTATATAGGCTTCTATCACGAGCCGTTACTCCACTCCTTTACTCCTCCACTCCTTCCACTTTTCTGGTACTCTGGCAAGTCAGGCTCTTTGTAACCTGTCAGTTCGGTACTACGTCACCTATCAAGTTCGGTACTCCGCCAAGCCGCCCACTCTCTAACTTTTTGCTTTCTGCTAGAGATAGGTCCCACTAGAAGTAAAAAGACCAATTTGCCAATTTGTCTTCCAAGCTGAATTTTAAAAAGACCAGTCTAGTTTGTAAGTGGACGAATGCTAGAAGGACCAATTTTGTAAAAAGACCAAGACAAGCTTGTAAGTGGACGAAGACCAATTTTGTAAAAAAACCAATTGCTCAAATGACTTCTTCTTTATACTATATGCTCGTCCGAGACTAGTCTCCTTCATTTTCAGCTATACAGGTTGCCTGCCACTACTTCACTCTCCGTCTCGGAGAGTGCTTCAATCTGGAGTGCTGCCATAATATGAAGTGCTGCTGCTGCTCTTATATATATATATATATATATCTATATATATATATATATATATATATATATATATATATATATATATATATATATATATATATATATATATATATATATATATATATATATATATATATATATATATATATATATATATATATATATATATATATATATATATATAATTTAAAGCATTTATACAATGTTATCAAGAACAACAGTAAATGATGAAAAATCAAAATGATTACAACTTTGCCTTATAGGCTGTCCATGTCTGTATACAAAATATGATCAATACATAATGAACTAAAATCGTCACTATCCATCTAAATAGTAAAGAACTACTGATGCTTCTTTTAAATGGTAAAGAACTATTGATGCTCTGGCGAAGTCCTGGATGGGAGATAGGAAGGCCCCACTGATGATGGTTGCCCTGAAGAAGATGGCTACTCAATGAAGAAGATGGCTGCTCAAAGAAGACTTCTTCACCCATAACATGCAAAGCACGTGCCTTCTTGAACTTGTCTCTGTAGATTTGGATCTGTGCTTTCAAATCTTTATTTTCCTTCCTCAATTCTTCACATAGCATCTTCTGATGTGACAGACCAAGTAGTTGCTCCTGATCCTTTTTATGTGCTTCTTCTAAGTGGTCCATACGGTCTCGAAGTTCTTGATTGTACCTGATAAGAGAAGCCAGCAAGGTGTGCATGGTAGTGGCATTAGTGTGGTGTCGGTGTAAGCCTGCTAGCTTCGAGTCCACGGAAGAGCTTTCTTCTTCACATAATTCTAGCATGTGTTCCAGCTTATCAGCCACAACACTAAAAGGTGCCGAAGAAGCGTGTATGGAAGGGATATTATGTGCGGGTGTTGGTTGGAGAGAGATGATGGATGTTGGTTGGAGAGAGGAGATGATGGTGGGTGCATTATATGAACTAGGATTTGGGGGAGGAGGAGGAGGTGGTGATTTAAGAGGTGGTGATTTAAGAGGTGGTGTGGAAGTGACAAGTGTGGTATCCCCCATAGTGTTTATATGTATTAATGAGTGTCATGCTGGTCTGCCACAAGGTCAGCTCACAGATATAGGATTGCAATATACTGTAATTAACGTGGAGCTGAAGCCATGCATGTGAGAGATGGGAGGGATATGGGTAGGACTTCCAGCATCCAATATCCAGTATATCTGCGATGTTTGCCCCTGTCTTTTGTTCCTTCAGCAGTTTCTTTGTCACCAGCTTTCTTTCATCAGTTCTTTGGCACCAATCGATACAACTCCGTGAGGTCTTCAGTGCATGCTGCCAATTGATCATACATCAGTTGATTATTATGCTTGGGTTTAGATACTGCAGTAGACGTGCCTTCTTTGCTGCAGTTAGAACAACGCAAGCAAAGCATACAACACAGAGCTATCTCTTGAAGAGGTTCACGCATCAATTTTCATTCCACAATATTCATAGGACTATCTGTTGAAGAAGTTCAGTCTCCTGCATGTTCGGGTGTCAATTTTTGGGATGAATTGCGCTTGGCAATTTAGCTAATGGGCCAGTTGAGGTTTGAACTAGCCACGCTGATTTGGGTTTGAGTTATGTGTGTAAGCACATGAAGCTTCAATAACGATAAGTTTGTCGGATAAGTGCTCACCTGGAAGAGATGATGGTCCGGGAGATCGTCTTCTACCTCTTTTTCTTCCTTATTTACTTCTATACGAGATAGATGATCAGCCATCACATGGTGTCTTCCAGGCTTCTGTACTACTTCAAAGTCGAATTCCTGGAAAAGTAATAACCACCTCCAGATGCGGCCTACGAGATTAGGCTTATTGAGCAGGTACTTAATAGCTTGATGATCTGTGATTACCACGAAATGTAACACCTCCCTTTCTGTAGTGCTATAGTTGCGTTAAGCCTTAGTAAGAATCCTACTTGCATAATGAATTGGTCTGTCCCATTTATGTTCAGTGCTTGGTTGTGCAAGTATTGCACCTACAGTAGTGGAACTTGCATCCACATGCACATGAAAGGGCAAATCCCAATCCGGAACTATAAGAATCGGTGCACTTACTAGCTTTCTTTTGAGAAGTTCGAATGCCAATTCCTCTTCCTCGGTCCATGTAAATGGGACTAATTTCCTTGTTAGCCTTGAGAGAGGCTTTGCTATATCTGCATACATCTTGATGAACTTTCTATGATATCCAGTGTGTCCTAAGAAACTTTGCACTTGTTTCGAGTTGATAGGTCGGGGCATTCTGATGATGGCTAGTACTTTATCGGGGTCTGGTGCCATACCTTTGGAGGAGACTACATGTCCAAAAAGTGTTCCTTCAGTGACTAAAAAATGACATTTGTTTGCATTTAGCTTGAGCCTTGCACCTCTGTATAGTTCGAAGACCTCCTTCAGCTCAGAAATGTGTTCTGTAAAATTATTCACAGAAGAGGAACATCCTGTACCGGAAAAGTAGAAAAGTCATCCATAAAAATTCTTAGGAATTTTAGGAGTAATGGTCTAAAAATAGTATAGACCACCCTGTTGAAGGATGCAGGGGCATTCCTTAATCCGAAAGCCATTTTGGTATACACGTATGTACCCCATGGAGTGATAAAGGCCGTCTTTGATTGATCTGCAGGATGAATGGGTATTTGATTGTACCCACTGAATCCATCCATAAAACTGTAAAGAGAGTGTCCAACAACATCTTCTACCACTTGTTCTGAAAAAGGAGTAGGGAAGCAATTTGGGATTGTTACCTTGTTGAGAGCCCTGAAATCAACGCAAATTCGAATCTTGTTGGACTGTTTTTTGGGTGCTATGACCATGGATGACAGCCACTCCGAGTGTTCTATTGGTATAATTATTTTTGCTTCTTCCATCTTCTCGATCTCCTTTTTCACAGCCTCTGCATATTTTGGATTTAGCCGATAAATTCTTCCTCTGATGGGTTTCGCGTTCTCAGCCAAAGGTATTGTGTGTTCACTCAAGTGTGGAGCTATTCCCTCTAGATCTTCGTAAGTCCATGCAAAAACATCTTTATAATTTTTTATGAAGGAGATTACCTGAGATAGTAAGGCAGGGTACTCCAGTCTCCCATAGCCACGATGCTAGGAGAATTGGTTGGGACTTTTCTTCATTTCCCAAGTTCACCTCCTTTACTAGGCTTGAAGTTAAAATAGATTGTGTAGAGTTTGAGGAGAAGATCTCACCAGGATAGCATGGAGACTCGTCCAAAATGATATTGGATTTCTTTTCTTGTACCCATCCTTTTGCTAATTCTTGCTTTTCCTCTTCCCTTGTGAGGGCATCCTTGCTTTGTGTTCCGAGCATCTTAGGTCCAGATGAGTCTTCGTGGTCTGGAGATTCCTCCTTATACCTGCATATTTTATCTCTTCCTCTTCTATAATCAAGAATTGGCTCTCCTAATCCCATACTTTCTATTTCAGCTTCACTTGTAGTGAAATTTACTCCATAACAAGGGAATGAGTCTACTGTGTCTATCCAGTGCATCAAGTCCTCATCATCTTCCATATTGAATTCTTCGTCTTTATGGATTGAAAAGGAATGAGCATTACCTTCACCTTCACCTTTATGCTTCTCCTGCGGTTGACCATCGAGGTGCAGGTACTGGCGAGCTTGCCCCGTATTGACGAGTAAGGTGTCGTTACTCCAATCATGGACTGCTTGATGGTGTTGCAGCCAAGGTCTCCCGATAAGGAGTGGATAACCTCCATCTATTCGAGGGACGTCAACCACCACGAAGCTTAGGAAAAACTCATTATTTTGAATGAGAATAGGTACCTCCTCCACTATCCCCAGAGGTTTGACTCTACTTTGATCTGCAAGAGTTACTGTGAAGGAAGCTCTCCTTGTCATTTCTAGGCCTAATGAGATCATGGTATAATGTGGCATCAAATTAATGCCCGACCCTCCGTCTATGATTACTCCAGTAAAAATCTTGCCTCTAATGGTCAAAGTGACTGTTGAACTTCTTGCGTCAGTGGTAGGAGTCTTACCTGGCATGATCACATTCGTCTCTACATGCCCGCCACTAATTGTGATCTCAGGGGGAGGAGGACAAAATGTTTCTATTATCCCTAAGACATCACTTCTGAATCTTTCGTCTATCCTCAAAGGATCGTACAGAGATACTTGTTTGTATGTGCTCTTGAGGAGGTTCTTTGTTTCCATGATGGTGCACTCGGACTCAAGTTCTACTGATGACCCTTGTAGCTCCTTCACTGTGTCCTTGTAAGCCTTGTCCACCTCCTTGCCTTTTTCGTTGTAGCAAGGCATCTTGAGATTATGCGCTCCTTCTTCAACAAAATTGGTCTTTTGTCTATTTCGCTCGAGCTTCTTCATCTGAGCACGAGTAAGTACTCCAGCATCGATATCTGTTGAGTTGATTTCTTGTAATGAGACCACATTTGCTTCAAGCGATTCTGGAGTAGTTTGCTGTGCAAAAGTCAACTTTGGTCTATTTTCACGAATTTGTCCTTGTGGGATAGACTCGTTCACTGAAGTTAGTTTCTCTTCTAAAATTGGTCCTGTTTCTGAAATTTGTCTGATGCCAGAAACCTTTTCATCAAGGAGGTTGCTCAGCTCCTTCACTGGCCACATTCTTGGACTTAGTCCATTTTGTGGTATTGGCTTAATTTATGGGACTAGTCCTTCTTCTCCTCTAGTTGATCCATTTAAAACTTGTGTAGCTGTAAGAATTCTAAATTCTGGACTTTGTTTTTCGTAAACTAGCTTGTTTAGATTACCTGGATGTCGAGTGTCTATTAAGTCCCCCTACTGTGGGATGCCTTCTCTTTTTATAGAAATTACATTCACTTGGTAGGAAGAGGAGGAACTTCCTCGTTGTTGGCCACACAGTCCCCCTAGACTAGTGCTTGGCCTTAACTTTGGACAATCCTTTGAGTAGTGGTCAGTGGCATCCGGACAGTGTTTACATGGAGGAGAGCCTTCGGGAAGAGGACAGCGACTTTGAAAATGCCCGTACTCTCCGCATCGGTAGCACATGATGGGCTTCTTCTTGTTGAGTGGTTTCCTATTGTTATTGAATTGAGAGTTATTGTTGTTATATTGAGGAGAATGTGTACATTACCTCTTGGGGGTGCCCTTGGGCATTTTGATTAAATTGTGTTCCAGGAACCTGGATCCAGTTGGTTTGAATTCCCTTGAGGAAGTAGCATTCTCTGGCTTCATGACCAGTCTTTCCACAAAATTGACATGTGATCTTTTATGGACACTCCTGATTGCTATGACCTGGTTTATTACACAATGTACACCAAATAAACGATTTTACCTCCTTTTGAGCCTTGAGCCCCTCCATTTCTTGTCGGAGTTGTGCAATAGTATCCTCTCGCATGTTCTTCTCTTCTTGGAGGCTCTTCTGGAGTTTGAGAGCTTCTAACTCCCTCCGCAAGGTTTCCAATGAATCCCATGGAGATTCTTCTTGAGGTGCCTCCTTGCCTTCAAAATGTTGACGGGCTTCTTCGATCCTAGCTGAAGCACCTTCAAAGTCTTGAAGCGTTGCATCCGCCCTTAAGAGTTCCCTCAATTTCTGTTGAGACGACTTTGGGAGGGCCTTTTCTACCCATTCCTTAGCTACCAGTGATTTTACTCTAGTCATAAGTTCAGGGAACGATTCCCCTTACTGAAGTTTAAGATTTTCCAACTCGTCTAGAGTTCTCTCAGTAGAGTTACCTGGTCTGAAGGTGTTTGTGAATGCATTCTGTAAGGCCTCCCATGTTGCAAAATGTCCTTCGGCATATTGGCTAAACCATCTATCAGCAATACTTTCCAAGGTAGCCGGGAAGAGAGCTAGAAAGGCATCGTGTCGGTTGTGAAGTCCTCTACTCTTGCATAATGATAGAAATCGCCGAACATGATCATCTGGGTCCTCCTGCGAGGCTCCCTTGAAAGTAGGAAATTTAATGTTGACTCGCGATAGAATAGGAGCTAAGTCCTCTTCCATTCCTCTATTGTTGTCGGCCATCCTTCTTGTGTTATTACTGTGGTTGAATATGTCCTCAGAGGATGCAGAAGACGAGGATGAAGGTCTAGGAAGTGGTAGGGGGTTGGGAGGTATCCGAGGTGGAGTATAGTGAACAGTTCTTCTCTGGTAACTCTTGATGGGAGTTTTGATTGGGCTGAGAGATCCTCCTTTATGAGATCGAGTATGAGTCATTGACTACAATCCTTTTTGAACTCATAGAGATGGTGACTAATGGTGACTTGACCAAACGAAGTGGGAAGGAGGAGGAAAAGATGAGCGCTGGGATGTATAATTAAAGGGAGGAGTTCGGGGCCAAGGCAACTTTTGAAGTCCACTTAAAAAAGAGACCTATTCTGGCGAAGAACAAGTTCAGGACAATTCTTGAAAAGACTATGGCTGAACTTGACTTGCTGGACTGATCTCGCAGGACTTGGGTGGCTGAATTCGATTTACTGGGTTGAACTTGACTTACTGGGCTGAAGTTGCGAGACCAACTTAAAAGGACAAGTTTTTAATGGACGAATCCAAAAAGACCAATTTTAAAAGACTAACGCTAAAAAGACCAATTCAAAAAAGACTAACTTGAAAAGACCAATCTTGAAAGGACGAATTTAAAAAAGACCAATTTTAAAAGACTAACTAAAGACCACTTTAAAAGGACCAATTCAAAAAGACTAACTTGAAATGACGACTTTTAAAAAGATGAAAGACTAACTTGAACGGATGAATTTAAAAAGACCAAGGACTAACTTCAAAGGACAACTTTAGAAAGACCAAGGACTAAAGACCAGCGACTGATTTAAAAGAAAGGACCAACTAAAGGACGAATTGGAGAGACCAATTTGAGAGACCAAAGGGACAAATTTTAAAGAGACGAATTGGAGAGACTTCAGGGACTTACTCCAGTGCTGAAGAGTAATTTCTCAACGAAGATGCAAAGCAGGTCCCACCAGGCGTGCCAAATTGGGCACCTAGAGATGAAATTCTTGTTCTGCTGTGCTCGAAGTGGATTCTTTTTCTGAGTGCAGTATGCACTATGTGCTTCTTTGCACACTCAGTAGTCCGATAGAAGATAAATTACACAGATCAATAGTTCACAAGGTAAATAAGTCACATAAGTCGTGGCAAAAATAGACTACAAGCTCAAAGAAGCATCTCTCCATTAATGGCAGCATGGAAGTGTACAAAAAGACGATTTAAGTGGACAAATAATCACTTCACTCATTTCTTTGTCACTAACTCTCGGATACAACAAACTGGCTCTCAAATGCTTAGGCTTCTTAGAGTACTGGAAGTATACTAGCCTCTTCGAGCACTCAATCTAGTGACTTACTCTTCTTGTCCTCGACGACAAGACCAGAGCCTCTTGTCCACTGAGTTGCTCCACAAAGGTTAGACTCCCTTCCCCAGTACCTTCACTTGTCTATGTCTTCTATCTCTCTTGTATCGTATATCCTCTTCCGTGTATAGCCTCTCATATCCAAGTGTATCCAAAAGGGTTCTTTATATAGGCTTCTATCACGAGCGGTTACTCCACCACTCCTTTACTCCTCCACTCCTTTCACTTTTCTGGTACTATGGCAAGTCAGGCTCTCTGTAACCTTTCAGTTCGGTACTGTGTCACCTGCCAAGTTCGGTACTCTTCCAAGCCGCCCACTCTCTAACTTTTTGCTTTCCGCTAGAGATAGGCCCCACCAGAAGTAAAAAGACCAATTTGCCAATTTGTCTTCCAAGCTGAATTTTAAAAAGACCAGTCCAGTTTGTAAGTGGACGAATGCTAGAAGGACCAATTTTGTAAAAAGACCAAGACAAGCTTGTAAGTGGACGAAGACCAATTTTGTAAAAAGACCAATTGCTCAAATGACTTCTTCTTTATACTATATGCTGGTCCGAGACTAGTCTCCTTCATTTTCAGCTATACACAGTTCACGTGTGGTGGTCAACCACATTCGGACTCCAAGTGCGAGAAGGATCAACCCTTGCCCATTCTATAAAAAAGGTCCCTCATGCCCAATCCAAGGGTTAGTGGGGCTAAAAAATAGTTTTTAGACAAGCATTCAAAGTGTTAAGCAAGCTGACAGATATTCAGCAGAAAGGTAGTTGAAAGAGGAGGGAGGCACTGAGCTTGTAGTCCTCTTATGCATAGAACACTCACTACCCATTTCTGTACCGTAGCCACAACTAGTTAGCTTTATGATACATTCTAACCTCTTCTTAATGGTTCAATGGTTCACATCTTGACCTTATCACCAATACTTCTCTTAGTCCTAAGGGTGGGGGTCAATAAATAAGGAAGGAATTCCACACTGACCCTTAGCTTAGTTACCATAATTGTCAACTTTGTTTGATCTTGTACTTCTTATCATCTCTGTATTTGTCACTTTTATAATTCTCATTTTTGTACTTATTATTTTATTAGACATCTTGTACATATACTCAGTTTTCTATTTCTAACCTCAAGCTCTGTGGATAGTAATAGCCTTCTGGCGGCTTTTTTATTAATAATGAACAGCATATTTCTGTGAAAGGATGAAGTTAATTATTCAACATTATTATTCTTTTAAAATCTATCTACTCTTCAGAACCTTACTCTTTGAATATCTAAACAGCTTACATGATGGACTGGCCCACTGAGTGGAAACATATCTGAAATTAAGCGAGGTCTGATCCATAAAGTGAAAAAGAGAGGAAGAAACATAAGACCAGCAAGGGTCAGAGGTGTGACCATGGAGCATAAGTCAAGGCAAGAAATACTTAAAACTCAATTAAGGAAGATTCAGAGTAGGTTCTTCAGGAGTGAATGGTGTATATACATGGAATACAGATACAAAGATTGATCAAGGACTGTAAAACTGATGTGCATCAAAGAAAATACACAGTAGGAATATTGATAGAATGGTTAGTGAAAGTATAAAAGTTCTTTTTATGAAGTTCAGACTCTATCAAATAGAGATACTAATATGTGACATAAGACTAGTTATATTGCATCACCACACAATTAACTGGTTTTGAATGATGAGCTGAATTCAAACATGAGCCATCTAAGCTCGTCAGAATAAAGGGCTGTGATATTTGAACATTTGAGCTATATGTTACATTACCTGATGCTCATGGCGAACTCGCAGAAATACTCCACTTATTGCAGCAACAACTATGTTAATAAGGAAGTATGTAACAACAACAACGAGTGTGATGAAATAGGCAACTGCAGAAAAACACAAAGTATACATCATTTTCTGTATCCTCACTGGAAAATATAAAAATATCTCGCTTGAAAGAGATATAAGGTAAAACCATTACTGTGATGAAGTCAGTCAATGCTCCCCTAAGATCTTGCAATGCTTATAGTTTAAATACATGCTTCTTATAAACAAACAGCTCTCAGGAAGTTAAAATGGACTCCATGAAAAGAACTTAAAATCATCAAGAAGTTGTAAGTGTTAGAGAATTGGTGTATTTGTTTCTTGAATTGATGCAATTTTCTTCCTCGAAAGAGCTAAGACATCTAAAACATCTGTAATCTAAAGAATGAACATGTGAGCCATCCTAACAGCAGCATAGGAGAAATCAGCTATATGGCACCATGTACGAGCATGTATATCTTTATTCAAGGTAGGATTCCACCCTCGCATTGACAATAGTCCTAACACCCACTTCTCCAATGGCAGCAATATTTGTTGTTTCCAAGTGTCTGCCCTTGAATCTCAAGCATACTCTGCACTCCTACCATAACCTAAATTCGAATTATTGACATAAACATTAGCATTTCTCTATGTTATCCTAGATAGAATTCTAATGATTATCATTTTACTAAAGGGGATAATACTAATACGAAATCAATGTTCCAATCGTACAGTTCATCAAGATTGTGACTAGGATGGCCATAATGTATTCTGCACAAAACTCACTTGACCACATAAGTGGGTTGTAATAAAACTGACCTTGGATGCATCATCTGGGTATCTTTCAGGTTGCATGTGCATATAAAGTTTAGCTTGTTGCAAAATCCTCATAACTTTCTCTATCACCATCAAACTTTTCTGGCATGCAACATTCATAAATAATTGACTAGAACATTGAGTTACTTTGTTGCTTCCTCGATTTCCTTGAAGATTCTTAACTTGTTCTTGCAACTCATGGATAGCTTAGCTTATGTGCGCATAATGTTCCATCTCAATTTGTGTCTGTCAATGGATAAGGTCCTCAATTTGTTGCTGGATATTTTGAGGTGAAGCCACAATGCTTTGGATTGTGTTCTCCATGGTGCCTAGTCTTGATAGAAGGGAGTCTTACCAAAATGTCAAAGATGCACTAGATTGGACCCTATGGGACTAGAGACAAGATTACTGGAATATATACTTTTGATTATAAGATAACCCATGCAAGGGAAGACAATAGAACAATACCCAACTAGCAATGCAAGCCCCACAACTTGAGACTAATATATATGAATAAATGGAATAAACAAAATGAAGGAGATCCCAAAACGGAGGACCATAGCTATGAAACATGATATGAGTTACAAGATCTTCGTTGATGAAGATGAACAAGATATAAGTCAAAACTAGATAGGATCTGATACTATGAGATTATAGGATGACAAGACAAAGTAATTAGGAACTAGACTAGGCAAGACTAGAAAAAGGAACTATGCAAGAAGTAGAACTAGAACTTAGATGGTACTTAAGTTGGAGACCATGGTTCCTTGAGCTTAGAAAACTCGTATTGGCAAGACCTGGGTCGGTTCTTGAAGCGTCAGGAACCTATATACCTGACTTACTCGTTCCCAACATCAGCACCAGATATTGATTCTTGACTTAGCTTTTTTTTTTTCCAGTTTTGCATTTGTTTCATTGGTTATTTGTGTGTGTTAGCTATCTGTTGTAGTGCTTCCAAAGTACATCACTGTAGCCTGTCAGCTCGTTAAATATAGAGTCCTACACACATATACAAAGCCTAGAGACATAAATTTCTCACTGTGTAAAACAACAGATTGATTAGAAGATGCTTAGTGGGTCTAAGATGCCATGTTGATTTTCCACCTGTAAAAAAAAAAAAAAAAAAGATGTGTAGGTAATAATGAAATTTTATGTTTAGGATATTTTGATCATGTCTGCAAAATTTTGTAGCAATAAGTTTTTACATTCTCTCTCTAGAAAGTTATCGCATGAAATTTGTATGTTAATTTCGAGCATGAAGATGAAGGAATCTGAAAAAGTGTTGTATGAGAGAAAGGTAGAGTATTCTTAGTAGAAAAACTTTACTTGATTGAATTTTTTGTAGTTCCTATGTTTTATGTCTCATTTGGTTCCATGAAGATAGGTTAATGAAGAGATTTTTCATGTTCGCGGATTTAGAAAACGCACATGGGTATATGGGTTATTTTTGGGTGATTGACGTGTGTGTGAGTACGTTGCAGGGATTACCTCTATTTTTGCAGGTAATTCTTGATGGTGGACATGAAAAGTAGATGCATGGGTGGTCCGGAAGTTTTGCATGAGACATGCGAAAAGACGCTATCTTGGAGCATGCAGATTCTGAAAGTGCGGGTCTAGGAAGGCGTGATTGGTCGTTCGCTGGCGAAAGGCGGAGATCCTAAAAAGACGAAGGATGATGGTCGTACAATCATTACGATCGTTTTTCGGCTTCTGGAATTGCGATTGAGATTGAGATTGAGATTGAGATTGAGATTGAGATTGAGATTGAGATTGTGATTCTGATTGAGATTGGGATTGAGATTGTCATTGTGATTGAGATTGGGATTGAGATCAGCTCGGGGGTGGTCGGGTAGCTCGGGGGTGGTCGGGTGGATGAGGCTTCACATTGAAGCAATCTGATAGATTTTGTAACGCAGATCAGAACTACTTGTAAATCTGCATAGATAATAAAATTCTCTCTCTTCTTGTTATGCGTATACTTTGTTTGCCTTCTTTATATCTTGTGGTGTCGAAACCCATTATTCTGTGTGAGATTGTGACTCAAGTTTAGGAGACTTGTTACAAGTGGTATCAGAGCAAAGTTGGATTCCGGGACAAGATGAAGGCTTTGAAGAAGAAGATAGAAGAACAAGAGGAGCTTATCCGTAGATTGAATGCAGAATTACATAAAGAAAGATCCAACAAACAAAAAGAAGCTACTGCAAATGCTTTCATGGACCTCAATGCTGAAGGTGGTAATGGTGCCGGCACATCAAACGCACGTAGAGCTAGACGGCAACGTGAACCTGAAGAGGACGATGATGCACGTGAATCTGCACTCAAACAAGTGTTCAAAAGAGCAAAATTAAATGAATTTGATGGTGAGAAGAAAACTGGAGAGGATCTTGAAGCATGGATTGAGGAACTTGAAGATTTCTTTGACCTGCGCGTATTTAGTGAGGAATCAAAAGCAAAGGTGGCAATTCTGCATCTGTGAGGAGTCGCAAAACTGTGGTGGAAATCTTATATACAGACAAGAACACGTGAAGGTCCGATCCTCTAGAAAGAATTTCGAGAGCAAGCAGAGAATCGTTATTGTTCTCCACATTATCCGATGGAAAAGAAAATGGAATTCTACTCTTTCAAGCAGCATGAGGATCATAGATATAACTTCTCTGTTGAAGAATATAAGGAGAAATTTTTGCGTTTACATAAGTATGCACTAGAAGTTTCTCGAGATGTGCTGAAAAGCAAGTTTATTGAGGGTTTGCGGGAAGAGCTTCGCTATCAAGTAAAGGGGTCCGGATGTGTAGATTTTCTTGATGCGGTTGCAAAAGCAGAAAACTTTGAGAAGATGGAGAAGTTTACCACGAAAAAGGCATTCAAATCAAGGTTTATCTGAAGAGGACATCGACCCCCAAGACCTATTTCAATAAATCAAAATGGACAGAGATCGACTAACTCTATTAACGGTCAAGGGGGAAGACCAAAGCAGAAGCAAACGGATACACCTAAGAAGCAAGAAGTTATGCACTGGCAACGTGATTCTGATTTCTTGGAGGGGGCTAAGAGGCTGGGACTTTGTTTTCGATGTGGAGAACAAGGACATCGCACTTTTGAATGTCCAAACAAAGCCATCAACCGTTCTATGCAAGCGAAGATAGCTCATCTACAAGAAGAAAACATGACAATTGAGGAAGCGGATGATCAAGGTAAGTGTTCTAGCCCTAGACTTCAATGCATGAAAACTTCTTCTCATTCAAGGGCATCGGTGATTAGGATTATGGGGGACATATCCTCACGTAAGGTTAGTTTCTTGATTGATTCGGGTAGTACAAATTGTTTCCTTTCACTTAAGATGGCAGAAGCTTTAGGGTTGCATATTGAGATGAAGATTAAAAGACCTGTACAGATGGCTAATGGTAGGATACACTATACTGGAGGTTGTATTGAGAATCTTGATTTTATGTTAGGAGAACATAAGTTTTTGGGTACCTTCCATGTAATTGAAATGAGAGAATGTGATGTAATCATCGGAATGGACTGGTTAGTTCATAACAGTGTCGTGATTGAGTGTGAAAGCGGGATCTTTACTTTGAAAATAGAAGGGAAGGAACATCGTCTTGCAGGCAAGTATAATTCAAGTTTTTCTCCTATTTCTGCAATAAAGTTGATTAGGGGTATTCGACAGGGTTGTGAGACATCTTTGGTTTATGTGCATGACCTTAAGGAGAAGAAGAAAGATGAGGAAATACCAGAATATCTTAAAAAACTTTTAGATGAGTACGCAGATGTATTTCCTGATGATCTACCGGGCATGCCTCCTCCTAGGAAAATTGACGATGCTATAGACCTTTATCCAGGAAGTGAGCCTTATTCTAGAGCACCTTATAGGTTCAATATTGATGAATTGAAAGAGTTGAAGCTCCAATTGGATGATCTATTGAAGAAGGAGTTGATAAGACCTAGTGTTTCACCTTGGGGAGCACCTATTTTGTTTCAGAAAAAGAAAGATGGTTCATACAGACTTTGTATTGACTATAGGGGATTGAATAAGAAAACCATTAAGAACAAGTATCCACTGCCACACAACATAGATGAACTGCTGAGTCAATTGAGTGGTGCCACAGTATTCACTAAAATTGACTTAAGATCGGGATATCATCAAATTAGAGTAAAGTCTGAGGACATACCCAAAATCGCTTTTAGAACACGATATGGTCATTACGAGTTCACAGTTTTGCCTTTTGGATTAACAAATGCTCCTCCAACATTTATGTGTTTGATGAATAATGTGTTTCATGAATATCTCGATGAGTTTATATTAGTTTTTCTTCACGATATTTTTATGTATTCTAAGGATGATGATGAACATTCATTGCATCTCAGGAAGACTTTACAAAAACTAAGAGAGCATAAACTATATGGTAAGATGAGTAAATGTTTTTTTGCAAAAGAGGAAGTGACTTATTTGGGGAGAGTTGTTTCTAAGGAAGGGATTCACATAGATCCTGAGAAAGTTAAAAGCATAGTTGACTGGCCTACACCCAAATGTGTCAGGGATGTGAGAAGCTTCCTTGGTTTGGCACAATATGAGAGGGCACACATTAGGGAGTTTTCTCAAATTGCAAATCCTCTTACAGAATTGATAAAGAAAAATAGAGAGTTCACATGGAACGATGAGTTTCAAAAGGCGTTTGACGAATTAAAACAGAAAGTTATCGAAAATTGTGTGCTAAAGATACCTGAGTTAGGGAAGCCTTTTATTGTTGCATGTGATGCTAGTGGAAGCCAAATCGGATGCGTTCTTTCACAAGAAGGGAGGGTAGTGGCTTATGAGTCAAGGAAATTAAGGAAACATGAACTAAATTATACAACACATGACTTAGAAATGCTTGCAGTTGTTCATGCACTTAAACATTGGAGACACTTATTGCTAGGAGTAAAGTTTGAATTAAGAACAGATCATCAAAGCCTTAAATACATATTTACTCAACCTTTACTTAACAATAGACAAAAACGATGGATCCAATTGCTAAGTGAATATGATTTTGATATTAAATACTTAGCAGGAAAAGAAAACAAGGTGGCCGATGCTTTGAGTCGTAAACCCCTATGCAGTTCGATTTCTATTTTATCCTCTGATTTTGATATTGGAAAAGAATTAAAAGAAGATTTATTTTATGCAGCAATCTTGGAATTTTTTGGTATGAATCCAGGTTCTATGTTTCAGGGAAAATTTCATTTGAGAAATAATGATTTGTATTGTAATTCTCGTTTATGTATTTCTTCAGAAACTGTTTTGAGAGAAAAGATCCTGCATGACTGTCATGATGCACCTTTCTCTGCACACCCTGGTTTTTCTAGAACTTATGCAAAAGTGAAAGCTTCATATTACTGGCCACGTATGAAATATGATATTAAGAGGTATGTCGAAGAATGTCTGAAATGTCAACAGGTTAAGGCCGAATTTAAAAGGAGTCCGGGCATGTTATAACCATTAGATGTGCCTGATCAAAAATGGAAATCCATCTCTATGGATTTCATAACAAAGTTGCCTGTGACCAGAAGTGGGCATGATACCATCTTTGTTGTCGTGGACCGTCTTACAAAGATGGCACATTTTCTTCCCATGAGGAAAACTGATACAGCTTTGCATGTTGCTAAACTTTTCATAAAAGAAATTTTTAGGTTACATAGTATACCCAAAAGTATAATTTCTGATAGGGATGCAAGGTTCACATCTAATTTTTGGAAAGCAACATTTCAATCCATAGGAACAGAATTACGCATGAGTACTGCATTTCATCCTGAAACCGATGGTGAGATTGAGAGGGTTAACAGGGTGCTTGAGGATATGTTACGCATGTATGTGAATGATAAGCAAAACAATTGGATTGAATATTTTCCCTTGGTTGAGTATGCATATAATAGTGCATGGCATTCCTCTATTAAGATGACACCTTTTGAAGCAATGTATGGTTATAATTGTTTGCTTCCACATTCACTTTTTAATTCACAGAATCAGGTTGAAATATCCAAACAGATGCTTGAAAACATGGATTTGGAGCTAAATAAGGTAAGGAAAAACATGAAAGATGCATAGAAACGTCAGAAATTATATCATGATCTCAAAAAGAGGCCCATAGAATTTAGAACAAATGATCTGGTTATTTTGAAAGTGAGTCCTTCTAAATCAAATCTGGTTTTAGGCAAAGATCATCGATTGTCTCCTCGTTATGCTCGTCTTTTCAAAATCTTAAAGAAAATTGGTTCTGTTGCATATTTACTTGACCTACCTAATACTTTGAAAATTCGTTTAGTCTTCCATGTTGGATTACTTAAAAAGTATGTTCCTAATGCTGATCATGTTTTGCAGGACAAATCTAAGTTGAAGGAAGATGCCACTTTTGAACTTGAACCAGAAGTTATATTGGATAGGAGAGTTAGACATCTTAGGAATCGTGAAATAGTGGAAATTTTAGTAAAGTGGTTTGCATATCCTATTGAAGATTCAACATGGGTTGGTTTAGATGAGTTTATGGAACATTATCCTTCTTTCCAACTCTGAGGACAGAGTTCTTTAAAGAGGGGGAGAATTGTAAGATGCCATGTTGATTTTCCACCTGTAAAAAAAAAGATGTGTAGGTAATAATGAAATTTTATGTTTAGGATATTTTGATCATGTCTGCAAAATTTTCTAGCCATAAGTTTTTACATTCTCTCTCTAGAAAGTTGTCGAATGAAATTTGTATGTTAATTTCGAGCATGAAGATGAAGGAATCTGAAAAAGTGTTGTATGAGAGAAAGGTAGAGTATTCTTAGTAGAAAAACTTTACGTGATTGAATTTTTTGTAGTTCCTATGTTTTATGTCTCATTTGGTTCCATGAAGATAGGTTAATGAAGAGATTTTTTCATGTTCGCGGATTTAGAAAACGCACATGGGTATATGGGTTATTTTTGGGTGATTGACGTGTGTGTGAGTGCGTTGCAGGGATTACCTCTATTTTTGCAAGTAGATTTCTTGATGGTGGACATGAAAAGTAGATGCCTGGGTGGTCCGGTTGTCTTGCATGAGACATGCGAAAAGACTCTATCTTGGAGCATGCAGATTCTAAAAGTGCGGGTCTAGGGTAAGGCGTGATTGGTCGTGCGCTGGCGAAAGGCGGAGATCCCAAAAAGACGAAGATTGAGAGATAGAAAAGGATGATGGTCGTACAATCATTACGATCGTTTTTCGGCTTCTGGAATTGCGATTGAGATTGAGATTGAGATTGAGATTGTGATTGTGATTGAGATTTGGATTGAGATTGTGATTGTGATTGAGATTGGGATTGAGATCAGCTCGGAGGTGGTCGGGTGGATGATGCTTCACATTGAAGCAATCTGATAGATTTTGTAACGAAGATCAGAACTACTTGTAAATCTGCACAGATAATTCTCTTCTTGTTCTACGTATACTCTGTTTGCCTTCTTTATATCTTGTGGTGTCGAAACCCATTATTCTGTGTGAGATTGTGACTCAAGTTTAGGAGACTTGTTACAAGTGGTATCAGAGCAGAGTTGGATTCCGGGACAAGATGCAGGCTTTGAAAAAGAAGATAGAAGAACAAGAGGAGCTTATACGTAGATTGAATGCAGAATTACATAAAGAAAGATCCAACAAACAAAAAGAGGCTACTGCAAATGATTTCATGGACCTCAACGCTGAAGGTGGTAATGGTGCGGGCACATCAAACGCACGTAGAGCTAGATGGCAACGTGAACGTGAAGACGACGATGATGCAGGTGAATCTGCACTCAAGCAAGTGTTCAAAAGAGCAAAATTAAATGAATTTGATGGTGAGAAGAAAACTGGAGAGGATCTTGAAGCATGGATTGAGGAACTTGAAGATTTCTTTGACTTGCGCGTATTTAGTGAGGAATCAAAAGCAAAGGTGGCAATTCTGCATCTGCGAGGAGTCGCAAAACTGTGGTGGAAATCTTATAAACAGACAAGAACACGTGAAGGTCCGATCCTCTAGAAAGAATTTCGAGAGCAAGCAGAGAATCGTTATTGTTCTCCACATTATCGGATGGAAAAGAAAATCGAATTCTACTCTTTCAAGCAGCATGAGGATCATAGATATAACTTGTCTGTTGAAGAATATAAGGAGAAATTTTTGCGTTTACATAAGTATGCACTAGAAGTTTCTGGAGATGCGCTGAAAAGCAAGTTTATTGAGGATTTGCGGGAAGAGCTTCCCTATCAAGTAAAGGGGTCCGGATGTGTAGATTTTCTTCATGCGGTTGCAAAAGCAGAAAACTTTTAGAAGAAGGAGAAGTTTACCACGAAAAAGGCATTCAAATCAAGGTTTATCTCAAGAGGACATCGACCCCCAAGACCTATTTCAATAAATCAAAATGGACAGAGATCGACTAACTTTATTAATGGTCAAGGGGGAAGACCAAAGCCGAAGCAAACGGATACACCTAAGAAGCAAGAAGTTATGCACTGGCAACATGATTCTGATTTCCTGGAGCGGGCTAAGAGGCTGGGACTTTGTTTTCGATGTGGAGAACAAGAACATCGCACTTTTGAATGTCAAAACAAGGCCATCAACCGTTCTATGCAAGCGAAGATAGCTCATCTACAAGAAGAAAACATGACAATTGAGGAAGCGGATGATCAAGGTAAGTGTTCTAGCCCTAGACTTCAATGCATGAAAACTTCTTCTCATTCAAGGAATCGGTGATTAGGATTATGGGGGACATATCCTCACGTAAGGTTAGTTTCTTGATTGATTCAGGTAGTACAAATTGTTTCCTTTCACTTAAGATGGAAGAAGCTTTAGGGTTGCATATTGAGATGCAGATTAAAAGACCTTTACAGATGGCTAATGGTAGGATACACTATACTCGAGGCTTTATTGAGAATCTTGATTTTATGTTAGGAGAACATAAGTTTTTGGGTACCTTCCATGTAATTGAAATGAGAGAATGTGATGTAATCATCGGAATGGACTCGTTAGTTCATAACAATGTCGTGATTGATTGTGAAAGCGGGATCCTTACTTTGAAAATAGAAGGGAAGGAACATCGTCTTGCAGGCAAGTGTAATTCAAATTTTTCTCCTATTTCTGCAATAAAGTTGATTAGGGGTATTCGACAGGGTTGTGAGACATATTTGATTTATGTGCATGACCTTCAAGAGAAGAAGAAAGAAGAGGAAATACCGGAATATGTTAAAAAACTTTTAGATGAGTACGCAGATGTATTTCCTGATGATCTACCGGGCATGCCTCCTCCTAGGAAAATTGACCATGCTATATACCTTTATCCAGGAAGTGTGCCTTATTCTAGAGCACCTTATAGGTTCAATATTGATGAATTGAAAGAGTTGAAGCTCCAATTGGATGATCTATTGAAGAAGGAGTGATAAGACCTAGTGTTTCACCTTGGGGTGCACCTGTTTTGTTTCAGAAAAAGAAAGATGGTTCATACAGACTTTGTATTGACTATAGGGGATTGAACAAGAAAACCATTAAGAACAAGTATCCACTGCCACACATAGATGAACTGCTGAGTCAATTGAGTGGTGCCACAATATTCACTAAAATTGACTTAAGATCGGGATATCATCAAATTAGAGTAAAGTCTGAGGAAATACCCAAAATCCCTTTTAGAACACGATATGGTCATTACGAGTTCACAGTTTTGCCTTTTGGATTAACAAATGCTCCTCCAACATTTATGTGTTTGATGAATAATGTGTTTCATGAAATATCTCGATGAATTTATATTAGTTTTTCTTGACGATATTTTTGTGTATTCTAAGGATGATGATGAACATTCATTGCATCTCAGGAAGACTTTACAAAAACTAAGAGAGCATAAACTATATGGTAAGATGAGTAAATTGTTTTTTGCAAAAGGGGAAGTGACTAATTTGGGGAGAGTTGTTTCTAAGGAAGGGATTCATATAGATCCTGAGAAAGTTAAAAGCATAGTTGACTGGCCTACACCCAAATGTGTGAGGGATGTGAGAAGCTTCCTTGGTTTGGCACAATATGAGAGGGCACACATTAGGGAGTTTTCTCGAATTGCAAATCCTCTTACAGAATTGATAAAGAAAAATAGAGAGTTCACATGGAACGATGAGTGTCAAAAAGCTTTTGACGAATTAAAACAGAAAGTTATCGAAAATTGTGTGCTAAAGATACCTGAGTTAGGGAAGCCTTTTATTGTTGCATGTGATGCTAGTGGAAGCCAAATCGGATGCGTTCTTTCACAAGAAGGGAGGGTAGTGGCTTATGAGTCAAGGAAATTAAGGAAACATGAACTAAATTATACAACACATGACTTAGAAATGCTTGCAGTTGTTCATGCACTTAAACATTGGAGACACTTATTGCTAGGAGTAAAATTTGAATTAAGAACAGATCATCAAAGCCTTAAATACATATTTACTCAAACTTTACTTAACAATAGACAAAAACGATGGATCCAATTGCTAAGTGAATATGATTTTGATATTAAATACTTAGAAGGAAAAGAAAACAAGGTGGCCGATGCTTTGAGTCGTAAACCCCTATGCAGTTCGATTTCTATTTTATCCTCTGATTTTGATATTGGAAAAGAATTAAAAGAAGATTTATTTTATGCAGAAATCTTGGAATTTTTGGGTATGAATCCAGGTTCTATGTTTCAGGGGAAATTTCATTTCAGAAATAATGATTTGTATTGTAATTCTCGTTTATGTATTTCTTCAGAATCTGTTTTGAAAGAAAAGAACTTGCATGACTGTCATGATGCACCTTTCTCTGCACACCCTGGTTTTTCTAGAACTTATGCAAAAGTGAAAGCTTCATATTACTGGCCACGTATGAAATATGATATTAAGAGGTATGTCGAAGAATGTCTGAAATGTCAACAGGTTAAGGTCGAATTTAAAAGGAGTCCTCGCATGTTACAACCATTAGATGTGCCTGATCAAAAATGGAAATCCATCTCTATGGATTTCATAACAAAGTTGCCTGTGACCAGAAGTGGGCATGATACCATCTTTGTTGTCGTGGACCGTCTTACAAAGATGGCACATTTTCTTCCCATGAGGAAAACTGATAGAGCTTTGCATGTTGCTAAACTTTTCATAAAAGAAATTTTTAGGTTACATGGTATACCCAAAAGTATAATTTCTGATAGGGATGCAAGGTTCACATCTAATTTTTGGAAAGCAACATTTCAATCCATAGGAACAGAATTACGCATGAGTACTGCATTTCATCCTCAAACCGATGGTGAGACCGAGAGGGTTAACAGGGTGCTTGAGGATATGTTACGCATGTATGTGAATGATAAGCAAAACAATTGGACTGAATATTTGCCCTTGGTTTAGTATGCATATAATAGTGCATGGCATTCCTCTATTAAGATGACACCTTTTGAAGCAATGTATAGTTATAATTGCTTGCTTCCGCATTCACTTTTTAATTCACAGAATCAGATTGAAATATCCAAACAAATGCTTGAAAACATGGATTTGGAGCTAAATAAGGTAAGGAAAAACATGAAAGATGCACAGAAACGTCAGAAATTATATCATGATCTCAAAAAGAGGCCCTTAGAATTTAGAACAAATGATCTGGTTTTTTTGAAAGTGAGTCCTTCTAAATCAAATCTGGTTTTAGGCAAAGATCGTCGATTGTCTCCTCGTTATGGTGGTCCTTTCAAAATCTTAAAGAAAATTGGTTCTGTTTCATATTTACTTGACCTACCTAATACTTTGAAAATTCATCCAGTCTTCCATGTTGGATTACTTAAAAAGTATGTTCCTAATGCTGATCATGTTTTGAAGGAAAAATCTAAGTTGAAGGAAGATGCCACTTTTGAACTTGAACCAAAAGTTATATTGGATAGGAGAGTTAGACATCTTAGGAATCGTGAAATAGTGGAAATTTTAGTAAAGTGGATTGCATATCCTATTGAAAATTCAATATGAGTTGGTTTAGATGAGTTTATGGGACATTATCTTTCTTTCCAACTTTGAGGACAGAGTTCTTTAAAGAGGGGGAGAATTGTAAGATGCCATGTTGATTTTCCACCTGGAAAAAAAAAAAAGATGTGTAGGTAATAATGCAATTTTATGTTTAGGATATTTTGATCATGTCTGCAAAATTTTGTAGCAATAAGTTTTTACATTCTCTCTCTAGAAAGTTGTCGAATGAAATTTGTATGTTAATTTCGAGCATGAAGATGAAGGAATTTGAAAAAGTGTTGTATGAGAGAAAGGTAGAGTATTCTTAGTAGAAAAACTTTACGTGATTGAATTTTTTGTAGTTCCTATGTTTTATGTCTCATTTGGTTCCATGAAGATAGGTTAATGAAGAGATTTTTCATGTTCGCGGATTTAGAAAACGCACATGGGTATATGGGTTATTTTTGGGTGATTGACGTGTGTGTGAAGCAATCTAATAGATTTTGTAACGCAGATCAGAACTACTTGTAAATCTGCACAGATAATAAAATTCTCTCTCTTATTGTTCTGCGTATACTCTGTTTGTCTTCTTTATATCTTGTGGTGTCGAAACCCATTATTCTGTGTGAGATTGTGACTCAAGTTTAGGAGACTTGTTACAGTGGGCATGTAGTTGAGCT
>CM035416.1:36508075-36510575 GCA_020310875.1 Ceratopteris richardii
AATGTATATGCTCCTAACTCAGCTCGAGAAAGGGTACAAGTTTGGATAAGTCTTTTACGGGCAATTCATAATTCTGTAAAAATCCTCAAATGTGGAGAGATGCTCGTATCTTGATGTGTGGGGATTTTAATATGGTTGATACAGATGCTGACTGCACAATTGCTTCTTCCCTTATTTCCTCACAAGAAAGAGTGGTTTGGAAAGAAATTTCGGATAAGCTGCATTGCAATGATTTATGGAACTTCATTGGAGGGCATACAATCAGATTTACTTTTCATTCGAGGTCGCATAAGAAAGCCATGAGTAGGCTGGATAGATGTTATTACTCTCATATACAGAATTTAGATGCAACATCTACAATGTGGATAGATGCTACGATGCTTCTTTCGGATCATAATCCTTTATTGATTGATCTTCGAGAACCTCAATGGAGCTCTTGTATACTTGATAAACTTTATAGAATCCCATTGAGACTTAACCATTCTTGGTTGAAAACATCAATGTTTAAATCTGAAGTTTGCAACTTAATTCAATATGTACTTTCATTGAAGATATCTGCTTGTATGAAATGGGAGGTCTTTGTGCTTGGTATGCAAGATGTAATTAGAGATTGCGGAAAGTACTTCTCTATGGTTATGAATTCAGCTAAATCGGAAGCTCAACAGATTATATTTCTCATGACTGAAAAGATAGATACTGGACAATTGCTCTCTGATAAAGAATATAGTCGATTGTGCGATGCTTATACATGCTTGCAGCTAATTGAAAATAATGCCATTCAATCGGCTAAAATCAGAGAGATGTACCGAAGTGACCGATCTTCATGCTAATTCTCGATGTTTCTTTGATTTTCTACGTGCCAAGCATCTTAAACTTCAACTATCCATGTTGGAAAAAGATAGAGGAGTTCTTCGGGATGGAAATTCCATAGCTTCATACTGAACGGAGCATTTTCGCAATTTGTTTGCTGCATCCTGTACATCTGATGAGGCTTGGTTCACATCTGTGTAGGAGTTACTTGCTTTTACTCCTCGAACTCTTGATTCGCATATGGCTACTGCTTGTGAAAAATCTATTTCTGAGGAAGAGGTCTTCTTGGCTCTTAAACTCCTCAAAAATGGAAAGGCACCGGGAATGGATGGCATTACAAAAGAATTTGTGCTGGCCTTTTGGCCTTTCCTTAAAACCTTGCTCCGAGAGGTTTGTAATGAAATATGGGTGGAAGAAAAATTGCCTTATTCCTTCAAACTAGGCAAGGTTAAACTTATTCCTAAATTGGATGTCCCTAAACGGATAGGAGATTGGAGACCTATCACGATGATGAGTATAATATATAAGATTTTCGCCAAGATTTTCGTGCTGAGACTTAAACCTGTCATTCACAAGGTAGTTCACCCTTCGCAAATTGGATTCGTGAATAGAAGATCTATCTTTGATAATATTCTTTTTACTCGGTTATTGATGGAGCATGCTTCTATTTCCAATCAGCAAGTGGTTGGTATGCAAATTGATTTTGAGAAAGCCTTTGATCGTGTACGATGGGATTTTATTGCTGTTGTGCTTAAAAGACTTGGATTTGGAATCAAATTCTGCCCCTTGATTTACATCTTGGATCAAGATAGTGCCTCTCATGTGGAAATAAATGCAAGACTCATAGAGGCGTTTCCTGTTGAACGATCTATGCGTCAGGGCTGCCCCTTAAGTCCTCTTCTTTATGCGTTATCTTCTTCGGCTATGTTCTTCTTGTTGGAGGCTAAAATGAATTCGAGACATATTCATGGTATTTCTCTTTATGGTGTACGGCGAATTGCGGTCGGTTTTGCTGATGACAATTTTATTTTTGCGAAAGCTGATAAAGAAAATGTGGACAATATTATTGACACTTCGGCACTTTTCTTTGAAGCATCGGCTTTGTATATAAATAAGAAAAAATCAGCACTTGTTGATATATATGCACATGATTTTCGAGGTATTCAATGGGAAGGAACTAGAATTGAGAAGGGTAATGTTTTTAGACATCTCGGGTACCCATTAGGTGTTAATATATCAGATAAGGATAGGATTGAATGGGTAATGCATAAAGTTAAATGTAAAACAGGTATGTGGCATGCTTCGCAGTGGCCATTACACGCAAGGGTAATTTCTTACAACCCTACATTATGTATTACTTATTGCTTCTGGATTGGAAAAAATATCACATTAGAGATTTTGAATGCTTGCTCAAAAATTTCTTGTGGGAAAAAAAGCATAGCCGTGCACTGGTGCTTTCGTCTTGGGACTTCGTTTGTCAACCAAGGGCTAACGGTGGTCTGGGAATTCTGAACTTACATTCTCACACAATCGCTAGACGGGCAGCCTTTATAATGAGGATCACATCTTCTCATAATCCTCTTTGGCTTGACATTTTCTGGAAGATTATAGAAAATGAAGAAGTGCGTTTTAAGGGGATTTGGAAAGTAGATGCTTGGATTAAGGTTTTTTCACATGCGCCACTATATTC
>CM035416.1:36515575-36518075 GCA_020310875.1 Ceratopteris richardii
TCATGCGGGAATGCTTTTGCATAGTAGAGATTTTCACTTGTGTTATAATGGCCTTAAAGATGGTTATTCAGGTTTCCTTTTCATTATCAAAAAAGATATCCCGCATCAAGTGCTATTCGATGATCCTCAAGGAAGGTTTTTAATCATGCATATTCTGATGTATGAAGTTTCTTACATCTGCATTAACGTGTATGCTCTGAATACTCCGATGGAGAGAGTTAAAACTTGGGAAAGCATTTTACAAATGGTGCCCTCTTCTGAGCACCTTCAATTGTGGAAGAATGCTCACATTGTAATGTCTGGTGACTTCAACATGGTTGAGGCGGATACAGATTGCACAACTGCCCCTTCTTTGATCTCGTCGCGGGAAAAGGGATTGTAGAATGAAATTTTGGACTTCTTAAAGTGTAAGGATCTATGGGGATATATAGGTGGCCATTCCATTAGATATACTTTTCATTCTAGATCACATAAGAAGGCTATGAGTAGGTTGGACAGGTGCTACTACTCTCATGTTTCTGGTCTCTCCCCTGCTTCCAAAATGTGGATTGATGCGACAATGTTACTTTCAGACCATAGCCCTCTTTTGGTACATCTTGCTAATTCAAACTGGTCAGACAGTATTCCAGACAAACTTCCCAAGATTCCGTTGAGAATTAATCATGCGTGGATTCAAACGTCACTGTTTAAAGCTAAGGTTCATGAACTTATTCAGCAAGTGCTCACCTTAAAGCTCTCTGCTTCTTTGAAATGGGAAGCTCTCGTTATGGGTATGCAGGAGGTTATTCGAGATTGTGGGAAATACTTTTCCAGGGTTATGAAAGCTGCCAAAGCTGAAGCAGAATATGTGATTTTTTCTTTAACTGAGAAGGTGGATATGGGGCATATACTTTCCCAGAAAGACTACTCGCTTTTGTGTGACGCTTACAGGTGCTTGCATTTAGCAGAGAATAATGATATAAATTCTGCCAAAGTTCGAGCTAGATGCATGGACGTGAATGATTCACATGCCACCTCTACATGTTTCTTTGATTTCTTATGAGCTAAGCGTGCTGCAAGTAATATCTCATCGCTAGTAATTGAAGACAAAGAGGTATGTGAGGGGAACTCTATTGCTGATGCCTGTTCAGAGCACTTTAGAAGCCTATTTGCTGCCTCCTATTCTTCGGATGACTCGTGGTTTGAGGCGCTTCATGAAGCTCTTACTCATACTCCTCAGTGTTTGGATTCGCGGGCGGCGGCTACTTGTGAGACTTCCATAACAGAAGAAGAATTTTTTCGGGCCCTTGGTTCTCTTAGGAATGGAAAGGCTCCTGGTCTGGATGGTCTTTCTAAAGAATTTGTTCTTGCCTTCTGGCCCTCTCTTAAGGCACTACTTTTGGAGGTATGTAATGAAATTTGGCGGGATCAAAAGATGCCCTATTCGTTCAAGCAGGGTAAAATTAAACTTATTCCGAAGGTGGAGTTACCTAAACGGATCGGTGACTGGAGACCTATCTCCATGATGAATATTATATACAAGATTTTCGCGAAAATTTTTGCTCTTAGGCTTAAGCCACTGATTCATAAATTACTTCACCCTTCCCAGATTGGATTTGTTCACAAGAGATCGATATATGATAATATTCTCATCACCCAAATTTTGATGGAACATGCTTCAAGATCTGGTCAGGAGGTGGTTGGCATACAAATCGATTTTGAAAAGGCGTTTGATCGGGTGCATTGGGATTTTATTGCCGCGACGCTCAAGAAACTTGGATTCGGCCTTAAAGTCTGTCGTCTTATATATTTGTTATCTCAAGGCAGTGTTTCCCAAGTAGAAATTAATGGAAGGCTTTCTGCACCCTTTCCGGTCCAGCGATCAGTGCGACAGGGTTGCCCTCTTAGTCCCCTTCTGTATGCAATGACCTCTACACCGATGTTTTTTCTCTTGCAAGCAAGGATGGAATCAGGATTTATTCATGGAGTATCATTACATGGAAATCAGCATATAGCAGTGGGATTTGCAGATGATACTTTTATATTCGCAAAGGCTTGTGAAAAAAACATTCAACATATACTTGCTTCGCTCATTCCTTTTTCGAATGCATCGGCGCTGAACATTAATATGGGGAAGTCGGCTCTCATCAATATTTCTGCGAGACATTTTCATTTCCCCTTATGGCAAGGGCGTAAAATTGATCGTGGTGTCATTTTTTGACATTTGGGATATCCGTTGGGAATGAATGTTTCGAGCAAGGACCAAATACAATAGGTACTTTGCAGAATCAAAAATAAATTGAATCTGTGACATGCTGCACATTTGCCACTTCATGTTAGAATAAGGATAGTGCAATCTTTTTTACAGCCCTATATCATGTATTACACATTGCTGTTGGATTGGAAGAAATGTCACCTTTACGCTTTTGACTGTTTAATCAAGAATTTCTTGTGGAATAAGGCTCACAATCGTGGCCTGGTTCTTTCAGCATGGGATTTTATCTGTCAACCTAAAAGCAAG
>CM035416.1:36523075-36548075 GCA_020310875.1 Ceratopteris richardii
CCCAGTTTTGGTATTTAGGCTCCTTGGCGCCCCGTTGGGGTATCTTTTCCCTTTTTGCACTGTTCTTCGAAAAATTTATTGTTCTATAGGTTTCCCGCCACTAAAGTCTCTCCGTCTCGAAGAGATAAAGAAAATAAATAACTCCATTGTTACAGTAAGAGAACAAAATGGAGTTATTACATCAAAAGAAGGAAATGGAGATGCTCCCATGAAGTACAAAATAGGTTTCTGCAAAAGAGTTTCTGATAATAATCACTTTAGAATTTTAGGTGCCACACTTCAGGTGCCACACCTTCTTTCCCCTCCTCCATATCTTTCCTATCCCATTGTAGGCGACTCCCTACTTCATTGGCTTGCTCCTCCTCTTGGGTGAGGACGACTCCCTACTCCTACTTCATTGTCCTCCTCCTCTTTTGGGGCGACTCCTCGCCCACCTCTCCTCCTCTTTTGGGGTGACCTCTTCTTCCAAGCATGGGAAACGTCTCTTTCCTCAAGCTTCTCCTCTCCACCACTAAACCTCAGGGCAACTACCTACTTCATTGGCTTCTTGGGCGACTCCTCTTCCAGGGCAACCTCCTCTTTCCCTCAAGCTGGGCGACCTCCTCTTTCCTCACGCTTCTCCATCAACTTTCATATGGGAGACTCCTTTCCATCTGGGTGACTCCTTTCCATCTGGGAGACTTCCTCTTCCATCAAGCTAGGGTGACTCCTTCTCTCCATCTGAGTCGCCTTCTTTCCATCTGATAACTCTCGTCATTTCCCTCTTGGAAGTAATTCTCAAGATGGTCCATGATCCACACTAGAGCTAGCAAGGAGAAACAATTAAGCCCTAAGAAGACAACAATCAAGAGCTATCGAAGGCGAGACCCTTATCTCACATCGGTTAGAAGTCTATCCGCCTCAAGTCTAGCTTCTAGAATAGAAGGATTAGAGGACAAGGTTAAAAGTCAAAAGACTTTACCCCAAGTCACTTCTCTTAACACCACTATGGAAGAGGAACTTTCCACTCTTCTATCAAGGATAAATATTAGATTTTCCTCATTTCATGGTGATGCTAATCAAGATCCTGAAGATCATGTACGAAGATTTCTTTCAATTTGTAAGAGAAGGGGTTTACAACAACAACAAGACTCCTTCCTTGCTCTCTTTCCATCAACACTTGAAGGATTGGCCGACAAATGGTTCAGTCGGGATGCAGAGAACCATTTTCAAACATGGAAAGCAGTGAGGACCGAATTTACACAAACATTCCGGCCAGATGACTCCACAGAAAGAACATTAGATGAGCTTGAGAATCTAATTTTCCATGTGGGAGAATCATTTTCAAAACTTATGACATGGGCAAGATCACATGTGGCAAGATTACCGGAACCACTAGAGGATTTCCTTATCAAGAAATGGGTGGAGAAAGCCTTGCCAAAATCCACACAATAGAAGCTAAGAGAGCTTTTGCGGCTGGATGCCACCTTAAGAGAATTCGAAGAAGCTGCTACAAGGATTGAGGCCGCACGGGTTCATTTTGGAACGAAGACAGGTAAGACTTCCTTCTAAGATGAAGATGCTGTGACATCCTTAAGAAGGGAACTAGAAGCCTTAAAACTTCAAAGAAATTGAGAAGAAGACAAAAGTACCTCGGAAGGTCTCGCTCAGATATGACAAGAGCTTGAAGAACTGAAAACACTAAGGGAGCTAAGAACTGGCCTATGGTATTCTCTCTGTACTACTCAAGGACACACAACACAAGAGTGTCCAAGGAGGCTAACATGCCAATTTTGTGGAAAGGGTGGCCATGGGGCCAAGGATTGTTATTTTTTGAAGGGTCTTGGAAACCAGAATATGATATCAGGACACCACCAACAGCTCAATGGGTAGGTGTGGCTCAATCCTCTTTGTTAGGGCAACCACCCATACTGTCCACAGGAACACCTTCTGTGACAACTTTTTACACTAGTCAAGGACACCAACGGAAAGAAGATAGGCCTCGTTAGAACTGACCACCCAGGCCTATAATGTGTTACCTATGTGGGGAGTATGGACACTTCCAAAGTAAGTGTTCCCTTCCCGAAGATGCCCCACCATGCAAAAATTGTCATGACACGAGGGATCATTACACAAAGGACTGCCCGAAGTCAATGCCATCGACAAGCACACAAGGAAACTCTTACCCCCTCCATATGACCACATTAACTAATGATGAGGGCAACGTAGAATCTCCAAGTGCCCGAGTAGTCAAGCTTGAGGAACTTCCCAGAGTAATGACTAGGGCACAAAAGCAGAAGGCAGCCTCGAAAGAAGCTGCCAAGCAAACAACAGATCTAGCTTGTCCGACTAAGGACAAAGGGAAAAAGACCATAGAGCATGAACCTTCTCAGAATGCCAAACACGACCAGGACAAGGAGAAAATCTCACCGGAAAGAATAAGAAGAAATAAAGATACTCTCGAACACATTATCGACAAAGCCTATGTAGTATCTAAGGAGGACCTGAGGCACTTTCATAATGGAGCTACTTCAATGAACAACCAAGAAGGTTTTCTCGCTACAGTTCAAGTCTTGCAAAACGCTTACCAACAGGTATCTCTATATAACTTGTTAGCTATGAGTCTTGGATTCAGAGGAGAAGTGATGGCTGCCATAAATAGGTTAGACCCTAGCACCGTATTAAGTGGCAGGCAAGGCTTCACTTCTCTAATTTCTCAACAAATACCTACGCCCTCAACTTATAGCTTGGAACTATCTAGGATGGCACCTCTTACTGATTACAAGAGTCCCAGATTAATTGTAAGTATCAAGGGAACTCCCTTGGTAGGAGTAATAGTTGATGGTGGATCCGGTATTGATCTTATGCCTGAATACACAATGATGTTGCTAAACTTAAAACCAACTAAAGCTACCCATTTTACAGTATCATTGGTGGATCAAAGCAACATAAGCCCACTAGGCATAGTTGAGAAGGTCGAAGTCATCATTCATAAGTTAAAATTTGTGTTGGATTTTGTGGTAATAACACTGCCAAAGGTAAAAGGAGGATTTCCCCTCCTGATAGGAAGGCCATGGCTATGCCACAGTAAAGTGATACATGACTCGGGTAGTGACATCTTATGGACCAAAGGTGATGAGGGAGCTTCATATGGGAGGAGGAACGGACGAAGCCCTAGGTACTTCTCAAGTTGTTCTCTATCCAGAACAAACTACAGAGGAAAGCAAGAAAGATAACAATAGAGAAGAAGAAGAGCAAACTGGACAAGAAGGAGAAAGCATTTGGGCCATGCCTCCTCCACCATGGATCCTCGAGAATATGGAAACATGAGGACAAGAAAGGGAGCCTTCATCTCCGACGAGGGAGACTCCACCTCCTTATTGTTGGGTGCACTCACCTCCTAGAAGCAGAGATTGGGTGTCTCCACCTCCTAGTTCAAGTTGGGTGCACTCACCTCCGAGAAGCAAAGATTGGGCGTCTCCATCTCCTAGTCCCAATTGGGCGCCTCCACCTCCAAGTAACTGGGCAACTCCAGAGGCTTGGGCTCCATTCTCGGCTCGGGCTCCATTCTTGGCTCAAAGGCCTCCACATTGGGCACCAGCAAGTAAGGAATGTGCTGCTGAAACAGTAGCTTCATTTTTGTACATTCACATTTTTTGCACATTTGGATGTCCAATAGAGGTAACAACAGACGAACTGAAGGCTGAGAACAAAGATCTTAAGAAAGAAAACAAGAAGCAACAGGCACAGAATTCAAGCTTACGAAAGCAGAGAGACGCCTTAAAATTAAAATTTAATGTTTTAAAGTCATCGCTTTCTTCTTCAGACACGAAGGAAGTCCCGAAAACTCAGGGAGAAGATGAAGATCAAGAAGAAGATCGAGATCAAAACAGGAGGCCTGGAAAGGAGCTTGCATGTGATTAAACATTAGAAGCCGTGTCCCAATGGGCGTGCCAAATTTTCACCCTGTAGGTGGTGAAGTGTGAAGTGTGTGGGTGCAAGGAATGCAAAATTCACTACTCTTGGAGCACATTACAGTATTATTGTTACCCTCAGGTATGCCATGAAAAAAGAGGATCATGGAGCACTTATTCTGGATTAAAATTGTGACCGAAGCCCATTTGCACCCTCTGAGAACCTCGACTTTCAGGTGTTCGTGGATTCACAATGTCTTAAGGTAGATCTGCCCTTATTACCCCCCGACGTCAGCATGTGTCAGAGGGTGAAAGGGGAAGTTTATGGTTACACTTAAAAAAAAATGAGGAAGGGGGGAGTTTTCGCAGGGACGCAGGCGGGGTTCTCCCTCCTGTAGAGGGGGAACTCGCTCTCTATGGAAAGAGCTAGAGAGAGAGAGAGAGAGAGGGAGAGAGAGAGATGGCAATGATGACGACAAGCTCTGAATTAAGAGTATCATGTGGGAGTTCGCCACATACCTCACGTTTCTCAGCTAGGGATTTTAATTCTCCAGTTAAGGGCAGCAACGGTGGGTTCTCTCTGAAGTTTATGAACAGAAAATCTTATTCCTGCAACATCAACTTCTCCGCAATCAAAGGCGGGTATTCTCTGTATGCCTTGCAGAGTATTCAGAAGCGCCCGAAATCCCAAGTTCTTATCAGAGCATCAGCCTCAGAAAATGGTGCAACACCAGAGGATCAATCCCTTGTCATTTGTTTTGGAGAGATGCTTATAGACTTTGTTCCAACAGTTGCTGGGCTATCTCTGGCTGATGCTCAAGGTTTTAAGAAAGCTCCAGGAGGTGCACCTGCAAATGTTGCTGTTGGCATAGCTCGGCTAGGTAGAAAATCAGCTTTTATAGGCAAGGTTGGTGATGATGAATTTGGCTACATGCTTGCGGATATATTGAAAAAGAACAATGTTCATGATGGAGGAATTCTATTTGACAATGTCCTTGGCATGGTTCTTTCCAACTTAAAGAGCATCGCCGAGAAGAATTTGTAGACACATGTTTCTGATTGTGTTATCGGCATACCCCTATTTTTCAATAAGATCTAGAGAAGAGAATTCTTAAATGCTGCAGCAATTGCAGGCATACATTCATTACGGCTGATGCATGAAACTACAGCTACAGCTCTTGCATATGGAATTTACAAAGCAGACTTGTCAGATCTGATCCAATCAATGTTGTCTTTGTGGACGTTGGCCATGCATCCATGCAGGTGTGTAGCCGCCTTCAAGAAGGAACAGTTGAAAGTTCTTGGTTTTGTCTTTGACTGGTCATTGGGTGGAAGGGATATTGATGAGGTCCTTCTTAATTATTCAAACAAGAATACAGAATTGATGTTCACCCCAATCCTCGGGTATGTCAACATCTTCGAGCTGCTTGTGAGAAGCTCAAGGTCTTAAGTGCCAATCCAGAAGCTCCCTTCCCCTTTTCGTCAGGTTCAAGGAGTGCAGGACAAGATGCTGCGCTCTATTTCCCCTCTGGATTACTGTCTTGATTTTCTTTTTTTGTCAATGAGGAGCCAGAGGGTGTTGTGTGGGTTAAAGTTGCAAGAGTTGCATTAGAGCTGAAAGCTTGTCGTAAGGTTTTCAGAAGATCATTTCAAGAAACTTAGTTCAAGTTCAGTGTCTTTGATGGTGATTCCCAGGTTTACAGATTCTCCAAGTCATGAAGAAGAAAGACCAAGGTTTCTCCATGTTATGATATCATCTAGTTATACTTTCTAAGCAGTTTTATCAAACTGATAGTATGTGGAAAGCCTTGACGGTCACATAGCTGGTATTGATGACCCAACTGATATTCACCATTGTATGCTCAGGTTGTGGATTCTTCCATCTATATATACTCAACTTTTGACTAGTCTCTATGAACGTGCTTTTCATTCTGAATCTATGCTAAATGTTGGGGTGTCTTTGAGTAATGGTTTGAGTGCAATAGTAAGAATCTGCAAGAGCCAAGGATTTTTCTCCAACTGATGAAGTGCACCTTTGCGTATGGAGAACCATGGGTGGATTTGTGAACAATTTGTCTATCCTTCATTCTTCGAGAATATGTTTTATGAAGCTACACGAAACAACTGCTTCTTTGGGTCTCAATCTAACATTATTTCATGATGAAGAAGTAATTACAACAATGTAATTAGCAGTCAAGCATATGTTTCCCTTGGGCATACAGGACTCTTCAATTATACACTTATCAACCAGATTCCTTATCATCACTTCAATCTATACTTAGGAGTTAGACACAAAAATAAGAGACAGAACGAGTAAGAATCAGAACAGGACATAACATGCAGCAAAATATAACACAATACAACAACCAAATATGACCGTGATATAGCACAACAACAGAGTATAACACAAGACGAGAACCAAATATAACACAGGCAGTGCAAATCATCAACTAGTCATACCACTTGTCATACAGACACAGAACAATGGAAGACAATGGAAACTCAATCTCCAAGTATCCTCACATTAGCAACATAAGCAAGATAGGTCTCTTAGATCTCTACGTGCTCTAGGCCTGCACTCACTCTCTCCAGATCTCTATCAGCTATAGTCTCGTGTAGTGTGTGTCCTCTTCTCTTGAGGCTTCTCCCTTTTATAGGAGAGAGGTGAAGGATGGGTTACAAGAGGAGAGTCTGTTACATAAGAGTAATGGTGTAACGGAGTAATGGGAAGTTAATGCACTAGGCACTTTTAACTGTCAGCAGTCCGCTGCTAGTACCAGATTTTGTCTTGTAGCGATGAGTGGTCGGGATCCACTTGGCCGCCTTGTCAGTTCTACCCGTCGTCTTGCCAGGGCTTGTCTCTTGATGAATCTTTCTCTTGATAAATCTGGGCATGCCGACGCCTTTCTCTAGAACTTGGGCGTCTAAGCTTCCAACTCCAGCATCGTCTCCGTGCCCAACTCCAGCATCTGGGCGTCTCGGAGCCCAACCCCAGCATTTGGGCATCTCGACGCCCAACTCACGCATCTGGGCTCCTTGGCTCCCAGTTTTGGTATTTAAGCTCCTTGGCGCCCCGTTGGGGTATCTTTTCCCTTTTGCATTGTTCTTCGAAAAATTTATTGTTCTACACCTTCTAATAAATCAAAATACGACTCCACATGGGCATTTTCCTCAACACCTCATAGTCTCAAGTACTAAGAAACTCTCTTTGAAGGTTCCTTACCTTCACTAAGTATAGAGTTAACTTACTCACTCTTTAGGCTCCTATCATATGTGCCTTTTAGTCTCCAAAAATAATCCATGGGACTCTTATGAAGATTCAATGATCTTCTCTCATGTGGAAGTAGGATTATCTTCCATCATATAAAGATAAACGTTTGGATACCAAATAATATCCCTCTACATAATAAGTGTGTATGCTACTTCTTTGTTTTTTCCTTAATTTTTTAAATTAGCATACCATGCATGACGTTGCAAAGATGGATAGGAGTAGATATGCATGTTGTTCTTTTCTTTCTTTAAATGAAGATATATAATTCTTTTTACGAATGCTTAAATAAAAATAATTTAAATATTCTTATAATTCTTCTTCATAAATCATGCATACACGCTAAAGTATGCATCATGCAAAGAATCAAATAAGAGAAAACAAGAAATGAAGAGTAAAGGGGGTCTTCCCTGTGATGATCCAACCATCCAATTGCTCTTCAACATTACAGGAGACACTTTGCACCGAGCCTTCCATCTCTTATAGTCCTTGATACCTTGAGATGCACTTGTATCATGTGCTAATATAAATATCCTTAAGTCACCGACATGTGTAAAATATGCATATACCAAATTTCCTAAGGCGCATCATGTGCTACATATACAAAATTACGAGGTCCAGTAGGAATTTCCTACTTTTACAAGCTTAAGAGATGGTAGCTAAGAACAAATTCTCTACACAGACCTAATAAGTCTCCTTGCTTTCCAGTGATCTTCATATTATTTGAAAGCTAATGAGAAGAACTTTCCAATAAGCTAAAATTCATCAAAATCGGACACTCGAGCGAAGAGAAGCACGTTTCAGCTCCTACATGAAAGAAAGAGAGAGTTTCTTACAAATTTTTGTTTCCATTAAAGAAATTACTTGCCTATTTTAGTTCGTTATTTGAGAGAGGCTGTGAGTTTAAGACTGGCATCCTACAGTACTACATGCATATCTTTTAGCAAAATCTCATCTTAGGCTGATAAAAGCTTTGCGCTGAACTGACACAAATCTCTCACTTGTAGATTTATGGAGATGTAAGCCATATAAGCGATGAAGAAAAGACATCCATGGAGAGTCATCCGTAAGGATAAAGAGAAAAAGGGTGGAATTTCTTCTACCTTGTGGAGAAGATGATGAGCCATCAAAGATCTCCGTAGAAGCTTCAAGCTCCGATGCCAATGAAGCATTATGATGATGACAGAGAGAGAGATGAATCTCATTTCCTCCGAACCTTATGCCTCTTTATATAGTTCTCTCCAAAGGACTTCCCACTATGGAAGGTTTATACTAACCATCCAAGTGTCAGCCATGTAACTACATGTGTGCAAAGTGTTTTAGTTAACTCGAGTTAACTCAAGTGGACGTTTCTAGAAGGCTCTAGAGCTCTTGGGGCAAAACACTCTCCTCCCATGAATCTCATAAGACTTGAACCCAAGACCTCTTCTTTCTCATCCATATGAATTAACCACTAGGCCAAGCAACTTTACTTGGCTACAAAGCATAAGCACCTTCGTTTAAGTCTACTCTCGAGACTTCTTCCCTACACTTGAATGACCAAAGATGTCAGATCTCAGATCTATCTGAATCTCTCGAATCCTCACATGATAACATGCATAATGGATGTTTTCTCCATCAATTCATCGTCTTGCAACAAGAAAGAAACTAGTCCTTCAAATGATCAAAGGTTGCCTTTCATCATTAGTCAAAGAGTAAAAGAAAAACCCTAATAAGAATTAGGCATTCTATTGAGATAAGCATGTACAAATGAACGACCTCACATGATGAAGTCGTACAATTGAACTATCCAGCAAAATTTCATATGCAACAATCAACTTATCCTTCAAATCTTTGATCTTTGTGAGATGATTTTCCATAGAATCACCTACAATCATATGCTCAGTCTATAGCTATTTTTGAAGGTAAGCAACATGAGCCCCATTTCTTGCCTAAAACATTATGGCAATAGTATCCCGAGCATTCTTGACTCTTTCACATGAGTAAATATCAGGGATAATGAAACAATTAATATATATTTTTGTGGGAGTTCTAACTTTATTGCATTGATAAAAATTATGTATAAAAAGATGTGAGCAGAGTGAGAACTCTCAAATCTTCACAAGCGTATACTACGACCATGTGTCTAACAGTAGAGTGGTGCTTGAAGTTGAGTAGTCTAGGATGGGCTTCATCCTCAATCCACGGTTATGTTGCATGACATCAATGTCTAGCTTGAGCTTTGCTATACACATACCCCAAGTGAATTTAGGGACTACTTTCTTGTTAACAAATACAACCTTGTTCCTCATCTTCCAGAAGTATTCGAAGAGCTAATAAGTAAAGCTATGGAGCATCCACATGAGGTCTTTGTCATAGTCATTCAAGCATCAGAAAACCGCATTTAAATTTTGGTGACTTCTCTCTTCAAAGAGGGAATTGGGACAATGTACGCCCGATTTTTCAAAAATAATTACAATTCCAAAACATGTGTTGCATATTTTCCACATATGAGTTACAATGCAGGCATCATACACTTTCCATTCAATGTCTTGACAAAATAACATCTAATGTGAAATGCCGTATGAAAATTTTCATTTGATGGGTCATCTCAATTTTCCATAGCACTTTAAATCTGACTTTCCACAAGCCATGAGGTCTATTGAGTTTCCATCGAAAATTGTTTTGATCGAAGATGACGTCATCATGTAAAAGTGATGCATAGAACCTTTCAGCTTTGCCAATCTTCCATCTTGTGTGTTTGGTCCCTCCACGGTGATGATGCATCTATAGAAAGGGGTACTTGAAATTGTTGCAAATGTTGCACAAGGTGAAACCATCTAGATCTATATGGAACACCAAATCTATACCTTCTTCTTACAGAAGGGAAGGAAAGCGACTCCATTTTGTATCATAACAATTTGAGACCAAGGAGATATCTTTGTTACTAAAATACCGAGATTTGACCCCAGTGTATCCAAGAGGAGGATTGGAAAGGAAAGAACAAAATGGAAAAATCATTCCAAAAGAGTTACCCATATATCTTTGTCTTCCATTCCAATGCAAAAAAAGAAGCTTTGAATTTGAAACTAGCAATCAAAAAGTTCATTGTAGAGGATGTGGTACGCAAGGGCGCATGTGCGCAAGGGTGCATGTGGAAAGAACTTAATCCATTTAACCAAGCACCATATCCCTTTTCCAAAAACCTTCGTCCATATAGGAAGCACGTGGGAGCGCATATCCTTGTCATGAATAATTCTCTTCTTGCACCAATATGCGCTTATAATTCAAATAATCCAAGTCCCTCCAATGTTTTGCTAACAAACATAAGACATGTTGTATTTTCTATTCCACAAAAAAAATCTTAACCAATTTATTGAATTCTTGGAAATAACATTTCTTCCAGTCTAATAAAAGCAAATAATATATCCCGACTAAAGATATTTCATGTATAGATTGAGTTTGCATCTTAGATTTCAGCATATGGAACATGGCTGTAGAAGCTAAAGCATAAGAAAAGGGGTTGAGAGGACATCCTTGACCCACTGATCTGTAAATAGTGAAAGATGGAGAAAGATGGAGAGAACTTCTTATTAATATCTATATGAGAGGCACTCTCATCAGCCAATAAAGAAGATGAGACATACTTCTCCCAAATCCCAATTTCTTCATAGGGTTGTTATAAAGTCCCATTGGATATGATCAAAAGCTTTCTCAAAAACAACTTGTATGAAGACCAACTCTTGTTTGAGATCAAAGCATGTTGCATAGCCAATTGTACCATAAATATGTCATCAAATATAGATCATTGATTGATGAAACCAAACTCTGTGCTTGATGAACCATTGAGGAGATAATATGTTTCGATGTTAATGCAATTTGATGGGGCTCCAATCACTTATATGTCTAGGAGTTTAAACTTTTGGAATAAGTTTTATCCACCCCAATTTGAATGAGAATGTCGTTCTCTGATCTTTCCACATCTCATTACATGCATCTATAGTGATATGTTTTAGTATGTGCCAGAAGTGATCAATGAATTCTTTAGATAAACCATCCAAACCTAGAGTTTTTCCTTATTTCAAGGACTCTAATACTGTAAGCACTGATTCCTCGGAAGCCACCCTAAATAAGGGGCCATGGTAGTGTCTGTAGTACTCAAAGAGACTTCTAAAGATCGAAGAAGAGGAAAGGAGATGCTTAGAAGTTTCAAATTAGAAGACATTTAGGTATCCGTGCTGCTTGTTGCCAAAGAAGCAAGAGAATACCATTTTCTACCAGCTGTCTCTCAGCATCTTTCGTATACATAGAGGTAGAAAAGTATAAAAGAAGGGCACACAAGGATGTGCTTAGAAGCCACAGTTCAACTAGTAAAATGGTGGTTGTATGCATTTATGAAATTTATTTTGCACTCCAAATTTTGGCAACGCTAATAGTGGATTTCCACAAACAACTTGAACAAAAAGTTCCAAATCAGAATTTCCATCCCTCTTCTAGCAGGAATTTATAGTGTGATGGACAATTGAATACACATGCATGCTATGGAACTGGAGCTTCAAAAGTTAAGTAATCGAGTGCCTAGAGTGATGCAGCCAAGCTTGGGAAAAAAAAATCTGACAAGCCCTACGTCCATGACAATCTTCCATGTCTCCCAGAAGATGCATGTTCACACAACTCTATATTGTTTTTAAAGGGTGAACGTTCAGATTTGATATGTAGATAATGCAGAAAGACAATGTGCACAAAAGAATGTGATGGACCCAGATTAAGTGATAGTCCGATCATCTGGTTAGCACAAACTTTCTTTTTTCCAACAATCTAAATGGTGAATAAGTCACCAATTTGTGTAAGGATAAATAAATAAAATGCAACAAGAGGTATCCTGGTTCATGAAAGGGTTTAGACAAACTAATCAAGAGGACTACTATATGTGAATATTTAAGATGTCAAGCACGATGCCCTAAAGCCGCAGCTCATACCTGCTTGAAACATTACCTGCATATTCAAACTCGACATCCCCCATCACGTGCATAACAAAGCTCCAGCCTTCAAGAGAAACAACCTGCGCTCATTCCAAAAGGTTTCATGTTTTGTTACTTTGACAGTGTAATATTGAGGTATGCCAAAATTAATAACTGATTCTCTTCAAAGTACAATTTAAAACAAAAAGACAAAGTTTTGAAATCTTTGTGAAGGGAACATGACAGATAGCGTATATTCTTACTATCCTTAACATTATCAAATGTACTGTGAAGCTATAAAGCAGAGAAACTGAGAAACTGAAGAGGCCGTATCCTTTGTCATTAAGCAGCAGCTTAATTCCCCACATCACTATATTTCTTCAAAAAGCAATGAAAATCTTCAAGGAATGTAAAATTGAAAAAATCCTTAGGCAATTGCAAAAATCTGACCAGGAAGAATCAAATACCAGCTCAGCAGAGACCCAGGTATGCTCATAAAACAGAAAAAGAAGAGGCCAAGCAAATTACCTTCAATCAAGAAGAGGCCAAGCAAATTACCTTCAATCAAGAAGAGCAGGAGGACTAGGAGGAGACCTCGCAGGTATGCCAGTACACATCCTATTATATGCTGATGACATTGTTCTGCTTTCAAAGTCACAGGAGGGGTTGCAGTCACATTTATAGGTGCTCGATACCTTCTGCATGGAGAGAGGACTCACAGTGGACCTTGGCAAGACCAAGGTCATGATCTTCCATACCTCCAGGACAGTACGCCATCGCGCCTCCTTTATCGATGGCACAGCAGCGAGAGATAGATTGACGCGAGGCAATGCGGCACCTGTAGGATTGGAGAGACCTGCTTTCAGGCACATTTTCAGGAGCCCCGGACTAAGGGCGACGTGGCACTTTGATACTCTAGTGACACCCACATTGATGTATGCAGTGGCAGTATGGGCACCAAGGATCACGGAGACGATGTGGACGCGGATTGAGAGGCCCAGGTCACCATGATCTCACGCATGCTCCGCAGCAAGCCCTCCATTCCACATGACATTATACGAGCTTAGCTTGTTACACCACCGATGCTAATGGAGGCCCTCTTTCAGCTGGTGACCTTTATTCTGAGAGTCAGAGAGCTCCCCACCAGAAGACTCACTAGGCTTGCATTTGAGACCTCTAGACATTTGGCAGAGACGGGGCATGGGAGAGTATGGTATGCAGAGACCTACTGATGGTTAGCAGACCATGGCATGAGCATTACAGATCTCCCATCTTTTCAGTATGACCTCTCTTCCCCTTACATTACCCTCTCTCGTTCGGAGAGGAATAGGATCATCCGTCAGGACCTACTATAGATACACGTCAGGGAGACATGGATAGCACCATGGGAGCCTCTTCCCACAAAGAGGCAACACTACAGAGAGCACTTCCTGATTTCATTTAGAGACAGCGGATGGTTTCATTTAGAGACCACGATACATGGATACATACATGGCACCGGCAGAGAAAGTGTCCATTGGGCAGCTCAGAGTATCATCACACCAGCTGAGATTGAGGTTGGGCGTGCGATACATACCCCCAGGGATGAGAGATTATGCAGGATATGCCGAGAGGAGGTGGAGGACGAGGAGCACTACACATGCAGATGCCAGGCATATGAGGACATCAGAGACCACTACCCAAAGCTCTTGAGGGGGCCAGAGAGATCAGGGCTTTATTGGAGACGGAGGATCAGCGCCCTCTAGGTCATTTCCTAGTAGAGCTCTAGCGCTGCTGTGCATCACTTCTCGAGCAGCAGATGGAGATACACCTGACCCCCAGACTTATATTACAGATTTTTTCAGACCCACAGCCACCCGACGACCCAGCTAGATGCGGGGTGTCACATTTTAGAGAGCAGAGGAGCTTAGACGACAACGTCAATGACCGAGACCCCCACTTCGGAGAGCGCGTCCCCACAAGAGAGAGATTGAGGCGATTCACGCACTCCATGACATGGAGATACGGAGACGTCAGCACCGCACCCGTGTCGATCTCGACGTGCATAGCATTTTGAGGATCGCCACAATGCCTTACCCACCGATGCATTATATCCTATACCCACTCCAGGCATTTAGAGGGTTATGACACCACCGAGCCTCCCCTCCCTATGCATATCAGATTTATATCTCACCTATTGAGCATATAGATTGCATACCCATAGCACCCTTATGAGGAGACCTTCTCACCTATGGCTAAGATGCCAACAATCATAGTTTTATTAAGTATTTCTCCTTCAAAGAATTGGAACTTATATCAGTTAGATGTCAAAAATGCATTCCTAAATGGATGGATCTAAGAAGAAGTTTACATGGCTCAACCACAGCAGTATGAGGTCAAGGACAAACCAGACCATGTATGCAAGCTAAGCAAAGCACTCTATGGTTTAAAGCAAGCTCCTAGAGCTTCAGGATCAAGAATTTGTTACTAGCAAAGTAGATTCTTCTTTGTTCATAAAGAAACTAACTCAGAAGCTATTTACTTATGTGTTTATGTGGATGACGTTATCCTTACCGGGAATGATGCCAATGGCATCAAGCAATTAAAGCTCAAATAATGGAAGAATTTAAAATCAATGATCTTGGTTTGTTAGCATACTTTCTTGGATTATAACTTGTATATTTAGATTCTGGAATCTTTATTACTTAGAGGAAGTACATTCATGATATGCTGGTTAAATTCAAGATGGAGAATACTAAAATTGCAGGTATACCCATGGATATCAACCACAAACTTAGTTCTCATGAGGGAGAACTCCTTGAAGATATTACACATTATCAAAGGCTTGTTGGGAGTCTTCATTATGTAACGCTAACAAGAGTGTACATATGTTATGGAGTAAGTACATTAAGCCAATTTATGCATACACCAAGAAAACCTCATATGGAAGCTTCCAAGAGGATCTTAAAGTATTTAATGGGTACCATAAATGAAGGGTTGTTTTATCCATTCACTTCTGATTTGGATATCAAGATGTATTCTGAAGCAGATTGGGCTGACTCAAAGGATGATAGGAGCACTTCTGCCTACTTATCTTTTGCATGTTCAAAGCTAATATCATGGTCATCAAAGAATCAACCAATTGTGGCATTGTCATTAATTGAAACAGAATATAGAGACTTAACAAATGCAACACAAGAGGCTATGTGGCCCAAGCTACTTTATACAGATTTTGGATTACATTCTTATACTCCAATGATTTTTGGAGATAACACTAGCTCACTTCATTTTGTTGCTAATCCTGTATATCATGCAAGGACTAAGCACATTGAAGTGCACTATCATTATGTAAGAGAGAAGTTACTTAGCAAGGACATCCAATTGTCCTATGTATCAACCAATTTGCAATGTGTAGATATGCTAACAAAATCTTTGGATGGAACTAAGATGAACAGGTTCAAGATGATGATTGGATTGCAGGAAATCAAAGAGAAATGAAGACCAAGCATGTTAGGCCGGGAGCTATTGGTGCAAATGAAAGTCAATTACTTTTATCCTTGTAAAAGTGCATAAGTTAATTGCACTAACCCCACGTGGAGTTAGGAGGAATCAAATCTCGAATTACTTGGTAGATGATTGATGAGAAAGTAATTCCTATAGTTCAGGATTCACTTTATGGTGAGAGCTTGAATTTGAATTCAAAATATGCCTCCAACTCAAAGCGATAAAAGTGGGACAAAATCTCACGTGTATAAAGCCTGATTCCGAGATCATTTTGAGAGGGATTTGTGTGATTAGTAAGCTCATTCTATAGCCACTTCACTACCCTCACATTGTGCAACTATACATTGCCAATGTCATTGTATTTCTATGGGATTTAATACATATACATTGTTCAGATCTCTACTTGTCTTCTCTACCATGATCATCTTAGAACAGTGAACCTCTCAAAGCTTGTTCTCAGTGCATACTTGATCAATTGATGTGATTGAAAGTGGTATAGACTCAGCATACTGTCTATTTCATAGAATACAAAGTTTCATTGTCATTGCTTTTCTCAATCTCGAGAAATCTTTACATCTTTGCTCACTTGTCTGCATACTGTAGCAGCCCGAAAATGTCGGGATGGTCTTTCAACTTGCTAAGCATCATTTTGAGTGTACACTTGATCTTTTTTATTGAAATAACTTGTGATTGGTAGCTATCTAAGTTAGTTAGATACTCCCAAAAGGAATTTAGTCAATTGCTAGCAGGTTGAGAGCACTTTTCATTTTACTGAACATGTGCAAAGACCCAAATAGAAAGTCTTAGCTCATGGTTGAACTTTCTACTCATCTGTTTTGATCCATTGATTAAAGGATCATTGTTCCAAAGCACATAGAAGATTATTTGTGATTGTTGGGAAGCTAAAGGGGTCTACTATACTCTCCACAACTTATTCTTGGCAGGTGCGAAGCAGGATTTTGCAGCACCACTTCATCTCTGGAATCTATCCACCATCTCCTCCAACAACAGTGGTATCAGAGCAACATCAAAGCAAGATGGGAGATGGATTTCCATCATTCATTGACGAATTGGACAAGGGAAACTATCCTGCATGGTCCCTAAGGATGCAAGCCTACCTTCAAGGAAGGAGGTTATATGGATACATCTCTGGAGATGAGGAAATGCCAATATTCAAAAGCAAACATCAACCTACAAGAGAAGAGCAAGAAAGGCTAACTACATGGTGTGCAAAGGATGCTTTAACCAGGTTTTATATACTTAACTCAATATCTGATTTCTTATTACCTCACATTAGGAATTGCAAGACCTACCAAGAGACTTAAGAAGTACTCTCATACTTCTCATCAAATACAAGGGCATCAAATACAAGGGCTAGGAAGAACCAACTTTGGATGGAGTTCACAACCTTGAAGAAGCAACCAAAGCAAAGTGGAGCTGACTATGTAACCAAGATGAAGGATGTAGCTTACCAACTTGGACGCATTGGAAAAGAAATAGAAGAGGAGCAGATAGTAAGGAAGATCATAAATGGATAAGTGGGAGTCCTTCACCAGAGCAATAGACCTATATATGGATATGCATATACCTGACCTCAACACATTGATGGGGTAACTGTTCACACATGAGACAAACCTCAACAAGAATCGAGACAACTCTCGAGGTAATCAATCTTCTTCCCTTTACACAGATAGAAATAAAAGTAAAGATAAAGGCAAAGGTAAAAAAAATGAAGAAGAGGCAAGTACCTGTTGGAGTTAGACTTCTGTAGAAGCACGTGAACAGCACAAGGAGGAAGAAGAAGCATGGAGCACAACACACAATAATGAATGTATTACCACTAGAATGTACAAAGATAAGTAACCCGTTACGGCTATAGGCGTATATACAAGCCGGGGGAAAAAAACCTCCTAAAGAGGGAAAAAAGTGCCCCGGTGGTCCTAATGTTTTCACACACATCACTACCTAAATATATCAACAAAACCCTGTTGGGAGTGATGCGGTGAACAAGGAGCTTGCACTCATGTATAAGGAAGTGCCAAGCTATGTGGAATCAATCCACAAAAGGAAGTAAGCCCAAAGCTTTGCGGAAAGCTTCAAACTTCTCTCGAGGCAGAGCCTTTGTGAAAAGGTCTGCAAGGTTCTCCTGCGTGGGCACATATGCCAAGCTAAACTCTCCAACAGAGAACCTCTCCCTCACATAATGATAATGCACCTCAATGTGCTTAGTGCAAGCATGGAACACAGGGTTTCTCGAAACTACCAATGCACTCTAACTGTTAGTGAAGATGGTGGTGGCAGAATACTGACCAACACCCAAATCAGCCATAAGGAGTCTGAGCCACACACTCAACAATCGCGTGAAAGCTGACCTATACTCAGCCTCACAACTGGGAGTGGCCACACTAGGCTTCTCCTTTCTCATCACGCCATGGAGGAGGGATGATCCTAGATGATGGATGATCCCACTACAGCCATCAAGGAAGTCGTGACTCCACCTCCACCCATGTACCACATCTTACACCCACCGAGCTAGTTAGTCATTCATATGCATATTCTCATGCTTGCACTACCATTTATCATATAGACCAAGATATAGCACTCCATACATCACTCCCCCTCCCCCCACTTTCATGGGTATCTCTACATGCATACTACAAAGATCTATATCAGCTTTACCACTTTTCCACTTTTATGTTTTCCGATTGATAGAAGATACACCTATGCACATTGATTTGTCTCATAGGCCGAGTTCAACCTCATAATATGTACTTTTACAAAGAGTAAAAAATCAATCTTTTACAAGAGATCATTCATGTGCTAATAGATGAATGCATATATGAACTTTAGGATAAGTGACCAAGCATTTAGGCTTGAAGTAATTGCACCAACATCTCCCTTCGGCCTTCTCTTTCTCTCTCTCTCTCTCTCTCTCTCTCTCTCTCTCTCTCTCTCTCTCTCTCTCTCTCTCTCTCTCTCTCTCTCTCTCTCTCTCTCTCTCTCTCTCTCTCTCTCTCTCTCTCTCTCTCTCTCTCTCTCTCTCTCTCTCTCTCTCTCTCTCTCCCCCTCTCTCTCCCCCTCTCTCTCTCAGTCCCTCCCTCCCTCCCTCTCTCCCTCCCTCCCTCCCCCCCCCCTCCCTCCCTCCCTCCCTCCCTCCCTCCCCCTCCCTCCCCCCCCCTCCCTCGCTCCCTCTCTCTCTCTCTCTCTCTCTCTCTCTCTCTCTCTCTCTCTCTCTCTCTCTCTCTCTCTCTCTCTCTCTCTCTCTCTCTCTCTCTCTCTCTCTCTCTCTCTCTCTCTCTCTCTCTCTCTCTCTCGGTGATGGAGGGCAGAGATATTATCTTCTTGATAGAGACACACGAGAGCCCGGGGAGGAGCCTACCGAGGATTGAGGGCTATATGTGGGAGTCAGCTCACCGCCGTCAGATGAGACAGCACACCACACGAGGATCAGGAGGAGTAGCCGTGCTCTATAGACATTCGTTACAGCACAGGGTACAGGTGGTAGCCAGAGACCCAGAGGCACGTTTCATGTGGATACGCTTGCAGCTATCAGAGGAGAGAGCAACGTACTTCGCCGTATGCTATATTGCACCCATTGGTTCACGCTTCACACATTCCCCTGAGCAGCCATCAGGAGGGGAGGGACCAGACACCACATCACCATGACTGCCTCAGTGAAACGATTATGGAGTATACCGGGATGGGTGAAGTCTTCCTTGTAGGAGACTTCAATGCCCGCACTCAGAGCCACCAGTGTGATATCTACGACCTTGACTACCCTGAGATGCTTCGTACCATAGAGGACATGCCTACACTCAGAGCCTCAGCCGACACTGCCACACCCACCTTATATGGCCGACACTTACTCCAGATGGGAGCAGCACACCGTCTCGTTATATATAATGGGATGGGGAGCTGGCCCACCTCGCGCGGTCTCACCTGCATTCCACCCACGACACCACAGGGGGGCAGTGTGGTAGACTATGTTATCGGACCCCCGGAGGCGACACATCTGATCACCTCATTCACTATCCCACCCTTACCGATTGGAGCTGATCACGCATATCTTTCCCTATCCATTTGCGGCTCACCATGCATACCGCACCCCGTCACCACACAACCACGAGCCCGTGCCACCATTCACTTTAGACATGAGCTAGCACATATCTATAGCTCCCATGTTCGAGAGCGCATCTACTCCCTTGATCCCTCTGCCTCCTTGGACACCCTCACCGCCCACTTCTCCTCGATCCTCCATACATCTGCTACTCTCAGCTTCCCATACACCACCCAAAGCACTGCACATCCGACACGGCTGGGGCATACACCCCAGAATAGATGGTACGATGAGGAGTGTAGGCGACTATACCGACATCTCAGAGCACAAGAGTATCTTGGGATCCATCACAGAGAGGGAGGCACGACGACAGATGCGAGCCCTCACACGCCGGAAGCGGCGAGCTTTCGAGGAGCGACAGGAGGCAGAGTTGATCGACCTTCTCATGAGTAGGGATTGTGCCACCGCGTGGAGGGCACTACGTGAGCCACGTCCACCTACACCCATAGCCGATCCTTCGACTTGGCACACCTACGCCCAGAGGTTATATGACGTCCCATGACAGCCACCATTACCGATTCCTTCCACACCGCGTCCGGTTATATCCACCCTCTTCACAGCAGGCATGGTACGACAGGCCATCCATAGGCTACAGCATGGCCGTTCAGCAGACCACACGGGGCTACAGGGAGAGAACTTTATATACGCAGCAGATGTAGTTTCCCACTTGATCGCCCATCTCTTCAACCGTGCTTTGGTTGAGGGATTACCCGACTCATGGACTATGCATACCATTATGCCTATCCATAAGTCCGGTGATATGATGGACCCAGGGAACTACAGGACTATTATGATAGGCCATATCCTGGCCAAGATCTATGGGGCAGTACTAGAGGAAGAGCTCAGTACACACGCTGAGGCAGCGGGGATCAGAGCACCCGGCCAGGCACGCTTCCGCCGCACTTTCTCCACCATCGACCACATCTTCGTGCTTCGTTGCTTGATTGAGAGCGCGAAGGCGAGGAAGCAGAGACTATACTGTTGCTTTGTGGATTTCCGCAAAGCCTTCGACATGGTCCCTCGAGAGAGACTACTACGGAGGCTCCAAGAGTTACAGCTTCCATCAGACATGCTATGGGCCATCCACGCTTTGTATGCACGAGTCACAGGCAGGGTACGCTGCCCCGGCGGTCTATCAGACAGCCTTGTTAGCACCATTGGTGTGAAACAAGGTTGCCCCCTCTCACCCACTCTCTTCGGTCTCTACATCGACGAGATCACGGAGTATATACAGCGAGCAGGAGGGAGAGGAGGAGACATCGGAGGTACGCCAGTACATATCCTATTATATGCTGATGACATTGTCCTGCTCTCAGAGTCAGAGGAGGGGTTGCAGTCACATTTACAGGCGCTCGATACCTTTTGCATGGAGAGAGGACTCAGAGTGAACCTTGGCAAGACCAAGGTCATGATCTTCCATACCTCCAGGACAGTACGCCATCGCGCCTCTTTCAGAGCAGCTGGTGGACAGATAGAGGTAGTGGACTCCTACGTCTACCTAGGTATCACCTTCTCGGGCAGCACAGGGGTATTCTCCATGGCACAGGCTGCGAGAGATAGATTGACGCGAGGTTATGCAGCAGTTGCAGGATTGGAGAGACGCTGCTTTCAGACACATTTTCAGGAGCCCCGGACTAAGGGGTGGCTCTTTGACACTCTAGTGACACCCGCATTGATGTACGCAGCAGCAGTATGGGCACCAGGGATCACAGAGGCGATGTGGACACAGATTGAGAGGCCCCAGATCACCATGATATCACGCTTGCTGCACAGCAAGCCCTCCGTTCCACATGACATTATACGAGCTTAGCTTGGCACACCACCGATGCTAGTGGAGGCCCTCTTCCAGTTGGTGACCTTTATTCTGAGAGTCAGTGAGCTCCCCACTAGCCGACTCACCAGGCTTGCATTTGAGAGCTCTAGACATTTGGCAGAGACAGGGCATGAGAGAGTATGGTATGCACAGACTTACCGATGGTTAGCAGACCATGGCATGAGCATTACGGATCTCCCCCCTTTTCAGTATGACCTCTCTTCCCCCCACATTACCCTCTCTCGTTCGGAGAGGAATAGGATCATCCGTCAGGACCTACTACTACAGATACACGTCAGGGAGACATGGATAGCACCACGAGAGCCTCATCCGTCAGGACCTACTACAGATACACGTCAGGGAGACATGGATAGCACCACGAGAGCCTCTTCCCACAAAGAGGCAACACTACAGAGAGCACTTCCTGACTGTGACAGCGGATGGTTTCATTCAGAGACCACGATACATGGATACATATATGGCACCAGCTGAGAGAGTGGCCATTGGGCAGCTCAGGGTATCATCACACCAGCTCGAGATTGAGATTGGGCGCGCCACACATACCCCCAGGGATGAGCGATTATGCAGGATATGTAGAGAGGAGGTGGAGGACGAGGAGCACTACACATGTAGATGCCACGCATATGAGGACATCAGAGACCGCTACCCACAGCTCTTCAGGGGGCCTAGAGAGATCAGGGCTTTATTGGGGACAGAGGACCAGCGCCCTCTAGGTCGTTTCCTAGTAGAGCTCCAGCACCACCGCGCATCACTCCTCCAGCAGCAGATGGAGATACACCTGGCCCCCCCCCCTCAGATTCATATTACAGATTTTTTCAGACCTACATACACTCGAGGGCCCAGTTCGATGCAAGGTGTCACATTACACAGAGCAGAGGAGCTTAGACGACAGCGTCGACGACCGAGACCCCCTGTCCGGAGAGCTCGTCCACATCAGAGAGAGATTCAGGCGATTCACGCACGCCATGACATGGAGATACAAAGACGTCAGCAGCGCACCCCTATCGATTTGGACGCCCAGAGCATTTTGAGGATCGCCATGATGCCTTACCCACCGATGCATTATATCCTACACCCACTCCAGGCATTTAGGGGGTTGTGACACCATCGAGCCTCCCCTCCCTATGCATATCATGTTTGTATCTCACCCATTGAGCATATAGAGTGCATACCCATAGCACCCCACACCCTTGATGCCAGCTACTATCCCTCCTTTTATACCCGTTTGTAGTACTCACACTTTATTTTCGTTTTGGATCACAGTGGATTGGATCATACTGATGTATATGTTTTGTCTCATAGGCCGATTTTGGCCTCTAATAGACGTTAAAAAGTCTTTCTTTCTCTCTCTCTCTCTCTCTCTCTCTCTCTCTCTCTCTCTCTCTCTCTCTCTCTCTCTCTCTCTCTCTCTCTCTCTCTCTCTCTCTCTCTCACCCCCCCTCTCTCTCTCACCCCCTCTCTCTCTCACCCTCTCCCTCCCCCTCTCTCTCTCTCTCTCTCTCTCTCTCTCTCTCTCTCTCTCTCTCTCTCTCTCTCTCTCTCTCTCTCTCTCTCTCTCTCTCTCTCTCTCTCTCTCCCTCTCTCCCTCCCTCCCACCCAGAGAGATTGGAAGAGGTGCGCAAAGGCAAAGACATCATTATGCTCACAGAGACACATGAGAGCCCGGACCGGGGCCTACCTCGAGTCCACGGTTTTCAGTGGGAGTCCACATACAGAGAGTGTACACGTCAGCACACCACCCGAGGATCAGGAGGAGTAGCCATACTCTTTAGAGATGGACTTCAGAGCAGGATACAGATAGTCGCACGTGATTCACAGGCCAGATATCTTTGGATTCGACTGCAGCTCTCGCAGGAGCGGATCATCTTCATAGCATTATGCTACTTTGCTCCTTCTAGCTCGCGTTTCGCTATCATAGATCGAGAGGAGGACTCACCATACACTTGCTTGTCAGAAGAGATTACAGAGTACTCTGCATTAGGGGAAGTCTTCCTTATGGGAGACTTCAATGCAAGGACAGGCAATGATCAGTGTGAGATATTTGACCCAGAAGACCCAGAGATACTACATACCATAGAGGATGAGTCTACAGCTCGAGCTTCAGCTGACCCTACACACACTCACTATGGCACTCACCTACTCAGACTAGGCTCTCGACATAATCTCGTTATCTATAACGGGATGACTCAGTGGCCTACCTCAGGAGGATTGACATGCATACCACACTCAGCCACAGATGGCGGGGGAAGTACAGTAGATTACGTCATGGGGTCCAGAGAGGCCATCCACCTACTTACCTCATTCACCATCCCACCCATACCCATTGGGGCCGATCACACATACCTCGCACTCTCCCTGAAGGGAGACACCCCTTTACGCATACCCGCAGCACGCATCCCACACACCACCATCCACTTCACACACGAGCTAGCTCACATATATGCGGCTCGAGTCGAGAAGGGTCTTCTCTTACTTCATCCTGACACTCCACTATCCCTACTCACCTCTCAGATAGCATCAGTTCTTCAGACATCAGCCATCAGCTCCTTCCCACACACCATCCATTCTCGTCACACACCTCCTCCGGGGACTATGCCACAACATCGTTGGTATGATGAGGATTGCAAAGATCTTTACCGCCGACTACGAGCTCAGCGAGCATTGGGAGAGATCACAGAGAGAGAGGCCAAGGGACAGATGAAGACTCTCACACGTCGAAAGAGGCGAGCCTTTGAGGAGGCACAGGAGCTTGAGCTATACCATCTCTTTATGAGTATGGACAGTGCTGCAGCATGGCACAGCCTACGAGAGCCACGCCCGACCACACCTATTGGAGACCCACACACATGGCATGATTATGCTCAGAGGTTATATGAGGTACCTAGGCAGCCTCCCATTCCCCAGCCACTTGAGCCTCGCCCTACTAGTTCTTCTCTCTTCACAGCAAAGATGGTTGAGAGGGCCATACGACGACTGCGACATGGACGTTCGACAGACCACGCGGGATTGCAGAGCGAGCATCTCATATATGCAGCCTCCACTATAGCCCCGTTGATTGCACATGTCTTCAACCGGGCTATAGGAGAGGGCTTCCCAGAGGAGTGGACTAGGCACACTATTGTGCCTATCCACAAATCTGGAGACACCCTGGATCCAGGGAATTACAGGACCATCATGATTGGCCACACCATGGCCAAACTATACGGTGCCATACTTGAGGCAGAGCTCAGCTCATATGCAGAGACTGAGGGGCTACGAGCACGAGGCCAGGCAGGTTTTCGACGAGCTTTCTCTACTATTGATCACATCTTCATTCTGCGCTGCCTCATTGATGGGGCAAGGATGCGGAAGAAGAGGCTATATTGCTGCTTTGTGGACTTCCGCAAAGCTTTTGATACAGTGCCACGGGAGAGGCTCTTCCAACGCCTCCAGAGCTTGGGAGTACCATCAAGGATGATTTGGGCC
>CM035416.1:36553075-36708075 GCA_020310875.1 Ceratopteris richardii
GAGGTGGAGGACGAGGAGCACTACACATGTAGATGCCAGGCATATGAGGACATCAGAGACCGCTACCCACATCTCTTCAGGGGGCCCAGAGAGATAAGGGCTTTATTGGGGACAGAGGACCAGCACCCTCTAGGTCGTTTCCTAGTAGAGCTCGAGCACCGCCGTGCATCACTTCTCCAGAAGAAGATGGAGATACACCTCCCCCCCCCTCAGATTTATATTACAGATTTTTTCAGACCCACATCCACTCAAGGACCAAGCTCGATGCGGGGTGTCACATTACAGAGAGCAGAGGAGCTTAGACGGCAGCGTCGACGACCGAGACCCCCAGTCCGGAGAGCCCGTCCACATCAGAGAGAGATTCAGGCGATTCACGCACGCCACGACATGGAGATACGGAGACGTCAACAGCGCATCCCTATCGATTTGGACATTCAGAGCATTTTGAGGATTGCCATGATGCCTTACCCACCGATGCATTATATCCTACACCCACTCCAGGCATGTTAGCTCAGAAAATGGTTGGTTTTGGTGCACTAACATGCTTCCATTTTGCAGATTATATGTCGATTGCAGGTATATGGCAAGGAAAGATGCTGATCGATAACAATTGACTTCAATTAATATGGCTTGGGGGCAGGTGTTGCTGAAAGAAAAGAGATGTGGTGGCAATGGGATCAAGACCAATTTAGTCAGAATGGTTGATGTTGCTAAAGCTTTGTCTCGTCCTCCTGCATATACCACCAAGTTCTTGGGATGTGAGCTAGGTGCACAATCCAAATTTGATGAGAAAACAGGGATATCCATCTTGAATGGGGCTCATGACAGTGCAAAGCTAGCTCGATTGCTGGAAAACTTCATAAAAAACATGTGGTCATGTATCCGATGTTGATATGCGTGACAAGCTTATTACTTCCATTTTAAAGAACCCTACGGAGCAGAAAAGAAGGGTTCTAATAAAAAAGGCATGCGGAGGACAGAAAAAGAGAGGATAAAGGAAGGTTAAGCAATAGATGAAGAAATGAGATGGATGAAGAAAGAGAGCAAGAAAAAGAAAAGCCAAAAATCTGTTCCATTCCGTTTTTTCTGGACAAACACATTAAAGAGAGAGAGGACAAGGATTCTAAATTCCGTTTGATTCTTGTAGAAAGCAGAGTCCACAGGCTGGAAGAGAGGAACAGAGAGGACAAGGATTCAAAAGGAGGGGGTCATTAAAGGAAAGAAAACAGTTCGCAGAGGTCTCTCTTCTCCTCAAAAAAAATATACGGCATGTCTACACACAGTGAGAGAGGGACCAGAACGGAGTCAGCGCTGCTGTGGGAGGAATGATCACAAGCTGATCGATTGAGATCCAGGGGTTATCTTGTCTATTTTTTTTAGAGAAATCTCTTCGGCTATGGGAGATCATGCTGCACGACTGAAGATGTATATGATGCTGATCAATGAAGATGATAAGCCGAATTTAAGGAGCTTGAATGCGTACCATTGAAGAAAAGAACTAGTCAACGGATTGAAGACCTGGATAAGGAATACGCTTCTCTAAAACCTTCCAACTGGATAGGAGGAGACTTTTTGATGCCTAGATATGTTGTTTTCATCACTCCAAGTACTTATGATGATGTTGGAACATCTTCTCTCCATTCGCTTCAGCAGCACTTCCCATCGTCAAATGACAGTCAATAGTTGAGCTTTGTCAACTCTTACAACAATTTCAACCCCTAACTTCGTCACGGAGGAAAGCTCACCTATGCTAGATAATGATTTTCCCTTATTGTTCAATTCTGTCAGGATGCGAGTTCCACAGCGTAAGCGACCACTTAGAGTTGAAGTTTTGAATATAATACTGAAATCTTCTTACGTAAACTTATTGAAAACACTGAAATGATGCCTTATGTCTGTATTTTTCTAAAACAGCACGTTTTGTTTGGATACGATAGTTTTGTAATTGTTTTGTTCAAAGCCTGTGCAAATTTTGATATCCAAATACGATATGAACATTTAGTTGAAACTAAAACGGTAAAGGTAAATGTACTGACACTGAGCAAATAGCACTCTGAACTGTTTTTCTTTTCTCTTTGTCAAAAATACGATCATAGAACAAGGGAGTGATTTCTTTCTCTGTCAGGAGTGGTCTATAAAACAAACTCCATTGTTTGCAGAATGTTACAGAAAACCAGTTGAAACCATAAAAGATGTTGAGGAGATATTTGAGTGTCGAAATACATCTCTAATGAAACATTCATTTGTATGAGCATACCTGTGCAATTATTCTAAGATGCCGTTTTGTTTGTTTGTTGAGGAAAATACTCAGACCACGTAGAAAACAAAAGTGGATTCTAAAACAAAGTATAGTACGCAGGAAATCTTGATTCATGATGATCTCAAATTATTAGAAAACGATGTCTGAGCCTCTCTTTTATGCTTTTATCTAAAGTTCGATTTATATAACTGAAGTCCAAGTTGAACCATGATATTAGCTTTGAAGATAAACACGAACGGAAATTGTTTAAGATTTCAAAATTTTGCACGCATGAAACTTTCCTTTTGCCTTAAACTTTATACTTCAAAAGATATACGTGCATGTCCTCTGAATGTCAAAGAAAAATTCCTTCCATTCATACTCCTTGTAGTAAGGATTTAGTATTCCTTCCGATGAGCTAACTTCAAGAGGCTGAAAACTGAAAACTGTTTGGAAATAAAAAGTACGACAGAAAGTTAAAACAGTTCGAGATCTTCTTGAGGTTATGGTTATCCAAGGTTATCTTCTAGCTTGTTTTCTTCCACAATAAGATCTCTATCAACCGATCCCTTCCATCACTTGAGTTCATAGTAAAGCACCATGTGTGTGCCATAGTTCTAGCGGTTGCCCTCTCCTACCAAGGTCTCTTTTCTTGGCACCCTGTGTGCACCCCCTAAGCACGCAAGAACCCGACCACATGGTGAACCCGACGTGAAAGGAGGGGGTTGAGTGAAGAAAGGGAGGTTACAGGAAGTGACCACTCGAGGTGGATATCCAATTGCGCATGCGTTTTCTCGTCTCCTCCATCAAAACTTTGGGATGAAATTGTGGACTTAGGGGAAACCAAACTTGACCTAGTATCAACAGAGTTGGGTAGAACATCATTGTCTATAGGCACTTTCCCTTGGAGCAAGAGAGAAAACATTTTGGTGCGTTTGCCGGGAAGCATGTGAACTAGTACATATACAAAGGAAGGATTCCTCGAGGGATAATTATGGGCTCCAGGTAATCCAATTGGACCGATTCCGAGGGATTTGAACAAAATAAAGTCTCGTATAATCACTTTTTCCTTGGGCGTTAGAACTAAACAAGGCATCTAGTGGGTTGTGATACCATCGAGCCTCCCCTCCCTATGAATATCATATTTGTATCTCACCCATTGAGCATATAGAGTGCATACCCATAGCACCCCACACCCTTGATGCCAGTTACTATCCACTCCTTTTATACCCGTTTGCGGTACTCACACTTTATTTTCCTTTTGGGATCACAGTGGATTGGATCATACTGATGTATATGTTTTGTCTCATAGGCCGATTTTGGACTCTAATAGACGTTAAAAAGTCTTTCTTTCTTTCTCTCTCTCTCTCGGAGGGGGTGAGAACATGGTCGACTACATTCTAGGTACCATCTTTGGAGCTTCACTTATCCCCTCATTTAGTATTGGAAGACTCCCAATTGGTGCTAACCATACGTTTATCACATTCACACTTTCATCTCCTATCCCATTAGATCCTGCCTCATTCATTGAGCCACACACGACGATACACTTCACACATGAGCTCTCACACGTTTATGCACACCACCTACACACCATGCTACCTCTCCCTCGATCAAGGCTACTCTCCCTCGATCAATTCTCACCTTTAGATACACTTACATCATAGATCACCACCATCATTCATGACTCCGCTATCCACAGCTTTCCACATCGCACACATACACATCTTCCACGCAGAGGATCCATGCCGGAGAATCGTTGGTATGATGAAGACTGTCGGGAACTAAGGAAGCATCTACGGATTTTAGAGCTTAGAGGGGATATTACACACAGACAGGAAGAGCGTCGCATGCATAGCCTTACTTGCCATAAGTAAGGTGGGAATGGGAGGAGAGACAGTACTCGGATATCTACCATTTGCTCATGAGTCTGGATACTGTAGTGGCGTGGCGACATCTAAGGGAGAGGAGACAACCGACACCCATTCAAGACCCGAGCATTTGGCATAGTTATGCACAGAGCTTATACGAGATTCTAGACCAGCCTCCCATTCCTAGGCCGGAGAGCTCACACCCCATTACCTCTTACTTCTTCACACCCACTATGATGAGCTGCGCTATTGCCCATTTACAGCATGGTAGAGCCCATGACCAGTTTGGTTTACAGGGAGAACACATCATCTATGGATGTACGACTCTCCCACTGCTCATTGCCAACCTCTTCAACCGTGCACTAGTTGAAGGGTTCCCTGACTCAGCACAGCATAGTACCCATTCATAAGTCAGGTGACGTTATGGATCCAGCTACATAAAGGAAGATCATGATTGGCCCCATATTGGCCAAGTTATACGGGGTAGTGCTAGAGACAGAGTTGAGCACTCTCGCCGAGAGGAAGGGTATTAGGGCTCCAGGACAGGCAGGTTTCAGACGAGACTACTCTACCATTGACCACGTCTTCACTCTGAGATGCTTGATCGACCAGGCTAGAGTGAGGAAGAGGAGACTATACTGCTGCTTTGTGGACTTCCACAAAGCCTTCGGCAAAGTTCCTAGGGAGAGACTCTTCAGACGTCTACTCGATATCCGAGCCCCGGACGAGATGATATGGGGGATCTATGCTTTATATGAGAGAGTATCTGGTAGGTAGAGTCAGATGTCCAGGTGGCTTATCCCACTCACTTGCTAGCACCATCGGGGTGAAGCAAGGGTGCCCTCTTTCACCCAACCTTATTGGACTATACATTGATGAGATAGTGGACTTCATACAACAGCAAGGAGGGGAGGGTGTTGAGGTACGAGGGACCACTGTTCATATTCTTTTATATGCTTATGATATTGTGCTCGTTTCAGAGACCACTGTTCATATTCTTTTATATGCCGATGATATTGTGCTCGTTTCAGAGTCGGCAGAAGGTCTACAGCACCACCTACGCGGCTTAGACTACTTCTGCATACATAGAGGGCTTTCTGTGAACCTTGGTAAAACCAAGGTTATGATTTTTCATACATAAGCTAGAGTGAGGAGACAGAGTTCTTTACAGCAGCAGGCTGACCGATTGAGGTAGTCGGATCATATGTCTATCTCGGAGTGACATTCATAACAGCTTCTAGGGTTTCCTCTATGCCTTAGGCAGCCCGGGATCGCATCACACGTGGATACGAAACACTAGCCTGGATGGAGAGACAGTGCCACCAGGCACACTTTCCGAGCCCCGCACAAAGGGGTGGCTCTTCGACATGTTGGTCACACCAGCACTCATGTATGGAGCAGCCATATGGGGCCCGGGATCAGCTACATCCGCATAGACAGCATTGAAGAGGCCACAGATTCTCATGATTGCAAGACTCATCCGAAGCTGTTGGGAAAGATGGATGGACACTCCAAGAGATTGAGTAGATAATGCCAAAACCTACTTTGTACGAGCCCTCTGATGCTTTAGAGTTGATAAGTAGACCTCCTTAGCTTTCCAATGACACCAGAAAATGGCCTATGTACTTTGGAAGTGATGTGTGTAATGATTGAATCAAAACAGATAACTTTGAAACTCAAAATCTCAAGAAAACCTTCTATTTATGTCTTGACACCTGCTGGATCTTTTGCTCAGTATGACCAGCACAGTAGGAATTGGAAAAATTCCTTTTAGGGGCATCTAATTAGCTGAGCAAGCTAACTATTCCAAGTGGAATGATGTAAAAAGATAAACTATGCTAAGAGAAATCAATTTAGCAAGTAAAGCTATACCCCCGATTTTTTAGGACTGTAGCAGACATTGACGAGTGATCACCTCGACGCGAATTTCTCTGAACTGGCTGAATAGAATCTCCTCGAATTTTGATACCGTGTAGATAACTTCAGGCTGAATCCAACAAGCTTTAGATCATTGAATTTGGTGAAGAATTGACCGAGATATGCACTTCACAAGTTGACAGACTTTCAAGGAGTATAACCGAGAACTCAGAAATGACTAATGAGAATGTATGTATTAATGAACACTTGTGTACAAATCCATTGGCATGAATGTCATTGCCTAATGGTGTAGATAGGTGTGGGCTAGAGTGTAGGCCTCACACACACTCAAAATCAGTAATGAGAAGCTCGGGAGTGATGAGTTCTAACCGCGACTTTTTCATGATCTCTTTTATAAAGAGTGAGTAAAAGTTTGAATTCAAATTTAAACTTTTGGCTCCCTATGATCAAGCTCCTATATCCTAGGAGATATTCCTTCAATCAAACAACTAACTTTTTCCACGAATCCTTTTGGTAGGTGTTTACAAAAGATTCCAAGTTAATTTGACTTTTACAAAGAGATAAAGTGGTAATAAATCACCAACAATAGTTCCTATGCTTCTCCATATGTATATGGACTTCAATGCATCCATCAAGCCAAATGTGTAGGCTTGTGAATTACACCAACAGAAGCAAGCCTTCGGTACCACATGATATTATCAGAGCAGAGCTTGCGGCACCACCGATGCTAGTAGGGGCACTATTCTAGACAGTATGCCTATTACACAGGATCCGGAGCATGGACAAAGAGCGCATCACTTACCGAGCTTTCCAGGCATCACGCGACATGGCATTAGCAGGAGACACCTCCTCATGGAACGCACAGACACGAGACTGGTAGGCCCATCATGGGTTTGACATAGACAGACTACCACCACTGTAGTATGACTTACAGGCCCCCACCTATTCGCTCTCCCGTCACGAGAAGAATTGGGTAGTTCGAGAGGAGATATGGCATACATACATACAGAGGACATGGATTAGTCCCAGGGATACATTGCCACTGAAAATGCTCCACTATCGCGAGCGTTTTCTACAGATCTCACATCAGGACTTCATTGAGACTCCGCGATACATGCAAACATACCTACCACAGCACCTTCGAGTCATCATTGGGAAGCTTCAAGTTTCGTCACATCGGCTCGAAATCGAGAGTGGTCGGACCAGGGGAGTCCCTAGAGAGAAGAGGTGGTGCCCAATATGCCATACAGAGGTAGAGAGTGAGGAGCACTTTGTTACCAGATGCTGAGCATACTCTCACGGTAGAATATGAGAGACGAGAGGAGTCAATACAGCCCACGCATCAGACATGGGTGAGTACCCAACAGACCATTACTTAGTTCTTTCAGTGAGATGGGCTACATCAGAGGGGCCTACCTTCTAGAAACATAGGGCTTAGGCTCGAGCAGGCAACAACACAGAGAGTGCAACGTCGACCACATAGGGCTAGTACGGAAGACAACGACTATACGAGGAGGATATCTCACGCATCAGGATAGCCCATGACCACATGATGGAGCACAGGCGCACCACCACCACCTGGGTAGCCTTCCTTCAGGACGCACTCAGACCGCCGCCCGTGTACCACATACTCCACCCACCTCCACCCATTATCTATAGTTAGGATATACATATTCACTCCTGTCATGGGGGCCCCATGTATTAGGTGGCCATTATCTACAGAGTCGGAGCCACATCTCCCCACACACCACTACATTATCCCCACTACCTCTCCATCACCTTATACACTATCTTGTGGTTATTTCGAGCCTTTTTCGGCCTACACAATTTTGTGTAGCGAGAACTATTCCATCTTATTTCTGCAGAGGACATACTGTTTTGTCTCATAGGCCAAGTTTGGGCTTCGAAAGACGTTAATATCACTCTCTCTCTCTCTCCCCCTCTCTCTCTCTCTCTCTCTCCCTCCCTCTCTCTCTCTCTCTCTCTCTCTCTCTCTCTCTCTCTCTCTCTCTCTCTCTCTCTCTCTCTCTCTCTCTCTCTCTCTCTCTCTCTCTCTCTCTCTCTCTCTCTCTCTCTCTCTCTCTCTCTCTTCCTGCCATGTGTCTCTGCCCGCCACGGCGCCACCTATCGTCAAAACCCTAGACTCGGCCTCCATCTGACTCTTCCCGCCACGGCGCCACCTGCCGTCGAAACCCTAGACTCGGCCGCCATCTGTCTCTGCCCGCCACGGCGCCACCTTCCGTCGAAACCCTAGACTCGGCCGCCATCTGTCTCTGCCCGCCACTGCGCCACCTGACGTCGCCCAGCTTCACGAGTGCAGGTCTTCCCAGTCACCCCCAAATCTGCCGTTGCCCAGCTTCACAAGTGAAAATCTGCCCCGTCGCCCTCAGATATGCTGTTAGGGTTCCCTTATGTTTTAGGGTTCGAAAATCGAAAACTCATGGAATAGACGTAAATCGGAGTTAAAGTCTTGAGTTAAGTCCCTGCCCCGGACTAATAACTGTTGCCTGCAGTTATTAGCCACTCCCACCCTTGCTCCATCGCACATCGGGCGCACTCCCGTCTTCATCGCAAGTCTTTGGGCTCAGCACACTGAGCATTTTTCTATCTTCGAACACCATGACCGCTACGGCTAAGAAGGATGATGTGACAAAAATGGAGGACAAACTAACCATAGCTATCAAAGAAAACAAGAAGATGGTGGACTCCACTATCACGACCATCATCAACTGCCTCTCAAAGCTAGAGAAAGAAGTAGAAACATATCATAAGGAGAGGGAAACATGTAAGAAAGAGAAGGAAGAGTGGGAGAGTGAGAGAAAGAAAGAGAAAGAAGAATGGGCCAAGGAGAGGGCAAACATGAAAGAGGAATTGGAGCTCCTCAAAGCTTCAATGGTCTCCCTCACACCCGAAGAGGGAGAGATTAATATGAACAAGACAGAAGCTCTAAAAGAAGAACTCACCAAAGCTTTGACCGCGAGCATGGAAAACAAGTTAGAAGCTACCAAAGAAGGGTGGATTGACATAGTGAAGAAGAACATCAAAAATCAAGCCAAAGAGGAAGCACAAAAGGAAGAAGCCTTCATCGTGCACACCACTATTGAGGAAGAAAAGATGAGACATACCCATCATCTCAATGTACGCATCACGGGCATTGCAGAAAAAGAAGGCTCTACCCCCGAGTCCGATGGGAAGACACTATGCAAGCTACTCGGCTACAAAGAGGAGTCCCTCCCATTCATCAAATCCTGGAGAACGGGACGAGACCCCACAAAAAAGAGAGCTCTCATTCTACACTTCCCTTCCGAGGATGTAAGATCTACTTTCCTACGCAAGAGGGTGATTTTGAGAGCACTTGATGGCCCCCCCATCTACCTTGATTATGATCTCACACCCATGCAGGTAGCACACCGTTGTGCATGCATGCCGAGAGTACACCAAGCTCGCAAAGAAGGAAAGAAGGCTTCATACAGAGATGGTCGTGTCATCATTGATGTGGCAAGGCCATCCCATAGGGATTCGCGGCTTGTGAGACACTCGAGGAGATACATCTTGCAGTTTGGAACTGCAATGGAGATCTATGGACACATCCAGAGAGGTTGGAAGAGGTGCGCAAAGGCAAAGACATCATTATGCTCACGGAGACAAATGAGAGCCTGGACCGGAGCCTACCTCAAGTCCACGGTTTCCAGTGGGAGTCCACATACAGAGAGTGTACACGTCAGCACACCGCCAGAGGATCAGGAGGAGTAGCCATACTCTTCAGAGATGGACTTCAGAGCAAGATACAGATAGTCGCACATGACTCACAGGCCAGATATCTTTGGATTCGACTCAAGCTCTCACAGGAGCGGATCATCTTCATAGCGTTATGCTACTTTGCTCCATCTAGCTCGCAGTTCGCTATCATAGATCGAGAGGAGGACTCACCATACACTTGCTTGTCAGAAGAGATTACAGAGTACTCTACATTAGGGGAAGTCTTCCTTATGGGAGACTTCAATTCAAGGACAGGCAATGATCAGTGTTAGATATTTGATGCGGAAAGACCCACAGATACTATATACCATAGAGGATGAGTCTACAGCTCGAGCTTAAGCTGACTCTACACACACTCATTATGGCACCCACTTACTCAGACTAGGCTCTCGACATAATCTCGTTATCTACCTCAGGAGGATTGACATGCATACCACACTCAGTCACAGATGGCGGGGGAAGTACAGTAGATTACATCATGGGATCCAGAGAGGCCATCCACCTACTTACCTCATTCACCATCCCACCCATACCCATTGGGGCCGATCACACATACCTCACTCTCTCCCTCAAGGGAGACACCCCTATACGCACACCCATAGCACACATCCCACGCACCATCATCCACTTCAAACACGAGCTAGCTCACATATATGCGGCTCAAGTCGAGAAGGGTCTTCTCTTGCTTCATCCTGACACTCCACTGTCCCTACTCACCTCACAGATAGCATCAGTTCTTCAGACATCAGCCATCAGCTCCTTCCCACACACCATCCATTCTGGTCACACACCTCCTCCCGGGATTGTGCCACAACATCGCTGGTATGATGAGGAATGCAGAGATCTTTACCGCCGACTACGATGTCAGCGAGCACTCGGAGAGATCACAGAGAGAGAGAGGCCAAGGGACGAATGAAAACTCTCACACGTCGAAAGAGGTGAGCCTTTGAGGAGGCGCAAGAGCTTGAGCTATATCATCTCTTTATGAGTATGGACAGTGCTGCAGCATGGCATACCCTACGAGAGCCACGCCCGACCACACCTATTGGGGACCTACACACATGGCATGATTATGCTGAGAGATTATATGAGGTACCTGGGCAGCCTCCCATTCCCCAGCCTCGCCCTACTAGTTCTTCTCTCTTCACAGCAAAGATGGTTGAGAGGGCCATAGGACGACTGTGACATGGACGTTCGAGAGACCACACAGGATTGCAGAGCGAGCATCTTATATATGTAGCCTCCACAATAGCCCCGTTGATTGCACATGTCTTCAACCGGGCTATAGGGGAGGGCTTCCCACAGGAGTGGACTAGGACTCAGATGATGAGCCATATCAACAAGGTTCAGTTTGAGCTGAGTCAACTAGAGATGGTGAAGATTCACTCACATTAATTACCCATGGTTCTCTTCCACCAGCATCATTGAAAGAGCTCTTCACAGAAAAAGAGTTGCATACGATGAAGCTCACGGAGATTGCGGAAGTGCCACTTAGCATATCTCAACTGACGAGGTAATTGATTTCTTTGAGTCCTTTCCTCACTTTACAAGAGGAACACTTACCAAGAAAATGGTCAACAAAGTTATGAGGGTGAAAGAGTCAGAGAGGCTGAGACCAAGAGATCATACTCAGGCATGGAAGCCAGCAAGGTATGTGAAGAATGCATTAAGTTGTTCATAGCCAACGACCTCTCAAAAAGGTACTATCATATTTTATGTGCATGCAAGTTTTTTCTCCTCTTAAGGAGGATAGAGTCCAAATTTCCTTTCAAAAACATGCCTTCTTTTGACGAGCTTTTGTGCCTTTCTTGGGTTCGTCCATATCCCTTCCATCATCTCATATGGACGTCTATCATGGAAAAAAGGAAGAGGTACATAGTGTACGTACAAAAGGAGGCAAAGAAATTTCATGTATACTCTTCAATAATAATTCTCTTCACATACATATGCACGGAAAAGACTCTTCATCCCTAGGTCCGCACACCCCATAGTACTTCATATACTCCACCCACACCACCACCATCACCTCATATTATTTCCACTCCACATGCATCACCCCCCCCCCCCACCCAAATCCCTTCACCACTTATGTCACCTTCCATTCAACCTCATCACACACCTACACATATCTCACCTATTCCAATCCCTCCTCCTATGCAATCACCAAATTAATATGTCCCCACTATCTTGGTTACCCTTTCTTGCCCACACATTCATTCCACATCCACCAAGCCCACGCCTACTAGCACACCTCCAATCGCACCCTGTTCTTCCACTTCTGCACTACCAATATTAGAAAACATCCACATAGCTAATGTTCATGCAAGAAATACGTTAGAATATCTCACGCAAATCAATGGCTATCACAAAGAGATCTCTTCATTTACGGGAGTGGCAAACCAACAAGTCATTCAGCTTCAAAGAAGGATGGAAGACTTAGAAGAACGCAACAAACAACTAGAGCAAAATAACAAGGAACTTAAAGAGGAGAATGAGAAGTTACCAAAAGAAGCGGGGTTCTACAAAGACATCCACGACAAAGCAAAAAATCTCTTTATGACATTCCAAAATGCACCCTAGTTGGTAATGACGGTGGATAGCATTAGAAGTTCTTTCTACTTTTGTATTGGAAATCTTTTCTTCTAATTACTTCCTCTTCTAAGAAGCATGTGTCACCTTTTCCTTGCAAGTATCTCCATTTCTTCCACATTATCTTTCGGTTATTATTTATTAAAAATAAAAAAAATAATAAGTTAAAAAAGGGAGAGAGGAAAGAAAAAGAAAGAGAGAGAGAGAGAGAGAGAGAGAGAGAGAGAAAGAAAAAGAAAAGAAGAAGAAAAGAAAAAAAAAAAAATATTTTCCTCTCCGAGGACGGAGAATGTCTTAAGTGGTGGGCAACTGTAACAGGGTACTCAGATACACCCCTTAAATAATGTATTTTATGTTTTGCTTTTCGAGATGCACAAGGCAAGTACAAGAAAGTTACCTCAATTTTGAGCAAGATGAGAAACAGAAGAAGCAAAGAGGATTAAGATGAAGAAAAGAGGATCCAGCTCATTAGTTCATGGAGGCAGAATTCCCAATCTCCTAAGTTGCCTAATTTCCAACTTCACCAATTTCCTAAGTTTCCTAATTTCCCATTTCACCAATTTCCTAAGTTGCCTAATTTCCCATTTCACTAATTTCTTAAGTTGCCTAATTTCCCATTTCACCGATTCCCTAAGTTGTCTAAATTCCTAAGTTGGCCAATTTCTCCAAGAATTTATCTATTATTTTTACTCGACTATTTTCCAAGCTCTTAGGTGCCCGAGTTTCCCAAGTTGACCATCCTTATAAATTTAGTCTACTTATCTCAAAAGTTGACCATTTTTATAAATTTAATCTACTTATTTCAAAAGTTTCCCATTTTTTGTAAAGTAGTCTATTTTTTTTAAGAAAATGGTCCACTTTTGATTTAGTCTACTATTGCACTTAAAGAGGAGATTAAATTTCCCAGATCTCCACATGGACTAAATTTTCAGCCACTTGCACGTGGAGGTTCATGGAATGTGGATGGCACCGAACACCAGAATTTGGAAGATGGTGATGATGCAGGAAAAGTGGACCAAGAAGGAAGTTTCCAGAGTACCAAAACTGTTAGTGAGCCTGCCAAAGAAGAAACTAATTTTATCCTTTTTGCTACCCTTCAATTCCTATCAATCCTAGAAAAACTATATAAGGAGACCTCTCCATAAAAGAAGGGAAGCTCAAAGAGAGAGAGAGAGAGAGAGAATAGAGGAAGGAATGCACAGCTCAAGCATTGCCTTCACACACAGATAGAATTGGAATCAGCTAGCTTTGCATTGTGAGTGAGTAACAGTGGGCAAGCAGTGATTGGCCATTCTTCTCTTGAGTAGCTAGTTGAAAGACTATAGTTTTGAGATTGTATGTTTATAGAATCGAAGTCCAACCATTAGAGTGAAAGTATATTCTTATGTCTCCTGTGTATTCTTATGTCTCCTGCTGATTGCCCAAAGTTTCTATGATCATCTTTTTGAGCTCTGTATACTCACAATTTGAGCATCTTTCTCTCGTGTCATTGTGTCATTGTATGTTGTATTTTTTTCTTGTTGAGTCTTCAAATTGCAACCCACAATGTATATTGCACTTAAGAGGACACACCATATTGAGCAAATAGATCAAGAAATTTATCTACACATGCATTCATTTTCTTGGGATTATGTCAAACTGTATTCATGGATATGTGTAGGTGGTGAAATGAAATGTGTGTGGGTGCAGGGAATGCAAAATGCACTACTCCTGGAGAATATGTAAGCACATGAACACATTACCAAAATAGATACTTATCACGAAACCTTCAGATCAACACTAGGAACCACACTTAGAGGTAATGATCAAGCAACGGCAAGCATGGAGCACAACACCATACTAATTAGAAGGTCAAATACAACACTATGAGAAGACAAGTGGTTATCTCGTACCATTATTAATCCTACTACAGCTGATCATACCAAGCAAGGGCATGAGAACGCAACCTCAGGGTATTCTTACACAATGGCTTCAAGGAAGCATGACAGGACTCCACTACCAGGAGCTCTAAGTCCACCCTCTCACTCTCAGCTATAACATATGGCCTATTCGTGTCCTGCATATCATGCCCTTTTCCACTTGCGGGTTCTCCTTTTATAGGAGAGAGGTGAGGAGCTGGTTACAACAGGAGAGTTTGTTCCATCGGGGTAGTGGGAAGTTAATGCATTAGGCGGTGACAAGAGTCAGCCGTCACTCCAGCCGCCCCTGCCTCAGTATCGAACCTTGTCGTGTAATGATGAGTGGCTGGGTCCGGACCCAGCCTTGTGAGGTCTACCTTGGGCATACAGTCGCCCAAATCTTCCATCCTGGTGCCCAACTCTAGATTTTGGGCGTGTGGTGCCTTGGCCACTATGCCTTGGCCACTGAAGCCTTGGCCACTGATGCCTTGGCCACTGAAGCCTTGGCCACTGAAGCCTTGGCCACTGAAGCCTTGGCCACTGATGCCTTGGCCACTGATGCCTGTCATCAATATTTGTTCTACAGGTTGCCCGTCACTAGTGTCTCTCCGTCCCGGAGAGATGAGGGAAAGTAGGTCCAAATACATAGAGGAGGTCTAGAAAAATTACATCAGAAAATGGCGGATAGAAAATTACATCATGAGTTATATGAGTATGAATACATAATCGGCTGCAAAAGGAAAAATGAGCCCTGCTGAACAAAGTAATGTTCCAAAAGTTTTATAACTGTATCAAAATGTAACTATGACACTGTGCGAAAATAAAAGACTAGAGAACTATGAGACTAGTCACAGTGAGACTAGTCACATGCAGGTTCTGGTTCCTTCTGCTGGTCTTTATTAGCTTCTTGATTGGGTTCTTCCTGTGGTGGAGTGTTGTCTTCAGTATCGGATGATGTGAGCAGAGCCTTTAATGCACTAAATTTGGATTTTAGTGCGTCCTTTTGTATAGCTGCCTGCTTTTCTAGAATCTGGAATTTCTTGGGTGCCCAACATGAGAGCGAGCTTCTCTTTGGTAATTCGTCCTCCAGAAAGAGAGGGGAAGGACTTGAAAAGTGTCAAGATCTCCATCCCACTTGCTTGAGGATCACCAAGAGAGGGAAGCTTGGCACTTGCAATGGTGAACAAACCCATATTCTTTAATTCCTGTGAAGAAAATGAACTATGAAGCTTACCACATATACTTAGGTCCAGCTTCAAGGTGATTTCGTCAGGAATGGAAACGAGTATCTCGGTCGTGGTTGCCACGTTTGCTGAAGATGTAGCAGAATCTTGCTGAAGACTCGGTTCGGCTGCTGGAGTGATATGTTGGTCCGGCTGAATTTCTTGTTCCAGTGACTCTTCTGACTCTGAGGGATTCTCCTCGGAGACCACATAAAGTGAATCACTCGAATCATCATATGATTGTCCTGATGCACTTTCAGTGTCCGTCTTGAATTCAGAGAATGTTTCCTCTATTTCCAGTGAAGATGAGGCCATGTTGTATATAGTGAATTGTTGTGGAGCACAGGGTGGACGTTTAGCAGGTATCAAGGAGATGATGGAGCTTCAGTAGAGCATTGGCGGGTGTAGATGTGTGGTTCAGCAGCAGTAGATGATGGGTAGATGGAGCAGGAGATGGAGCGGAGAGGGAGTGATCGGCTGGCTGCAAAACACACACTTCCGAGAGAGGGCCGCCGGCAGGCTGATCGCTACAGATGGGATTAAGTAAGAGGAGATGGAGCGGAGAGGGAGTGTACAGTCGATCGGGTGGCTGATTGCTACAGATGGGATGGGATTAAGTAAGAGGTGGCGCTGTTTATATGCTGAGGGGACTTGGAGAGGTCGCCCAATTGAGGGTGAGGGGAGGTGGAGAGGTTGCCCAAGTGCCGCGAAGGTAGGGAGATTGGGAGGTACGTGGATAGGTCGCCCACTGCCGGGTGGGGGAAGGTGGAGAGGTCGCCCAGGGATTTGCCGCGTGCCGCGTAGGTAGGGAGATGGGGAGGAGCTAAAGATAGGATGGATGCTGAGGGTACGTGGATAGGTCGCCCGCGTGCGGTGAGGGGAGGTGGAGAGGTGGCCCGGGAATTGGATAGCAGGAGTAGGGTCGCCCATATGGAGGAGTACGAGGACTTGCGGTGAGGGGAGGTGGAGAGACGGCCCGGGAATTGGATAGCCAGAGTAGGGTCGCCCATATGGAGGAATACGAGGAGTCTCCCAATTTGAGAAGAGGTGGACAGGGTAGGTGGTCGCCTTGGGTTGGCCTCAACGGGATAGAAGGAGGGGTTGCCTAGGCTTAGGTCGCCCTACATGGGAAAAAGGGAGGGTCTCCCCTGAGAGGTTGAAGGGAGGGGATCGGCCAGGGTGAGGGTCGCCCAAGGTGGGTGTCGCCCAAGGTGGGGGTCGCCCATCGTGGTCGCCAAGGGAAGGGTTGCCAAAAGAAGAGTCTCCCGATTGGTCATTAGGAGGAGAGAGTCGCCCAAGGCGGGGTGGGATGAAGGGTCACCGAAGGTAAGCGGTGGAAGGGGGTCGCCCTTGATGGTGGTGAGGGATGAGGGTCGCCCAAGGCGGGGTGGGATGAAGGGTCACCGAAGGTAAGAGGTGGAAGGGGCCGCCCTTGATGGTGGAAGGGAGGGGAGTTGGAGAGATCTCGAATTGAGGATGAAGGGAGGTGGGGAGGTTGCCCAATTGATGATGAGGGAACTTGGAGAGGTAGCCTGAGGTGAGAGGTGGGAGGGGGTCGCCTTTGATGGTGTGTGAGGGATGAGTGTCGCCCAAGATGAAGGTGGGATGAGGGGTCACCTGAGGTGAGAGGTGGGAGGGGGTCGCCCTTGATGGTGTGTGAGGGATGAGGGTCTCCCAAGATGAAGGTGGGATGAGGGGTCACCTGAGGTGAGAGGTGGGAGGGGGTCGCCCTTGATGGTGTGTGAGGGATGAGGGTCGCCCAAGGCGGGGTGGGATGAAGGGTCACCGAAGGTAAGAGGTGGAAGGGGCCGCCCTTGATGGTGGAAGGGAGGGGAGTTGGAGAGATCTCGAATTGAGGATGAAGGGAGGTGGGGAGGTTGCCCAATTGATGATGAGGGAACTTGGAGAGGTAGCCTGAGGTGAGAGGTGGGAGGGGGTCGCCTTTGATGGTGTGTGAGGGATGAGGGTCGCCCAAGGCAGGGTGGGATGAGGGGTCACCTGAGGTGAGAGGTGGGAGGGGGTCGCCCTTGATGGTGGAAGGGAGGGGAGTTGGAGAGATCTCGAATTGAGGATGAAGGGAGGTGGGGAGGTTGCCCAATTGATGATGAGGGAACTTGGAGAGGTAGCCTGAGGTGAGAGGTGGGAGGGGGTCGCCTTTGATGGTGTGTGAGGGATGAGGGTCGCCCAAGGTGGGTAATTGAGATGAAGGGTCGCCTGGCTTTACCCGGTTGTGGGTCGCCTAACTAGAAGCAAGGAAGGGGTCGCCTAGGGCGAGGGTTGCCCAAGGAGGCAAGGGAAGGGGTCGCTTCGGGCGAGGGTTGCCCAAGGAGGCAAGGGAAGGGGTCGCCTAGGGCGAGGGTTGCCCAAGGAGGCAAGGGAAGGGGTCGCCTAGGGCGAGGGTTGCCCAAGGAGGCAAGGGAAGGGGTCCCCTCATGTGGTCTTGGTAGAGAGTCCCCTAATGTGAGGACTCGCCCAAGGGGTCTAAAGGTCCTGGAGGCCGAGGAGGGGAAGGCTCCAGGAAAAGGGAAGGAGATCTTTGGTGATAAAGAGTTGAAGTATAAGCCTATGAGAGGAAGGTGGTGAGAAGACAGATGAGAAAAGCCCAATATTTACATTCGGAAATGATAAAAGCTAACGGGTAACAACATATGGTTATGCACACTATATACAAAGGCAAATACATTCCTCTCTATTTTTCCACATAAGGTTTTAGCTTGGATTCATTAACTAAGGGAAGGATTGTTCCTGTCAATGTGGAGATTTGTACTGCCCCTTTCGGAAGTGTTCGTATGACCCTAAAAGGTCCGTTCCATCTTGGCATGAGTTTCTTCTTAGCCTTCTTCTCGAATAGTCGCGGATGGTACATCAAAACTAAGCTCCCTTCCTTAATTTTTGACTTCCAGAGGTTGGCATCATGATTTTGTTTCCTTTTTTCCTGTACTGTCACTAGAGTATCATTGCCTATTTTTCTCTTTTCTTCTAGAAGTTGCAGCCTTACAATGTTTGCTGAGAGAGTGCTAGTAAGCTCAGGAATTCGATTGGTTCCCACTCGATTGGAGCCATGCAAGAACTCAAAAGGAGCAATTGCTTGTAATCCATACAATAGTTCAAATGGAGTATGACCTGTTGTGGCCTTAAAAGAGGTTCTATATGCCCACAAGGTTCCAAGATATGCCTTTCCCCAAGTATTAGGGAATTGTAAACATGTTTTCCTTAGTAGGAGCATAAGGACCTTGTTTGTGCTCTCTGCTTGCCCATTTGCCCTTGGGTAATAAGCACAGGACTTCTTATGGAAAATTTGATACCTGTTAAAAATCAAAGTCAACACCCTATTGACAAAATGGGACCCTTGATCTGTTGTAACCTCTATTGGACATCCATATCTGCAAAAGATATAATTATACAAGAAGTGAGCTACCGTTTCTGCAGTACAGTCTTTACTCGCTATAACCTCAGCCCACTTAGTAGCATAATCGGTTGCCACTAAAAGATACTTTGCACCTGAATCTTGTGCTACTGGGAAAATAGGGCCGACAAAGTCTAGTCCCCAGTGCTCAAATGGTTGCCAAGCCATAGAGATATTGAGTGGCTGATTTCTTTGTCGTGTTGGTTTGGGTGCACATCGTTGGCAAACATCACATGCCTTGGCAAACTTAGTGGCATCTCTAAAGAGATATGGCCACCATAGGCCGCTTTGGAGTATTCTGAGTGCAGTGATATGCCCCGGAAAATGACCACTAGACTTTCCTTCATGTGCCAATTGAAGAACACTTTCCATTTCATGTGGTTGAAGACACCTTCTGTACATCCCATCAGGGCCAACCTTATAGAGGGTATCCTTTGCCATCATGAAATTCTTACTTTTTAGGAGGAGTCTACGCTTTTCCAATGGAGTGGACCCAGTATGAAATTGGCCCTTCCCTAGAAGGAGAATTAGGTCATCATACCATGTTGGTGCCATACTTACCTTGTAGATTTGGCTGTCTGGGAAATCATCTTCTACTCCCTTTGTTGCTTGTCCTGGATGCCTGATGCGAGAGAGATGGTCTGCAATGACATGCTGCCTACCTCTTCTCTGTACAATTTCAAAATCAAATTCTTGGAAGAGAAGCAACCATCTCCATACTCTTCCTGCAACTTGCGGCTTATTCAACAGATATTTTAAAGCCTGATGGTCCGTAATTATGGTGAATGTAGTGCCTAAAAGATAGTGCCTGAATTTTTTGAGGGCAAATACAATAGCCAATGCTTCCCTTTCTGTGGTGCTATAGTTCTTTTCTGCTTTTGAGAGGAGTCTACTTGCGTAGTGAATGGGTTGATCTAATTTGTGTACCTCGCTTGGTTGAGTCAGTACCGCTCCTACCGCATACAAGCTTGCATCTACATGCACGTGGAATGTTTTTGACCAATTTGGTGAAATGAGTATGGGTGCAGACGCCAACCTTTGTTTTAGATAAGTAAATGCTGACTCCTCTTCTTCAAACCATTGGAAAGGAAAACTTTTGCTTGTAAGTCGTGAAAGTGGTCGTGCTGCCTCGACATACATGCGTATAAACTTACGGTGATATCCTGTGTGCCCGAGAAAGCTTTGGACCTCTTTAGCATTGATAGGTCTCGGAAGCTTGAGAATTGACATTACTTTATCCGGATCTGGAGTCATCCCTTTTGCAGAGACCACATGTCCTAACAGGGTACCTTGAGTTACCAAAAAATGACATTTGTTAGGGTTAAGTTTCAAACTTGTTTCTCTGCAACGCTCGAACACTTGTTCTAATTGCTTCAAATGTTCTGGCACATTTTCTACTGCAGTAGTGCAGGCTGCCCCAGAGAAGGTCGAAAAGTCGTCCATAAAAATTCTTAAGAATTTTAGGAGCAACTTGTTGAAGATTAGATACACTGTCCTGTTAAAAGTGGCTGGTGCATTTCTAAGACCGAAAGCCATTTTGGTGTAGATATAGGTTCCCCAAGGAGTTACAAAGGCTGTTTTTGGCTGATCGTTAGGATGGATTTCTAGTTGATTGTATCCACTGAAACCATCCATGAAACTGTATAGCATATGTCCCGCCACATCTTCAATCACTTGTTCAGAAAAGGGAGTGGGAAACCCGTCAGGGATGGTTACCTTATTTAATGCTCGGAAATCCACGCAAACTCTGATTTTATTAGGCTGCTTCTTAGGTGCTATGACCATAGAGGACAACCATTCGGAATGCTCTACTGGGACTATGATTCCTGCTTCCTCCATTTTCTGGATTTCCTTTTTGACAGCTTCTGCATATTTGGGATTTAACCTATACATCTTTCCTCTAATTGGCCGAGCTTCATCCATTAGAGGAATAGTGTGTATTCCGAGTTCTTTTGGTATTCCTGTCAAATCCTTGTAACTCCATGCAAATATATCTTTAAAATTCTTCATGAATGTTATTACCTCTGTGAGCAGAAGAGGGTGTTCCCACAACCAACTTGCGAGTAAAAGATTCTGTGGATGTCCGTCTTCCCCCAAGTTGACTTCTTTAACTGGCTCCACAGGCGCCTCTTCCTCATCCTTGAACAGCGTCTGCTTTGTGAATGCTGGACTATCATTGATACTGATTTCCTCGGACTTTTCCTGTGTCCATCCTACTGGAACTTCTGCTAATGGGAAAATGCTTTCCACTAGTTTTTCTTCTGTTTTGCTTGATTCAATCTTATCTTCCCCTTCAACTCCTTTCGGAATTTTACCTCTTCGAAAATCTTTGGCTGGCTCGCCCAAGACTACAGACTCCACAATAATAGGTTCATCTGCCTCTTTATTCATGATTGCTACCGTGAAGCATGTAACATTGTTGGTCTCTTCTATCCAATCCATGATGTCCCCTAGTTCTTCATTGGATAAATTTCCTCCTTCATCAACTTCTTCCTTGATGTCATGTGGTGTCGCCTCACATGGTTCTGTGTGAGGCGTTCCGGATGCCCATTGAGCCGCCCAGCCAATTGTAGGAGTAGCCCAAGGTGGCGGATAAGCTGCCCATTCAGGTGCCCAATGTGGGGATCTTTGAGCAGAGAATGGAGCCCAAGCTTCTGGGGCGACCCAGTTATTCGGAGGCTGAGACACACAGCTTGGACTATGAGGTGGAGTCGCCCAGCTGGAGGGGGGTGGAGGCTGCGCCCAAACTGAAGGTTCAGTCGCCCAGTTATTTAGGGGTGGAGGTGGAGTCGCCCAAGTTTGATTAAGAGTTGGAGAGGGAGTCGCCCAGTTGGGAAGAGAAGAAACTGACACCTCTTGATCTTCCAAAACCCATGGTGGAGGAGAAGTGGCCCAAATGTCTGCTCCCTCTGGTATGGTTCGTGGTTCCTCTTCTCTAGTGCTATTATTTTCTTCCTGTGCATTCTCCTCTGGATGTAGAACAACTTGAGAAGTACCTAGGGCTTCATCTGGTCCTCCTTCCATGTGGAGTTGTCTCATCACCTTGTCTGGTCCGGCCACCCATAAGGTGTCACTTCCCCAGTCATGTACCGCTTTACTGTGGCATAGCCATGGTCTTCCTATCAGCAAAGGAAATCCTCCCTTCACCTTAGGGAGTGTTATTACCACAAAGTCCAACACAAATTTTAAGTTATGTATGATGACTTCAACCTTTTCCACTATGCCTAATGGGCTTACTTTGCTTTGGTCTGCCAGTGATACTGTAAAGTGAGCATCTTTAGTTGGTCTCAGGTTTAGCCATGTCATGGTGTACTCCGGCATCAGATTAATACCAGATCCTCCATCAACTATCACTCCTACCAAGGGAGTTCCCTTGATACTTACAGTTAGTCTAGGACTCTTGTAATCAGTGAGAGGTGCCATCCTAGATGGTTCTGAGCTATAAGTTGATGGTACAGGTGTTTGTTGGGAAGTTAGAGAAGTGAAGCCTTGCCCGCCACTTAATATGGTGCCAGGGTCTAACCCATTTATGGCAGCCATTACTTCTCCTCTGAATCCAGGACTCATTGCTAACAAGTTATATAGAGATACCTGTTGGTAGGTGCTCTGCAAGACTTGAACTGCCGTGAGGAAGCCTTCTTGGCTGTTCCTTGAAGTAGATCCATGCTGGAATTGCCTTAGGTCCTCCTTAGATACTGCATATGCTTTGTCAATAACTTGCTCATTAGTATCTTTATCTCTTCCCAGTGAGATTTTTGCTTTGTCTTGGTGGTGGTTGGCTCCATGAGAAGGTTCATGCTCCATGGTCTTTTTCCCTTTGTCTTTTGATGAATCTGTTGCTTCTTTTGCAGCATCTTTCAAAGCTACCTTCTGTTTTTGTGCCCTAGTCATGACTCCGGAAAGTTCCTCGAGTTGGACTACTCGGGCGCTTGGGGAGCCTACATTGCCCTTATCATTAGATACTGTGATCATATGCAGGGGGCAAGAGTTATCTGGCGTGCTTGTAGAAGGCATTGACTTTGGGCAGTCCTTCGTGTAATGATCCCTTGTTTCAGGACAATTTTTGCATGGTGGAGCATCCTCAGGAAGCGAACATTTACTTTGGAAGTGTCCATACTCCCCACATCTGTAGCACATTATAGGCCTAGGTGGTCGATTCTGACGAGGTCTACCTTCTTGCCGTTGAGGTCCTTGATTGGTGTAGAAAGTTGTTACTGGAGGCGTTGTAGTGGATGGTAATGGTGGCTGCCCCAACAAAGAGGATTGAGCCACTCCTACCCATTGAGCTACCGGAGGTTGCCCTGGCATCATAGTCTGATTTCCAAGACCCTTTAGAAAATAACAATCCTTGGCCTCATGGCCACCCTTGCCACAAAACTGGCATGTTAGCTTCCTTGGACATTCGTGTGATGTGTGTCCTTGGGTACTACACAGAGAACACCACAGTCCAGTTCTTACCTCCCTTAATGTCTTGAGTTCTTCAAGCTCTTGTCGTAATTGAGCGAGACCTTCTGAAGTTCCCTTGTCCTCTTCTCGATTCCTTTGCATCTTTAAGGTCTCTAGTTCCTTCCTCAAGGCTGTCACCATGTCTTCATCTTGGGGGAAGGTTTTTCCCGGATGTGCTCCAAAATGGACTCGTGCAGCCTCAATCCTTGTGGCAACTGCTTCGAATTCTCTCAAAGTGGAGTCGGGTCTCAACAGCTCTCTTAGCTTCAGCTGGGTGGATTTCGGCAAGGCCTTCTCCACCCACTTCTTGACAAGGAAATCTCCTGGTGGTTCCGGCAATCTTGCTACTAGTGACCTTGCCCGCGTCATAAGTTCTGAAAATGATTCTCCCATATGCAAGATTAGATTCTCAAGTTCATCCAAGGTTCTTTCTGTAGAGTTACCTGGCCGGAATGCATCTGTAAACTCGGTCCTCAATGCTTCCCATGTCTGGAAATGGTTTTCCGCGTACTGGCTGAACCATTTGTCCGCCAGTCCTTCAAGAGTCGATGGAAAGAGAGCAAGGAATGCGTCCTGTCGTTGTTGTAAGCCTCTGCTCTTACAAGTTGAAAGAAATCTTCGTACATGATCTTCGGGATCTTCATTAGCACCTCCATGAAATGAAGAAAATCTGATATTGATTCTTGACAAAAGAGCGGAAAGCTCCTCTGCCATGGCCTTGTTACGAAGAGTGCGTTGAGGTAGAGTCTTTTGAGTTTTAGTTTTGTCGTCTAACCCTTCTATTCTAGAGACTAGGTTTGAGTCTAACCCCTCGATTCTAGAGACCAGGCCAGAAACAGAGAGACTTCTTATGGGTGTTTGGAAAAAATCTGGCCGTCTTCTGTGATAACACTTGATTGGTGTCTTCTTAGGGTTTAGCTGCCTCTCCTTGCTAGTTCTGGTGTGGGTCATGGACCATTTTTGGAACTACTTCTGCAAGAGGAGTTCGCCCCAAGGAAGAGGTCGCCCGGGAGGAGTCTTCGCCCAAAAGAGGTTACTCCAATGGGAAGTTGGAGGAGGAGAAGTTGACACCCAAGGGGCCAACACGAAGGATAGGAAGAGTGGTCGCCAAGCCAGGAGCCGAAGAGGAGGTGGAGGAATAGTCGCCCAGAAGCCAAGAAGGAGGATGAGGAGGAAGAGGGCGGTCGCCTAGGAAACCAACAGAGGAGGAGGAATCGCCCAAGAATCCAAAGAGGAGGAGAGTCGCCCACCAAAAGTGAGAAGGATGAGGAGTAGTCTCCCAAAATTGAGAAGGATGAGGAGAAGTCGCCCGGGAGGTAGGGAGGAGTAGGAGGGAAAAAGGGCAGTCGCCCAAGAGGGTAGGAAGGGGGAGGAGGGGAAAAAGTGGCTCTGGGTACTCAATCTTAGACAATTACTCAAAGGGAAGGGTACTTAAGTCTTAAGTGATTTCTCAAATAACGAGAAATCTCGAGAAGCCCTGTCCCACCGGGCGTGCCAAATTTTCACCTGTAGGTGGTGAAATGAAATGTGTGTGGGTGCAGGGAATGCAAAATGCACTACTCCTGGAGAATATGTAAGCACATGAACACATTACCAAAATAGACACTTATCACGAAACCTTCAGATCAACACTAGGAACCACACTTAGAGGTAAGGATCAAGCAACGGCAAGCATGGAGCACAACACCATACTAATTAGAAGGTCAAATACAACACTATGAGAAGACAAGTGGTTATCTCGTACCATTATTAATCCTACTACAGCTGATCATACCAAGCAAGGGCATGAGAACGCAACCTCAAGGTATTCTTACACAATGGCTTCAAGGAAGCATGACAGGACTCCACTACCAGGAGCTCTAAGTCCACCCTCTCACTCTCAGCTAAAACATATGGCCTATTCGTGTCCTGCATATCACGCCCTTTTCCACTTGCGGGTTCTCCTTTTATAGGAGAGAGGTGAGGAGCTGGTTACAACAGGAGAGTTTGTTCCATCGGGGTAGTGGGAAGTTAATGCATTAGGCGGTGACAAGAGTCAGCCGTCACTCTAGCCGCCCCTGCCTCAGTATCGGACCTTGTCGTGTAATGATGAGTGGCTGGGGCCGGACCCAGCCTTGTGAGGTCTACCTTGGGCATACAGTCGCCCAAATCTTCCATCCTGGTGCCCAACTCTAGATTTTGGGAGTGTGGTGCCTTGGCCACTATGCCTTGGCCACTATGCCTTGGCCACTGAAGCCTTGGCCACTGATGCCTTGGCCACTGAAGCCTTGGCCACTGAAGCCTTGGCCACTGATGCCTTGGCCACTGATGCCTGTCATCAATATTTGTTCTACAATATGCAAGAGAATTCTCATCTAAATAAGACATGTATAGATGGTTTTGTTTTCCTCACGCATTATTACTTATCTTTAGCCTAACAAATAAGGTCTTATGCCTCTATGCAAAGCATGCAGCCTTCAATAGCTGTATGTAGCCTACAAGAAGATATTTCTTTTAATAATAGGAGTAACACTTAGAAAAAGACTTTGTAAAGCCATAGAAGAATCTCTTATGTGTAGAAATTTTAACAATGATAGTGATGATGAAAGAAATCCACATGTCCTTTTACCCTAAAGAATGGGAGATGACGAATGTAAAGATCAGTTAAATTGTAGTACGTTTGGTCAATTCAAAAGCGATTTTTCAACCATGTTGTAGAAACGGAAGAAATCCTTGAAGAGCGATCTAATTCATATGTTCATAAAAATCATCATGAAAGGTTCTAGTTAGAAAAAGGCAACACTATAGAGATTAGTTTACAGTAAATAGCCATCTATGTACCTCTAGCTATTGATAAGTACAACATCATAATAGTAATTGAGAAATACTTGATAAACCTTCGAAATTCGTGGAAATGTATGGAACTTATTTTAGTAACATAACTAGTAGGTTTCTTTCAATAAAAACTTAAAGAAGTTTTTAGACCCTCATGATTATTCGACTTTCATAGTCCGAATAGAACAGCAGACAGGAAACCATTTTGATGGTTCACCCTCTATTTATTAATTGCTATTAGAGGTGGAATAGATATTAAACCTAGATACATTACTCAACCTTGAAAAAAACTGAGTATATGTCTTTTGGTTTTACAAGGCAGCGTATCCAAAATCCTTAACATTATTCTCTATAGTTGCCCCATATGAAGCATAATTAGAATCATTTATATCACTTCTCCATTATGGATGAACTCAAGTGGTTGAAACTATGAATCAAGAATCCACTACGATGAATTCCGCAAAAGTCTACAGATCCGTGATTCTATATCAATAACTAGATTTCCACCTTTGCTTAGATGCACAAAAGAAGCTCTTCTATTGTACAACTACATGTCAAATCCTTGTTTATAGAACTTTCCAGCAGGTTGCTTTTGTCGAGTATTTTGCATATCATGTCTAAAGCCGATGCATACACCCATGTTATAATATATTATAATAAAGTAATCCATGAAGTCGTTGTTCCATGCTTGCAACTTGGTAAATTAGCTAATCTTTATAGCCATTGATCTCTTTCTCATGGCTGAATACTCCATTTTTTAAACATGAAGAACACTTTTTGCTCTTTCAAAGGTTGGTCACTTCGTGAAATGTTTTCCTCTACGTTGTTAATAATTCATGCATATGCCATCTACACAGATACTCATAGCCATTACAGGAAATAATCAACATAAGGCTCTTAAAGTTTGCTGCAGTTTCTTATTCTACATGGTAAGACAAAGTTGGTTGTTTGGATAGATTTCTACTTGTTAGAAAGCCTAAAAAGGCACACCAAACTGTATGGATTGATTCCACCAACTCTAAAATGATTATTATATAAAAGGATAAGATGATTTTCTGTGTTCATAGGCCTATTCATTTCCATTCTTCAAAAACTTTGTGTACCTGAACTTCTTCAGTCTTCAGTGATGGAAACTCTTTCCAAAGGATCACACTAATCAACAGCAATAATATTTTTAATAATGCTGGCAGTGACTTCAAAGGTCCACACACAGGAGTTCCTCATTCTAGATTTAAAAACATCAAATATTTTCAATAAATAGCTTAGGGTCACCATGGGCTCCATTTCACAATTCATATACCCAATTTACTTCCGTTTTTGTAACCCATAAGTTCCATGGCCTATTAGAAAGGGTTACCAGATAATGGCTGTTTTGAAGCCCTGTGTGCACAAGAAGCACACGCAAAGGATGATGCTTAAATCTTTCTCGATTGATCTCCCAAGAAATTAATGCTCCTTGCAATATCCCGATGTCTAATCAAACTTAAAACCAAACTGCTTATTGTAACGATCACTGATGTTACTCATTCTTTATTCTCGTTACTTCAATGCTATAGACCATCAAATTCGTTACCTGAAAGACCTGGAACCAACCATTCTGAACCAAACGTGGAAAGCAGAATAATAATAAAAACTCATTCATTCCATTCAAGGAAATTCAGTTACATCCTAATGGGCAGGAGGGGAATTACGTCGTGTTAAAAACCTTGCCAAGTTTATGCAATCCTCATTTTTCACGCCAAAATAAGGTAGATTTTAGTAGTAGGGAGCTTTTACATCATCACACATTTTCCATTAACTGGGAAATCATCCTTAACGCTTTTAAGCATGATTTGGCCATATAATCGATTGATCTTCAGGCCATATAATCTCATTCAAGCACTTTAGACATTTCAATTTTCAATTTAGATGAATGGCATCTGAATAAACCCTTTTACAACCACCTGTTCGATTTACCTGGAACAGTGTGAGCAAGGAGAATGGAATGATGTCGAATGTTTGAATTCCAGAGCCAGGATTTCCACCAGCTTTCTTCACAGGAAGCCAAGCATTACAGCCACAAAGAAGTTATAAGGTTTCATTAGATAAAATATAATCGGAAGAGAAGTGTTCATGTTTGAGGTAACAAATAAAAAATAATCACGGCCATGCAAAATACATAACCACCACTTAATTTCAGAAATACAGATTTGAAAATGAAGCTCAGAATATAATACTCAACAAGAATAATACTTCTTCAACTCTTCAACTTTATCCACAGATTACATGAAAACTATTTTTTTCTATTTATTTGGTGACCTAAATCACCGTTTTCCATTGTCAACACTCTTGGTAGCCATACTGTGCGTGCTTCACTTTCAAATGCTAAATATTCTTAGCGATCATACTGCAGCTGCTCTTTAATGTTCATATGTAAGGATTAAATTTAGTCCAGATTAAAAAATGCATACGTTTACTATGACTTAAGTCTCTTGGATCCGTGTACACTTAGTGGTATTAATCTTATAATGAACCAAAATGATATCAATTGAAATGTACTAATGACCCATCAATTTATTAGACATTTGATGATTTACTATGTGGAGGCCAATGAGAAATATTGATTCACATTTTAAGAACACATAGTTAGTGATATGTTCTAACACCTTGCTATCTATCATAAGATCCAAATACTTATGTGGGCCTCCATTGTAAATCCCTTTTATGCACTTCCCATTGAACTGGCATAACCAAACTGCCGCTGCTGTTTGGATGACCAGGCAAGAAACTCAAAAAGCAGTTTTCTTGGCCCCATATCCTTAGAAAATGACACTATTAAGAGTTGAAAACTACAGTTGTACCTTGCAAATTTGATTGCTTGGGCAAACGAATCCTCGATCTGTAGAATGGGAGCAATATATTACGGGATACGCAAACTGACCATCACTTTGCCTCACACACCTGTAAAAGAACAGTTTCCATAAACGTTTGCATGCCACAAACAGACGGTATGAACTACAAGCACACATATGCTAAAACATTCAACAAGATTTATTCACATAAAGGATGACATTTACACACACACACACACATACATACGTACATACATGCATAATACATACATACATACGTACATACATACATACATACATACATACATACACACACACACAAACACACACATACATATATTCCCATTTTTTTTGTGGGAATTGTCACTTTATTCTACTGAAAAAGAATTATGTACCAAGATATGAGGGAGGATCTTCTCCCTTTTCCCACTCAAAGGTGTTTACATCAAAAGAACAAGGGGACCACAAAGGTGCATACATCAAAAGCGCATATGATCTGCCCCTAGTTTTATATATTCTGCATGATATTCTTCCTCCGTTCTCGTTCTTGCAGCGGAAGAGCATCAATGTCTACCCTCGATTTTGCTTTCCACATTTGCCATGAGAATCTTGGAGGGGAATTTTTGTTTTTTAAAATGAGTTTGTTTCTATGCTGCTGTATATTCCAAAGCAAAAAAGAAGTACATCTATGTATCAACCACTGCATGTATCTATCATTTGAGTTGACAATAAAAAATGGAGTCTAAGTTTATGTGGCTTCTCCTTCCATATCAAGGAAAGAAATAAAGTATTCTAACAACTTTGCAAATTCGGGCAACGCCAAGGAGGACATATTTTCAGTGTAAGAGGAGTCGTCTGGCCAACGAACTCCTACCACACCATGTTCAGATAAGAATGCACCCAAAGTTTCATGCCCAATGAAAATCCTCCACATGAACAATTTCATCTTGAGATTCATGATAGATTGCCATATGCTTCGAAATCGATTAGACTATCTTTTGAAATTCCACCTTGAGTTGCATTGAAAAGAGATATTGTCATCAAGAAGGATCCCAAAATGATAAATGCTTGTTTTCTAGTCCACCATTTAATGTGCTTAGCAGAAAGAGAGTCACACCAAGGCTTATATGCATCAATGGAAAATGGAACTTGATATTGCTTCAAAAATGCCACAAGCTCAAACCATGCACTACTTCTATAAGAATGTCCAATTATATTGTTCTCCAATCAAGAAAGGGAGATCCCATGCCGCATATAACATTTGTTTGTACTAATTCCCTTATTATTGAATTATCTTGCCAGTGCTTCCATTGTATATGGTAATGGGGGTTGGAAAATTTGAATTTGAATTCAACTTTGGCTCTCACTAAAAGTGATCCACTAATCTAGGAGATATTCTCTCTAAGAATTCGTGGCTTTATCAATCCAACTAACTCCACAAGTTTAGTAGCTTTTACAAATATTCCTTCAAGTCTGTTGGGATAGATGGATGGACACTCAAAGTGATGAGTAGGTACTGCCAAATCCTTCTTAGTACCAGCCCCTTCTAGCTTCAGAGTTGATATGCCGACCCTCTTAGCTTTCCAATGACACCATAAAAGTGCCTATGTACTTTGGAAATGATGTATGAAAAGATTGAATCAAGACAGACTACTTCTAAATAGAAGGATCCAAGAAAACTTTCTATTTTTTATCATACACCTGCTGCTTGTAATGCTGAGTGCAACCAGTACAGTAGGAATTGGAATAATTCCTTTTAAAGGTATCTAATTAGCTTAGTAAGCTAATGATTCCAAGTGGAACCACTTGAAATGATCCACTATACATAGAGAAATCAATTTAGCAAATTAAACATTACCCCCAATTTTTTAGGACCTCTGTAGAGTTTGACCAGTGCGTGCTTCGACCCTCTTTTCTCCAAATTGGCTGAATGGATTTGCTTCAAATTTTGTCAGCATGTAGATAGCTTGGAGCTGATTCCAAAAAGCTATAGATCTTTGAATTTGGTGGAGAAATGAATGAGATATGAGAAGCACAAGTTGAAAGTGAGAAATGACTATAACAGAGATATCATAGATGAACAATGTGGGTATAATGTATTAATGAACAATGTTGTACAAAATCATAGGCTTGGTAATCATAGCCTTATGATAGAGATTAGTGTAGGCTACAATGTAGGCCTTACACATGAACAAAATGACAATGGAGAGCTCGGGAAATGATCACACTCACCGCGACTTTTTCAAGTGAGTTTATATAGGTGTTCCATTCAAATTTGAATTTGAATTCAACGTTTGGCTCTCTCTAAAAGTGAACCTTCATTCTAGGAGATATTCTCTCAATGTAGTTGTTACTTTCTTAACTAACAAGTCCACGACTTTTTGGCTAGGTGATACAAATATTCTCAAGTCAAAAAGAAATGACTTTTACAAAGGTAAAGAGGTAAATCTCCACTAGCAATGGTTTTCATGGAACTTCACATCTTTATGAACCTCAAGCCAAATGTGTGGGCTTGGACTTTGCACCAACAGCTCCCCCTCAAGCAAAACATTTTGGCTTGGTCTTCATCTTTAATCTTCATAAATATCCTGCAATCCAATCATTGATTTGAACCTGCAAAGTTTTGTACCATCTAATGCTTTAGTCAACAAATCTGCACATTGCATATTAGTTGATACATATGCCAGTTGAATATCCTTGCTTAATAGCTTCTCTCTCACATAATGATAGTGGACCTCTATATGCTTGGTCCTAGCATGATAAATAGGATTAGCTGCAAGGTGTAATGAACTTGTATTATCCCCAAAGATAATTGGAGATGTAGTATGCAAGCTCAATTCTGTAGACAACAATATGATCCATATGGCCTCTTGAGTAGCATTAGCCAATCCTCTATACTCTTCCCCTGTAGAAGATAAAGCAACAGTAGGTTACTTTTTTGAAGACCATGGTATTGGCTTATTACCTGCAAATGAAAGGTATCCTGAGGTACTCCTTCTATCATCTTTGCATCCTGCCCAATCTGCATCTGAATAAACTTTAATGTCCAAGTCTGATATATAAGGGAAATACAAACCATGATGTTGAGTACCCTTAAGGTACTTCAAGATCCTTTTGGAAGCCTCCAAGTGAGGTACCCTAGGCTTGTGCATAAACTGACTTAGCACACTTACTCCATAAGCAATGTCTATCCCTGTCAAGGTAGCATAATTCAAGCTTCCCACTATGCTTCGATAACCTGTAACGTCCTCAAGTACATCACCTTCATGAGCACTTAATTTTAGGTTTACTTCCATTGGAGTACTTGCAACTTTGGCATCCTTCAAATGAAACTTCTTCAACATATCCTGTATATACTTTCTCTGAGTAATGTAAATTCCAGAGTTAGTATAGACTAACTCAAGTCCAAGAAAATATTTTAGTGATCCAAGGTCACAAATTTTGAACTCCATCATCTGATTCTTGATCTGTTTGATTCCATTAGCATCATCAGCTGTAACTATGATATCATCAACATATACACATAGGTATATTACCTCTGAATTACTTCTCTTAATGAATAGAGAAGTATCTTCTTTACTCATGACAAAACCGTGGTCCTGAAGATATGTGGTCAACCTATGGTTCCATGCCCTAGGTGCCTTCTTCAATCCATAAAGAGCTTTATTCAATTTGCATACATATGATACCTTGTTTGGATCCTCATAGCCCGGAGGTTTTGACATGTACACCTCCTTTGAAATCGAGCCATTTAGAAATGCATTTTTTACATCCAACTGGTACATGTTCCAATTCTTTGATGCAACCACACTTACCAATACCCTAATGGTTGGCATTTTGGCCACAGGTGAGAAGGTTTCCTCATAGTCAATGCCTTGGGTTTGTGCAAAACCCTTAGCCACAAGTCTAGCTTTGTACCTTCTTATTGACCCATCAGAATTTCTTTTTATCTTATAGATCCATCTAGAACCAATTACCTTCATAGACTCCTTCTTTGGTACTAGTTCCCAAGTGTCACTCTCCTTGAGTGCTTCAATCTCCTCATCCATAGCTTTCTTCCATTCTGCCTTGGTCTTAGCTTCTTTAAGTGATGCTGGTTCTTCAATTGAGAAATCTTTTGCAATATAAACAGAGTGCTTAGTAACAAGAGAAGTGTCATACCCATATCTGATTGGCTTCTTGCTCTCCCTTTGTGATCTTCTGATTGTTTGATTAGATGATTCAGGTATATCTTCCAATTTCTTCATCTTCATTTTGCCTTTGGACTTCCATGCCTTGAACTCTTCAAGGTTGATGATGTCCTCATCGTCTAAATTGGTGTCTTCATTCTGAGTAGGCTCCTCCTCAGTAAGGCTTGGAAACTCCTCTTCCAAGTCATAAGGTAGCTTTACCTTCCTGCATTCACTATCAAACCAAGAGTCATTTTCATCAAAGATAACAGCTCTACTGACCATGAATCCCTTGTTTGAAGGATTGTAGAACCTGTAACCTTTCTGATTTAGATCATATCCAATGAAGATTCACTTCTCTGCCTTAGGATCTAGCTTACCTCTTATCTGAGAAGGGATATGCACATATGCTACACATCCAAAAATCTTGCAATGATCAAGTGAAGGTCTTCTACCATGCCATGCTTCATAAGGTGTCATCCCATCAAGAGATTTGGATGGCAACCTGTTTACCAAATAAGTGGCAGTAGATACACTCTCTGCCCACAAATAGTTAGGTAATTTTTTCTCATTTAACATTGACCTAGCTGTCTCAACAATCAATCTATTTCTTCTTTCACCTATCCCATTCTGCTAAGGAGTATACCTTGTGGTAATTTCTCTCTTAATTCCTCTGTCCTGCAAGAATGCATCAAAATCATTTGAGAAGTACTCACCTCCTCAATCTAACCTTAGCCTTTTTAGATTTCTCCCTGTTTGATTCTCAACAAGTGCAAGATACTTTTTAAAGAAACTGAATACTTCATCTTTGTGCTTCATAAAGTACAATACAGTCCACCTACTATAATCATCAATCAAAGATACATAATACCTTGATCCAGAGATGGAGGGATCCTTGCTTTGTCCCCATACATCTGTATGAACAAGTTCTAGGTAGTCCTCATGCATGTAGCCTTTCCTTGAGAAGGGTAACCTGTGAGACTTTCCAAACTGACAAGCACCACACTTGTAAATCATGTGTTGCTTGGATACATTAGGTATCCCAAGCACACATTGATCTCTGCATATTTGTTTCAAGGTTCTTTCACCCACATGCCCTAATCTTTTGTGCCAAATTTCAAGCTCTTATAATGTTTGATCTTTATAACTATAAAGTGCAATGTTCCTTGTATCCTCAAGTTCAAAAGTGAAAAGTCTACTCGTCTTTTCTCCTTTGGCAATTCTCTTGAACCCATGCTTGGAATCCTCCACAAATGCTCCATATTGGTTGAATCTAACCTTCAAACCCTTTTCCACAATTTGTCCAACACTCATCAAATTCTTGGTAATAGTTGGTACATATAGAACCCTACTCAATAAATTTTTGTTCCCATCAGAGGTCTTAACATTTCCAACTTTAATCACTGAGTGCTTGGTGTCATCACATGTTTGTACCTGATGCTTACCCTTTGGTTCCTCAAGGTTAGAGAGAAGAGCTACATTGCCTGCCACATGATTTGAGCATCCAGAGTCAATGTAGAAGAAATGGTCATCATTTATACCTTGTTTTGAAGTCATGTTCATGATCAGAAGAGAATCTTCTTTCTCCTCTTGATTGTGTGTATCCACCTCTTTGATATCCTCTACCTCTCTGATTCTTGAAGTTCCTAAAACACTCAACTCTAGTATGATTTGATAAACCACAAATATTGCATGGTGAGGAGTTATAAGGTTTCCCGCTACCTTGCTTACCTCCTCTGCCTCTTCCTCTTGATGATCTACCTCTCCGTGCATAGTTGGCTTGGGAGGTAGTTCCTTCATCTTCTACCTTCTTGTTCTTGCCTTTCTCTTTAGACTTATTCTTATCAGTGTATAGGGAAGGAGAGCTATTACCTCTTGATGAGTCTCCATTCTTGTTGAGCTTGGCTTCATGGGTGAATAGTTTCGCCATGAGTGTGGTAAGATCTGGAATCTACATGTCCATGTACAGGTTCATGGCAGTTGTGAAACTCTCTCATTTGTCATCTTCTTTAATACCATTGATAACTTTCCTTACAATCTGCTCCTCTTCAATTTCTTCTCTTATACTTGCCAACTGATCTCCTACATCTTTGACTTTGGTCACATACTCTGAGATAGCTTGCTTAGGTTGCTTCCTTTGAGTTTTGAATTCAATCCACAATTGATTCTTCCTTGCTCTTGTGTTGGAAGAGAAATAAGAAGACAAAGTTTCCCAAGTCTCTTTGGATGTCTTACAGTTCCTAATATGTGGAAGAAGAAAATCAGAGATTGAGTTGAGTAAATAATAACTTGCTAGTGCATCCTTGGCACACCATGTGTTGAGTCTTTCATGCTCTTCCCTTGTAGGTTGTCCTTTGCTTCTAAATATGGGAATCTCCTCATTTCCTGAGATGTATCCATAGAGGCTCCTTCCTTGTAAGTACGTCTTCATCCTTAGAGACCATGCTTGATAGTTGTTCCTATCCAGTTTATCAATGAAAGAAAGAAAACCATCTCCCATTTTACCTTAGCTAAGCTCTTATACCAGTGTTGGGATAGATGGATGGACATTCCAAGTGATGAGTAGGTACTGCCAAATCCTACTTAGTACCAGCCCCTTGTAGCTTCAAAGTTGATATGTGGACCCTCTTAGCTTTCCAATGACACCATAAAAGTGCCTATGTACTTTGGAAATGATGTATGAAAAGATTGAATCAAAACAGACTACTTCTAAATAGAAGGATCCAAGAAAATCTTCTATTTTTTATCATACACCTTCAGCTTGTAATGCTCAGTGCAACCAGTACAGTAGGAATTGGAATAATTCCTTTTAGAGGTATCTAATTAGCTTAGTAAGCTAATGATTCCAAGTGGAATCACTTGAAATGATCCACTTTACACAGAGAAATCAATTTAGCAAATTAAACATTACCCCCGATTTTTTAAGACCTCTGTAGAGTTTGACCAGTGAGTGCTTCGACGCGCTTTTCTCCAAATTGGATGAATGGATTTGCTTCAAATTTTGTCAGCATGTAGATAGCTTGGAGCTGATTCCAAAAATCTATAGATCTTTGAATTTGGTGGAGAAATGAATGAGATATGAGAAGCACAAGTTGACAGTGAGAAATGACTATAACAGAGATATCATAGATGAACAATGTGGGTATAATGTATTAATGAACAATGTTGTACAAGATCATAGGCTTGATAATCATATCCTTATGATAGAGATTAGTGTAGGCTACAATGTAGGCCTTACACATGAACAAAATGACAATGGAGAGCTCGGGAAATGATCACACTCACCGCGACTTTTTCAAGTGAGTTTATATAGATGTTCCATTCAAATTTGAATTTGAATTCAACTTTTGGCTCTCTCTAAAAGTGAACCTTCATTCTAGGAGATATTCCCTCAATGTAGTTGTTACTTTCTTAACTAACAAGCCCACGACTTTTTGGGTAGGTGATACAAATATTCTCAAGTCAAAAAGAAATGACTTTTACAAAGGTAAAGAGGTAAATCTCCACTAGCAATGGTTTTCATGGAACTTCACATCTTTATGAACCTCAAGCCAAATGTGTCGGCTTGGACTTTGCACCAACAAAGTCAATTTGACTCTTACAAATGGTAAAAAGATAGAGAGACTCATAGCAACGGTTCCCATGGGACTTTAATTATTCCACATAAGATCTTCTCATGCCTTGCTAAGTGTGGAGGCTTGGCACTTGCACCAACAGCTCCTAAGCCAAACATCTTGGCTTGGTCTTCTTCTTCAATCCTCTTGAATGTCCTGAAATCCAATCATTGCTTTAAACCTGCAAAGTTTTGTACCATCAAGTGCTTTGGTTAATAAGTCTGCACATTGCATATTGGTTGATACATATGCCAACTGAATTTCCTTAAAATAGATATCCTGAGGTACTCCTCCTATCATCTTTGCAACCTGCCCAATCTACATCTGAGTATATCTTGATGTCTAAATCTAAAGTATAAGGAAAATATAAACCTTGATTTTGAGTCCCCTTAAGGTACTTCAAAATCCTCTTGGCGCCTTCCAAGTGAGGTGCCCTAGTTATAAATTGGCTTAAGACACTTACTCCATAAGCAATATCAATCCTTTTCAATGTAGCATAGTTTAGGCTTCCCATTATGCTTTTGTATCCTGTAATATTTTCAAGCACATCACCTTCATGAGCACTTAATTTTTGGTTTACCTCCATAGGAGTGCTTGCTACCTTGGCATCCTGCAAATGAAATTTCTTCAACATGTCCTGGACATACTTCCTTTGGGTAATATAAATTCCAGAGTTAGTATAGACTAACTCAAGTCCAAGAAGATACTTTAGTGATCCTAGATCACTGATTTTGAATTCTTGCATCATTTGATTCTTGATCTTTTTGATTCCATTAGCATCATTACCTGTAAGTATGATATCATCAACATACACACATAGGTATATCACTTCTGTTGATATATTTAGGTAGTGATGTGTGTGAACACTCTAGGACCGCCGGGGCACTTTTTTCCCTCTTTAGGAGGTCTTTTTCCCCCGGCTTGTATATACGCCTATTGCCCTAATGGGCTACTTATCTTTGTACATTCTCTAGTAATACATTCAGTCTTGTGTGTTGTGCTCCAAGCTTCTTCTTCTTCCTTGTGCTGTTCGCGTGCTTCTGCAGATGTCTAACTCCAATAATTGGTATCAGAGCAGGTTGTCGCTTCTTCTAGGGCGCCGTAAACACTCCTCCATTTGCAGTCTCAGATTCGCACGAAATTTGGTGAGCATACTCAGGGTGTTTCCGAGATCAAAACAACTTCGCTCTATAGTGCCGAAATTGCGATATGAGCTCGTTTCGGCCTCCGAACGCACTATCGCAGCGATTGTGCAGGCTATTTCGTCCTTTTGTGCCAAAGGTATATACTAGTTTCTGTTCGCCAGTTTAAGCGTCTCGAAGTCTGCTACAGGTCTAGCAGAACTCGTCTCGGCAGTTCCGTTCAACTTTTTGAGATACAGTCAATTTTTTGCATCAAGGTATTTTAGTCACCGGCCATGGCTGAAAGAAGTGATGTATTCCGTATGTTGGCTGTTGAGGATAAGTTGGATGGTACCAACTACCCATTATGGGCTTATATGATGCGACATGTATTGGTTGCAAAAGGACTGTGGAGCATTGTGCAGGGTGTTGAAAGACGTCCTGTTACACCCTGCGACTACAGGTACTACAAATACAGATGCTGGAGGTGTTGGAGCTGATGAAGATGGTGTCGAAGATGATATTCCGCAGATTCCTGTTCGTGCTGCTGTCTATGTTGCACCTACTGTAGAGCAGATTCGTTGGGATGGAAGAGATTCCCAGGCACATGCATTGATAGCTTTGTCTGTCAAACGTGCCATTATTCCTCACATTCGCTCTTGAAGAACAGCAAAGGATGCTTGGGATACACTTACTACTTTGTACAAGGCTAGGAATGAGGCTCGTGTTGCTTACCTCTGAAAACAGTTGGAGAGTGAGCACATGAATGAAGGTGATTCTATGGACAGTTTTCTTACAAAGATCAAAGACCTGAAGGAACAATTGATTTCTGCTCATGAGGTTATACCAGATAGATCACTTGTGCAGACCGTTCTGAATGGTCTTCCTGATTCATATCAGAGTTTTGCCTCTACTCTTCGGTTAATGATGAAAGGCAATCTGAATGCATTGTCATTTGAGGAATTAGTCTCTGTTCTGTTGCAGGAAGATCAGTCCAGGCAGAACAGGTCCATTATGCGTGTTGCAGATCAAGCTTTCCTGGCTAGTCAGAAGGGCAAAGGAAAATGGAGCTCTTCTACTAGTAAGCAGAAATCTGCAAATGCTGCACAATCGAAGAACCAGGATAAAGATGAGAAGAAATCAGAAAAGCAGAAATTGTTCTGCTAGTACTGTAAAGGAAATGATCATATTATAAAGAACTGTCCAAAACTGGCTGCTAAAGAGGCAAAGAAGAAAGAGGCTGGAATGGTTGTTGCAGAGACCTCTACACCAAAAACAGAGTCTGCAAATCTTGTGCAGGAAGAAGAATGGGCGTTTACTACTGTCTGCAGTTTTGACCCATCTTCTCATGATCAGTGCATGTCTTCAGTAGACTCAGATGTTTGGTACTTTGACAGTGGGGCGAACAAACATATTACCTCGCAGCACAGTTTCTTCTCTTCACTCGAGCCTGCCCCTACAGGGAATACTGTCACATGCGCCAATAACTCCTCTTATCCTATTATGGGAGTTGGTAAGATAATTCTGACTACTGGTGATGGTAGTTCTTTCACTTTGTCAGATGCTTTATTTGTGCCAGGGATCAAAAAGAACCTGTTATGAGTTTCTGCATTAGCCAAGATTGGCTTGGTTGTGAAATTCGTTGATGACAGGTGTACAGTCCATGATCTCTCAAATGGCGATGTGATTATTGCTTCTGGCATTTTATGTCGTGGGCTGTATAAGCTCATAGACTATGAAAGATCTGTGAATGATTCGGCATATGAAGTTCATGATTCTCAGGCTATGTCAGATGCAAAGCTTTGGCATGCACGCTTTGGTCATCTGAATTTTGCTAGTCTGTTATGCCTCCAGAAATCTAAAATGGTTTCCTCTTTGCCCAAACTTGAGGCTCCTGGAAAACATGTTTGTGAAGGCTGTATTTTGGGCAAAATGCAGCGTTCTTCCTTTCCAAAAGATGGTTCAGTTCGGGCTACGCAGAAATTGCAGCTTGTACATAGTGATGTCTGGGGTCCTATGCAGACACCCTCTTTTGGAAATTACCTTTACTTTGTGACTTTCATTGATTATTTTTCCAGGCATGCATGGGTATATCCACTCAAAGCAAAGTCCGAAGTGTTCATGTGCTTCAAACAGTTTTTGGTTTTGGCTGAAAATCTGTCAGCATGTAAAATGGGCACCCTCCGTTCTCATCGAGGGGGGGAATATATGTCTTCAGATTTTAATGCATTTCTGGCTGAACATGGGATAAAACACCAATGTACAGTGCCATATACACCTCAACAGAATGGAGTTGCTGAACGAAAGAACAGGTCACTCATGGAGATGGCGAGGTGCATGGTCAAAAGTCAAGCTTTACCACATAGTTTCTGGCTTGAGGCTGTCATGTGTGCACCATATGTACTGACAGGTGTCCCGCTAAAGCGTTGGAGTCTATCACTCCATATGAGGCTTGGCATGACCGCAAGCCATCTGTTGCTCATCTGCGTGTTTTTGGTTGTTTGGCATATGCATTAGTGCCTGAACAACATCGCAGAAAATTGGATGATAAGGCAGTAAAATGTATTTTTGTTGGGTACAGTTCTGAAAGTAAAGGCTATCGTCTGTATCATCCACAGACTAAACGCATTCTGGTTAGCCGTGATGTTGTCTTTGTGGAAGATGCTATTCAGCCATTGCTTTCATGTACTAAGGAGACATCTGTTAGCTCCAAAGACATGTATGATACTTTGATGCCTCTTTTTACAGGTGGACAGGCTAGTGCTTGTCCTAATGAGGTAACTTCTCAGCCTTTGCAGGTTTCATATGATGATGCAGATCATTCCATTTCTGATGCAGATTTACATGATGCACTTGTTGATGAGAGAGCTGATATTGAGCAGGCAAAAACTATGCCAAAATGGTTGGTGCAGACTTTGCGTGACAGCAAATTAGATGCACCTTTGTCATATCGTACTTGTTCAGGCTCTCATAGTGCCTCCTTTGCATCGGATTGCTATGCTATGGCTGCATCTAGTCTCTGTGATGAGAATGAGCCTGTATCTTTTGATGAAGCACAAAATTCACAAAATTGGATTGCTGCTATGCAATCTGAATATGATGCTATAATGAAGAATGGTACATGGTCTTTATGTGACTTGCCTCCTGGCAAGAAGGCCATTGGCACTAAGTGGGTATACAAGCTGAAGCGTAAACCTGATGGTACAGTTGACAGGTATAAGGCTAGGCTTGTTGCAAAGGGTTATGCACAGGAAAGAGGCATTGATTTTGATGAGACCTTTGCACCTACATGCCGTATGACTACTGTTCGGAGCATTTGTGCACTTGAAGCCCATCATGGTTGGAATGTACATCAGTTGGACATTAAAACAGCATTTCTGAATGGTGACTTGCATGAAGAAGTGTATGTTTTTCAGCCTCGTGGCTTTGTGCATAAAGGGCATGAAAACCAGGTGTGCAGGTTAAAGAAGGCGCTATATGGTTTAAAGCAAGCACCACGTGCTTGGTATGAGAAGATACATGCTTATCTGATTGCACATGGTTTTGAGAACAGTCCAACTGAAAGCACCTTATATGTTAAGCGTGCTAATGATGTGCTTCTGATCATTGTTGTCTATGTAGACGACATGCTGCTCACTGGTCCTATTGAGAAGCATATTGCTGATTTCAAGGCTGATTTGCATCCCTCATTTGAGATGTCTGATTTGGGGCATTTGCATCACTATTTGAGCATTCAGTTTATGCAAGTTGATGGTGGAATGGCTTTGTGTCAAACGAAATATATTGACACATTATTGCAGCGTTTTGGCCTTGAAGACTGTAAGCCTATTTCCACTCCTATGGAGACAGGTTTACGATTGAGTCTTTACGATTGAGTCTTTACGATTGAGTCTTCATGATGTTGGAGATGCATTTGATGTTGTTCTCTATCAGCAGGCTGTTGGATGCTTGATTTACTTACGCATTACTCGGCCAGATATTCAGTTTGATGTCTCACAGATGAGCAGGTTTATGCATTGCCCAGGAGTCACGCATTGGAAGGCGGTTAAGCGCATCTTTCGCTACTTGAGTGGCAATCGGCTACTTGGGTTGTTTTATCCCAAGGGGGGATCACTACCACCAGATTTGCATGCTTTTTCTGACTCAGATTGGGCTGGTTGCTATGACACTCGTGTGTCCACCAGTGGCTTTTGCTTCATGCTTGGTAGCTCATGTATATCTTGGTTGAGCAAGAAGCCGCCTACTGTGGCCACTTCCAGTTGTGAGGCTGAGTATAGGGAAGCTTTCACAGCGACTGTTGAGTGTGTGTGGCTCCGACGCCTTATGGCTGATTTGGGTGTTGGCCAGTCTTCTGCCACCACCATCTTCACTAACAGTCAGAGCGCATTGGCAGTTGCGAGGAACCCTGTGTTCCATGCTCTCACTAAGCACATTGAGGTGCATTATCACTATGTCAGGGAGAGGTTCTCTGCTGGGGAGATCAGCTTGGCATATGTCTTGTGTGTTGTGCTCCAAGCTTCTTCTTCTTCCTTGTGCTGTTCGCGTGCTTCTGCAGACGTCTAACTCCAACAACTTCTGAATTACTTCTCTTAATAAAGAGAGAAGTATCTCCTCTATTCATGATGAATCCTTGATCTTGAAGGTATGTAGTCAACCTATGGTTCCATGCCGCCCAAGGTGCCTGCTTCAATCCATAAAGAGCTTTGTTCAGTTTGCACACATATGTTACCGTGCTTGGGTCCTCATAGATAGGAGGTTGAGACATGTACACCTCCTCTGAAATCCAGCCATTTAAGAATGCATTTTTTACATACAATTGGTACATGTTCCAATTCTTTGATGCAGCTTCACTTACCAATACCCTGATGGTTGGCATTTTGGCCACAGGTGAGAAGGTTTCTTCATAATCAATTCCTTTGGTTTGTGCAAAACCCTTAGCCACACGTCTAGCCTTGTACCTTCTTATTGATCCATCAAAATTTCTCTTAATCTTGTAGATCCATCTAGAAACAATTACCTTCATAGGCTCCTTCTTTGGCACTAGCTTCCAAGTATCATTCTCCTTGAGTGCTTCAATTTCTTCATCCATAGCTTCCTTCCATTCTGCCTTGGTCTTTGCCTCTTCATATGATGATGGCTCTTCAAATGACAAGTCTTTTGCAAGATAAACAAAATGCTTAGTAACTAAAGAAGTTTCATACCCATATCTGATTGGCTTCTTGCTTTCCCTTTGTGATCTTCTGATTGCTTGGTTGGATAATTCATGTATATCCTCCAACTTCTTCATCTTGACTTTGCCTTTGGATTTTCATGTCTTGAATTCTTCTAGGTTGATGATGTCCTCATCATCTGATTGGATGTCTCTTCAATCTGATTCGGCTCCTCCTTGGTGAGGCTTGGAAACTCCTCTTCCAAGTCATAAGGCAACTTTACTTTCCTGCATTCACTTTCAAACCAAGAATCATTCTCATTAAAGACAACATCTCTACTAACCATAAATCCTTTGTTGGAAGGATTGTAAAACCTGTATCCTCTCTGATTCAAGTCATACCCTATGAAGATACACTTTTCTGCCTTAGGGTCTAGCTTACCTCTGATTTGAGATGGTATATGCACATAAGCAACACATCCAAAGATCCTGCAATGATCACGTGAAGGTCTTCTACCATGCCATGCTTCATATGGGGTCATCCCATCAAGAGAATTGAATGGCAACCTGTTCACAAGATAAGTGGCAGTAGATACACTTTCTGCCCACAAGTAATTTGGTATTTTTTTCTCATTTAACATTGACCTAGCTGTTTCAACAATTAGTCTATTTCTCCTCTCTGCCACCCCATTCTGCTCAGGGGTATACCTTGTTGTAATTTCTCTTTTGATTCCTCTATCCTACAAGAATGCATCAAACTCATTTGACAAGTACTCACCTCCTCCATCCGACCTTAGTCTTTTTAGACTTCTTCCTGTTTGGTTCTCAACAAGTGCAAGATACTTTTTAAAGCAACTGAATGCTTCATCTTTGTGTTTCATAAAATATAAGATAGTCCACCTACTGAAATCATCAATGAAAGATACATAATACCTTGATCCAGAAATTGAGGGATCCTTACTTGGTCCCCATACATTTGTATGGACAAGCTCTAGGTAATCCTCATGCATGTAGCCTTTCTTTGAGAAGGGTAACTTGTGAGATTTTCCAAACTGACAAGCACCACATTTATAGATCATGTGTTGCTTGGATACATTGGGTATCCCAAGTACACATTGATCTCTACATATTTGCTTTAAAGTTCTCTCACCAATATGTCCTAATCTCTTATGCCAAATTTCAAGCTCTGATAATGTTTGATCTTTATAACTATAAAGTGCAATATTCCTTGTATCTTCAAGTTCAAAAGTGAATAATCTACCTGTCTTTTCTCCTTTGGCAATTCTCTTGAATCCATGTTGGGTTCTTCCATAAATGCTCCATATTTGTTGAATCTGACCTACAAACCCTTTTCCACAATTTGTCCAACACTCATCAAGTTTGTGGTAATTGTAGGTACATATAGAACCATGTTCAACATATTTTTATTTCCATCAGAGGTTTTAACATTTCCTACCTTTACCACTGAGTGTTTGGTATCATCACCTGTTTGTACCTGATGCTTACCCTTAGGTTCCTCAAGATCAGAGAAAAGAGCTACATTGCCTGCCACATGGTTTGAGCATCCTCAATCAATGTAGAAGAGATGTTCATCATTCATACCTTCCTTTTTGAAGTCATGTTCATAATCAGAAGGGAATCCTCTTGTTCCTATGTATAATTGTTGTAGTCTTTCCTTGACTTGTAGCCTCCTTGGTAGTTGTTATTGTAGTTGTTGTTGTAGTTGTTATTGTAGCCTTGATGATGGTTGAATCTTCCTCTTGATTATGTATATCCACCTATTTGGAAACCTCTACCTCTCTGGTTCTTGAAGTTCTTGTAATACTCATCTGTAGTGTGATTTGAAAAACTACAAATATTACATGGTGAGGAGTTATAAGGTCTCCCCCTACCTTGCTTACCTCCTCTGCCCCTTCCTCTTTAGTTTCTACCTCTCCCTGCATAGTTGGCTTGAGAGGTTGTACCTTCATCTTCAATCTTCTTATTTTTTCCTTTCTCTTTAGGCTAGCTTTTATCTGTGTATAGGGAAGAAGAGTTATTACCTCTTGATGAATCTCCATTTTTGTTGAGCTTGGCTTCATGGGTAAAGAGTTTCCCATGAGTGTGGTAAGATCTGGAATCTGCATGTCCATGTACAAGTCCATGGCAGTTGTGAAGCTCTCCCATTTGTCATATGCCTTAATGCCATTGATTACTTATCTCACAATCAGCTACTCTTCAATCTCTTCTCCTATGCTTGCCAATTGCTCAGCTACATCCTTGACTTTGGTCACATACTCTGAGATGCCTTGCTTGGGTTGCTTCCTTTGAGTGCTAAACTCACCACAACTGGTTCTTCCTAGTCCTTATGTTAGAAGAAAAATATGAAGACAATGTTTCCCAAGTTTCTTGGGATGTCTTATAGTTCTTAATGTGTGGAAGAAGGAAATCAGAGATTGAGTTAAGTAAGTACGACCTTGCTAATGAATCTTTGGTACACCATGAGTTGAGTCTTTCATGATCCTCTCTTGTAGGTTGTCCTTTGCTTCTGAAAATGGGCATCTCCTCATCTCCTGAGATATATCCATAGAGACTCCTTCCTTGCAAGTATGTCTTTATCCTCAATGACCATACTTGATAGTTTCTCCTGTCCAATTTATCAATGAAAGAAGGAAAACCATCTCCCATTTTACCTTAGTTTTGCTCCATACCACTGTTGGGAAAGATGGATGGATACTCTAGAAAATGAGTAGGTACTTCTAATCCCTTCTTTGTGCAAGCCCCTTGTTGTTTCAGAGTTGTGTTGTAGGCCCTCTTAGCTTTCCAATGACACTAAACAAGTGCCTATGTACTTTGGAAATGATGCAAGTAATGTTTGATACAAAACAGACTACTTCCGAATTCAAGAATCAATGAAAACTTTCTATTTTGGTTCACACACCTGCTACTTGTTAAGCTCAGTGCTTCCAGTACAGTAGGAATTAGAAAAATTCCTTTTGGAGATATTAAATTAGCTTAATAAGCTAATGATTCCAAGTGGAATCACTTGAAATGATTGACTATGCACAGAGCAATCAATTTAGCAAGTATAGCATTACCTTCGATTTTTTAGGACCTCTGCAGAGATTGACCAGTGATCAGTTCGACGCCCTTTTCTCCCAATCCGCTGAATGGAATTGTCTTCAAAACTTAGAGCTGATTCTAATGAGCTATAGAACCTTGAAAATGGCGAAGGAATGACTGAGATATGAGCAATACAAAATGACTGTTCTGAGTGACTATGACAGAGAGACCATAGATGAGAGAATTGATCTATTGTATTATAAGACAATGTTGTACATGATCATTGGCATCATAATCAATGCTCAATGATCATGAGTATTGTAGGCTATTAAGTGAGCCTCACGATCAACAAGAACTCGGGATTGAAGTGATCTCTACCGCGAGTTTTTACATTCATCTTTTATAGATGTTCTATTCAAAATTTGAATTTGAATTCAACTTTGGCTCTCACTAAAAGTGATCCACTAATCTAGGAGATATTCTCTCTAAGAATTCGTGGCTTTATCAATCCAACTAACTCCACAAGTTTAGTAGCTTTTACAAATATTCCTTCAAGTCAATTTGACTCTTACAAATGGTAAAAAGATAGAGAGACTCATAGCAATGGTTCCCATGGGACTTCAATTATTCCACATAAGATCTTCTCATGCCTTGCCAAGTGTGTAGGCTTGGCACTTGCACCAACACCACCGTCCATTTCAGCAAAGCTATTGAACCTTTGAAGCTTCCAATTATAGTGTTTAAGAGGGAGAATGCAATAGAACATGCAAAAAAGATTTGTTGGAGCTATCAATTTTCCAAATGTCTTTGTAATAAGCATATGCATGCTCAATGAATCTCTAAAAAATATAATTCCATAGGGAGTGACATATGAGCACACTATCATCATGAAGGAATCTCCTTTTCCTAAAGCCTCTTTATTAGCACCTACATCTTTTAGGCCAAAACACCCTATCGGGATCATCTCTCCTCCACATAGTCCTTCATCTCACCCACCCTCACCTTGCCCAATGATCGCATTGTGAAAGTACACCCATCCATCTCACACCCAGGTGTTACTTTACCACTCCATCATGTTCCTCGACACCTATCTCTACATTACCACTTAGCATTGACACTCGGCACCTCCTACCTTACTTGCAGTACCACCAAAGTTCGATAAAACACTTACCCCTATCCCAAAAGTTTACCTTGGCATACCCATAAGCTCCACTTCAAAATCCGCATCCATGGGGACCATATCTCCAAACAACCTGCAGCTACTTCCCTTATTAGAGTGATGGGAAAAGGACATTTGGCCATGCATCCCCGAAGCATTGAAGGATTGATTTCAGATTGAAGTAGTCGTTGTCTTATTTCGAATAGTCCTTGAGAGGATGGAAGAAGACAGACAAAACCTTATAGATTTGGATGTGTAGGCAAGGCAACACGTCCGAATGGTATCATCAGAATTCTTGCACTCTGCTCTGGTCACCATGGAAATGAATATAAAGGTGAAGATGCTAGCACGAGAGGCAATTCATTCCATTGCAAATGTTCATATAAGAAGGTTGGAGGACGAACTCGAAGCAGCAAAAGCTGAAGTAGAAGAATTAAGGAAAGAGAACACGGATTTGCAAAGGCTCCAAGATTCATACAGATTGAGATTTGATTTTTTAGCTCTTTGATTTCTAGAGATCATGAAGAAGAAAACACTCAAATGCAAATGCAAGGGAAAGAGCCTACCAAAGACCTAGAGCTTTCAATCTTCATTATCATTTCCACATAGTGTTTTAGCTCGTTTTTCTAGCAAAGTGTCTTAGATATTTTGCCTTTTATAAACTTTTTATTTGCAATCCTTTTGAAATAGAGCTATCTCCACAAATCTCTTTGTATCTCCCTATCCCTCCCCTATCTCTGCATAACCCTTGTCACTTTGTATGCCCTGAATCTAAGGAATCTCTCTCTCTGGACAGAGAAACTATATTGGTGAGAAATCTATAGACAACAATTTCTTTTTTTCTGTGTGATGGAGACATAAGCAAAGGCAAAGATGATACAGGCGAGAAAACAACAAAAACATGCAAGAGAAGGAAGGCAACTATGGCAAGCTGAACTTGGAGACCTCCTCTCTAGGCAACCAACCTCCTTGTAAGCTTGTCCCTTAGGCGATCTCCTAGAGTGACCTCCTCCCCTAGGCGGCACAACCCTGGGAAACTCCTAGGTGACCTCCTCCCCTAGGCGGCACAACCTTGGCCGACCTCCTTCCCTAGGAGACCCTTAGAGTGGGCACCTCCCTTCCTAGGTATAGGTGAGGAAACAACAGAAACCTGCAAAACAAGGAAGGGAACCATAACAAAATGAACTTGTAACCTCCTCTTGAGGCAAGCTCCTACAATAGGCGACAACATGGTCAAAGAAAGGCAAGGCAACATCCTTGCACTAGCGGAAAGCGAACAAAAGATGGGATCCAAGCTGTTATGAACCTAGCAATAGTATAACTTCCTAGGAAAGGATACTCCAAGAATAACTGCTTAATCTTGGCCACCACTCCTTTACTAAGTTTGGCAGCCCTGTTCATTTCTAATGTCTAGATTCCTCCCAAAATATCTATAGCTCCCCTTGTCTATAACAGAGTATAACTTCCTAGGAAAGGACACCGCAAGAAACTTCCTAATCTTGGCCACCTCTCCTTTATTGAGTTTGGAAGCCTTACTCATTCCTAATGTGTGGATTCTTCCCAAAATATCTATAGCTCCCCTTGTCTATAAAGGAGACACCCAAGGGTGGGATAGATATAGATATAGAAGGATAGAGATAGAGATACATAGAGAGAGATATAGAGAGTTTATATCATCTTCCTACACACTTTGTTAGGTCTACTTCTACTGTGGGAGACCACCCCAATAAGGGGAACCACCTAGGAAAACCATCCACAAAGGGGGGTCACCTAGGGTGACCAGCCACGAAACAGGGTCACCTAGAGAAACCACCCCTTGAGGGAGGTCCCCTTGGGAGACCAACCCATTGGGGAGGTCCACTTTGGCAACCAGCCCATTGGAGAGGCCACCTAGCACGTCCTTGGGGGTGTGTTCCCTTATGAACGCCATCCCTTGGGGTGCCACCCAAAGTACCTACCACATCAATGCAAGTAGCGACCATAAAGTCAAAGGAGATGCATAGAATTCAAAAATGGCCTAAAGGAAATAAATGAACATTACATTACTTATGAGCTTTGTGAGACCAAAAACAAAGTGTGGGGACTAACTATGGAATTTATGCTAAAACTTGGTGAAATAAAGTTGTAAAAACCAGAAGTACGAAAATCCCCACATCAAGTCTTGATACCATCCATGATGCGAGGAGATACTTTGACCTAGAGGGAGGTTTTCCTAATGGTTAAAAACAAAAGGAACTCTATGTACATTTGAAATGACTACGAATGATATGCTTTTACCTAGATATGTTGACCGAAGGTAACCATCTAGGGTAGACAACTTCACTCCACCTTAGGGAAATACTTTGAGTATATTGAAAATCCATCTACTTTGGAGAGAGTTTGCTAGGTAGAGGTGGAATCTGATAGGGAAGCACCAAGGAGTTGTTTACAATGTAATTAGGTCTCAATTGATTATCATGTAACTTCTTGGGCACTTCTTGGGTGTTGCCCAACCTTTGTACGGCATCCCTTCTTATTTCTTCAAAAGTCATAAGCATGCTTTTAATTGGCTCCTCTCTCTCTCTCTCTCTCTCTCTCTCTCTCTCTCTCTCTCTCTCTCTCTCTCTCTCTCTCTCTCTCTCTCTCTCTCTCTCTCTCTCTCTCTCTCTCTCTCTCTCTCTCTCTCTCTCTCTCTCTCTCTCTCTCTCTCTCTCTCTCTCTCTCTCTCTCTCTCTCTCTCTCTCTCTCTCTCTCTCTCTCTCTCTCTCTCTCTCTCTCTCTCTCTCTCTCTCTCTCATTGGATACCCTCACCGCCGACTTCTCCTCGATCCTCCACACATCCGCTACTATCAGCTTCCCATACACCACCCTCAGCACCGCACATCCGACACGGCTGGGGCATACACCCAAGAATAGATGGTACGATGAGGAGTGTAGACGACTATACCGACATCTCAGAGCACAGAGTATTTTGGGATCCATCACAAAGAGGGAGGCACGATGACAGATGCGAGCCCTCACACGCCGAAAGCAGCCAGCTTTCGAGGAGAGACAGGAGGCAGAGCTGTTTGACCTTCTCATGAGTAGGGATTGCACCACTGCGTGGAGGGCCCTACGCGAGCCACGCCCACCTACACCCATAGGAGATCCTCAGACTTTGCACACCTACGCCCAAAGGTTATATGATGTCCCGGGACAGTCGCCATTGCCGATCCCTCCCACACCGCTTCCTGTGATATCCACCCTATTCACGGCAGGCATGGTACGACAGGCCATCCATAGGCTACAGCATGGCCGTTTAGCAGACCACACAGGACTATAGGGCGAGCACTTCATATACGCAGTCGATGTAGTTTCCCACCCGATCGCCCATCTCTTCAATCGTGCTTTGGATTAGGGATTACCTGACTCATATACTATGCATACCATTGCTCCTATCCATAAGTCCGGCGATATGATAGACCTAGGGAACTACAGGACTATTATGATAGGCCACATCCTGGCCAAGATCTATGGGGCAATACTAGAGGTAGAGCTCAGTACGCACGCTGAGGGAGCTGGGATCAGAGCACCTGGTTAGCAGGCTTCCGTCGCAATTTTTCCACTATCGACCATATCTTCGCACTTCGTTGCTTGATTGAGAGCGCGAAGGAGAGGAAGCGGAGACTATACTGTTGCTTTGTGGATTTCCGCAAAGCCTTCGACATGGTCCCTTGAGAGAGACTACTACGGAGACTCCAGGAATTACAGATACCATAAGACATGCTATGGGCCATCCATGCTTTGTATGCACGAGTCACAGGCAGGGTGCACTGCCCCGGCGGCCTATCAGACAGCCTTGTTAGCACCATTCGTGTGAAACAAGGTTGCCCTCTCTAACCCACTCTCTTTGGTCTCTACATCGACGAGATCACGAACTATATACAGCGAGTAGGAGGGCTAGGAGGAGACCTCAGAGGTACGTCAATACACATACTATTATATGCTGATGACATTTTCCTTCTTTAAGAGTCACAGGAGGGGCTACAGTCACATTTACATGCACTCGATACCTTCTGCATGGAGAGAGGACTCACAGTGAACCTTGGCAAGACCAAGGTCACGATCTTCCATACCTCCAGGACAGTACGCCATCGCGCCTCTTTCACCGCAGCCGTAGGACAGATAGAGGTAGTGGACTCCTATGTCTACTTAGGTGTCACCTTCTCGGGAAGCACACGGGTATTCTCCATGGCACAGGCAGCGAGAGATAGATTGACGCAAGGCTATGCGGCACTTGCAGGATTGGAGAGACCCTTCTTTCAGGCACATTTTCAAGAGCCCCGGACTAAGGGGTGGCTCTTTGATACTCTGGTAACACCCGCATTGATATACGCAGCGGCAGTATGGGCACCAAGGATCACGGAGGCGATGTGGATGCGGATTGAGAGGACCCAGTTCACCATGATCTCATGCTTGCTCTGCAGCAAGCCCTCCGTTCCACACGACATTATACGAGCTTAGCTTGCCATGCCACCGATGCTAGTGGAGGCCTTTATTCTGAGAGTCAGAGAGCTCCCCACCAGCCGACTCACCAGGCTTGCATTTGAGAGCTCTAGACATTTGGCAGAGATAGGGCATGAGAGAGTATGGTATGCGCAGACCTACCGATGGTTAGCAAACCATGGCATGAGCATTACCGATCTCCCCCCTTTTCAGTATGACCTCTCTTCCCCCTACATTACCCTCTCTCGTTCGGAGAGGAACAGGATCATCCGTCAGGACCTACTACAGATACACGTCAGGGAGACATGGATAGAACCACGCGAGCCTCTTCCCACAAAGAGGCAACACTACAGAGAGCACTTCCTGACTGTGATAGCCGATGGTTTCATCCCGAGACCACGATACATGGATACGTACATGGCTCCAGCAGAGAGAGTGGCCATTGGGAAGCTCAGAGTATCATCACACCAGCTCGAGATTGAGGTTTGGCGAGCGACACATACCCCCCAGGGACGAGAGATTATGTAGGATATGCCGAGAGGAGATGGAGGACGAGGAGCACTACACATGTAGATGCGAGGCATACGAGGACATAAGAGACCGCTACCCACAGCTCTTCAGGGGGCCCAGAGAGATCAGGGCTTTATTGGAGACGGAGGACCAGCGCCCTCTAGGTCGCTTCCTAGTAGAGCTCCAGCGCCGCCGTGCGTCACTTCTCCGGCAGCGGATGGACATACACCTGGCCCCCCAGACTTCTATTATAGATTTTTTCAGACCCACAGCCACCCGAGGACCTAGCTCGACGCAAGGTGTCACATTACAGAGAGTAGAGGAGCTTAGATGACACCGTCGATAATCGAGACCCCCACTCCGGAGAGCCCGTCCCCACCAGAGAGAGATTCAGGCGATTCAAGCATGCCATGACATGGAGATACGGAGACGTCGGCAGGGCACCCCTGTGGATCTCGATGTGCAGAGCATTTTGAGGATCTCCACGATGCCTTACCCACCGATGCATTATATCTTACACCCACTCCAGGCACTTCGAGCGTTATGACACCACAGAGCCTCCCCTCCCTATGCATATCATATTTGTACATCACCTATTGAGCATATAGAGTGCATATCCATAGCACCCCATACCCTTGATGTCAGCTATTATCCACTCCTTTTGTACCCACACTTTATTTTCCTTTTTCCTTTTGGGATCACAGTGCATTGTTGGGAAAGATGGATGGATGCTCCAAGAGATTGAGTAGGTACTTCCAAATCCTGTTTTGTACCAGCCCTTTTGATGCTTTAGAGTAGACCTCCTTAGCTTTCAAATGACACCATAAAATGACCTATGTACTTTGGAAGTGATGTGTGTAATGATTGAATCAAAAAAGATGACTTTGAAACTCAAAATCTCAAGAAAACCTTTTATTTATGTCTTGACACCTTCTCGATCTTTTGCTCACTATGACCAGCACAGTGGGAATTGGAAAAATTCCTTTTAGGGGTATCTAATTAGCTTAGAAAGCTAATTATTCCAAGTGGAATGATGTAAAAAGATAAACTATGCTAAGAGAAATCAATTTAGCAAGTAAAGCTATACCCCCGATTTTTTAGGACTGTAGCAGACATTGACCAGTGATCACCTCGACACCAATTTCTCTGCAATGGCTGAATAGAATCTTCTCAAATTGCGATAGCATGTAGATAACTTCAAGTTGAATCCAACAAGCTTTAGATCATTGAATTTGGTGAAGAATTGACCGAGATATGCACTTCACAAGTTGACAGACTTTCAAGGAGTATAACAGAGAACTCAGAAATAACTAATGAGAATGTATGTATTAATGAACACTTGTATACAAATCCATTGGCATGAATGTCATTGTCTAATGGTGTAGATAGGTGTGGGCTATAGTGTAGGCCTCACACACACTCAGAATCAGTAATGAGAAGCTCGGGAATGATGAGTTCTACCCGCGACTTTTCCATGACCATTTTTATAGAGTGTGAGTAAAAATTTGAATTCAAATTCAAACTCTTGGCTCCCTATGATCAAGCTCCTATATCATAGGAGATATTCCTTCAATCAAACAGCTAACTTTTTCCACGAATCCTTTTGGTAGGTGTTTACAAAAGATTCCAAGTCAATTTGACTTTTACAAAGAGATAAAGTGGTAATAAATCACTAGCAATAGTTCCTATGCTTCTCCATATGTATATGGACTTCAATGCATCCATCAAGCCAAATGTGTAGGCTTTTGAATTACACCAACAGCTCCTTCTCAAGCCAAACATTTTGGCTTGGTCTTCATCTTCAATCTTCATGTATATCCTGCAATCCAATCATTGCTTTAAATCTGCAATGTTTGGTTCCATCCAAAGCTTTAGTCAACAAATCTGCACATTGCATGTTGGTTGATACATAGGTTAGTTGAATGTCCTTGCTTAACAACTTTTCTCTCACATAATGATAATGGACCTCTATATGTTTGGTCCTAGCATGATAGATAGGATTAGCTTCAAGGTGAAGAGAACTTGTATGATCTCCAAAGATTATTGGAGACCTAGTATATAGACCCAATTCTATATACAAAAGCTTAATCCAAATGGCTTCTTGTGTGGCATTAGCCAGTCCTCTATACTCTGCCTCTGTAGAAGACAAAGCAACAGTAGGTTGCTTCTTTGAAGACCATGAAATTGGTTTATCACCTGTAAAAGAAATGTATCCAGAAGTGCTCCTCCTATCATCCTTGCATCCTGCCCAATCTGCATCTGAATAGATCTTGATATCAATGTCAGATATGTAACGGAAATACAAACCATGATTTTGTGTACCTTTGAGATACTTCATGATTCTCTTTGCAGCCTCTAAGTGAGGTATCCTTGGCTTGTGCATAAACTGACTTAGCACACTAACTCCATATGCAATATCTATCCTTGTTAAGGTGGCATAGTTCAAGCTACCCACCATACTTTGATAACCTGTAATGTCATTGACTTCATCACCTTCATGGGCACTTAGTTTTAGGTTTAATACCATTGGAGTGCTTGCTACTTTGGCATCCTGCAATTGAAACTTCTTCAACATATCCTGTATGTATTTTTTCTGAGTAATGTATATTCCAGAGTTAGTATAGACTAACTCAAGTCCAAGAAAATACTTCAATAGACCAAGATCATTGATCTTGAACTCCTTCATGATCTGGCTCTTGATTTGTCTGATTCCATTGACATCATTACCTGTAAGTATGATGTCATCAACATAAACACATAGGTATATTACCTCTGAATTACTTCTCTTGATGAATAGAGAAGTATCTGCCTTGCTCATAGTTAGGTAATTTTTTCTCATTCAACATAGACCTAGCTGTCTCAACAATCAACCTATTTCTTCTCTCAGCTACCCCATTTTGTTCAGGAGAATACCTTGTGGTTATTTCTCTTTTGATGCCTATGTCCTGCAAGAAGTTTTCAAACTCATTGGAGAAGTATTCACCTCCTCCATTTGACCTTAGCCTCTTCAAATTCTTTCGTGTCTGATTTTCAACAAGTGCAAGATATTTTTTAAAGCAATTAAACACCTCATCCTTGTGCTTCATGAAGTACAATACAGTCAACCTGCTATAATCATCAATAAAAGATACATAGTACCTTGATCCTCAGACTGAGGGATCTTTGCTTGGTCACCATACATCTGTATGGACAAGTTTTAGGTAGTCTTCATGCATGTAGCCTTTCTTTGAGAAGGGTAACCTGTGAGACTTCCCAAATTGACAAGCACTACATTTATATATCATGTGTTGTTTTGAAACATTGGGTATTCCAATTACACATTGATCCCTGCATATCTGCTTCAAAGTTCTTTCTCCTACATGTCCTAATCTTTTGTGCCAAATCTCAAGCTCTGAAAGTGTTTGATCCTTATAACTATATAGTGCAATATTCTTTGTATCTTCTAGCTCAAAAGTGAAAAGTCTACCTGATTTTTCTCCTTTAGCAATCCTCTTGAACCCATGCCTTGGATCCTCCACAAATGCTCCATATTGATTGAATCTAACCTGCAAACCTTTCTCCACAATCTGTCCAACACTCATCAAATTTTTGGTAATGGCTGGTACATAGACTACCCTACTCAACAAGTTCTGATTTCCATCACAAGTCTTAACATTTCCAACTTTAACTACTGAGTGCTTGGTGTCATCACCTCTTTGGACTTGATGCTTAGCTTTTGGTTCCTCAAGATCAGAGAGTAGTGCTACATTGCAAGCCACATGATTTGAGCATCCTGAGTCAATGTAGAATAGGTGATCATCATTTGTACCTGATTTTGAAGTCATGTTCATGATCAGAAGAGAGTCATCCTGCTCCTCTGTGTAGTTGTTGTAGTCCTTTCTGGATTTGAATCCTCCTTGGTAGTTGCCATTGTAATTATTGTTGTAATTGTTGTTGTAACCTTGGTGATGGTTGAATCTTCCTCTTGACTGGGAATATCCACCTCTTTGGTATCCTCTTCCTCTCTGATTCTTGTAATTCCTGAAACACTCATCTGTAGTATGGTTTGATAAACCACAAATGTTGCATGGTGAGGAGTTATAGGATCTCCCCCTAGTTTGCTTACCTCCTCTTCCCCTTCCTCTTGATGATCTACCTCTCCCTGCATAGTTGGCTTGGGAGGTAGAGCCTTCATCTTCCAATTTCTTGCTCTTGCCTTTATCTTTAGACTTTTTATCAGTATATAGGGCAGAAGAGTTATTACCTTTGGATGTATCTCCATTCTTGTTGAGCTTTGCTTCATGAGTAAACAATTGTCCCATGAGAGTTGTAAGATCTGGAATTTGCATGTCCATGTAAAGGTCCATGGCAGTGGTGAAGCTTTCCCATTTGTCATAAGCCTTGATCCCATGGATCACTTGCCTTACAATCTTCTCTTCTTCAATCTCTTCTCCTATGCTTGCTAATTGATATGCTACATCTTTGATCTTGGTCACAAATTCTGAAACAGCTTGCTAAGGTTGCTTCCTTAATGTTATGAATTCAATCCACAACTGATTTTTCCTAGCCCTTGTGTTGGAGGAAAAATAAGATGACAAGGTTTCCCAAGTCTCTTGGGATGTTTTACAATTTCTAATATGTGGCAAAAGAAAATCAGAGATGGAGTTGAGTAAATAAGACCTTCCCAATGCATCCTTAGCACACCATGTGTTCAGTTTTTCATGTTCTTCCTTTGTTGGTAATCCCCTTGTTTTGAATGAGGGCACTTCCTCATCTCCTTAGATGTATCCATAAAGACTCCTTCCTTGTAGATAAGTCTTCATCCTCAGAGACCATGCCTGATAGTTGTTCCTGTCCAATTTATCAATAAATGAAGGAAAACCATCTCCCATTTTACCTTAGTTTGCTCTGATACCACTGTTGGGAAAGATGGATGGATGCTCCAAGAGATTGAGTAGATACTGCCGAATTCTGCTTTGTACCAGCCCTCTGATGCTTTAGAGTTGATAAGTAGACCTCCTTAGCTTTCAAATGACACCATAAAATGGCCTATGTACTTTGGAAGTGATGTGTGTAATGATTGAATCAAAACAGATAACTTTGAAACTCAAAATCTCAAGAAAACCTTCTATTTATGTCTTGACACCTGCTTGATCTTTTGCTCAGTATGACCAGCATAGTAGGAATTGGAAAAATTCCTTTTAGGGGTATCTAATTAGCTTAGCAAGCTAACTATTCCAAGTGGAATGATGTAAAAAGATAAACTATGCTAAGAGAAATCAATTTAGCAAGTAAAGCTATACCCCCGATTTTTTAGGACTGTAGCAGACATTGACCAGTGATAACCTCGACGCGAATTTCTCTGCAATGGCTGAATAGAATCTTCTCAAATTTTGACAGCATGTAGATAACTTCAAGCTGAATCCAAGAAGCTTTAGATCATTGAATTTGGTCAAGAATTGACCGAGATATGCACTTCAGAAGTTGACAGACTTTCAAGGAGTATAAGAGAGAACTGAGAAATAACTAATGAGAATGTATGTATTAATGAACACTTGTATACAAATCCATTGGCATGAATGTCATTGCCTAATGGTGTAGATAGGTGTGGGCTATAGTGTAGGCCTCACACACACTCAGAATCAGTAATGAGAAGCTTGGGAATGTTGAGTTCTACACGCGACTTTTCCATGACCATTTTTATAGAGTGCGAGTAAAAATTTGAATTCAAATTCAAACTCTTGGCTCCCTATGATCAAGCTCCTATATCCTAGGAAATATTCCTTCAATCAAACAGCTAACTTTTTCCACGAATCCTTTAACTTTTTCCACGAATCCTTTTGGTAGGTGTTTACAAAAGATTCCAAGTCAATTTGACTTTTACAAAGAGATAAAGTGGTAATAAATCACTAGCAATAGTTCCTATGCTTCTCCATATGTATATGGACTTCAATGCATCCATCAAGCCAAATGTGTAGGCTTGTGAATTACACCAACATGGATTGGATCATACTGATGTATATGTTTTGTCTCATAGGCCGATTTCGGTCTCTAATAGAGGTTAAAATCTCTCTCTCTCTCTCTCTTAGCTTTGTGTAGCGATATACCTTTTACTTCATTTTATCTTCCACACAGGGTTACTACACTTGTACATGGTTTTTGTCTCATAGGCCAAGTTTGGCCTCCAGAAGACGTTAATATGACTTTCTTTCTTTCTTTCTCTCTCTCTCTCTCTCTCTCTCTCTCTCTCTCTCTCTCTCTCTCTCTCTCTCTCTCTCTCTCTCTCTCTCTCTCTCTCTCTCTCTCTCTCTCTCTCTCTCTCTCTCTCTCTCTCTCTCTCTCTCTCTCTCTCTCTCTCTCTCTCTCTCTCTCTCTCTCTCTCTCTCTCTCTCTCTCTCAGGAGGCACCACTTAGAGGAGAAGTGTGGAACTGCAACGGGGCACTCTGGACACGGCCAGACAGACTCGAGGAGATCTTGAAGTCACATGACTTTGCTTGCATCACTGAGACCCATGAGAGCCCAGAGAGAGGTCTACCACTCATTGCAGGTTTTCATTGGGAATCTTCATTCAGGACCACGACGAGACAGAGTACAGCGCGAGGATCGGGAGGAGTGGCCATCATATTTCGACAGGAGATACAGAGCCGGATCCATATTATAGGTAGAGATGAGGAGGCACGATACATGTGGGTTCGCATGGAGATAGCACAGGGGAGGTGGATTTACATTGCTATATGCTACTTCCCACCAGGCGGGTCTCGATACGCAGGACAGGATCTTGGGTGACCGACCAGAGACAGAGACTCACCATACACAGCGCTTTCAGAGGAGATACTACATTACAGCACACTAGGTGAAGTCTTCCTTATGGGGGACTTCAATGGCCGCACTCAGTCACATCAGTGCGAGGCATATGACATGGATCACCCACATCTCATGAGGGCCAGAGACCCGGATGAGATGAGCACCAGTAGAGTATCGGCAGATATGGGTCAGGACACCACTGGCTATGGAAGACATCTACTCGAGCTAGGCAGCCGACATCATCTCGTTATATATAACGGGATGAATCGTTGGCCAGGTTCGGGCGGATTTACTTGCTTCCCCCATGGGGGAGGTGAGAGCACAGTCGACTACATTTTGGGTACCACCTCTGGAGCTTCACTCATCCCCTCACTTAGTATTGGACGACGTCCACTTGGTGCTGACCATACATTTATCACACTCACACTCTCATCTCCGATTCCATTAGACCCTCCCTCACCCACTGAGACACATACCACGATACACTTCACACACGAGCTCTCACACGTTTATGCACACCATTTGCACACCCGCCTACTCTCCCTCGATCCACTCTCACCTTTGGACACACTTACATCAAAGATCATCACCATCCTACAGGACTCTGCTCTCCACAGCTTCCCACACCGCACACATAGGCACCCTCCACGCATAGGATCCATGCCCCAGAACCGTTGGTATGATGCAGATTGTCGTGAGCTACGGAAGCACCTCCGGATTTTAGAGCATAGGGGAGATATAACACACACACAGGCACAGCGTCGCATGCAGAGCCTTACTCGCCGCAAACGGCGAGATTGGGAGGAGAGACAGTATTGGGATATTTACCATTTGCTCATGAGTCGAGACAGTGGAGTGGCATGGCGACATTTCAGAGAGAGGAGACAGCAGACACCTATCCGAGACCCGAGCACTTGGCATAGCTATGCACATAGTCTATACGAGATCCCAGACCAGCCCCCCATCCCCAGACCGCAGAGCTCACGTCCTACTACCTCTGACTTCTTCACACCCACTATGGTGGGACGCGCTATTGCCCGGCTACAGCATGGCAGGGCCCATGACCATTTCGGTTTACAGGCAGAGCACCTCATCTATGGAGGCACGACTCTCGCACCGCTCATTGCCCACCTCTTCAACCGTGCATTGGTTGAAGGGTTCCCGGACTCATGGACTGAGCACACCATAGTGCCCATTCATAAGTCAGGTGATACTATGGATCCAGCTACATACCGGACGATCATGATTGGCCCTATATTGGCCAAGTTATATGGGGCAGTACTAGAGATAGAGTTGAGTACTCTCGCTGAGAGGAAGGGTATCAGGGCTCCAGGACAGGCAGGTTTCAGACGAGATTACTCTACTATTGACCACATCTTCACTCTGCGATGCCTGATTGACCAGGCAAGGGTGAGAAAGAGGAGATTATACTGTTGCTTTGTGGACTTCCGCAAAGCATTTGACACTGTTCCCAGGGACCGACTCTTTAGACGACTACTTGATATTGGAGCTCCGGAGGAGATGATATGGGGGATCTACGCCTTATACGAGAGAGTATCTGGTAGAGTTAGATGCCCAGGGGGCTTATCTGATCCACTTGCTAGCACTATCGGGGTGAAGCAAGGATGCCCTCTTTCACCCACCCTCTTTGGTCTCTACATTGATGAGATAGTGGACTTCATACAGCAGCAGGGGGGAGATGGCATTGAGGTACGGGGAGCCAATGTCCATATTCTTTTATACGCTGATGATATTGTATTGGTTTCAGAGTCTGCAGAAGGTCTACAGCATCATCTACATGGCCTAGATGACTTTTACAGACACAGAGGGTTATCTGTGAACCTTGGTAAAACCAAGGTCATGATCTTTCATACATCTGCACAGGTACGCAGACATAGTTTGTTCACAGCAGCAGGTGGACCGATCCAGGTGGTCGGATCATATGTTTACTTGGGAGTGACATTTACAGCAGCATCTGGGGTCTTCTCTATGTCTCAGGCAGCTCGTGACCGCATCACACGTGGGTACGCAGCATTAGCTTTGATGGAGAGACAGTGCCACCAGGCATATTTTCAGGAGCCCCGCACAAAGGGGTGGCTCTTTGACACTTTGGTTACGCCAGCGCTCATGTATGGGGCAGCCATTTGGGGGCCGGGATTAGCTACATCAGTATGGACAGCATTAGAGAGGCCACAGATCCTCATGATTGCCAGACTTATCCGCAGCAAGCCTTCAGTACCGCATGATATCATTAGAGCAGAGCTCGCTGCACCACCGATGCTAGTTGAGGCACTGTTCCAGACAGTATGCCTAGTACACAGACTTCGGAGCATGGATACAGAGCGCATTGCTTATCGTGCTCTCCAGGCATCACGTGATATGGCATTAGCAGGCGACACCTCTTCATGGTATGCACAGACACGAGACTGGCCGGCCCACCATGGCTTTGACATAGACAGGCTACCACCACTACAGTACGACTCACATGCACCCACCTACTCGCTCTCTCATCAAGAGAGGAATAGGGTCATTCGTCAGGAGATATGGCATACATACATACAGAGGACATGGGTGAGCCCTAGGGATACATTGCCACCGAAAATGCTCTATTACCGCGAGCATTTTCTACATATATCGGACACGGGCTTCATCGAGATCCCGAGTACATGCAGACATATCTTCCCCACCACCTCCGAGTCGTCATTGGGCAGCTCCGGGTCTCATCACATCAGCTCGAGATTGAGAGGGGTCGCTCCAGGGGAGTCCCCCGTGAGGAGAGGTGGTGCCCAGTATGCCAGACAGAGGTAGAGAGTGAGGAGCATTTTGTTATCAGATGTCGAGCATACTTAGACCTACGAGCACAGTTCCAGCTAGAGGAGTCACTCGAGTTGTGCATGACCATGGGAGACCAGCGACGCTTGGGGCGCTTCCTCACAGCAGCATACGAGAGGCGAGAGCGGTCACTACAGCCCACACATCAGCCACGGGTGAGTACCCAGCAGACCATTACCCAGTTCTTTCAGCGAGCGGAGCTAGATCAGAGAGGTCCTTCTAGAGGGCTCACACTCCACCAGGCAGCAGCACAGAGAGCACGACGCCCACCATGCATGGTAGGATATCGTCGACCGCGACTATATCAGGAGGATATCTCACGCATCAGGACAGCCTACGACCACATGATGGAGCATAGGCGTTCCACCACCCCCTGGGTTGTCTTCCTTCAGGAGGCACTAAGACCACCTCCGATGTACCACATACTACACCCACCTCCCCCCATCACCAGTAGCTAGGGTGTTTTGCTCACTCATATTATGGATCCCCCTGTATTAGGTGGCCACTATCTCCTGAGTCAGAGCCACTTCTCCCGAGCCTTTTACCAACCCTTGATAGCTTTGTGTTTATTTCATTTCATTTTCTACACATGGTTACTACACTTGTACATGGCTTTTGTCTCATAGGCCAAGTTTGGCCTCCAGAAGACGTTAATATGACTTTCTTTCTTTCTTTCTCTCTCTCTCTCTCTCTCTCTCTCTCTCTCTCTCTCTCTCTCTCTCTCTCTCTCTCTCTCTCTCTCTCTCTCTCTCTCTCTCTCTCTCTCTCTCTCTCTCTCTCTCTCTCTCTCTCTCTCTCTCTCTCTCTCTCTCTCTCTCTCTCTCTCTCTCTCTCTCTCTCTCTCTCTCTCTCTCTCTCTCTCTCTCTCTCTCTCTCTCTCTCTCTCTCTCTCTCTCTCTCTCTCTCTCTCGAGCTAGGCAGTCGACATCATCTCATTATATATAACGGGATGAATCAATGGCCAGGTTCAGGCGGATTTACTTGCTTCCCTCACGGGGGAGGTGAGATCACAGTCGACTACATTTTGGGTACTACCTCTGGAGCTTCACTCATCCCTTCACTTAGTATTGGACGACGCCCACTCGGTGCTGACCACACATTTATTACGTTCACACTCTCATCTCCGATTCCATTAGACCCTCCCTCACCCACTGAGATACATACCACGATACACTTCACACACTAGCTCTCACACGTTTATGCACACCATTTACACACCCTCCTACTCTCCCTCGATCCATTCTCACCTTTGGACACACTTACATCACATATCACCTCCATCCTACAGGACTCAGCTCTCCGCAGCTTCCCACACCACACACATATGCACCCTCCACGCACAGGATCCATGCCCCAGAACCGTTGGTATGATGCAGACTGTCGTGAGCTTCGGAAGCACCTACGGATTTTAGAGCATAGAGGAGATATTACACACACACAGGCACAGCGTCGCATGCAGAGCCTTACTCGCCGCAAACGGCGAGATTGGGAGGAGAGACAGCATTGGAATATTTACCATTTGCTCATGAGTAGAGACAGTGTAGTGGCATGGCGACATTTGAGAGAGAGGAGACAGCAGACACCTATCCGAGACCCGAGCACTTGGCATAGCTATGCACGGAGCCTATACGAGATCCCAGACCAGCCTCCCATTCCCAGACCGCAGAGCCCATGTCCTACTACCTCTGACTTCTTCACACCCACTATGGTGGGACGCGCTATTGCCCGGCTGCAGCATGGAAGGGCCCATGATCATTTCGGTTTACAGGCAGAGCACCTCATCTATGGAGGCACGACTCTCGCACCGCTCATTGCCCATCTCTTCAACCGTGCATTGGTTGAAGGGTTCCCAGACTCATGGATTGAGCACACCATAGTGCCCATTCATAAGTCAGGTGATACTATGGATCCAGCTACATATCGGACGATCATGATTGGCCCTATATTGGCCAAGTTATATGGGGCGGTACTAGAGACAGAGTTGAGTACTCTCGCTGAGAGGAAGGGCATCAGGGCTCTAGGACAGGCAGGTTTCAGACGAGATTACTCTACCATTAACCACATCTTCACTCTGAGATGCCTGATCGACCACGCCAGGGTGAGGAAGAGGAGATTATATTGTTGCTTTGTGGACTTCCGCAAAGCATTTGACACTGTTCCCAGGGATCGACTCTTCAGACGACTACTTGACATCGGAGCTCCGGAGGAGATGATATGGGGAATCTACGCCTTATACGAGAGAGTATCTGGTAGAGTCAGATGTCCAGGGGGCTTATCTGATCCACTTGCTAGCACTATCGGGATGAAGCAAGGATGCCCTCTCTCACCCACCCTCTTTGGTCTCTACATTGATGAGATAGTGGACTTCATACAGCAGCAGGGGCGAGATGGCATTGAGGTACACGGGTCCACTGTCCATATTCTTTTATATGCTGATGATATTGTATTGGTTTCAGAGTCTGCAGAAGGTCTACAGCATCATCTACACGGCCTAGATGACTTTTGCAGACACAGAGGGTTATCTATGAACCTTGGTAAAACCAAGGTCTTGATCTTTCATACATCAGCACAGGTACGCAGACATAGTTTGTTCACAGCAGCAGGTGGACCGATCGAGGTGGTCGGATCATATGTTTACTTGGGGGTGACATTTACAGCAGCATCAGGGCTCTTCTCTATGGCTCAGGAAGCCCGTGACCGCATCACACGTGGGTACGCAGCACTAGCTTTGATGGAGAGACAGTGCCACAGGCATATTTTCAGGAGCCCCGCACAAAGGGGTGGCTCTTTGACACTTTGGTTACACCAGCGCTCATGTATGGGCAGCCATATGGGGACCAGGATTAGCTACATCAGTATGGACAGCATTAGAGAGGCCACAGATCCTCATGATTGCCAGACTTATCCGCAGCAAGCCTTCAGTACCACATGATATCATTAGAGCATAGCTCGCTGCACCACCGATGCTAGTTGAGGCACTATTCCAGACAGTATGCCTATTACACAGACTTCGGAGCATGGATACAGAGCGCATTGCTTATCGTGCTTTCGAGGCATGACGTGATATGGCATTAGCAGGCGACACCTCCTCATGGTATGCAAAGACACGAGACTGACTTGCCAACCATGGCTTTGACATAGACAGGCTACCACCACTACAGTACGACTCTCATGCACCCACCTACTCGCTCTCTCATCAAGAGAGGAATAGGATCATTCGTCAGGAGATATGGTATACATACATACATACAGAGGACATGGGTGAGTCCTAGGGGTACATTGCCACCGAAAATGCTCTACTACCACGAGCATTTTCTACATATATCGGGCACCGGCTTCATCGAGATTCCGAGATACATGCAGACCTACCTTCCCCACCACCTACGAGTCGTCATTGGGCAGCTCCGAGTTTCATCACATCAGCTCGAGATTGAGAGGGGTCGGTCCAGGGGAGTCCCCCGTGAGGAGAGGTGGTGCCCAGTATGCCAGACAGAGGTAGAGAGTGAGGAGCATTTTGTTATCAGATGTCCCGCATACTTAGACCTACGAGCACAGTTCCAGATCGAGGAGTCATTCCAGCTGTGCATGACTATGGGAGACCAAAGACGCTTGGGACGCTTTCTCAGAGCCGCATACGAGAGGCGAGAGCGGTCACTACAGCCCATAGCTACATCAAAGAGGTCCATCTATAGGGCTCACGCTACACCAGGCAGCAGCACAGAGAGCACGGCGCCGACCACACATGGGCGGATATCGTCGACCACGCCTATATAAGGAGGATATCTCACGCATCAGGATTGCCTACGACCACATGATGGAGCATAGGCGTACCACCACCCCCTGGGTTGTCTTCCTTCAAGAGGCACTCAGACCACCACCGATGTACCACATACTACACCCACCTCCACCCATCACCAGTAGCTAGGGCGTTTTACTCACATTTTGGATCCCCCCATGTATTAGGTGGCCACTATCTGCAGAGTCAGAGCCACGTCTCCCCCAGCCTTTTCCAGCCCTATATAGCTTTGTGTAGCGATATACTTTTTATTTCATTTTATCTTCTACACAGGGTTACTACACTTGTACATGGTTTTTGTCTCATAGGCCAAGTTTGGCCTCCAGAAGACGTTAATATGACTTTCTTTCTTTCTTTTCTTTCTTTCTCTCTCTTTCGCTCTCTCTCTCTCTCTCTCTCTCTCTCTCTCTCTCTCTCTCTCTCTCTCTCTCTCTCTCTCTCTCTCTCTCTCTCTCTCTCTCTCTCTCTCTCTCTCTCTCTCTCTCTCTCTCTCTCTCTCTCTCTCTCTCTCTCTCTCTCGTGTGTGTGTGTGTGCACGTGCGCGCAAGAACACATGTTTGCACATTTGCATGTATGTGTGTCAAATATCTCTTGTGTGTGTGCAAGAACACATGTTTGACATTTGCATGTATGTGTGTCGAATATTTACTGACACATTTTTCAATTAAATTAAGATTTAGTTTGATATACGTTGCATGCAAAGTAGCTTTTAGGCAATTATGTCTGTCTAGAACATAACTATTGAAAAAGTTTACCTGTACTGAAGGTCATTGCCAAAAAATTGCAGTCCTATAAGTGAATAAAAGAACAACAGCACAAGGGAGAGTAACATGACATCTTCAAGAGGTTCCATGCTCCTTTTCAAAGCTTCGAAAACAGCCTAGCATCATATTCCATCAGTACTGGGAATTACAGTACTATGTTAAGGAAACAATTAAGATATTTCATTAATCAGCATGGAATATCAGTTTTGATATTAAAAATTTTAACTACAACCTTTGTGATGACAGACAAGCGTTTGGCGACATCCTGCACTATGACCTAAAGATAGACTATAAAACTTAACAAAAATATAAATCACCTACAAGGTACAATTAAGTGGTTGTGTACACAAAAGAATAGAACCGTATAATTCCCTCCAGGGAGTCCAATTTATTTCTTTTCTTTGGAAAGAAAAACTCCCTTAAAACATGATTTTCATTTGATTCTAGAAAATATCAAATAGATATTAGATATACAGATATTGGATGTTATACTTAAGTTTTCGTTATTAGCTCTTAGAGATACAGATATTAGGTGTTATACTTAAGTTTGATTATAGATTTAGAGCCGAATTTATTTTTATACATTGAGTCATGAATGCTAAAGTGGGAACTTATCAGTAACTCAAACGCTATTAAATGATCTAGATCATAGCGTTTTCAAAGCTTGCGTTCTTGCCTTTCAAGGCAACTTCCGACTCCTTGCTGAAACCTCCATTGAAACCCCAAGAACTAACTGATTCATGATGTTCAAGGTCCGTTCAGTAATGTCACTTTGATGCTTGTTGCCCATCATATTAGGAAACATATCTACATTTCGTTCTTATATATTACATACTTGTATATGCATACATGAGCGTGCATTTATATACACACATAAATACATACAAATCTACACGTGAACATGAACATAAATGCTTTCATTTTTTGGGAAAATAGAAGCTCTCTTTAATATTACATACATGAGAACAAATTTGAAGCTGCACCTTACAGGCCCCTACTTTTGAGGTGGGGGTCCTCCTTGGAGAATATGCCCCATAACACACTATGTGCTTGAGAATGTGAAGCACACCAAACTGTATAGTAGAACAATGGAGTAGAGTACTCACATCCTACAAGAGGAAGGTTGAACTAATACGCACGGAGATTACAAAGTTTGAAATGGAGAGGGGTGAGTTTCCAAGGAAAACCTACCCCAAAGGGGTGATCACCCAAGGATGACAGATCCAAAGGGGTGGTTTTCCAAGGAAGACCTACCCAAAAGGGGTAGTCTCCCAAGGGAAAACCACTACAAAGGAATGATCACCCAAGGGAAGCGAACCCCAAGAGGGGATCTTTCAAGGATCATCTACCCCAAAGGAATGGTCTGCCAAGGACCACCTACCCCCAAAGGAAGGTCTCCCAAGGACCACCTACCCCAAACGGGTGATTTTCTAAGGGCAGTCAGCCCCAAACGTGGTCAACCAAAGGCTAGCCTCAAAGTGGAGGCTTGAAAATGTGTGTCTGTTGACTTATTGAGAAGGAATGAAGCCCCAAACATGGTTACTGCAAATAGCTAGTACTAAAGCCCCCATGCTCATGTCTTTCCATTGCATTGGTACAATGGATAGAGACTAATGAAGCAAAATTTAAGGACATGGCTGCAATAATTATGGGTAGAAAAACAAAAGGGTGCTGACTTAGAATGGATGGTTATATACAATAATTATTGTTTTCATTGGATAGTCCTATGTCTAGTAGAGTTTTGGTCTAGATATATTGACCACGGACAATATATTTACTTCCAAACAAGGTAAAAAGCTCCTTGTGGAAGACCCTTGATGACTCTATATGAGCCTAATTTTGATGCCAATGCGGTTGAATCAGGCAGGATCTATTACCTTCTTAGGTCTCAAGTGATTGCCATGAATCCTTTTGTGTGCTTCTTGACTATGTTGTAATTTGTATGTAGATGGTGAATTAATAGGTTGTTCTTAGTGAATGCAATATGCACTTCTCTTAGATAGTCAATGAGCACTTGCATGCTCGTACATGAATCAACACGCATACACTAAAGATTACATTTCACTTGGTTACACTTATAGAAGGCTACAACAAGAAATAACGATGCAAATACAAAGAGAATCAATGCGATAAGAACTTATGAACTCTTCTCTTCAACAAGTACCAAGATACACTTCCAAGAAATCCGAATATACTCTCTCCTACCAAGACTACCCTCTATATAGCACCTACTATAGGGACTCTCTTTGTAGGACAAGAAATTTTGTCGCAATGAAGGGAGGAATAATAGAGACTAGAGCTCATGAATGTGCTCTAAGGTTCCCTCTTGATATTGCCTATGTGTCCCTATGCCTTGGGAGGACACTTCCTTTTATAGCCTTGGAGTTGGACAGGGGCTACCTAGATATTTGGGAAGCCCTTAGCTACCTAAGTCAACTAAGAAGTAGTGGACTCATCTCATTAGTTACATTGTCAATGTCAATGGTGGGGCAAGCATTTGCCTTTGCCAAATATGTGTCCAAGAAGTTATTTTCCTATCAATAGTGTTTCAAGCCGTACATATATGGTGGCCCATGTTGCGTAGCTAGTGGCCCATGTTGCATAGCTAGTGGCCAAAGTCACACAACTAAGGAGATCCATGAAGAGCATGGGTGAGGAGCATGGGTGGCGAGTTGTGGAAGAGGACTTAGGAGTAGATGGAGGAGACGAAGTGTCTGGTCGAAGTGAGGTGGATCCTTTTCATTGTTTATTCCATTTGTTGCTTGAATCTCTCCTTATGCTCTTCGACTTACTTTTTCAGTAGCCTATAAATAAAGAAGTACCATATCTCACATACTTTTATGTCAATGAAGTGTACATATTCTTGAATCAATAGGTTAAATTTCAGTAGTGCCATCCTTCTTATAGTTTGTGAATTGGTGAACTCTCCTATAAATGTTTTCATGCACTTTGTGATGGAATCATTGCTACTCTTATCAAAGAATTAACTAACCATTGTGAAATCCTTCAATCTTTGATGTCCTTAGTGTCAATAGCGGTGCCTAATAGATCCTCAGTGATTTCCCCATTTGGAAGAGTGGGAAAATTAGAGCTAAGTGTGAGTAGCTCTTTGCCTACTCCTTCTAGATTGCCTTTGAAGTGCGACATAATTGCAGCTCGAAGTTGTGCTAATCCCATTTGCTGAAGTTCTTGTTCCGAGAAAGCTAATGACAAGGGTCCTTGCATGCTCATGTTGATGCTGGATGTGGCTTCTCTAGGTACAAGAATGATCAAATCCTATCATGAAGCTTCCTAAGTAGATTGTGATTTCATGGAGATACATGATGAGCCCTTCTTGGGTCATAGGTCTTTGATGGTTTCTACTAGGGGAGCTAGTGTTCTCTAAGCCTTCATCCATGCCTCTTCATCTTGGCTTGGTGTGACCTCACAATCTCCGTTTGCATCTCAGCTTGCTCTTTCTACTCTTATTTATGATAACCACTTTGATTCTCAAAATAAGAAAGGATTGAATGCTCCTAAGAAGCCGTAGAAGCAGAGGGAAGTGAAGGATCTTTTTCTCAAAGGTTATAGGTGTCACCATGAGAGTGCCTTATGGTGGTGTAGTGAAGTTGCCCAATAGTGTGGAGTCTCCTAAAGGATGGATGTGAAGAAGGTCATCGTAATGATGCATGGAAAAGATGGCATGTGCTAGTTACCTATTTTAGAGAGGGGTAGGGGCTTCAAAAAGAGAGAAGGGGTGAAGTGGAAGAGGGTTCAAGATGAGGCTCACAAGCCAAGGAAAGGATCACCTAGATAAAGATGACCAAGGTAGGACTTAGAAGTGGCAAGGGATGAAAGAAATATTGTGGCCCAAGAGAATGTTGCAAAGGAGGAGAACTAAGGGAGAAGAGGAATCACCACTGATATATGCCAAGGATGTCGCTTTTGAGAGGGATCCTCGTTGATGATCTTTTCCAAAGGTGCACGTAAAAAGCGTGTGGGATAGATGGGGGTAGAGGGTGTTCTATTGGATAGGTGCCTTGTAAAATTAGGGAGAGGATGAATGCTAAGAATATGAGAACATCCAAAAGTTGGAAATGCCCAAAAATAGTTCCATGTGTGGATAAGATGTCATCAAGTATAGGTTCCATGTCCATTTCCCTATTTTGTAGGAACCCATAAATCTAAGATGATGGAGTCTCCCAACAAACATTGCCAAGTTAACCTTATGTGCCTAATAAATCCTAGTCAACTTAGGGAAGTTTGGGATGGAGTGACATCATGTTCCATTGTTTTGATGATTTCCCATGATTAGATGGAGCCATTAAAGTCCATAGGTCACTCTTGGATGAAGTGGAGAGTAGTTGCCTAGTCCTATGCTCAAAGGAGAGGTGTTGGACAAGGGGATTCCCTAGATGCTTTTGAAGAGGGATTGTACAAGGAGAGAAGACATCCGAGTTTCTTACTAGAGAGGGACTGGAGAAAAGGAGTCACCCATTTTGCTTTGATAAGAGGAGTTTCCTATGTTGCTCACTAAAGAAGGGTTGGAGGAGAGAAGTATCCCGAGTTGCTTATTTGAGAGGGATTGGAGGAGAGAATGTTGGTACACGAAGAAAACCTAAGTACTTGACTTATGCATAAAGGATTTCTCTCAATATTTGACACTTAATTTTATATTCATGGCATCATACATTTAATGAGCTCCAAAGGTTAATGTCAGGATTTATCTTTCTCAAAAGTAAAAGAGATGTTTGGAGAGAATCTCGTGGACTCATTGAGAGCCAAATAACACGACCTCATTTGAACTTCAAAATTCAAATCAACTCCTAAAAGTACGGATCACATTCAGGTGAAATGAATCAACAGTTATGAAGCAAAAGTGTACATATACACTAGTCACTTTAGTCATGGGATATGATCACTTTAGTCGTGGGATATGAGCTGATCATCACACTCACTCTGATTGATTTATGTCTTGCATTGAAGCTGAAGAATTCCTCCACTCTGTTATTGTATCATATCTTAACTAGAAATACATTTACACTTCATTTTCATAGCTACATTGATCTCTGTCTATTGTTACAGTACATTGAGTAAAGTCTCTCAAGTTCTATGAGTTATTTCTCTGCATGTATGGTTGCATTATCCAGTCTTGATTGGATTATGAAGTTAGTTCTGTGCTAAGCATGCCTACAAAAATTTCATAGTCATTTGAGTTGTAGGTCTTGAGTTATGAACAAACAAAAAGACTCTGTCTCTGTATCTTCATCTTCTTGAAAAGTCGAGATTACTCCCTTGAGTTCTTATGCAAATTACTCTTAATTTTGTTCTTCTAGTTTCATGAAATAACTTGGTATACCTCACCCAAAACTTCATTTGAAAGTGTACAAAAAGTCTAAGGTCAATTCCTACCAAATTGTGAGCTTTGAGTGAAATATTGAGTGCATTCTTCCATAAATAGAAGGTTTTCTCCAAGTGTTTTGTACCCGTAAGTTATCTGTTTTGACATAGAGTTTTGAGAATGATGTTTCAAAGTACTATGGTGATCTAAATGCATATATTGTAAGCTTAAGGAGTCCATTAAGGATCTCTGAAGTTACTTAGGCTTGTCTGAGCACATTGTTTTCCAAGATCCTCTCATCTTTGTGCATTAACCATCACTCTTCACAGTGATATCAGAGCATAGTCATAGATTGGACATTATAGGTGATGTATTCCCTCATCAATTGAAAAATTGGATAGAGGCAACTACTCAGCATGGTCTCTAAGATGGAGGCTTATTTGCAAGGGAGAAACTTATATGGATACATCTGAGGAGATGACCTTATGCCTATAGTCACAAACAAAGGTCAACCAACAAAAGAGGAGAAGGGTTAAATACACGGTGTACAAAGGATGCTTTGGCAAGGTCATACATTCTAAACTCTATCTCTGATTTTTTACTTCTTCATATTATGAATTGTAAGACCTCTCAAGAGACATGGAATGCTTTGGAAGCATTCTTCTCCTCAAGTACCAAAGCTAGGAAGAACCAATTGTGGGTGGAGTTCAAAACACTCAAGAAGATGCCCAAGCAAAGTGTGACTAATGCAAACTAACTTGGGAGCATTGGAGAAATCATTGATGAAGAGAAGATTGTAAGCCAAGTTAACAATGGAATCAAGGCTGAAGACAAGTGGGGAGTTTTCACTACAACCATGGATCTATACATGGATATGCAAGTGCCAGACTTCAACACTCTCATGAGGCAATGCTTCACTCATGAGGCCAAACTTATGAAGAATGATGAGAAACAAAAAGGTAACCAATCCTCTTCCCTCTACACAGATAAAAGCAAAAGCAAAGATAACAAAGAAAAAGGTAGAAAATCTGATAATGAAGGAGGCACCTCCCAAGTTAACTTTGAATATAGAGGTAGAAGCTCAAGAAGAAGAGGCAGAGCAAGAAGACAAGGTAGGGAAAGAGCTCAAAGCTCCTCACCCTGTGCCATATGTGGCTTATCAAATCACATCATAGAACATTGCTTCAAAAACCAAAGGAATCAGAGAGGAAGAGGATACAACAGAGGTAGATATGGAGACTCAAGAGGCACATACAACAATTCATATGGATACAACAACAACAACTATCAAGATGGATACAAATAAAGGAGAGACTACAATAATTACACAGATGATCAAGCTAAAGAGGATTCACTTCTACTCATGAACATGACAATGAAGGAAGGTAAGTATGATGACCATGTGTTCTACATTGATTCTGGATGCTCAAATCATGTAGCACGGGATGTAGCTTTGCTTTCAGACTTGGAAGATCCAAAGAACAAGCATCAGGTCCATACAGGTGATGACAGAAGACACCCTATGGAGAAGATAGGGAATGTGAAGATCCCCAATGGTAATATGAATCTCTTGAGAGAGTTCTCTATGTGCAAAGTATTACTAAAAACCTAATAGATGTAGGTCAAATTGTGTAGAAAGTTTTGGAGGTGAGGTTCACCAAACATGGAGCCTATGTTGAGGGTCCATATCAAGGTTTCAAAAGGATAGCAAAGGGGGAAAAACATGTAGATTGTTCGCATTCGAACTTCGAGACACCAAGAACATTGCTTTGTTCAATTATGGTATTAAAACCCTTTCAAGGCTAGAGGTTTTGCATGAGAGGTTAGCTCACATTGGAGAAAGAGCCCTCGATCAAAGTGTGCTTGGACTACCCAATACCTCAAAGAAAGGTATGATATACAAGTTTAGTGCACGTCAAAGTGTGCTTGGACTACCCAATACCTCAAAGAAAGACATGATATACATGATACATACATGGACTAGCTTGTCCACATAGATGTTTGGGGACCAAGTAAAGAACCATCAATCTCAAGATCAAGGTATTATGTGTCATTTATAGATGATTGTAGCAGATGGACTATTTTGTACTTTATGAAGCACAAGGATGAAGTGTTCTCATGTTTTAAGAAGTATTTAGCTCTTGTGGAAAATCATATGTGTAAAACCCTAAAAAGACTAAGGTTTGATGAAAAGGGAGAACACTTCTCCCATGAATTTGATTCCTACTTGCAAGATAGAGGAATCAAGAGAGAGATTACCACCAGGTACACACTTGAATAGCAGAGAGGAGGACTAGAGCCATTGTTGAAACAGCAAGGTCCATGTTGTCTGATAAGAAGCTACAAAATTACTTGTGGGTAGAGAAAGTATGCACTCTCACATACTTGTTAAATAGATTACCTTCAAAATATTTGGATGGTATGACACCTTATGAAGCTTGGAATGGAAGGAGACCAAGCTTGGATCATTGAAGAATATTTGAGTACATTGCATGTGCATGCATACCATCTCAAATCATAGGTAAATTAGACCCTAAGACATAGAAGTGTGTATTCATAGGCTCTGACCTTAATCGAAAAGGTTATAGACTACAGAGAAAATTCTTGTTCTCTTGCGGTCGAGGTTGGTTCTTTTACTTAGTGCAGTTTGCACTATGTGTATGCTTTGCACAAAACCACAAGAAAATTATAAAACGAGACAATGAGAAGGAATCATCAGAATAAGAGTCATAGAAGCACAAAACCATTACTCGATTAACATCAAGCATAGAAAGTATACAGGATAAGCACAATGACAATGAAAGGGAGGACTAGAAGCAAAGCTTCTAATCTAAATGGGCACCATCAAAGCACTGCTTAAGCACACAAGCCCCTTGCTTGAGCACTCAGGCCTTGTAGACTTACTCCGCTTGTCCACCCTCTGTGACAAGACCAGAGTCTCTCGTCTAACTCCAAGAATTGAGCTTTTGAAGCTTGAGAGAAGCGATACACTTCACTCAAGTATATGGTACTCGAAGTCCTTTCCTTATATAAGCCACCTATGAAAGGAGGTTACTCCACTACTCTGTAAGCTCCACTCTTCTCTAACTTGCACTTTTCTGGTACTCTATCAAATCCGCTATTCTGCCAAATCCATTACTCGTCTCCACTCTCTTTCTCTTCTCTCTTGTCTCCACTCTCTTGCTTCTGATGGGACCTCATATTTAGTTTTCAAGTGATTCCATTCTTGCCTTGGACAAATTTGGGACTTGGACGAATTTAGTGGTCCAATTTTGGGAAAGTTAGTCCATAGACCAACTTGTGATTAAGTCCATAGACCAATTTGTGAAATTAGTCCATAGACCAATTCTGGTCTCTTCTTTTGCCTTGTGAAATTAGTCCGTAGACCAATTTGTGAAATTGGTCCATAGACTAATTGTGAAATCAGTCTCTTAAGCTACCACTGAGACCAATTTTGGAGAAATTGGTCTCCTTTCTACCTTAGATCAATTCTGGAAAAATTGGTCCCTTCTTGTAATTAGACTCGACTTACACCCTTCAATTAGACTCCATTTACATTCAGAATTTAAGGATACATAGGTGTACCAAAAATTTTGTAGGGCCCTAATTTAGGCTGTACAGGTTGCCTGCCACTACTTCACTCTTCGTCTCGGAGAGTGCCCTGTTTATGAAATTCTTCCATGCCTATGATCAATAATGTTGCTTCTTCTCTCTAGTAACATTGAAAAAGGAAAGAAATTGAAATACATAATGAGCCCAGAAAATGGCATGTCCATGGATACAAATAAGCTCTCAAAATCTAAGTGTACTGTAGTGCAAATGAAAAAACGTTATGACTAATCTATGACTAGGAATGCAAGTATAAAACTAAACTATATATATCAAATCATCTAACTCCTAGAGGGAGGATCTTGTGAGGATTCCTTAGCTTCTTAGAAGAAGTCTTCTTCCATAGTGTGTGGAGCCTTTTCCCTCTCATATTTCTCCTTGTAAAATGTTACCTGTGTCTTCAAATCTTCATTAGCCCTTTGCAACTTGACTATCTCTTGCTCCTAGTGAGTCAGGGTAAGCAATTGTGTTTGTAATCTTATGTTCTCTGCCTCTATGTTTGCCATATGATCTCAAACCTCTCTCTGATACCTTACCATTGACTTTACTAGAGTGCACATAGCTGTGATATACCTTTGATGCTCTTCAAAAGAAGCCAATTATGTCTCTAGTGAATTTTCTCCTTCGGAGCATAGTTGCATCATGTGTTGAGTCTCCGCGGACATGTTGACTGGTAGGCTAGGAGTACGAAGTGAAGGTGGAGGTGTGGGTTTTGGAATAGGTGGAGAAGTGGATTGGGGTATAGGGGATGGAAGCACAAGTGATAAAGGGTGTAGGTGCAGGTGGATGTAGTGCGATAGGGAGGGGAGTGGATATAACAATAGGGAGAGGGATGGATGTAGTAACTAGTGCAAGGGATGGTAGGAAGGTTGAACGTGGTGGTGAATATGGAGGGGATGGTGCACGATAGTCCATGCTTATTGGAGGGGAAAGGGGTGGGGGAAAGGGGTGGCAGAGGTGGGAGAGTTAGGCTCTGGAGACGGAGGTGGGGGGGATAGGGTTAGGTGGGGAGTAGGGGGTAGGTGATGGAGTAGTGTGCATAGATGTAGTAGTAGGTGTCGTAACAAAAGTGGTGGTAGTATACATGGATGAAGTGGCAGGTGGCATAGTACGTGAGGTATAAAGAGAATGTGTACCAGATAAAGACCATTTCTTACCACGCGCCAGTGCCGCATAGCCTTGATCTGCAAGTGGAAGTTTGTCTAGATCTTCTCGCGAATCTTTCACCACCTTTCGCTCTCTTCTTACCGGAAGTAGGCAACTTTAAGCGAAGATACATGGGGAATACACATGAAATTTGCTAGCCCCTTTTTTCATTTGGGCTGCAAATCACTTTCCCTTCTCTAGCATCGAATGCCAGAGGAGCTTATGGTATAGGTATGGCTTCGAGGTCAAGAAACACAACAATCCATCACACATCGACAAATTACTAAATGTGAGCTTAGCCTTCATATTCCAGAGCATAAAATAGAATTTTATGGCTCGTAGGAAAGGAACACTGACTAAAGCATCTTGCTTCTCCTCAAAGGCTCGCTTGCACTTTTCTATCGATAGGTCTTCAGCAATACCTAAGAAGTTCGATACTCCACTAGGTAGGACAAGAGTAGTGCCCATTGCTGAAGATAACATCTCCATGGTCATTACACCACCTAGGAAGTTTGGAAAGGATTTGAAAAAATCCAATACTTCTATGTGATTCGGATAAGTAGAAAGGGGAACCATAGAGAACGAGTGAAGTCCCATATGAGTGAGCTTAATCTCCGAAAGTAAGTGCTGAAGTGTCTCCTTATTCTCTGGGACATTAGAATGAGGGTGTATTAAAATGCTACTATCCCTACTGTCCCCCATTTGAGGTATAAGTGAATGAGGATGTACCCTCGGATATATATACCAGAATGAATCCAAGAAAACTTTGTATCCTAAAGTTCAGATGCTCATCATTGACATGCAAGAGGTTTACTGCATACCCCAAGGTCAACCACAACACTATATAGCATATCAGCTCCATTATGAACAGTATCGACTTAATACTATGACATCCCCACTAACGTCATCAGTGCCCAATAGTGGGTATAGAACACAAAGTGAATACATGCCCACACACGCACCCCACAATGCACACACACCACGAGCATGAACTCACAAGAAGCTCTGCGAACTGAGTTTCTATCACTTCCGAAAGTGATGGGCAAACTCAGCCATAATGAAGCTTAGCACAAAATGCAAACAAAAGATAGGAAAAATTACAGAAAATGCATAGCTGATAGGGTATACACACCTATCAACTCATCGTAACATGCACGAAGAATCCACAAGTGAAAACTGCATGTTTGCTAATACGACAGTCCGATATACCAAAATGAATCAAGGCAAACCCCAAATTCACCCTCAAATCAAAGTGCAACTATAAGGTCATGGTAGTCAACCACAACACTATATAGCATATGAGCTCCATTATGCACAGTATCGACTCAATACTATGACATCCCAACTAACGCCATCAATGCCCAATAGTGGGTATAGAACTCAAAGTGAATACATGCCCACACACACACCCCACAACGCGTACACACCACGAGCATGAACTCACAAGAAGCTCAGCGAACTGAGTTTCTATCACTTTCGGAAGTGATGGGCAAATTCAGCCATAATGAAGCCTAGCACAAAATGCAAAGAAAAGATAGGAAAAATTACAGAAAATGCATAGCTGATAGGGTAGACACACCTATCAACTCGTCGTAACTTGGATGAAGAATCCACAAGTGAAAACTGCATGTCTGCTAATACGAGAGTCATATATACCAGAATGAATCTAGGCAAACCCCACATTCACCCTCAAATGAAAGTGCAACTATAAGGTCATAGTAGTCAACCGAAACACTATATAGCATATCAACTCCATCATGCACAGTATCGACTCAATACTATGACATCCCCACTAACGTCATCAGTGCCCAATAATGGGTATAGAACTCAAAGTAAATACATGCCCACACACGCACCCCAAAACACACACACACCACGAGCATGAAATCACAAGAAGCTCTGTGAATGGAGTTTCCATCACTTTCGAAAGTGATGGGAAAACTCAGCCATAATGAAGCCTAGCACAAAATGAAAACAAAAGATAGGAAAAATTACAGAAAATGCATAGTTGATAGGGCATATAAACCTATCAACTCATTGTAACTCGCACGAAGAATCCACAAGTGAAAACTGCATGCCCGCTAATACGACAGTCATATATACCAGAATGAATACCCCAAATTCACCCTCAAATCAAAGTGCAACTATAAGTTCATGGTAGTCAACCAAAACACTATATAGCATATCAGCTCCATTATGCACCATATCGACTCAATACTATGATATCCCCACTAATGTTATCAGTGCCCAATAGTGGGTATAGAACTCAAAGTGCCCTTGGAGATAGCTATATATATAGAGCATAAGGAGAAAGAGTCATCTCTCTAGCACGTTGTGGTCCTAATGCTCTTGGTTCTTCGCATTTGTATCACAGCACTTAGGTTAAGTGTCCATGAATTCCTTGTAGGAAGTTCATCTTCTCCAAGAGAGTGATTCTCATTTGCATGGAATTCTTCTCTTTTTTATGAAGAACCTCGCTGGTGTATCCCTGTAGATATTTGGTGTATATTTTCTGAAGCAAAAAGAACAAAGCTGTTTGAGGTGCTTCCGACTTCATCCAAGATTACTTGAATAAAGTCTAGAGTCTTTATCCAATTGAGTTAACTCCAATTAACTAAGACACTTAGTGCACATGTAGTTTACATGAAAGACACTTGGATGGTTAGTATCCATCTTCATAAAGGGAAATCCCTTGGAGAGAGCTATATATATAGAGCATAAGGAGAAAGAGTCATCTCTTTAGCACGTTGTGGTCCTAATGCTCTTGGTTCTTTGCATTTGTATCACAACACTCAGGTTGAGTATCCATGAATTCCTTGTAGGAAGTTCATCTTCTCCAAGAGAGTGATTCTCATTTGCATGGAATTCTTCTCTTTTTTATGAAGAACCTCGCTGGTGTATCCCTGTAGATATTTGGCGTATATTCTCTGCAGCAAAAAGAACAAAGCTGTTTGCGGTGCTTCCGACTTCATCCAAGATTACTTGAACTTGCAACCTCTGGTTCAGGGGGCGCCAATACAACCAAGAAGCCAACGTTTCTAGAGACGCTACGATTATCGCACACACCCTTTACTTCATTTCAGTATGCAGCTTTAAAATTGGCGGAAGAAAGATAAGCATGAACAGGTCTGCAAAAGTGGAAATGGATCTCGTAACTTCATGATGCAAAGATCTTCGACTATCCGTAAAGCCCTTCTATCTTGCCCACTTATATTTCAATTTGTTTCATTGTATCCCGCGTGCGTGCACAATGCCAAAGATGGAAATAAAGCTCTGCTCAAGTGTTGCATACGCGCATGTCTTTCTCCCTTCTTCCCGATTTCCTTTCGGTAGCAAAAGAGTAAGATGTCTGCACCTGCGCCTAGTAGTAATAAAGCCTCCGACCTCATACAAGAGGAGCCATTGTTGCATCCACGTAGACGACTACGGGTGATTAGAATAGATGTTTGTAGATACTTAATTGTGCAGATATCACAGGTAGCGGACTCTTTGAGGTGCAACAAAATGAACGTTTTTACTTCGTCATCAATTGTTTCGAGATCCGAACCAGCAACCTCCTCATGGGGGGTGATGTTACTATCCAGCAATTGTTTTCGATCAATGTTGATACTGTACACAACAAAAAAGAACAAAGAGGGATCCTTTGATGGGATTCAAACCCACGTCATTTCTCTACAAAAAACAAGGTGTCAAGTGATTTCGAGCTAAAGACTTCAACTTTAAGAAAGAGTTGAAGCTGTCAATAGAGCCAGGATGCCTACATACCATACTTTCTTCTCGATAAGTTTAGAAATATTGGGTTTTCTCACGGTCTCCATCCTCATAGCTCATGTGCTATTTGGAGAACTTATGTACTCTTGAAAGGAAGGAAATTCTTTTGGAAGCCAATTGACTCATAATCAATTGGGAGTTTGATGGTGGATAGGGGAGAAAGAATTTCTCTTCATCTTGCATTTGAAGCCTCAAAAAACGGAGGATGAATCTTTCCCAAGGATCAATGGAAGAACGGAGCTATATCTAGAGCTAAGTATTTCCCGGTTGATGCTTGGTTTCCCACAATGAAAACATGATCCTCCCATCCTTCCCCACTTCATCTTCCAATTGCAGGCATAGTGATACCTATTTTTTTAGGAAATGGTTTCAAGGTGCTCCATTACACACAGATCCTATTTTTGTGAGGCGTATAAAGAACCTTTCCCAATGATTTAGCAACATGACTAATATGGGGCCATAAGAACGAGGGAAGATCTACTAGTTCCACCCATACTGAGCATTCATATAAAAGATCCTCTTTCATAGCTTTAATAGGTTTCCACGAGAATCCATGTGCCATATGCCCACACAAAAATACAGTTTGGTGCTCTAAAAAATGTGATTAGTTTTAGAGTCATTAAAAACAAACTCAAATAATCTATGCCCTCATAAAATACCTTATTCACCACATCCGTACCAAGGTTAGCATTTATTGCATGTGCCACATCTACAGCCAATGGTATACGTACTGTGAAAAAAAGAAAGAGTCCTCTTTCATGAAACATCATAGCAGAGTTCCAAACAAGTGCCGGATCTATGTCAACTTTCAAAGCCCCTTGAACATTCTCATCCTGTATTTAAGCTTCCTCCATTATAAACCTCAATTTCTCCACATGCATTGGGTCATGTACTTGTGTCAGAGGCACCATTTCCATAATCTGTGTGCTTTTCACCATCTATTCTACGGGGTGTTTTGTGTTGATGTCTCCATTATCACTCATTTAAAATCTCTATTGTTTATATCATCTTCTCCTCCACTGTAAAGCTCTAATTTGGAACTAGTAATCATTGTGCACTCAATAACCCTCGGTTGAAATAGATCAACTCCACACTTTGTAACCTGACTCTAACCTGGTCACCTACAAATTCTCTACCAATGCATGCCTCTCAGTCAAGCCCTGAGCATTCGAATCTGAGGCCACTTCTACAATCGAACCCGATCACTTGACTCTATGCAAGAGATGAAATTGATAATATGCTCTGACAATCCCTAACTTCATGCCTAATGTGGGTCCTTAACCCTAGAAGAGCAACTCTTCAGCCGCAGATAGCTATGTACAAGTATATACAAGTGTGTCAAAGCTGATGAGCATACGAACGAGCAGATGAATGAGCCATCATATATCTTTGTATATCCACACAGACACACACTCATGGATTTCTTGCATGGGAGGATTGTCTCTGGTTCTTACATCCAAACTATTCATTGAGAGGCTCCTCAAGATAATTCATCTTCATTTGACCTGCATAATTTTGTCTTGCATGGGTAAGATTGTCAGAGTTGCTTAAATCACCTCGTCTCATTAGCTTGGCTTGCACACTTTTCCAAATTGGTCCACTGGTCCACTTTGGGACTCGCCTAAGGTGGTCCACTTCTGGACTTGGGTAGACTCCCCAAGTTGTTCCAATTCATCACTTGGGTGGACTCACCCAAGTTGGTCCAATCTGCAATTTGGGAATAGTCTCCCAAGTTGGTCCAATTTTGCATCCTAATGGGCTCTCCCACCCTGGTCCACTTTGGCAGCCTGGTAAAGCCAGTATACTAAGTATTTCTGAGGAGGTGGACCATATTGGTCCGAAGTTACTGCATTAAGTTGTTGCGCAGCTATCTAAGCCTCCCCTTCAGAGTGTTTAAACAATTACTTACATTCATTTAAACATTACTTGAAACAGTATGGCTTCCTATTTGAGTCATCTTACTTACATTCATTTAAACATTACTTGAAACAGTAAGGCTTCCTATTGAGTCATATTTTTTAAACCACAAGAACTTGACTTAGCTTGATTAGTTGGATTTACATGGCAATGGGTATGTACACATGGTGATGCTTGGACGCTAGATGTTGAGAAACTGGCCACCTTCTCATCTTCTTTTCTTTTTTCGGTTCACACAAACGAGTGTACCTACTATTTTTCCTATGTGCCTCTTGTGTCTTCTAATGTCATTGTATCCACAAGCTATAATATCATCTTCTTAAATAGACTAACCTAAAGACTCATATCTCCCCCCAACTGCATGCAACAGCATCCCTTATCATGATGTCTAGTCTGTCTTTCCCAATGCCACAATGCTGTTTAATGCTATCCACATAATGAACTAAGCAAATACATCGAGAGAAATTAGAATTAAGAAAGGCTCTAGAATCTAATCTTACCCTGGATGACAAGTTTGTCTAGTTTAGATGTCCCAGAACACAGTATTCAAAATTACCATCTCTGTTTGAAGAACTGGCATCATCAGTACCAATCAATTTCTTAAAATGTGCAATAAATGTTTGCAATAATTCTAAAGGTGCAGTAAATATTTGCAATAAGTACCATAGATCCGGTCATCATGACACAATAAAGCAAGTGCATTGGCTTCGTTCTTTGAAACATACATACATTGATACTAATAGAATAAGTTCCTCCACTAGTCCAGCAAGATTATTTATGCTCTTTTCTAGTGACCAACTTTCTAGATTCATGTTTTCAAGCAAGCTTTTGAGGCTTTTCAGGTTACAACTTCAAGGATCATCCTTGATTGTCATGTAAAGAAGCTTTTCCGTTCCATTCTTTGTGTGCAGTAAATATTTGCAGTAACTCTGAAGTACCATAGATCCAGTCATCATCACACAATAAAGCTAAGGGCATTGGCTGCATTTCTTTGAAGCATACATGAATTGATACTTAGTGTATATTCCTCCACAAGTTAAGCAAGATGCTGTATGACCATATTTTGAGGCTTAACTTAGATTCATGTTTTCAAGCTAGTTTTAGAGGCTTCTCAAAGTTACAACTTCAAGAATCATTATTGATTATCATGCAAGGATTTTCGTTTTCATATGCCAATTAACGATAAGAAGAAATACTTTATTGCTTCCCCTCATTTGCATGTATGAATTATTCGTATAATGCAGATGGTTTTGGGCAATAACTCTGTCCATGTCATACATTAAGCTGGAAGAATTACAGAAAGGTGTGATCATATATCATCATATACATATGTACTTTTGTTTACATATGTGTCATGGCATACATACATAAACGAATTCTTGATTTTCAACATTTAGTTGGTCACCTTTCAGCACTGATGTTTTTTTCCTTTTAAGATCAACACAAGTCATCCTTTGTGTATGTTGTTGCTGTTGGGTTGAGAAGAAAGGAGCGAGTCAATCTTTGGCCATCAGACATATTGACAGAGATCTTTTATAATCCATCATTAAGAATCAAACCCAAAATTAGGCTTCTAAGGCCTTGCTTCCACTATTAAATTGGAATGGACATTACAAAGTGACAAAATATCCATTATTACTTGAATCTCCTTATTAGAGTGCACTTTAATTGACACAGGCTTCCTCTATACTTGGGGTATACTAAACAGTTTCTCTGATAAAAGAATCACTTTGATCTCAGTGTGTTATTTTCTTCCTGAGGTGAAAGGATGACATAATCCTAGTGTGATGCATGTCATCCTAGTGTGATGCATAGCTCTGCATGGTTGACTCTTAAAACATGTTTTGCTCTTATTGGTTATCTGCTTAACACCAATGATAATCAAAGGCACAAGGAGTGGATCTATAAGTACGATGTATATTGATCAAATTGTAGCTCCTGTGCATTTTATGCACAATTTTGGAAAGGTGTCTGTTTTAGCTTAAATTAATTCCAGATTCATAAGGCTGCTGATTAGTGGGTTAACCATGCCACCTTTAAATGAAAGTAGAATACTCAATTCCAAATTGATTTTCTTATGGCGAGTTATTTTGTGAGCAGTAATAACCAAAGCTTGTACAAAGAAACGTAATTCTACAAGCATGACACTGAATTGTCCGCATTGTTATAGTAACTTGAAGGTCGAACAGCATTTGTTTTGAGAATGTGGATATATCAAAGGATGGTGGGATGAAACATGTTTGGTTCTCAATCCATGGTCTATCAAAACTTCCGACGTTATCTTAATTCAAAACTTCCGAGGTTATCTTAATTTTTGTGATGCAGATGCTTTGCAGATAATGAGTCAATTTATGGATCGTTTGGTTTAATTATCCAACTCGGAATGCTACTTTATTTGATGAACATCCTTTGTTTCCCAATGATTTGCCCATCCAGTTTATTAAAGCAGATCATGTTAAAGATGACCAACAAGATCATGAGCACTGCCTTCCTATTATTAAGTTTTAAGTGGATTAATTGCTCGTAATATTCTCTTGATAGATTAATACAGATGATTCATACAGCTTTCTCAGCAAAAAGGAACATATGCATGCACTCATGTGTGCGTCACACACACACACACACAGACAGAAAGTTGCATGTATGCTGATGAGGTAGATGAAGCTCAGCCAATTTAACATAACATTTTCTGATGCAGATGTTTTGCACGTTATGGATGAATTTAGAGATTTCCCCAGCAGTTTACTAAAACATACATCAATCCTGCATACCATCTTCAATACGACCTATAAAATCATGAGCATTTCAACATTTTCTTGTTGTTAAGTTTTAGACTAACCAATTGCTTGTGATTCTCTAATAGATTCATACAGCTTTCTCAGAAAAAAGGAACATATGCATGCACTCATGTGTGCGTCACACACACACACAGACAGAAAGTTCATGTATGCTGATGAGGTAGATGAAGCTCAGCCAGGAGGAAAGTGGATCTTGGTGTTGTTATGTGCTAACAATATTGTGTGCTAATGCTATTGTGCTGATTTCCGACTCTTTCGAGAGTATACAGAACCATTCTGATGCCATTAATGAGTCTGCACATAATAGTGTATAACAAGTCAACCTTTGTCCGTGCACGTTAGGCTAGGTGGTTGGGTCTTGAGTCTGCACATAATAGTGTATAACAAGTCAACCTTTGTCTGTGCACGTTAGGCTAGGTGGTTGGGTCTTTCGCCTGTTCAGGCAAGGGCGAGGGTTCAACCCTCTCCCTCCATCCGGACAGCTAATGAGCCTAAGGCCAGTGTATCCAGTTGAAACCAGTGTAAACCCTGTTCTTGTGGGATAAGGAGGATCCCGTAGGTACTATGCCCAAAACCTTCACCCTGTACAGTTGCAATTTCTAAGTTAAAGCCCGGGGAGTAGGCTTTGGCTGAACCTCCATTTGAAAAGAAAAAAACAAGTCGACCTTTTTTTTAACTCTTCAGTAGATCAAAAGGTCAGGACCTGCCCATATGGACAAAAGATTGTATCACTCATTAATATGTCAATCTCTTACTCATATTACCAATCGTAACCAGTCATCGTACCAGTCATCGTACCCTCCAACATAGTGGCCCTCGGAATGTTTCCAAGCACATACCCACCCTACATTAGTCTTGCTTAGATGCCTAATGGCTTGTAGTGCTGCTTTTTATGCAACCATAATTGTGTACTTCCTTATAGTTTCACTTCCTACTTGTAGCTGTTTTCTTTTCTTGACTTTACCGGAATGGACCAGTGTCCAGATACACATGCTGTACCTTTCTCGTCCCATTGGTCATTTTGGCCTTCCACAAAATACATCCATTAATGCATGGGTGCTTTTCAATGCTATTTGCACCTTGATCAACATAATCAAGTCCTTAATAAGCAAAGTTGAAACAAAAAGCATATGACATGAGAAATGCAAGTTAAAAAAGGACAGACCAATTATAATGGATGCACATCTTGGAATTGGCGTGCTTTATTAAAAAGAGAAATGTCCCAAACAATTATAAAGTTTCTGATGTTTTTGAAAGCTGAAAATTTCTTCATGTCACAAAGTCATAGCCTTGTGTGTAGCAATACTGTTTGATCCTCATAGCACTTACCAGCACTTGAGCAAAAAACTCAATCTCACGCAATGTAAGCACTGCCCGGAACATTCGAAATACCAAGAATCGTAGGAAGGACATATTCTTAGAAAAGCGTATAGCTATAAGTTGAGCCCTAAAAACACATGAATTAAAAATTAGACAGCAAAATTCTTGTTGCTTTCATATAAAACGCATCCAATTTTCTGTTCTTTTCTTTTTTTACCAAGAGTCTAACACAGATAAAAGGTCCAGTCTGTTATAAGTATTCTGCAGATATGTATTTGGACCTTTGTACAGCCCCAAGCACACTATCCGTGCAAAGCATTCCACACTGTAGAACACAAAAATTCAGTCTCTGATTGTATGCAACATTCACTGTCTAGCATACCATAATGCAGAACAGCAAAAAGAAAATGAATTCAGCATACAACAGTTGTCCATCTGAGAAAAATAAGAAACATTGGAGTTGCAACACATGATAATGCATGTGTGCACGGGTGCATGCATGTGTGCGCGTGTGCGTGCATGTGTGCGCGTGTGCGTGCGCATGTGTGTGTGCGCATGCACGAGTGTGCGCACACGCGCGCGCACGTGTGTGTGTGTGTGTGTTGGAATCGGGGTGGGCCTTAATAATAATAATCACATGTTTACAGGATCTTCCAACACATGAACCTTAAGACTCAAAAATAGATGAATGAGAAGTAAAGAGGGAATGCACAATTTATCAAAGTGTACAGTAAGCTGGATGCTTACCTACACTACCTTAATATTCGAATGTCAAATTACAAAGTGTCCATATGACTACAAAACTGAATGTGTGCTGAATGTGCTGAATGTAGATACAAAATCTGAATCTCGGCAGAATTTCGAGAACTAGATACAAGAGTTTGTTCATAAAGTGCCTAAGAGGTATGAAGAGTGTGTGTATGTGAGATTGGAGTCAATAGAAACAGTTTAAAACTGTTTGTCCAGCAAACCCTAATTGAATAACAAGGCAAATTCCTCCTTGTGTAGCAACGAAGGAAGAATAACTGAAAATAAACTTGCTACTCACAGGATTCAGCAAGAGCTGAATGGTTGGCTCCAAAATCTCCTCCAAAGTTGCACCAGAACTTAGAGCACACCTCCTCCAGAAGTTAGTCACCTCCAAGACATAACTAATCCTTGAGTTTGATGCTCAAGTGATGCCAAGAGTGACCCCTAAGGTTCTTCTTAGCTGATCCACGAATTTAGCTACGAAGAGCACCTAAGAAGCCAAAAAAGCTTGTGCTAACTTAAAAAGCAATCTGCTTTTGGGTTCTTAAAAATTTGCTTTTCTGACAGAAAACTCCAATGGTTTCCCTAATTAGCTGTGTGTGCACGTACATGAGTGTGCGTCTGCAATTGTTTGTCTCTGTGTTGGTGCACATGGTTGCATGTTTGCATCCATGTGTTGCAAGCATGCACGATGTGCACACATGCACGTGTGTGTGCACGTGCGCACATGTATGTGTATGTGTGTGTCTCTGCGCATGCATGAACATGTGTATGCATGCATGCATGTGAGTGTGTGTGTGTGTGTGTGTGTGTGTGTGTGTGCACAAGCGTGTGTGTGAGCGTTGTGTGCACGTTATGTCTTCACTCATGCACACAAGTGCGAAAGAGTGTGTGTGGGGGGTGTGTGTGTGTATGTGTGTGTTCATAAACAAAACATGATTCATCCATAAACAAAACATAATTTATGTATAAAATAATGAAAAACCCAAAAAGCATACTTTTCATTAGCGACTAGTCATAAAATCCATACATAGTCTAGACCATACTCGTAGTATATGATCCGACATCATAGATATATCATATGATAAAATCATCGTGAGATCCAATCTCCTCATCTCCATCATCATCCTCATCTTCATCAACATCCTCAACATCATCATCATCATCACAAGGAGAGGCAAAAAGGATCTGCATGCTCATCTGACAATCTCTCTATGATGACATTGTTAGATATGAGGGCGAATCACCTTTATGGTTTCTTGCCACAAATTAAGTCTATCATCATCCTTTTCCTTCTCAATCATGCCCAATGTGACTTCCATTTTCTTAAACCCTCATTCTTTAAGTTTACTTGCAAAGCGCACGTGTGTATGAATGTACACTACTTTGAAGTGTTCTTTGGAAATCTATTGTTTTTTTTGTATATATCAAAGAAAAAGTGCTCAAATTTCTTCACATGAAAAAGCACAAGACACTTGTGAAAGAATGCAAAGTGCTAGCTTCTTTAAATTAGGTGTGCATATGTTAAACATTTCCCACCAATTGATTGCATACTGCATTCTTTTCTCATCTTTTGCAACCAGACAATCAAATGTGTTTGCCATAGATTTGTACACATGTAATTCATAACATGAGATACTTTGTTGCTTCTCAATATCACCATTCATACAACGCTCCATCTATCCATCTACCATTAACTTCCCCATCTTTTCATGACATTTTTCTCTCCATATGGGATGAAGCACATATGTTGCTGCATGTAATGGAGAATGCATCATAATCCATCTTTCTATGCATAAACTCTTCATTCCTTCAAGTCAAGAAGAGTCAATTCCTTCTACATTTACGATCTTAGAAATATATAACCAAAGCTTGTTTGGGCAAGTTTGACTAACTCTTTCTTGCTAAATTCTCTATATATAGCAAGAATGTTGGGCTTCATGGTAACAAAAGTGACAATTTTCACAACTTGAACCAATATTGACTTCACCCATGAAAGCCCATCAATATCCTCAAAAAGAATATCAATGCAATGGTGAGTGCAACGAGTATAAAAAGCATATGACCATCGATCCTCAATCAAGCACCCAACTCTTACAATTAGTTGCATTATCCATACATACTTCGGCCACATTTTGAGGTCCAACATCCATAATAGAATCTTTGTGAATATTAAACATATATTCACCTATTTTAATTTGACACGAGGTGTCAAAAGATTTGAGGAATATAGATCCATAAATGCATGAGAACATAATATTAATGATTGGTCGTTTCTAGCTTTTGGGTTAGCTTTTCACTTAAATCAATAAATTCAAATCAATGGCTGCAATTAAAAGTTGGAAAAGCATTTAATCTAATGCTGGAAAAGCTATCTATCCATGTATAAGACTCTACCATCTAAGACCTTAAGTTTAAGCCCCCTCCAAAAATCAAACCCTAATTTCTGGTTTTGGGTTAGCTTTTCACTTAAAGGAATTGTTTCAAATCAATGGCTAAGATTAAAAGTTGCGAAAGCATTTAATCTAAGGGTGGAAATTAAATCACCTATTATGAAACCCTAAAAGCTGCTAAATGCTAAAATTAAAGCAAAAACAAGAGAATCGTAAAAATGTAACAGTTATTCTTGGATTTGCAGTGATTTTTTTGCGAAAGCAGTTTTTGGATCCCATTGTTATATAATAGGCAGCTTGGATGCACACAAATCATCTCATACACTTATCTCAAGTGCTCTAGGTGGTGCTGCTGCTGTTGGAGACTCTTGTTGCTGACTTTGGAGGTGTTCAATTATTATATGATAGGCAGCTTGGATGCACATAAATCATCTCATACACTTATCTCAAGTGCTCTAGGTGATGCTGCTGCAGTTGGAGACTCTTGTTGCTGACTTTGGATCCAATTGTTATATAATAGGCAGCTTGAATGCACATAAATCATCTCATACACTTATCTCAAGTGCTATAGGTGGTGGTGCTGCTGTTGGAGACTCTTGTTGCTGACTTTGGAGGTGTTCTGCCTATGAGACAAATCGATGTACATTCATGAGGGGCATCCCTCTTTCTTTGATTTTTAATGTGACTTCTCCCATACCAAGAACATCCAAATCATGACCATAGGCAATAGTCACTCTTCTACTTGAAGAATCGGTAAGAGAAGAAAACGCCTTTTTGCAACATGTCATATGCTTAGGAGCTCCAAAATCAAATATCCAAAGATTCTTAGATATTGTGCAATGCTCCTTGATTATAAGAAACTTCTTCTATTCTAACACATGCAAAAGTATCCTCTTTTGAAGAAGGTTTACATTTGGAACTCTCCTCAACAATGTTGCTTGAAGCCCTTTTCTTTTCATTATAAATTCGTTTTGTGGGCAATATGATGACCTAGCTTCTTGCAATCACGTCAAATTCCTTTCTTTGTTGTAGAAGTAGATATGAATAAAGTAGACTAGCCTTTAGGTGTACAATCTACATCAAGTAGTTGACGTGGAGGTAGAAGAAGATGTGGAAGTAGATTTAGAAGTAGAAGACTTACTTTTCTCATTAAATTGTAATTGAGTTTCCTTCTTCTTCTTTCCTTTTGATGAAGAAACCATAGCTTCACCATTCTTCTCCATGTTCTTTTGTTGATCTTCATCTTGAAATAATAGAAACTATAGCTCTTCAAATGTAATTTCTCTCTCTCTAATAAAGAGAGAAAGAGACGTGACAAATGAACGATATGTAGATGGAAGTGAATTGATTAGGGTATTTACCATCTCTTTTTTGAAATATGCACACCAACATTGAGAATTTGATCACGAATATCTTTCAATTTAAAAATATGTATCTGAATTGACTCACCAACTTTCATATGTAACGTCCTCCTCAAGTGAGCTTTTCTAGAGGGATTTTTGCTTTGGTGGAGATTCTACAACTCTAATCAAGCTTGACGAGATATTCTGCGTTACCTGATTTGAGGTATAAAATGATACCAATGGCCATACACCCATAAAAAAAAACAAATAGTGCTTGTGCATTTCTTGAATCTCATGTGGACTACTCTTAGGTAGGTTGTATTTGTTTTCTTTGTCTGTGGATGATGAGAGAATTTTTTCTTCTTCTTCCTCCTCCATTTGCTGAGCTGAAATTGGTGTAACATGTCGCTTGCAATAAGATCTGATATCCTCAACTAATTATCTTAGTCTTGGATACTTGCCATTGATAATGTTCCACAAATCTTTGGATACTAAAAGATTCATCGTCATAAAAGTCCACACTGGATATTTAGACATTCCATCAAGTTTATCCTCTTGTTCCAATATATCTCTATAATCACGAATCATGGGAACAAGTGTGTATATGTAATAAGCTCTGATACCAAGTGTTGGAAGCATGGTAGGCCCTCACAAAAGGCCTATTTATGAAATTTGGGAATTATTCAAGTCCCATTTATGTTACTTACTATGTTAACTTATTAAGTTTGAGTCCAAACTTGATACCTCATTTATAATACAACTATGCTTAATATTAAATCATTAATTTAATTTACCCCAATGAAGAGATAATAACATGTTGTAGAGTTTAAATGAGTTGAAAAGTAAAACATTGGGATATAAAGAATTGTCTCAAAATCCTGCGTAATTCCCATTTTTCCCGAATAGGCCTTACAAGTTCACAAGACCTTCCACGCACTAGAAACCTTGCTCATATAACAACTTGAACCAAATAAAATAGATAAGAGAAGACGGAGAATAGAGAAAGAGGCAAGACGAAATGAGAAACAAGCGCGATTCTAAAAATAATTTAAAATTGATGGAATGACTATACAATGAGTGTATGTACTAAAATAATGTAGAGGCTGAAAATTGGATGGTTTAAAATGCAGAATATGAAAGAGTTATGCTGAAAGGTTAAGGAATAATGTGTTTTGTGGGCAATATGATGACCTAGCTTATTTAGCAAAGCACAATCTTTGAAAGGTATCTAGAACTAGTGTCGGCAACATCACTAATGTTTACATTCTATGTAAGCTTTACTCTCTTACCATCCAACTCTCTTCTTTCTTGTTTCCTCTCTCTCTCTCTCTCTCTCTCTCTCTCTCCCTCCCTCCCTCCCTCCCTCCCTCCCTCCCTCCCTCCCTCCCTCCCTCCCTCCCTCCCTCCCTCTCTCTCTCTCTCTCTCTCTCTCTCTCTCTCTCTCTCTCTCTCTCTCTCTCTCTCTCTCTCTCTCTCTCTCTCTCTCTCTCCCTCTCTCTCTCTCTCTCTCCCTCTCTCCCTCTCTCTCTCCCTCTCTCCCTCTCTCTCTCCCTCTTCCCTCTCTCTCTCCCTCTTCCCTCTCTCTCTCTCCCTCTTCCCTCTCTCTCTCTCTCTCTCTCTCTCTCTCTCTCTCTCTCTCTCTCTCTCTCTCTCTCTCTCTCTCTCTCTCTCTCTCTCTCTCTCTCTCTCTCTCTCTCTCTCTCTCTCTCTCTCTCTCTCTCTCTCTCTCTCTCTCTCTCTCTCTCTCTCTCTCTCTCTCTCTCTCTCTCTCTCCCCTCCCTCCCTCTCTCTCTCTCTCCCTCCCTCCCTCCCTCCTCTCTATCTCTCTCTTTCTCCCCCCCTTCCCTCCCTCCCTCCCTCCCTCCCTTGAAGCTTCTTCTTCTTCTTCTTCTTCCCCCTCCCCCTCCCCCTCCCCCTCCCCCTCCCCCTCTCTCTCTCTCTCTCTCTCTCTCTCTCTCTCTCTCTCTCTCTCTCTCTCTCTCTCTCTCTCTCTCTCTCTCTCTCTCTCTCTCTCTCTCTCTCTCTCTCTCTCTCTCTCTCTCTCTCTCTCTCTCTCTCTCTCTCTCTCTCTCTCTCTCTCTCTCTCTCTCTCTCTCTCTCTCTCTCTCTCTCTCTCTCTCTCTCTCTCTCTCTCTCTCTCTCTCTCTCTCTCTCTCTCCCCCCCCCCCGATTGTAAGAGATGGATGGATACCTCAAGGAAGTGAGGTGGTACTGCTAAAACTTGCTTTCTACCAGCCCTGATGCACTCCAGAGTTACAAAGTAGGCCCTTTTAGCTTGCAAATGACACCAAGAAAGTACCTATGTACTTTGGAATTGATACTTGAAACAATTAATCCAAAAAAGACTAGTTCAAGAATAACTAGTGTTGAAAAAACTTGCTATTTTAGTCCATACACCCGCTCGATTTTTTACTCAAAGCTCATAGCACAGTAACAATTGGTAAAATTCCTTTTGGGGGAATTCAATTAGCTTAGATAGCTAATGGTTGCAAGTGGAATCATTCAAAATGATCAACTATGCTTTGAGAAATCACCTTAGCAAATCAGATCTTACCCTTGATATTTTAGGGAACGACCAGTAGATGACCAATGAGCACTTCGAAGGCGATTTCTCCATGATGCCTGAATCAAGTGCCTTGAGATTTTTAGAGCACAAAGTAGACTTCAAACTCGTTCCAACAAGCCAAAGATTATGTAAAATGGTTGAGTATTCACTAAGATATGATCAGAAGAAGTTGACTGTTCTGAGTAGTCATAGCAGAGAAGTAGACAGAGATGATCAATGAGCTATATGTATTATAGAACATAATTGTACGGAGTCATTGACATTGTAATGATGATCAATACTGATGACTTGAGTGAGCTATAGTGTGAGCTACTCAAGTTCTACAAATGATCAAAAGAGTGAGCTCTCAGTGAGGCACATACCGCGAGATTTTACAATGTCTTTTTATATATGTTACTTCTAAGTTTGAATTTTGAATTAAAGCTTTGGCTCCAATCAAAAGGTGACTCCACTGATTTAGGAGATATTCCCTCAACTTGAAGTCGTAGCTAATATTCCTCCTAACGCCCCGAGTTATAAGCTTTTACAAGATTCTCCAAAGAATTAATGTTTTACAACGATAAATGATCAAGTAGTTATAGTTCACATGAATCATCAAGTGCTAGTTCCACACAATGTCCTCCATGCTAAGCCAAATGTGTAGGCTTGAACATTTGCACCAACTCTCTCTCTCTCTCTCTCTCTCTCTCTCTCTCTCTCTCTCTCTCTCTCTCTCTCTCTCTCTCTCTCTCTCTCTCTCTCTCTCTCTCTCTCTCTCTCTCTCTCTCTCTCTCTCTCTCTCTCTCTCTCTCTCTCTCTCTCTCTCTCTCTCTCTCTCTCTCTCTCTCTCTCTCTCTCTCTCTCTCTCTCTCTCTGTGTGTCCGCAGTTAGGGCTTCGGTCTGTCCACAGTTAGGGTTTCCGCAGTTAGGGTTCCGGTCTGTCCGCACTTAGGGTTTCGTGTCTGAACAGGGGCGCTGGAGTTCAAGGGTGCAGCGGAGCAGAAGCTTGAGAAGCGAAGAACAGTTAATAGGCGCAGCTGAGCAGAGGGTCGAGCATGGGCAGAGGGCGCATTTGAGTTCCACAGTTAGGGTTTTTGGGGCAGCTGAGCAAAGAGCATCGCTGAGCAGGAAGGTTCTACAGTTGAGGTTTCAGGGCAGCTGAGTAAAAGGGCCACAGACCTGAAGAGTTTCGCAGTTCGCTGAGCAGAGCACCCTAGTTCGAACTTAGCTTGAAACCCTAACCCTAGCATAATCCTCAAACCCCTAACCCTACCTCTAACACCTAACTACAAACTCCCCCCCCCCCAAACCTCTCTCTCTCTCTCTCTCTCTCTCTCTCTCTCTCTCTCTCTCTCTCTCTCTCTCTCTCTCTCTCTCTCTCTCTCTCTCTCTCTCTCTCTCTCTCTCTCTCTCTCTCAATCTCCCAGAGACAACAGCAGGTAAGGCGGGAGGGGAGCAGCCCCCCTCTTTCTTCATCTCGAGGGGAGGGTGAGGGAGGGGACCCTCTCCTTGAGCTTTCCAGCACCCTTCTCCTCGCTCCCTGTCTACAGCAACAACATGGAAGGCAGGAAAAGCTTTGCCTCTGCCCTCTTGCACCAGCCGCTTTCTATACCAGCCCCAGTCAACAAACCAACAGCATGGGAGTCTTACTCCAAGAAGTGAAGAAACTCCAAGGAGAAATGGAAGCAATGAAGAAGGAAATTAGTAAGAAAGATGAACAAATAGCCAGATTGCAACAAAAGCTTGATGAAACACAAGGAAACAGCAAGCAAACAGGAGCTGAATCAACAAATAAAGTCGACTTGGCAACACAATTATCCGAGGTAAAACTATCCAGCTCTACACATTTTTCAAAAGAAGTAATGTCTGCGGTAAAGGAGCAGGAATTGGTAGACAGCAACAAGAAAGTTATCAGGATTGGAGGCCTCCCCCTAGGATGGGACAGGGAGGACATCGCACCCGAGTTAAAAGATGACTGCATCCTTGAAACAGAAGTACTAGAAGCACAACTAACCAAGGTGGTCCCCTTCATCAATCTAGGGTCTCCGGTCTTCATCACACCCAAAGGAACTCAGGAAAGGGTAAGCTATTTTGACATGTCAGATAAGATAGCTGTCATGAAGCAAGCAAAGTCACTACAAGGTACTAAAGTATGGATAGCAGATGAACTCACCCCACTCCAACTTAAAGATCGACCAGCAGAGTTAACTAAAGTCAGAGAAGCAAGGAAGAATGGAAAGTGGGCAGTATACAGAGGCGGTCAAGCTATTATCAGAGATTTCCATACCCATACCACATAGGAAGAAACAGCTATCTCCCTCATTTGTAATATATATTGATGTAATTTTGAAACTCTTATGAGTCATAAGAGTGCTTTGGAAGCCACATCCCCCCCCCTTTTATTTTTATTTTGATTTTTCCCTTTTATTATAGCCCCTTGAGGGCTTCCCCCCCAAGTGGAACGTAATGTTTTGATGTACCTGATCGGTCCCATAGGTCGATTTCGGCCTCCCGTGAACGTTCATATATCTTTCTTTCTCTCTCTCTCTCTCTCTCTCTCTCTCTCTCTCTCTCTCTCTCTCTCTCTCTCTCTCTCTCTCTCTCTCTCTCTCTCTCTCTCTCTCTCTCTCTCTCTCTCTCTCTCTCTCTCTCTACACAGGGTTACTACACTTGTACATGGTTTTTGTCTCATAGGCCAAGTTTGGCCTCCAGAAGACATTAATATGACTTTCTTTCTTTCTCTCTCTCTCTCTCTCTCTCTCTCTCTCTCTCTCTCTCTCTCTCTCTCTCTCTCTCTCTCTCTCTCTCTCTCTCTCTCTCTCTCTCTCTCTCTCTCTCTCTCTCTCTCTCTCTCTCTCACACACACACACACTACCCTTTTGCATATAGACTATCATAGATATCGCACTCCATACACCCCCCCCACTTTCATGGGTATCTCCACATGCACACCACGGAGATATGTATCAGCTTTACCAATTTCTTTTTCAGCACTTTTATCGTCTCTGATAGACAGAAGATACAGCCATGTACATCGATTTGTCTCATAGGCCGAGTTCGGCCTCCTAATAGACGTAAAAACACTTTCTTCTTTCTTTCTTTCTCTCCCTCCCCCCCCTCTTCCCTCCCTAGGGCTTCGCATTTCAGATATTTTTGAGATGACAAGCAAAGTATCCCTTGGGAGGATAAGCAATGATATACCTCTATGCCCCCATAGATTATGATGAACATCCATACGTAACCAAACTGAAAGGCAAACATCATGTTGAACTCCAAGCATACAAGGCACAGATTTGCACCGCCACCTCCAGAATGGAGACTTCAACTTGCAACTCCAAAAGGACCAAGCCCTCCCTCCCCAACGCGAAACTGACCAAAGTACCATCTGTGCTCAAACCTAATCCAACCAAACTTTGATGTACCCTTATGACTCAACCATTTGGAGGGCTCCCTCTTCCACCTCATGGTGCTTGTTCACCAACAAATCTGACTTACTAGGTCCATGAGCTTCACCTTCCCCTTTGAGACTCAAACCCATAACCATAGATGATCAAGTTGATCCTTACTAGTTTGTTCTCTTCACATGAAACTCTCCTAGCAAGTATTGAGGGAATCACAACTCCATGGTTGTGAATAGTTGGCTTGGAGAAATGAAAACATAATTCCATATTCTTCATGTAAGCTATTTATTGATAATATTTATCGACTCGTCAAGCAAGCTTGAGGTGCATTCCACCTATAATTCAATTTTATCTACACACACATTGTATACTTATTTTTTCATCAAGAACATTTTATTTCAAAGTACCCTCTTGCTACTCGACTTCTATCTCTTGTCTCTTGCCTATTTTTGTGATCATGCATCTATCTTGTTTGGTTCAAGGTGTGTATGTGCTCCAAGTTCTCAGTATTGGAAAGATCCTATATTGGGCCTACCTCACTTCCAACATCTATGTTGGAAATGCAACCGTGCACAAGAAGGATCAGTTATGCAACATATTTTCAGATTTAATCAATTCTTGACAAAGTCAACCATGGACAAACTAAAGACAAAGATGGTCAGAATTTGTAGAGTTCCTTTATTACAAATTTGGATAGTACAAGTCAAGAGCTATCTGTTTATTGCACAAGCAATCCTTTTTTATTGCACAAGCAATCACAATTTTTTGCAGATGTTCTTAACATGTCATATTTAGGGTCTATATAAATTTTCCATGAGGATTTGCAAGATTATCAAGACATATGATTATGTGAACAAGGAGGCTGAACATATCTACATTCACAACCTTATGGTGAACAGACTTTTTACCTCCTTGTTCTTGTGTATATTTGTTTGATAGGTGTAGATGGCATGACTAATACGTGACAGGCTTGGCCAACCTTGAGAGTTGAGGAAGTATGTCTTAGTCCTTATCTCGCATCCCATATTTTTGTCTCGATCCCTCCAAGTAGTACTTGGTTTGAGAAGAGGAAGGATGAATAGTTTCTCTTTATGATGTGTGTTGGGAGAGTACTCGTCATGACAAGTTCCTTGTGTGTGCTAATGGACACCCGCATAACACTGTATGGCACATAAAATTTAAAAGTATACAAGAACTTACATCAACAAAATTGTCTACCTACAAATATATCTATCTTCACATATACCCCTTTATGTCAAGTTTGGAGGGAATTGTTGAAAACGCAACCTTTCACAAGAAGGATTGCACATATTTTCAGATTTGGTCAATTATTGACGAAGTCAACCATGGTCAAACCCAAGTCAAAGATGGTCAAAAAAAGTCGTTTTTTTATTTATTTTTTTTAACTCAAAATTAGGGTTTTTGTAATTTTCGAAATTAGGGCTTCTGAAAATTTAGAACTCTTGCTTTTTGAGCTTTTTTATCTCTTTTAAGTTTGCTTTTCATCATGGTACAAATCTTGTTACTCATCATTTCTTGAAGAGCTCAAGCTTAGAGCTTGGCTATGGAGAGGTCTTCTTCACCTTGGAGGAGGATTTCCTCCTCCTCCAACAAGTAGGGCTGCAACTAGGGTTTGTGATTCTTCTTCAAGGTAGACTCTTCCAAAGAATTGCTCTACTATAGATTACGAGATTGTATATACCGGAATGAATCCAGGCAAACCCCAAATTCACCCTCAAATGAAAGTGCAACTATAAGCTCATGGTAGTCAACCACAAGACTATATAGCGAATCAGCTCCATTATGCACAGTATCGACTCAATACTATGACATCCCTACTAACGTCATCAATGCCCAATAGTGGGTATAGAACTCCAAATGAATACATGCTCACACACACACCCCACAACGCACACACACCACAAGCATGAGCTCACAAGGAGCTCTGTGAACTGAGTTTCTATCACTTTCGGAAGTGATGGGCAAACTCAGCCATAATGAAGCCTAGCACAAAATGCAAACAAAAGATAGGAAAAATTACAAAAAATACATAGCTGATAGGGTATACACAACTATCAACTGGTTGTATCAAAAAAATATGAGATTGTATGTTCTATCCCATCTAATTGAGCTAGATAGCTTTTAAATTTATTGATGTGCTCAGCCGTTAATGCTGAGTAACCCATTTCCAATTGAAAGAAGGAAATAAGAAGTGATATAAGAGATTGTTGAGTTGTACCAAATATTCCCTCAAATTTAATCCACGCTTCCCCTACACTCTTAGATACTTGCAAGGTGATGTATATATTCAGTACTTGAACTCATACCTATGGTGGACAAAGCTTTTCTATTTCTATCAATACATCTAGGCCTTGACTTGATGTTGAAGCTCCTCTTGGTGTTGTAGAAATAGTTGCCCCTCTTGCTTGAGTACTTCCCGCTCCATTAGATGAAGATAATGTAGCACTTTGAGCTTAGGACCTGTAAAATTCTTGAGGAGGTACTGTATACAATCAAATTCCTCCTCCTCCTAGCCGCTTCACTCCTGCTTCAACCTCGTCCCATTAATAAGTGATCATGAGATAATATTAGAGACGTATGTGCCATGTGAGGAAGTTGCTTCCATTAAAATGATGTACTAATACTCATGGAGGAAGTTGCCATAATCTCTCAAGCTAGTACTTAAGCAAGTAGGTTGCTCAAGCAATTGTTGGTGTTTAGACCAACAATAAATATACAGATAAAGTAAAGAGAGAGAGAGAGAGAGAGAGAGAGAGAATTTGGATAAGGGAGAGAGACACAATATATGGCAACGGAACCAAACTAGCTCCAAAAATAACTATAATACAAGAAGTTACAAAAGTGCGCTTAAGTGATCAAGCCAAGAGCAATCACTAGTATACAAGAGATGAATAATCAACAACATTATGTATCTTTATATAGGCCAAGTCTTCCAACTGCCATAAAGTTTCTTTATTGTTTTTTATTTTTACAAGTGTCACATGGAATTGATATTGACCCATGGATCATATTCTATGAGATCTTGACAAGTCTCCACTGCTTTTGACCTTTTTAAAAATTGCTTTTCAACTTTGACCTGGAAATTAGGTTTTGACTTTTGATCTTTAATATGCTTCCAAATACCCAAGCATTATAAATAGTTGGGTAGCTCTCATTGAGCACTAGAGGATATGTCATAAAAATTTTAGCCAAAATTTGACCATTTTGACTTCGTTGACCAGCCATTGACCAAACTATGACTTGCAAATTTGAGCTCTCGAGTGGAAGGTTGCTCACATTTCTAACAATATCCACTCTCCATGTTAGACCCAGATTCTCGTTTCGTGCTTTGCTTCCACAATGGAAAATAAAGCTCGAGCAAGCCATGTTGATCCTTGACAAGAGCAAGGAACAAATGATTTAGTATGCCAACTAAAAGAGGCTCCAAACACAAGGTTTATTAAGGAGGGTGATCTTGTCCTCATGAATTCCAAGAACACTCCCCCTCACAACTTAACGTTTAAATTTAATCACAACTACTACAAACCATTTTGGGTCACCAAATGCTTCAACATCATCACCTACCAACTTGAGCTCCCCAACGATGTCCTAATCTACAACATTCCCACGAGCCTTTTGAAGCACTTGAAGCCAAACTCTACATATGTGCAACGTGTACCACTAGTCCAACCAAATGACTCCACGTATATCCGAAGGCCCTAAGTTCTTGGAGATATGCTAGGGGCAACTTATCCCAGATGCTTCATGGGTGCCCGCATCCAAGTTCTTCAACTACAATCCCCATGTATCTCAATTTTACATTAATCACACTTTTTGGAATCAACGCTTATCGAGGGCACAAAGCTCTTAAAGCTAGGAAAGAATGTCACAAGCAAAAACCCACTTCCCTTGTATTTCAATCTAGACATTTGGGGTCCACCGTCCATGGGCAAGTTGGTATGGAACATTTAGTATAGAACATATGGCATGCATATGGGACATGGTACCATACCAAACATATGGATATGCAATGCTATGGAATGTTACCATATTAACTATCTACACAATATTATGCATATATAATACATACATACATATATATTATATATTATGCACATACGATGTACATAACATATAATGAATATGTATGTTCTCTCTCTCTCTCTCTTCTCTCTCTCTCTTCTCTCTCTCTCTCTCTCTCTCTCTCTCTCTCTCTCTCTCTCTCTCTCTCTCTCTCTCTCTCTCTCTCTCTCTCTCTCTCTCTCTCTCTCTCTCTCTCTCTCTCTCTCTCTCTCTCTCTCTCTCTCTCTCTCTCTCTCTCTCTCTCTATATATATATATATATATATATATATATATATATATATATATATATATATATATATATATATACACATATATATATACATATATATATATATATATATATATATATATATATATATATATATGTTTGTGTGTGTGTGTATGTATATGCATATCATAATAGTATAATACATATATGCGATGCACATATATGTATTATAGTATAGCATTTCGAGCATCCAAACATTGATTGGAATGTTCACTCTGTAAAAATGTGTTGTATGTATCAATCATGTTTGGAACAAGCTCCAAACCAACCATGACATGGGGGTTACACCTTGTGGTAATAATGCTTCATAACCAAGAAATGCAAGGGGATTGAATATGGGGTAATGGTGCTTCTTCAGTCATTGACCCATATTCAAGCCCCTTGCGTTTCTTGGTTATGATCTATATTCGAAGCAATAAAAACTTTCTTTCGGCAATTTGTACGCTCCCTTTGTGTCCAATGTGTACTTCTTTGTGTTTTCAACCCATTTAAAGGGTGACAAGTGTTTGTTGTGATTGTGGCACTGACACCAAGATCCTCCCACTTGACAAGACAAAGCATAGGGCTTATTCACAAAACAAACAAGGACAAGCTTCATATTCACTTTGGAACCGTAGAGCCAAACAAGCTCGAGCCCCTTACGATGCTCAATGGTGATCTATATTCGAAGCAATAAAAATTTTCTTTTTGCAATCTCGACACTCACTTTGTGTCCAATGTGTATTTGTGTGTACTTTTGACCCATTTAGAGGGTGACAAGTGTTTGATGCAATTGTGATCATGATGCCAAGATCCTCCCTCTTGACAAGACAAAGCATAGGACTTACTCACAAACAATACGAGGATGAACTTCATTTCACTTTGGAGCCGAAGAGCCAAACAAGGTCACCCCCAAGCCTAGGAGCTTGAAGCTACATACTCGTTGTTATCACCAAAACAGCCACCAAGTCCACATCAGAACATGTGTATCGACCTTCCAATCATGTGCACACAAAGATGTGCACAATGGGACAATGAGTTCAATTTATAGGATTCACATAAGAAGGTGAGCCTCTTCACATTGACATGTCCTTTCCCACATCGCCAAGCATAATTAAAAGCGCCCATTCAAATGTCCTAGGGAAATGGGAACATAAACAATACTCGAGCTCCATTGTTATGTTCTCATTTCTTTTAAGTCCATTGCACATCACACATGCCATGAGCTCCACGTTACATGTTGCATGTCCCTTTCCAAAAGAAATATATTCAAAGTTAAGTCACCGTTGCATCTAAAACATGTCAAAACCCTTAGAAAGGATATCTAGTTGCCCTCTTCCTAATATGTAGGACTTGTTTTGACCTACTTACATCACAAACATAAACACCTTCCATAACTTCCCTTGGATAACCACCTCAAAGTTTTTCCACCCTTTGTGATGCGCCTTTTTAATCAATTCAAAGAAGAAGTATACATATGAGAAAATCTAGTTTCTTCTAGAGTCTAGACATGTACAAATCCAGACACATGGTAATAAAACAAGAGAAATTGACCTCAACAGCTCATACAAGGTACCAAGCACTCGAAAGTACAGATTATGCAAAAGTGACATGGAAAACTGTTGCAGATTCTAATAGGCAGCCAACAAATAGCAAAGAATTGCGAGAAGAAAAACTAGCATCCTAAAAAAGCTTCAGGAGACAGGCGGACAACATAAGAGATTCCACAACAACATTAAGCATGTGATCAAGGTCCATATTTTTCACCAACTTTTGCCCTCAGCTAAGTTTTTTTTAGAATCTCAATATTTTTACAGTCAGATGTCACTTTTGCAAATGCCCAACTTCCAACCCGAAAATATCTCAAACAATATTAAGTTGGACCATGTTAAGTTTGATTTCCCACTCATTGTCCTAAAATTTAATGCAACCAGAGTTTAATTCTGAAATATTGTGAGCAGTAACACCATGATTCGACAAATTATGCCTATGTGCACCTCAAATTCATCATAAGGTTCTGTGATCCACCCTCAAGCCCTTCTGTCCGTTGCATCAATGAATAATTAATGTCAATTCATAAGTCAACTATTTACTGCAACTTGGTCAAATGCATATACTTCAATGCTCATCAGGTCAAATGACCACTGCTCAGTCCATTCGAGTACTCAATATGGTCAACCATCATCTCGACTAAACATTATAACCCACACTGACCAGCCATTGAATGCCTTATAAAGAGGCTCTAGAGTTAACAAATAACCACACCGGGAAATTCAGAAGAAAAGCAAAGTCAAAGATTCACCTACAAGATACATTGGAAAGTGTCAGTTTCTGGATAGGGGCCATGGACACCACGGGACATTATCCATATTTCAGCAGAGATGCACACTGCAAGCACCAAGGCCATGCAATCCTCTTCAGACATATCAACTTGTTCAAAGCATCATGCAAGATTTGCCCATTGCTCATCAAGGGTTCAAGAGTGCAGAGATATGCCTCACAGGGTTCATGTCACACCACAGTGCTACATCCAAAATGAACACATTCCTGAAAAGGATAAAATACCCTGGAAGTACATTCCACACTAATTGATATTGCATGACTCAAATAGACCCACATTAAATATTTCTCATAAAGCCGTATGCTCCTCATAAGAGCTCCTCATACAAATTGAAGTTTCTATTTTTAACCTTATATGCCATTGGATGGGCATCTTCCATCTCTACGAGCTTTTTGCACTCAGAGATGCAAGTATAATTTTCCACATACATACTAAGATGGAATAGTCTGGATATAGAGTGCAACTGTGCATCACATGTTGCTTTCAAAAGCTTTACCACAACAACCCTTTATCAAACCCTGCATCATGAAGATTGCCTCTTGCTAAGAGAAAAGCACAGAGAAAAAATGTAATGTCAATCAAAGCTAGCATCATTACCAATAATTATCTATTACTTCTTAATTGTACCTGAATATGGACGTGAGGACTGCATCAATGGTGTTCAGCTGATCCATTGTTATATGTGCATCCTTCCATGATCCCCTCAAAGAGGCCTTTAGTATCATAATTAGAACATGAAAATTTATCAAAATAAATATGACAAATTCCGTTTTTCTAGTTGAATGTTAAGAGAAAGTTGTGATAGTTGCAGGTATTCAAAGAAGAAAAAAATTAACTTAAATGTGTCCTCCAAAATCAAACTACAAATAATGTGACTATAGTCTCTGCTAATTGTATGCAACAAATATGATATGAAACAAATCAGAAAACAAACAATAGCACAGCACATCCGAGCACATCAGCAAATTTTGTGGATACTCATTGTACAGTAATTGGAAGAGAGAGATTCGCCATGGATTGTATTGATCCCATATTCCAAGAGCCAGTCCTTCTAACTCACCACCAGTGCCAACAGAGCTCCGTAAAGATTGCTTACTTAGCACCTAAGTTTGTACATGCATAAATAGAATATTCTTGAAGGCCCTTATATCTAAAGCAAATTTCAGAATAGAAAACCAATAACAAATCAATTTACTTAATGAATGATAAGAAATTTTCAAAGCTGCATATATTAGACATTGTATCACATCAACATTATATTTTTACTTCTGAAAACCTTCAAACAGAGCACTTAACCTTCCATAAATCTATGTAGACACATGTATGTTTGCATGCATACAGAACCAATGGAACACACGTCCATACTTCTATAAGCTTTCTAACAATTCCTCAATCTGCTTCTTCCTTAATCTGTCCACTAATTCTCTCAACAGGCAGCATTCTCACAGAGTCTATTGCCAATACGTAGCTAACTAAATGCCATTAAGTTGGTCTGCATTTGGCCTCAAGGCTTTCAGTAATTATAGACACCCTGAGTTAGAACTCGACTCTGCTTTCCAACTTCAATCGCTATTCATTAAAATATTGGGCAAATCATTGGCTTAATGCACCTTTACTCATCCTGATGTAACCTTCATCATGATGGACATCATGAAGTACACTCATGCACACTGGCAGCCACTCAAAAGTACATACAATCGTTTCTCTTGATTGTAGTGCAGAAACATGAAAAATTGTGTGTAAATGCTAGAATAATGATGTCGATTACTGCAGATAACAACATTATTAAAATAAGTTCGATGTTCCAAAGGTACCATAGTCTTCCTGACTGCAATGTAAGCTGATCTCCATCTTGTACAGGCACGTAAAGTAGACTCTGACTTCTGTGGTGTTTTCTCAACCTTGGCCGGATGTGGCTTGACTTCAGGAAATGGGGGACCCTCGAGAGCAAGCAGTTCAGGAACATGATCATCATGAGGATAGATGGGCGGCAGCTCATCCTCCCAATGAGGATGTCTTTCTGTAAAATCAGGCTCATCTTCTGGATCAATTTCTTTTCTGTTCCATCAGGACGGAAAAAAAAGGCAGCAACATCCTCACAACAAAGATCAAAGGGATGCTTGAGTGTGTGCATGCATCTGCAGACAGTCATGCATGTGCATACACGTGCCTCATAAACCGTACAATGTTTATTCATATGTCGAGATGTAATCATTTCCATGAGCGTGCATAGGTGCGTGAGTACCGATGTTTAGGTACACGAATGCCGTTCTTGTACACGCATGTATGTAAATACATAATGCATGTATACACGTGTATGAAAGCATGTATCAGCTGCACGCGCATACGTACGTAAGTAGAGGCTATGTGTTCCTTGTATTCCGGTATATCAATAAATATGTGCAGAATCCTGCACATCCACACTACAGTTGGTGTACTCCTTCAGGAACGTGATAGCGCGAATAGGTGCATAACATATATATGCATTCTTGTCTGCTTATGGATAGGACAGGTAAATTTACTCCGCAGGTGCATTAACCATTCGTTCAAAGGAGATGCGAGAAAATACGGATGGGTACATTACGAGAAGCAACATACCGGGGCTCTGTGAGTTTCGCCACTACATTGATAGCAGCGTCAACCATATCCTTCGCTTTCTGAATCGACAATCGACGACCCTGGCGAGGTGCAGAAGGTGGCTCATCTGCATGGTCGGATCCTTCCCCTGCTTGGGGCTCCATTCGAATAAACAAAAACTCTATCTTTCACCCTCTCTCCCTATATCGGTGGACTTTCTTCTTTTTTTTTCGTTGACCGTAACTGGCCTGCGTCTCTGTCCTTCCTTACCCTCGTCGTCCATCGCCTGCAAGCACAAGACAACGATCACTTCTTGAACTCTCGGCCTCAACATTTCCACGGGCAATGCGTAATCTGTGGCATTGATTATGATTCTTTCTCGGGTTTGTTCGTATGCACCAAAAGGTCCAGTGCCTTCAGACAGTCTGCCGTTTTTTAAAGGTAAAAGGCTATGAAAGTTTTTTTTTCTTTTTTTTTTTTTTAATAGTAAGTACAATGCATTGGAAATACACTCACACACCCAACCTCCTAAGGTAGAGGACCCATTTTTAAGGGACTCATAGATATGTCCTACCAAGACATATCTATGAAGGTCCTTTGATTTGAAGGTTTTTGTGATATGAAGGTCCTTTGATTTGAAGACCACACAAGGTAACCCTTTGAAAGTAAAGGCTCACTTGTAACACCACACAAGGTAGCCCTTTGAAAGACTCCTCTAACTACCTCTACTAGCATTCGCTTGTCAATGACTTCGAAGAGAAGACCATTGGACCAAAGCCCAATCTTCAGAGAATAGCCCATAGTCCTCCCACCTTATTTCTCTTTGCAAGTGAATGAGAAAGCATAGTAGAAGCTTTTGAATGACCAATCACTAATATGTAAAATAAAGCACATATAGGTTTCTCAGGAGGAGAGTTAAATTGGGAGATTCAAACAAGTACTTAGTACTTGGCCTCTTATAGTTTTCCAAGCTCTTCTTTTTTCAAGATAAATGAAATTCTTTGGAGTGAAAAATGTAATGGCATAGTGATCATGAGGTCAAGCATGAAGTGTTTTGCCTTTCAAAATACTAAGGGTTTTGGATACCCTTGATATGATTAGAATATCGAATCAATTGGCAAGAAGTGGAAGTGTAAGTGTTTTGAGAGTGCTTCATCTTTAGAAGGAAGATGTGGAAAAATCATGCCTTAAAAGTAGAGCTTCTAGGTTTTGAGGTGGTTCGATTATTATGGTACACTTCTATTAAGGTCAAGATAGAGTGTAAAGTCCATTGTGATTTTAAGAAGTATCCACCCTATAGACTCTTTTTGGTTCGTGGACATGAGTATCCACCCTATAGACTCTATTTGGAAGAACAAGAGGTATGTATAAGATGGAAGAGCAAGAGGTATGTATAAGATGGAAGAGCAAGAGGTATGTATAAGAAAAAAATTGAAATCTTAACTTGTTCAATGAAATAAAGAATATAAGTTCTTGATTTATTTAAAGGACGTTAACTTGGCAACAAAAATTCTAAATGCAATATGATTATTGACACGTGGAACAAGTGAAAAGATGGAATAGATCAAATATATATGTCAAGAGAAATAGTGGCTAGTTGACAAGGAATCATCTATTATATAATTACATATATGGTACGTCAAATACTTGTGTTTGGGGGAAGATCAAATACTTGTGTTGGGGAACGATTAAAGACTTGTGTTTGGGTGTTTGATGGTTGAGAACAAGATATTGATGTGTATCATTGAAGAGATGGAATGTGGTTTCTAGACAATACGATATACAAACAAGTGATTTTTGTTTATTGTGACCTTTAGTGTGTGAAACAAGTGGTTTTGATCAAGCGATATAAGATTTCAACTTTAATAATAAATAAATTCAAAGAAAAAGGAACAAAATTAGTGTAATTACCCTGACAATTGGAAAATTAGCCAACATTTACATATAATTGTCAAGATTACAACTAACTTGGCCATCAGCAAACTAACAAAAAGATTACCAAATTGGTGAAGAAATCAAGTACTTACATATATGATTGTCTTATCGACCATCATAAACTTTTTAATGAAATTCTTGCTTATCTACCATCATAAAGTCTCTACAATAGTTCCATCAAGCAGTACAATCACTACAAGAAATAGGGGGGGCATAGCGATGCCCCCGAATTGAAAAAAAAAACGAGCACCGTCGCTTATGCGACGCTAGCGTCGCATAAGCGACGGTGCTATTTTTGGATATATTTTTTTTACGGCCATTCGTCGCATAAGCGATGCTAAATGTGTGTGTCGCAAGAGCATCGCTAATTAGCGATGCTATTTGCGACATTGGCAAACTGGATAGCATCGCATATGCGACGCTCTGGAATGTTAAAAAAAAAGTTCGATTTCTCCCGGCACTTAACACGGGAGAGCAAGAAGAGAACGAGAGAGAGAGAGAGAGAGAGAGAGCGAGAGAGAAAGAGAGACATGCATCTCATTGAAGCCAGGTATGCACACACACACACACACACTTACACACACATACATATGCATACACACACACATAGACACACACACATACACATAGACACACACACACATACACACACATATACACACATACACACATAATGTTGCATACACACATGCACACATAATGCATACACATGCACACACATATACACATACACATACACACACATACACACACACATACACGCATACACACACATATATGCATACACATACATATATGCATACACATACATAGAGAGACATGCACACACAGACACATACATGCATACATAATGCATATGCATACATAATGCACATGCATACATACACATACACAATGCATACACACATATGCATACATAATGCATACATAATGCATACACACATACACACACATATGCATACATACATGCATACACATACACACATACACACACATAGACACATACACACACATAAATAGATACACACTCATAGACACACACACACATAAACAGATACACACTCATAGACACACACACACATAAACAGATACACACTCATAGACACACACACATACACATAGACGCGCACACACATACACACATAGACACATACACACATAATGATGCATTCACACACATACACATGCATACACACATACACACACATATATGCATACACACACATAGAGAGACATACACACACATACACATACATGCATACATATGCATACATAATGCATATGCATACATACATACTTACATGCATACATACACATACATAATGCATACACACAGATATGCATACATAATGCATACACACACATACACACACATATGCATACATACATGCATACACATACACACATACACACACATAGACACATACACACACATAAACACATACACACTCATAGACGTGTAGCGACACATACACATAGAAACACACACATACACACACATACACACATAGACACATACACACATAATGATGCATACACACACATACACATGCATACACATACATATGCATACATACATGCATACACATACACACATAGACAGATACACACACATAAACACATACACACTCATAGATACACACACATACACATAGAGACACACACACATACACACACATATACACACACACATAGACACATACACACATAATGATGCATACACACACATACACATGCATACACACATACAGACACATATACACACACATATATGCATACACACACATATATGCATACACACACATAGAGAGACATATAAACACATACACATACATGCATACATATGCATACATAATGCATATGCATATGAATACATACATACTTACATGCATACATAATGCACATGCATACATACACATACATAATGCATACACACACATATGCATACATAATGCATACACACACATTCACATATATGCATACATACATGCATACACATAGACACATACACACACATAAACACATACACACTCATAGACGCGTAGCGACACATACACATAGACACATACACATACACACACACATATACACACACACAAACATACACACATAGACACATACACACATAATGATGCATACACACACATACACATGCATACACACACATATGCATACATACATGCATACACATACACACATAGACACATACACACACATAGACACATACACACACATAAACACATACACACTCATAGACACACACACATACACATAGACACACACACACATATACACACACACATACACACATACACACATAATGATGCATACACACACATACACATGCATACACACATACAGACACATATACACACACACATACACATATATGCATACACACACACATAGAGAGACATACACACACATACACATACATGCATACATATGCATACATAATGCATATGCATATGCATACATACTTACTTACATGCATACATACACATACATAATGCATACACACACATATGCATACATAATGCATACATAATGCATACACACACATATGCATACATACATGCATACACATACACACATAGACACATACACACACATAGACACATACACACACATAAACACATACACACTCATAGACGCACATATATACACATAGACACACACACATACACACACACATATACACACACACATACACACATAGACACATACACACATAATGATGCATACACACACATACACAGCATACACATACATATGCATACATACATGCATACACATACACACATAGACACATACACACACATAGACACATACACACATACACACACATAAACACATACACACTCATAGATACACACACATACACATAGACACACACACACATACACACACATATACACACACACACATACACACATACACATGCATACACACATACACACATACACACACATATATGCATACACACACACATAGAGAGACATACACACACATACACATACATATGCATACATAATGCATATGCATACATACATACTTACATGCATACATACACATACATAATGCATACACACACATATGCATACATAATGCATACACACATACACACACATAGACACATACACACACATAAACACATACACACTCATAGACGCATAACGACACATACACATAGACACATACACATACACACACACATATACACACACACAAACATACACACATACACACATAATGATACATACACACACATACACATGCATACATACATGCATACACATACACACATAGACACATACACACATACACACACATAAACACATACACACTCATAGACACACACACATACACATAGACACACACACATACACACACATATACACACACATACACACATAGACACATACACACATAATGATGCATACACACACATACACATGCATACACACATACAGACACATATACACACACATACACACATACACACATATATGCATACACACACACATAGAGAGACATAGACACACATACACATACATGCATACATATGCATATGCATATGCATACATACATACTTACATGCATACATACACATACATAATGCATACACACACATATGCATACATAATGCATACACACACATACACATACATATGCATACATACATGCATACACATACACACATAGACACATACACACACATAGACACATACACACACATAAACACATACACACTCATAGACGCACACACATACACATAGACACCCACACATACACACACATATACACACACACACACATAATGATGCATACACACACATACACATGCATACACATATACACACACACATACACGCACATACATACACACACACATGCATACATACACATACTTAATGCATACACACTTACATATGTACACATATATATATATTGATTTCTAACCCATTTTGTTTTATATGTTAGGTATTATGGATCCTAGTAGAGGGAGAAAGGCGAAACTCACTCTCATAAAAAGTCTTATGCGAGAAAGAGTTCCGTCTGATACTCTAGGGGCCATCATGCGTGATTACTCAGAGATGTATGATGATGAGATGGACTATACGATCAAGATGCTTACCCAGCGATCAGAGGAGGGCTCTTCTGTGGCTCCACATGCAGGAAGACAACTATCTGCTCATAGGTATGTTTTTCTTTTCATAAAATTTTTTAATGATATTATAACACATATTTTTATTTATTTTTATCTATCTATTTTCAGGACACCTATACCACCTCCAGATCGTGATAGCAGAGCAGAGTTGCCTATGAGGACATGCATAGGCACCTTTAAGTTAGGACTAGAGTGCGATATAGAGCAAGAGGGGAACATTGTGTACATAGGGAATGGATTGGAGTTCAAGAGAATAATGCGGGCATTATGCGACTCTTACCTGCGCCTTGTCCACTTACCGTGGAAGTAAGTATAAATTTTACATATAAATTGAAATAAATATCTTATGTTTTATTTACATTGTTTTTTTTTTTTTGTAGTGAGCATGATGAGAGGGATAAAAAATACGTACTTAGTTCACTTGAGATTGGGTTTGGGACAGGATGGTCGCTTAAGTGGTGTCTAAAAGAGATGCGGACACTTATGGCTCATCGTCGCGATAATGCACGGTATGCACTGCTTTTATGTATATATATGTGGATATGACTATGTGTATTTATGTATGTATGTATGTATATGAGAGAGATAGAGAGAGAGAAAAGAGTGAGACTAGAGGTACAAATACACACATACACACACATATACATCATACATGCACATTTACACACATATACATGTTGAGAGTGATGGATGGATGCACTCAGGAAATCAGTTGGTGCTGCAAGACCTGCTTCACACCTGCCCTCTTTTCACTTCTGATCTGCTTAGTACACAAGCTTAGCTTCCTAATGACATAAAGAAACCATATATGTGCTTTGGAAATGATTTGGGTAATGACCAAATCAAAACAGGTAACTTGGTACTTCACAAATAAAGCAAAACCTTCTATTCCTGTAGTGATACCTGCTTAGACTTTTACTCAGTGTGTCCAGCACACTTAAAATTGGAACAATTCCTTTTGGGAGTATCAATATACCTTAGTAAGCTACCAATCACAAGTGGAATCACTTCAATTGATAAACTATGCACTAAGAAATAAGTTTAGCAAAATTATAATCACCCCCGACTTTTCAGGAACTCTGCAGACAAATACCAGTGTGCACCTCGATTCGATTTTCTCCCAAATGGCTGAATGAAATCCTTTGAAATTTTGTATGCTTGTAGTAGACTTTGAGCTGGTTCCAATGAGCTATAGAACACTTGATTTGGTTCAGTAGATCCAGAGAAATGCCCTGATGAAGTTGACAGACTTGGAGTAGGTGACTCAGACAAAACAGTGATGATGAATGTATACTTCTATTGATATATTTGTTTGTACAATCTCATTAGCTTGCCAAGCAGAGCTAGATGAGGTATTGTGGTGTTGGCTATGGAGTAACCTTCACACACAATGAATTACAAAGAGATTTAGCCTCGGGGAGTGAGCTAGAGTGAGAGTGTAACCCGCGACTTTTTCACTACATCATTTATAGGAGTTTGATCTTTATTTGAATTTGAAATTCAAACTTAGGCTCCCTTGAATCTCTCCTCTAAAAGTAGGGAGATATTCTCTCCATCTCAACATTCATATTTCCACGACTCTAGTGGTAGGTGGATGACTTAAAGTGATTACAAACAAATGATAAGTCACTTAGACTTTTACAAGGGGTAAAGTAGTAAGAACATATAAGCATATGTTCACATGAGCCTTGCTTTGAATGAAGCCTTGATAGACCTTTATCCATGCTAATCTTCCAAAAGTCCAAGGGTCCAAGCCAATGTGTGTAGGCTTGTTTTGCACCAACAGCTCCCCCTCAAGCCAAACACTTTGGCTTAAGTCTTCTCTTTCATTCTTCAATCACTTCCTGCAATCCAATCATAGATTTGAATCTGCCTAGCTTGTTTCCATCCAATGCCTTTGTAAGTAAATCTGCACATTGCATATTAGTAGAAACATATGTCAATTGAATCTCTTTACTTAGCAATTTCTCTCTCACATAGTGGTAATGAACCTCTATGTGCTTTGTTCTGGCATGATAAATTGGGTTTGCTGCAAGATGAAGAGAACTAGTGTTGTCTCCAAATATGATAGGTGGTCTTGTGAATAGACCTAATTCTATATATAGAAGCTTCAACCATATAGCTTCTTGAGTAGCATTTGCAAGCCCTCTATACTCTGCTTCAGTGGATGACAATGCCACTGTAGGTTGCTTCTTAGCTGACCAAGAGATAGGCTTGTCTCCTGCAAAACAAATGTACCCTGAGGTGCTCCTCCTGTCATCCTTGCATCCTGCCCAATCTGCATCTGAATAAACCTTTATGTCAATATCTGATGTATAAGGAAAATATAGACCATGATTTTGAGTTCCCTTCAAGTACTTCAAGATCTTCTTTGCTGCCTCTAGGTGAGGTACTCTAGGTTTGTGCATAAATTGACTAAGCACACTTACTCCATATGCTATGTCAATTCTTGTCAAGGTAGCATAGTTCAAGCTACCCACCATACTTTGATATCCTGTAATGTCTTTGATTTCTTCTCCTTCATGAGCACTTAGCTTTTGATTAACCTCCATTGGAGTAGTAGACACCTTGGCATCCTGCAAACCAAACTTCTTGACCATATCCTGTACATACTTCTTTTGAGTGATGTATATACCTGAGTTTGTGTAGATCAATTCAAGACCTAGAAAATATTTTAGTAATCCAAGATCACTAATCTTGAATTCTTTCATCATCTGACCCTTGATGTGTCTAATCCCATTGACATCATTACCTGTGATGATGATATCATCAACATAAACACATAAGTAAATTACCTCTGTACTACTTCTCTTTATGAATAGAGAAGTGTCTGCTTTGCTCATCACAAATCCTTGGTCTTGGAGGTAGGTGGTCAATCTGTAGTTCCATGCTCTAGGTGCCTGCTTCAAACCATACAGAGCCTTCTTCAATTTACAAACATAATGTACCTTTCTTGGATCTTCATAGCCAGGTGGTTGTGACATGTAGACTTCTTCATATATCCATCCATTTAGGAATGCATTCTTCACATCCAATTGGTACATGTTCCAATTCTTGGATGCAGCTACACTCACCAAAACTCTGATAGTTGGCATCTTGGCCACAGGAGAAAAAGTCTCCTCATAATCAATCCCTTGGGTTTGTGCAAAACCCTTGGCTACCAACCTAGCTTTGTACCTGTTAATTGTTCCATCTGAATTCTTCTTCAATTTGTAGATCCATCTGGATCCTATTACCTTCATAGTATCCTTCTTGGGTACCAAGTCCCAAGTATCACTCTCTTGGAGGGCTTCTATCTCCTCATCCATGGCTTCTCTCCATTCTGGCTTTGTAATTGCTTCTTCATAGGTACCTGGTTCTTCATTCAACAAGTCTTTTGCAAGATATACAGAATGTTTAGTTACAAGTGATGTGTCATACCCAAATCTGATAGGTTTCTTTTTCTCTCTCTGAGATCTTCTCATAGCTTGAGTAGAAGTTTCTGCCTTGTCCTCCAATTGCTTCATCTTCATCTTTCCTTTGGATTTCCAAGCCTTGAACTCTTCAAGGTTGATGGTATCATCATCTGAGCTTGAATCTTCTTGCTGAGTTGGCTCTTCTTTGGTAAGCTTTGGAAAATCTTCCTCCATGTCATAGGGTAGACTCACTTTCCTGCATTCATTCTCATACCATGAGTCATTCTCATCAAATATGACATCTCTGCTTACCTTGAACCCTTTGTTTGTGGGGTTGTAGAATCTGTATCCCTTTTGGTTCAAATCATAACCAATGAAGATACATTTCTCTGCCTTTGGGTCTAGCTTTCCTCTTACCTGTGAGGGAATATGCACATATGCTATACATCCAAAGATTTTGCAATGATCTAGAGAGGGTCTCTTACCATGCCAAGCTTCATATGGAGTCATGCCATCAAGTGATTTGGATGGCAACCTATTGATGAGGTAAGTGGCAGTGGACACACTCTCTGCCCATAGGTAATTTGGCAAATTTTTTTCATTGAGCATAGACCTAGCTGTTTCCACTATAAGTCTATTCCTTCTTTCTGCTACCCCATTTTGTTCAGGTGAGTACCTTGTAGTGATCTCCCTCTTGATGCCTCTTTCCTGCAAGAAATCTTCAAACTCATTGGAGAAGTATTCTCCTCCACCATATGACCTTAGCCTCTTCAAGCTTCTACCTGTTTGATTCTCAACAAGTGCAAGATACCTCTTGAAACAATTAAACACTTCATCTTTATGCTTCATAAAGTATAAAATGGTCCACCTGCTATAGTCATCAATAAAAGACACATAATATCTTGAACCAGAAATGGAAGGGTCCTTGCTAGGTCCCCAAACATCTGTGTGTACCAAGTCTAGGTAGTCTTCATGCATGAAACCTTTTCTTGAGTAGGGTAATCTGTGAGACTTACCAAATTGACATGATCCACATTTATAAATCATGTGTTGCTTGGATACATTAGGTATCCCAAGCACACATTGATCCTTGCACATTTGCTTGATAGTCCTTTCACCTATGTGCCCTAATCTTTTATGCCATATCTCTAACTCTGAGAGTGTCTGATCCTTGTAATTATACAAAGCAATGTTTTTTGTGTCTTCTAGCTCAAATGTAAATAGTCTACCTGATTTCTCCCCTTTGGCTATCCTTCTGAATCCTTGTTTTGGGTCCTCCACATATGCTCCATGTTGTGTGAATCTGACCTGCAAACCTTTCTCCACAATCTGACCAACACTCATCAAATTCTTAGTTATTGTTGGTACATAGAGTACCCTGCTTAATAGGTTCTGATTACCATCACATGTCTTCACATTTCCAATTTTGACCACAGAGTGTTTAGTGTCATCACCTGTTTGTACCTGATGTTTGCCCTTGGGCTCTTCCAAATCAGAAAGTAATGCCACATTGCCAGCTACATGGTTAGAACATCCTGAGTCAATGTAAAATAAATGATCATCATTTGTACCTATCTTGGAGGTCATATTCATGATCAATAGGGAGTCATCCTGGTCCTCTGTGTAGTTGTTGTAATCTCTTCTATTTTTGAATCCACCTTGGTAGCTTCCATTGTGGTTGTTGTTGTAATTATTGTTGTATTGGTTGTTGTACCCATTGTAGCTTTGATGTTGGTTGAATCTACCTCTTCCTTGAGAGTATCCACCTCTTGAGTAGCCTCTTCCTCTCTGATTTTTGTAGTTCTTGTAGCATTCATCTGTGGTATGATTAGACAACCCACAGATGTTGCAAGGTGATGAGTTGTAGGGTCTCCCCCTACCTGACTTACCTCCTCTGCCTCTTCCTCTAGATGACCTACCTCTCCCTGCATAATTGGCTTGAGAGGTAGAGCCTTCTTCATCCAGTTTCTTCTTGCCTTTATCTTTAACTTTCTTATCAGTAAAGAGAGCAGAGGGGTTATTACCTTTTGATTGATCTCCAGCTTTGGTGAACTTTGCTTCATGTGTAAATAGTTGACCCATGAGTGTTGTGAAATCAGGGGTATGCATGTCCATGTAGAGGTCCATTGCAGTGGTGAAACTTTCCCACTTATCATCTGCTTTGAGTCCATTTGTCACTTGCCTGACTATTTGCTCCTCTTCAATTTCCTCTCCAATGCTTGCTAGTTGGTCTGCCACATCTTTGATCTTTGTCACATAATCTGAGACTGATTGCTTGGGCTGCTTCCTCAGTGTTGTGAACTCTATCCATAATTGATTCTTCCTAGCCCTTGTGTTGGAAGAAAAGTAATTTGACAAGGTTTCCCAAGTCTCTTGGGAAGTCTTACAGTTCCTTACATGAGGTAAAAGAAAGTCAGATATAGAGTTTAAGAGATAAGACCTTGCCAAAGCATCCTTTGCACACCATTGGTTAAGTCTTTCATGCTCATCCTTTGTAGGTAGTCCTCTAGTCTTGAATGAGGGCAACTCCTCATCTCCTGATATGTATCCAAATAGACTTCTCCCTTGTAGATAGGTCTTCATTCTCAATGACCAAGCTTGATAGTTGTTTCTGTCCAATTTGTCAATGAAGGAAGGGAAACCATCACCCATGATTACCTTGTTTTGCTCTGATACCACTGTTGAGAGTGACGGATGGATGCACTCAGGAAATCAGTTGGTGCTGCAAGACCTGCTTCACACCTGCCCTCTTTTCACTTCTGATCTGCTTAGTACACAAGCTTAGCTTCCTAATGACATAAAGAAACCATATATGTGCTTTGGAAATGATTTGGGTAATGACCAAATCAAAACAGGTAACTTGGTACTTCACAAATAAAGCAAAACCTTCTATTCCTGTAGTGATATCTGCTTAGACTTTTACTCAGTGTGTCCAGCACACTTAAAATTGGAACAATTCCTTTTGGGAGTATCAATATACCTTAGTAAGCTACCAATCACAAGTGGAATCACTTCAATTGATAAACTATGCACTAAGAAATAAGTTTAGCAAAATTATAATCACCCCCAACTTTTCAGGAACTCTGCAGACAAATACCAGTGTGCACCTCGATTCGATTTTCTCCCAAATGGCTGAATGAAATCCTTTGAAATTTTGTATGCTTGTAGTAGACTTTGAGCTGGTTCCAATGAGCTATAGAACACTTGATTTGGTTCAGTAGATCCAGAGAAATGCCCTGATGAAGTTGACAGACTTGGAGTAGGTGACTCAGACAAAACAGTGATGATGAATGTATACTTCTATTGATATATTTGTTTGTACAATCTCATTAGCTTGCCAAGCAGAGCTAGATGAGGTATTGTGGTGTTGGCTATGGAGTAACCTTCACACACAATGAATTACAAAGAGATTTAGCCTCGGGGAGTGAGCTAGAGTGAGAGTGTAACCCGCGACTTTTTCACTACATCATTTATAGGAGTTTGATCTTTATTTGAATTTGAAATTCAAACTTAGGCTCCCTTGAATCTCTCCTCTAAAAGTAGGGAGATATTCTCTCCATCTCAACATTCATATTTCCACGACTCTAGTGGTAGGTGGATGACTTAAAGTGATTACAAACAAATGATAAGTCACTTAGACTTTTACAAGGGGTAAAGTAGTAAGAACATATAAGCATATGTTCACATGAGCCTTGCTTTGAATGAAGCCTTGATAGACCTTTATCCATGCTAATCTTCCAAAAGTCCAAGGGTCCAAGCCAATGTGTGTAGGCTTGTTTTGCACCAACAATACACATACATGCACATTTATACATACACACACATACATGCACATTTTTACACACACATACACATGCATGCAATTACACACATATAATGAATACACATAGACACATGAATGCAATTACTCACATACACGTACACATACTCACATACACGTACACATACTCACATACACGTACACATACTCACATACACATACACATGCATAATCATATGTACACACACATAGACTCATATAATCATATTTACATGCATATATACATATACACATGCATATATACATATACACATGCATATATACACATGCATATATACACACACACAACAGATGCATATGCACATATAGATACACATACATACACAACACATGCATACGCATAAATAAATAAATAAATAAATAAATAAACCCTATTTCAAAAATCCTAAATTGAAAACACTAATTTCGATATTAGGGTTTTAAAACCCCTAATTTAAAAACTCTAATTCAACCTTTTAGCCATATGTTTGAAGTATATGTACACATTGCATCTATTCCTCCGACGTCCTACTAGAGAGATGTCTCTCCTCCTAACCTTATGCCTCTATATATAGCTACTCGAATCAATGAGGATCATAATATATATAAAGATATATACACATCATGTAGATACACATACATAAATATAAAATGGAGTAGATATATTATGCATCACACATACATGCCTAAATGCACACATAAATATATATATACATGCATACATATTTACATGTACACATTTACACATAGACATATATACATATATACATGTACACATCACATATACATGCCTACATGCACACATAAACATATATATACATGCATACATATTTACATGTACATATTTACACATAGACACATATACATATATACATGTACACAATTATAAACACTTGCATATATTACATGAATACATGAATATTTTACATAAATGCATATGCATATATACACATATGCATACTAACACATGTATACATATATCACACACATGCAAACACATACATATACTGAAATACATATATATGCATACTAACATATGTATACATACAATACACATGAATACACACACATATGCATACATAAAATGATAAAAATTTGCTCCTCGAAGATAAAGCTATATATAAAATAATTAGGCATACCCCCGAGCTTCATGTTTGTTGATATATTTAGGTAGTGATGTGTGTGAACACTGTAGGACCGCCGGGGCACTTTTTTCCCTCTTTAGGAGGTTTTTTTCCCCCGGCTTGTATATACGCCTATTGCCCTAATGGGCTACTGATCTTTGTACATTCTCTAGTAATACATTCAGTCTTGTGTGTTGTGCTCCAAGCTTCTTCTTCTTCCTTGTGCTGTTCGCGTGCTTCCGCAGACGTCTATCTCCAACAATTGGTATCAGAGCAGGTCGTCGCTTCTTCTAGGGCGCCGTCGACACTCCTCCGTTTGCAGTCTCAGATTCGCACGAAATTTGGTGAGCATACTCAGGGTGAGCTCGTTTCGGCCTCCGAACGCACTATCGCAGCGCTTGTGCAGGCTATTTCATCCTTTTGTGCCAAAGGTATATACCAGTTTCTGTTCGCCAGTTTAAGCGTCTCGAAGTCTGCTACAGGTCTAGCAGAACTCGTCTGGGCAGTTCTGTTCAACTTTTTGAGATACAGTCAATTTTCTGCATCAAGGTATTTTAGTCACCGGCCATGGCTGAAAGCAGTGATGTATTCCGTATGTTGGCTGTTGAGGATAAGTTGGATGGTACCAACTACCCATTATGGGCTTATATGATGCGACATATACCGGTTGCAAAAGGATTGTGGAACATTGTGCAGGGTGTTGAAAGACGTCCTGTTACACCTGTAATGACAGGTACTGCAAATACAGGTGTTGGAGCTGATGAAGATGGTGTCGAAGATGATATTCCGCAGATTCCTGTTCGTGTTGCTGTTTCTGTTGCACCTACTGTAGAGCAGATTCGTTGGGATGGCAAAGATGCCCAGGCACATGCATTGATAGCCTTGTCTGTCAAACGTGCCATTATTCCTCACATTCGCTCTTGCAGAACAGCAAAGGATGCTTGGGATACACTTACCACTTTGTACCAGGCTAGGAATGAGGCTCGTGTTGCTTACCTCCGAAAACAGTTGGAGAGTGAGCACATGAATGAAGGTGGTTCTATGGACAATTTTCTTACAAAGATCAAAGACCTGAAGGAACAATTGATTTTTGCTCATGAGGTTATACCAGATAGCTCACTTGTGCAGACCGTTCTGAATGGTCTTCCTGATTCATATCAGAGTTTTGCCTCTACTCTTCGGTTGATGATGAAAGGCAATCCGAATGCCTTGTCATTTGAGGAATTAGTCTCTGTTCTGTTGCAAGAAGATCAGTCCAGGCAGAACAGGTCCATTATGCGTGTTGAAGATCAAGCTTTCCTGGCTAGTGAGAAGGGCAAAGGAAAATGGAGCTCTTCTACTAGTAAGCAGAAATCAGCAAATGCTGCACAATCGAAGAACCAGGATAAAGATGAAAAGAAATCAGAAAAGCAGAAATTGTTCTGCAAGTACTGTAAAGGAAATGATCATATTATAAAGAACTGTCCAAAACTGGCTGCTAAAGAGGCAAAGAAGAAAGAGGCTTGAATGGTTGTTGCAGAGGCCTCTACACCAAAAACAGAGTCTGCAAATCTTGTGTAGGAAGAAGAATGAGCGTTTACTACTGTCTGCAGTTTTGACCCATCTTCTCATGATCAGTGCATGTCTGCAGTAGACTCAGATGTTTGGTACTTTGACAGTGGGGCGACCAAACATATTACCTCGCAGCGTAGTTTCTTCTCTTCACTCTAGCCTGCCCCTACAGGGAATACTGTCATATGCGCCAATAACTCCTCTTATCCTGTTATGGGAGTTGGTAAGATCATTCTGACTACTGCTGATGGTAGTTCTTTCACTTTGTCAGATGCTTTATTTGTGCCAGGGATAAAAAAGAACCTGTTATCAGTTTCTGCATTAGCCAAGATTGGCTTGGTTGTGAAATTCATTGATGACAGGTGTACAGTCCATGATCTCTCAAATGGCGATGTGATTATTGCTTCTGGCATTTTATGTCGTGGGCTGTATAAGCTCATAGTCTATGAAAGATCTGTGAATGATTCGGCATGTGTAGTTCATGATTCTCAGGCTATGTCAGATGCAAAGCTTTGGCATGCACGATTTGGTCATCTGAATTTTGCTAGTTTGTTACGCCTGCAGAAATCTGAAATGGTGTCCTCTTTGCCCAAACTTGAAGCACCTGGAAAACATGTTTGTGAAGGCTGTATTTTGGGCAAAATGCAGCGTTCTTCCTTTCCAAAAGATGGTTCAGTTCGGGCTACGTAGAAATTGCAGCTTGTACATAGTGATGTCTGTGGTCCTATGCAGACATCCTCTTTTGGAAATTACCTTTACTTCGTGACTTTCATTGATGATTTTTCCAGGCATGCATGGGTATATCCACTCAAAGCAAAGTCCGAAGTGTTCATGTGCTTCAAACAGTTTTTGGTTTTGGCTGAAAATATGTCAGCATGTAAAATGGGCACCCTCTGTTCTCATCGAGGGGGGGAATATATGTCTTCAGATTTTAATGCATTTCTGGCTGAACATGGGATAAAACACCAATGTACAGTGCCATATACACCTCAACATAATGGAGTTGCTGAACAAAAGAACAGGTCACTCATGGAGATGGCGAGGTGCATGGTCAAAAGTCAGGCTTTACCACATAGTTTCTGGCTTGAGGCTGTCATGTGTGCAGCATATGTACTGAACAGGTGTCCCACTAAAGCGTTGCAGTCTATCACTCCATATGAGGCTTGGCATGACCGCAAGCCATCTGTTGCTCATCTGCGTGTTTTTGGTTGTTTGGCATATGCATTAGTGCCTGAACAACATCGCAGAAAATTGGATGATAAAGCAGTAAAATGTATTTTTGTTGGGTACAGTTCTGAAAGTAAAGGCTATCGTCTGTATCATCCACAGACTAAACGCATTCTGGTTAGCCGTGATGTTGTCTTTGTGGAAGATGCTATTCAACCATTGCTTTCATGTACTAAGGAGACATCTGTTAGCTCCAAAGACATGTATGATACTTTGATGCCTCTTTTTACAGGTGGACAGGCTAGTGCTGGTCCTAATGAGGCAACTTCTCAACCTTTGTAGGTTTCATATGATGATGCAGATCATTCCATTTCTGATGCAGATTTACATGATGCACTTGTTGATGAGAGAGCTCATATTGAGCAGGCAAAAACTATGCTAAAATGGCTGGTGCAGACTTTGCGTGACAGCAAATTAGATGCACCTTTGTCATATCGTACTCGTTCAGGCTCTCATAATGCCTCCTTTGCATCAAATTGCTATGCTATGGCTGCATCTAGTCTCTGTGATGAGAATGAGCCTGTTTCTTAGCACAAAATTCAGAAAATTAGATGGCTGCTATGCAATCTGAATATGATGCTATAATGAAGAATGGTACATGGTCTTTATGTGACTTGCCTCCTGGCAAGAAGGCCATTGGCACTAAGTGGGTATACAAGCTGAAGCGTAAACCTGATGGTACAGTTGACAGGTATAAGGCTAGGCTTGTTGCAAAGGGTTATGCACAGGAAAAAGGCATTGATTTTGATGAGACCTTTGCACCTACATGCCGACTACTGTTCGCAGCATTTGTGCACTTGCAGCCCATCATGGTTGGAATGTACATCAGTTGGACATTAAAACAACATTTCTGAATGGTGACTTGCATGAAGAAGTGTATGTTTTTTAGCCCCGTGGCTTTGTGCAGAAAGGGCATGAAAACCAGGTTTGCAGGTTAAAGAAGGCATTATATGGTTTAAAGCAAGCACCACGTGCTTGGTATGAGAAGATACATGCCTATCTGATTGCACATGGTTTTGAGAATAGTGCAACTAAAAGCACCTTATATGTTAAGCGTGCTAATGATGTGCTTCTGATCATTGTTGTCTATGTTGATGACATGCTGCTCACCGGTCCTATTGAGACACATATTGCTGATTTTAAGGCTGATTTGCATGCCTCATTTGAGATGTCTGATTTGGGGCATTTGCATCACTATTTGGGCATTCAGTTTATGCATGTTGATGGTGGAATGGCTTTGTGTCAAACGAAATATATAGACACATTACTGCAGCGTTTTGGCCTTGAAGACTGTAAGCCTATTGCCACTCCTATGGAGACAGGTTTACGATTGAGTCTTCATGATGTTGGAGATGCATTTGATGCTGTTCTCTATCAGCAGGCTGTTGGATGCTTGATTTACTTATGCATTACTCGGCCAGATATTCAGTTTGCTGTCTCACAGATGAGAAGGTTTATGCATTGCCCAGGAGTCACGCATTGGAAAGCGGTGAAGCGCATCTTTCGCTACTTGAGTAGTACTCGGCTACTTAGGTTGTTTTATCCCAAGGGGGGATCATTACCGCCAGATTTTCATGCTTTTTCTGACTCAGATTGGGCTGGTTGCTATGACACTCGTGTGTCCACCAGTGGTTTTTGCTTCATGCTTGGTAGCTCATGTATATCTTGGTTGAGCAAGAAGCAGCCTACTGTGGCCACTTCCAGTTGTGAGGCTGAGTATAGGGAAGCTTTCACAGCGACTGTTGAGTGTGTGTGGCTCAGACGCCTTATGGCTGATTTGGGTGTTGGCCAGTCTTCTGCCACCACCATCTTCACTGATAGTCAGAGCGCATTGGCAGTTGCGAGGAACCCTGTGTTCCATGCTCGCATTAAGCACATTGAGGTGCATTATCACTATGTCAGGGAGAGGTTCTCTGCTGGGGAGATCATCTTGGCATATGTGCCCACGCAGGAGAAGATTGTAGACCTCTTCACGAAGGCTCTGCCTAGGGAGAAGTTTGAAGCTTTCCGCAAAGCTTTGGGCTTACTTCCTTTTGTGGAGTGATTTCCACATAGCTTGGCACTTCCTTATACATGAGTGCCAGCTCCTTGTTCACCGCATCACTCCCAGGGGGGATTTGTTGATATATTTAGGTAGTGATGTGTGTGAACACTCTAGGACCGCCGGGGCACTTTTTTCCCTCTTTAGGAGGTTTTTTTCCCCCGGCTTGTATATACGCCTATTACCCTAATGGGCTACTGATCTTTGTACATTCTCTAGTAATACATTCAGTCTTGTGTGTTGTGCTCCAAGCTTCTACTTCTTCCTTGTGCTGTTCGCGTGCTTCCGCAGACGTCTATCTCCAACAATGTTCTAACTTAAAAGAACATGATTTCATCTCTCTAGTAGGATTCATCGTTATTCAAGTTAATAAAAAAATCTATTATCTGATATCCATTCAGAAGCTTCAGGTTATTGATCGATAACTAGAGTACAATTTACTATCTAATCTGCTCATATGTTTTCATTATTGCCATCATTTTGGTAAGACATCAATATAGTCTCATCTTCATTATCCTTATTGATTTCATTTATTTCTTCTATTGTTAAATCTATGTTCTCATGAATCACATCATCTATTGATGGATTAATATCTATTTCTGGTAATTCCTCTTCCTCAGCAATAGAATTAGCATGTAGAGAATTATCCTCTTCATAAAAAAGATTAGTATCATTATCATGTATAATGATTCTAATTTCTCTTTCAGATGTTGATGTATCAGTATCTGATGCTAAATCATCAAGAGGACTTTCTTCGATCTCTCTAACAATAAACTGTTCAAACAATGACCTACCTCTAGGTTGCACATGAATGACTTGCCACCAAGGATGAGCATCTAGGTTTTTATAAAAAAATGCTTGCTCAATATGCTTAGGAAGAATATATGGTTCTTTAGTAGATCGCATTACCTTTGAAGAATCAATTGCCCAAAACCCAGATAATTTCTTTCTTAATGTGGAATTACTACCTTTATACTTGGCTCGAAACCAGCCAACCTTCAAAATGACCTATCAAGATATATAACAACAAAAACCCATTATTATGTGCTTAAAAAAATAACTAACTCTATCATAAAAAATATAAACTTTTTTCTACCTGTTTGAATGTAGGAAATGAAATTTCGTAGACACCAACAATAGTTCCTACGTAACCAAGTTCGCTATCTATAAGGTTCGTGTCTTTTGAGGTAGCACGTGATAGTTGCTTGAAAGAAGCAACAATACTAGAATCCTTTGTTTTACGTAAAGAATCAATGGCTTTGATTCTAATATGCTGTCCAAAAGCCCACATATTAGTGAACATTCGAGCCTGCAAAATAAATTCAATTAGTAAATAGAAACTAATATACATATATGAAAAAAAATAAAATATTATTTTAATAAAATTACCTTTCATTCACAGCCTATCATTAACTCTCTTTGCTCATCTGAGATTTCTTCATTATTTGTGTTGGCGTGTTGCAAACAACTATATAGTCAATTCGTGAAAGAAGATATATCTGTAATCTCATTATTATCGAGATTACGTCTATATCTTTTGTTTTTTTGCCTTTTACTTCGGAGATTTTGAAGTTCCTCGTACTCGCTAAGGAATGCTTGCATGCATTCGCTATTATATGCTACAAAAGTAGAAACATCATTTTTTTCTTGAAATGTAAATAAGAATGGAACTCCCTTACCTGATAATGCCTCATCTGTTATTTTTGAAGAAGACTCGTTGGTCCATGCACGTGGAGCTTCTTCATGAACTCTTTCAAGGTACTCACTAACGTAATACATGCACTCTTCAAGCATCCAACCCTTTGCCATTGATCTTTTTGGTTTCGCTCTTTGTTGCACATAACCTTTTAATATTCCCATAAATCGCTCGACCCAAAACATCCATCGAGTGTTGACAACACCTGCAATCTCTATTTCATCTACAAGATGGACTAATAAATGAACCTGAATATCAAAAAATGAAGTAGGAAGTTCTTTCTCCATCAAACATAGTAGCTCTTTGCATTCACGTTTTTTTTGTGGGATCGAGTTTTTGTCAATCTCTTTGGATGTAATCCACCTATACATATCATAAAAACAATTATAAAGAAGTTAGTTAAAAAATAAAAGATATCCAATATTCATATATATTAAATATAAAAGTATCATAATTACCTTATAAGTGATCCAAGACGATAGATCACATCTCGTACTCCTTTCGTTGTACATCCATCGATAACCAAAGGTAAAATATGTTTCAAAAAGTTATGCCAGTCATGGGTCTTTAACCAAGATAAGCTCTTATCATCCATAGTAAACATGTTTTGAAAAGATGCTCCATATCTTGTAGGAGTCTTAATCAATTGAATTCTATTGTTGATAGTCTGTATCTCTTTTGTTGTAAGTACCCAAGGAGAAGGTGCATAAGTCGCTTCTTGTCGATGTCTATAAAAAACTGGCCATAACTTTGGTTTGGATTTTTGATCTTTCAAATTATTCCTTGATGCTATGGTATCTTTTAGTCCAAGAAGATGCTACCATAGTGAATAACCAATATTTTTCAATACATGCATAGGATCAAGAAGATGACATGCTTTTAACTCTTTCCAATACTCCAAAGAATACCATATTGATATGTTCTCTACGAGTGCCAATTTTCCTTTACCTCTCTTCACATACTCATTATCTGAATCATCACTGAAGATTTCTAATTCTGGATCTATCAGAGGTCCATCTGTCCATTTTTTACACCAATCCATAGGGATCATAGGTTTTAGACACTGATATGTTTCAAGCTTTCCATTAAAATGTATCGCTTCTCTTTTAGATCTTAATGGATGATCATCAGGCAAGAATCGTTGATGTCGAAGATAAATATTTTTGTTGAGATTCTTAATATAGATTGATCTCAACCAATCACCATGATATGGACAAGCTTTATAACCCTTAGTAGATATTCCTGCATCATGAAAATGATAAAAATATAATTAGATTAAACATATTTATTTACATGTATATTGAATAAAAAAATTACATCAATACCTGAACAAACACCATATCCTTGAAAATCGTGAATAGTCCAAGCCACAATACCATGAACCGTAATATGTCTTTTATTGATGCTTTTTGATACATCAATGATATTAATACCTCTCCATAACTCTTGGAGATTGTCAATGAGAGGAGCAAGATATATATTCATATCTTTAACTTGTCTTTTGCCTGGGATTAAAAGTGAAAGCATTAAATGTTCCTTTTTAATGCTAAGATATAGCGCAAGATTGTAGTTTATGACTACCACTGGCCATGTTGACCATTTACTGGATTTTATGGAGAATGGATTAACCCCATCTAATGCAACTCCTAACTTTAGATTATGTGGATTTTGTTCAAATTCAGGCCATGTAGAATCAATATGCTGAAAAGCAACACTATCATGAGGAATTCTGATTATTCCATCAGTACTTTTGTGATCATGTCCCCAAGTCAAAAGCTTTGATAATTCGGGGCTTTGAAACATATGTCTAATCCGTGGAGCCAACGGAAAATGTCTCAATACCTTTTTTGGGATTTTACCTTCTTCGCCCTTATATCGAGGAGATTGACATTTGGCACATATCAAAGAGTCTCCATATTCACCTCTATATAAAATACAATCATTAGGACATACATGTATACATTGATAATCTATACCAAGATTGTTGATTATCTTCTTCATTTCATCATGTGAGGTAGGAAGAATATTCTGACTTGGTAAAAAATTTTCAGATAATAACTTGTAAGTTCATAAAAAAAAGATATATTAAAAAAAGTACATAAATAAATATACACATATATATGCATATAATTTTATATATGTGTATGCTTATGTGTATCTTTCAAAATATTCACGAAAAATTTGATTGTTTTGGATGGGAGGATACGATTGTTTGTTTTGGAGGATATGAAGTATGTACCTTCATTGAATGATTTGTCGATTCTATCATATGTTCAGTTTGAAAGTGTGAGAAGGGGGTTTATAATTGCTATTCAAAGAATTTGGCACTGTTTATAGGCCATACGATGGTGACCTGGATGAATCGTATGCACAGAGGTTACTCAAGATAAAGCAACCTGATTATAATGGACTAGTGCCAACAGGATTCCTGGGCTATGCAGTAAACCTCTTGCATGTCAATGATGAGCATCTGAACTTTAGGATACAAAGTATAAAAGTGATCCTCTCAAGCCACCATGATTTCCACTTTGTATCCTAAAGTTCAGATGCTCATCATTGACATGCAAGAGGTTTACTGCATAGCCCAGGAATCCTGCTGGCACTAGTCCATTATAATCAGGTTGCTCTATCTTCAGTAACCTCTGTGCATGCGATTCATCCAGGTCACCATTGTATGGCCTATAAATAGTGCCAAATTCTTTGAATAGCAATTATAAATCCGCTTCTGACACTTTCAAACTGAACATATGATAGAATCGACAAATCATTCAATGAAGGTACATACTTCATGTCCTCCAAAACAAACAATCGTATCCTGCCATCCAAACAATCAAATTTTTCGCGAATATTTTGAAAGATGCATTAATAGTTTTAAAAGATGCGTGGACAAAAAGTGTCCATTCAATTCAAGTTCTTGTTCTTACCTTATCTAAAGTAAGAATGAAAACCTGCATTGAATGGACACTTTTTGTTCGCCCATCCTTTAAAATTATTTTTCCATCCTTCAAAATGTGTGTATATATGTGTGTATGTTTATATGTGTGTATGCATTCATGTATATTATGTGTATGTTTATATATGCATATATATATATATATATATATATATATATATATATATATATATATATATATATATATATATATATATATATATATATATATATATATATATATATATATAGATAGATAGATAGATAGAAAATTGAAAATTATACCTTAATAGTGTCGAAACAAATACATTACTCCATCCAAAACGATTTTGAAGATTGAGAATAAGTAAGCTCGCACTTAGTCATGTCAAACGACTTCCTTCATATACATGCTTTAGACATTCCTCTCGAAGATATTTCTCATTTTTAGAAATATCAATGCTCTCACTGTCATTTTGATACCAATCCTCAATAAAATCTGCCATGCCATCATCTTCATCATTGTCACACAAATCTTGTACTTTATCGTCTTTTGTATATAGATCTTTCAACCTTGCATATTCCAGAGGATTACTTTTGCATAGCCTCCTCATAGAAGCTTCTGATAAATGAGGTCTTACTGGCAATTGTGAATGCTCTAGAGGAATATCATCAACATCATACGTTGGAATCTACACATATAAATAAAATTCATTAGTATTCCATAAATGAATAAAAAGTAAACTTTAAATATAAAGTTAAGTATATAACTTATTAAATATGGATAGAAAATTTTTATTCTCTCTAGCTAAAAGGGGCTCTTGGAGGTCTACGCCATCCATAATTCACTAATAGTTCATCACCGGCGTGTAATGTAGTAATAGCATTGACAACTATGTATCTTGATACATCTCTACTCATGTATGGTGATTCATGACTATTTTCACGCTCCTCAAATGTGCAATTAGTCCTTGAACTATTATGTAACCCTCGACTACTATTTATTAAACCTTCTATATTTCCATGTGTCTAAGGTCTTCCATCAATATATAATCTTTCATTTTCTGCATGTAAAATCCTTCTACTAGTAAGGGGTGCTTCGTTCAAGCATATTCCATAAGTACTCATGCTTTGAACATAACGTGAAAGTCGATGCCAATCTCCCCATCCATATATAGGACCACAAAATGACATAAGAGTGACTTCAGAGTTCGGAGGCACATACAAATCCTCTACAATAAAGAGACCACGACCAATATTAGTAATAGTGGATGGAGCAATCATATAGCGATTACCCCAAAAGTTGAAACCCTCTCCATCTAAAGGAAGTGGTCCTCTATTCCATCCTCCATATCTTCTTCTATCATCTGTTTGTACTAAAGAACGATCACGAGCTGGCAATGGATAATGTCCAGCCGTTTCAGTCTCTAAACCAGGAGGTAGCAGATTTCTAGAAACCTCTGCTTGTAATTGATGAACAACAAGTCCATGACGTGTACGAGGTATATTAACGTTATGAGAAAAATTATCATCATCATCATCATCGAGCAAGTATTCCTGTATATCAACAGTAATTTGATTTTGTATATGGTTTTTAAATAAAATAATGACATTAATATATATAAAAAAATACATACCCAAGCATTATCATGTTGACCAGGTGATGGTGCACGCTCAAAAGTACCATACTCTGCATCATGTTCAATACATTCCAATCGTGGTCTTCGATACGTACCATAACAAGAGTTACACCAACATATAATATGCTCTTGATAGTAAAATTCATCATAATTCTTATCGTAGGACACATGTGAAGTCGTTGCATGGGTAGGAGGTGGTGGAGTACCCTCTAATTGATTAGAATCTGCACATAATAAGAAACAAAAAAAAAATATAAGTTGTGTATCCATCAAATATATTTAAAATTAAATGTTTGATATACTTACAGTATATAGTCATTGCACGATGAGGAGACGGTGGTGGAGTTCCATCTGATTGATCAGAATCTACAAATAATGGTATTTGATATTAATAATCTAATTATCTACATACACAAAAAATTCACATATACATATTTACACATACACACATATTCACATATACACATTTACACATACACACATATTCACATATACACATTTACACATACACACATATTCACATATACACATTTACACATACACACATATTAACATATACACAACTACACATTATTGTGGGATAAATGCATGTATTTTGTATGAATGAGTGTATATGCATGCATGTGTGTGTACGTATATATGTGGATATGTATATGTGTGTTTATGTTATATGTATGTATATGTGTATATGTATACATATATGTATGCGTATATGTTTGCATGTATATGTGTATGTGTATGTGTGTGTATATATGTGTATGTATTCTGATTTTTTTTTTCTGTTTGAGATTAAATTAATAGGAGATATTGTATGGTGGAAAAAAATAAGAGGCGACCTAACATACCACCTGAGACGTGGCAGTTTTTTCGTAGACAGCTACGTCTTCAGGAGTCATTTCCTCAGTAGAAGGCACACAAATTAATAGTTTATATTTATAATTTTTATATATTTTAGTAATTTTTTACATTTAATTTATGCATTTTTTTTCTTAAATAAACAGGCTGCTGCAAAGAAGAGGTGGAGTCGGGCCACACATCGCACCTAGGCCAAATGGTCCATAATGGTTTTGTAGCTACATTTGTAAGTATATGTGTTATTGTGAGTATATTTTTTATTTTAGTTAAAATGCAAGCAACTAATCTTTTTTATTTGTTTCAATGCAGCAGAAGGATTATGGCCCGATATCCTACGAAACATGAGATCGAGTATGCTACACATTTTGGATATCGGCGTTTGAGCGAGTATATGCGAGATCATCCTGATGCCTTTATGAGTATTATTAAAATTTATATAATAATTTTTTTTTAATGAATGGTTTAATTGTTTTATTTATTTATGTTTGTTATATGTAATACAGGAGTATTATGGAGAGACATATATGGATGAGGTGGAGAGACAGCCAGAGGAGAGATGATCTCGATCGTCACAGGGTGATCATGACGATGAGGATGAGGATGATCAGGATGATCATGATACTGCTGCTGATGATGATGATGATTAGGATTTTAGTTGATTATGACATTGGATTATGTATTTACATTGATATATATATATATATATATATATATATATATATATATATATATATATATATATATATATATATATATATATATATATATATATATATATATATATATATATATATATATATATATATATATATATATATATATTTATCTATATATTTTTCATTTCAGTTATGCATGTTTTGAATTGTGTGTATGGTATTAAGTAATGAAGAGTTTTGTTCTATTGATTGTTATTATTGTTTATATTAAGCATGTGTTTTAATACTTTAATTATATAATTCATTCATATGTGTGTACCTAAGTGTATATGTATGTGTGTGTATATGTATGTATGTGCATGTGTATGTGTGTGTATATGTATGTATGAGTATGTGCATGTGTAAGTGTATATGTGTGTATGAGTATGTGCATGTGCATGTGTAAGTGTATATGTGTGTATGAGTATGTGCATGTGCATGTGTATGCGTGTGTATATGTATGTGCATGTATATGTGTAACTCTATGTGTATATGTGTGTATGTGCATGTATATGTGTATATGTAGGTATGTGCATGTGTGTCTGCATGTGTATATGTGTTTTAATACTTTAATTATATAATTCATTCATATGTGTGTACCTAAGTGTATATGTATGTGCATGTGTATGTGTGTGTATATGTATGTATGTGCATGTGCATGTGTAAGTGTATATGTGTGTATGAGTATGTGCATGTGCATGTGTATGTGTGTGTATATGTATGTGCATGTATATGTGTAACTCTATGTGTATATGTGTGTATGTGCATGTATATGTGTATATGTAAGTATGTGCATGTGTGTGTGCATGTGTATATGTGTTTTAATACTTTAATTATATAATTCATTCATATGTGTGTACCTAAGTGTATATGTATGTGTGTGTATATGTATGTGCATGTGTATGTGTGTGTATATGTATGTATGTGCATGTGCATGTGTAAGTGTATATGTGTGTATGAGTATGTGCATGTGCATGTGTATGTGTGTGTATATGTATGTGCATGTATATGTGTAACTCTATGTGTATATGTGTGTATGTGCATGTATATGTGTATATGTAGGTATGTGCATGTGTGTGTGCATGTGTATATGTGTTTTAATACTTTAATTATATAATTAATTCATATGTGTGTACCTAAGTGTATATGTATGTGTGTGTATATGTATGTATGTGCATGTGTATGTGTGTGTATATGTATGTATGTATGTATGTGCATGTGCATGTGTAAGTGTATATGTGTGTATGAGTATGTGCATGTGCATGTGTATGTGTGTGTATATGTATGTGCATGTATATGTGTAACTCTATGTGGATATGTGTGTATGTGCATGTATATGTGTATATGTAGGTATGTGCATGTGTATATGTGTGTGTACGTATGTGCATATATATGTGTATATATGTGTATAATGTATGTATATGCATGTGTATATGTATGAAACATGCATGTGTATGTGGATGCATTTCCATTTGCATCCATGTGCATGCATGTGAATGTGCATGCATGTGGATGTGCATATACATGTATTTGTGTATATGTCATTGTGTATATGTGTATATATATATATATGCAATAATGCATGCATGTAAGTCTTTTTATGTGGTTGTAGAAATGTTTGTGCATATGCATGTGTATATATGTGTATGTCTAAGTGTATGTGCACATGTATCTGTGTGTATATATGTGTTTGTATGTGCATGTGTATATGTGTTGTTAAACGTTACTCGCTACTTCCGACTTCAGGCTCAAAGTACTTCAAGTTCAGCCGGTTTCGAATCCTTCCTAACCGTAAATTACCTCTTAGCCACGTGGGTCCTTGGGAGTGGTAGGGGTCTGTTAGACAGAGGCCCTGTACTATTTTCCCAACTCATCACACAATCATAAATGTTATCCCGTTCTTAGCTCAGTGTCCAACTTTGAACAACTGAAGACTGTTCAATGTAGTGGAATTAGAACTTCAGAACTGATTCTACTGTAGTTATATGGGCAGCAGTCCGGTTACTTATTTTTCTGAGTAAAATATACTTCAGTAACGAAGGTCACCTAATACGTACTTCTTCAGAGCAGACAGGTATACCAACCATACATTATACCTTGAAGTTATGAGGACTCATCGTATGCTAAACTCGAACAACCAACCTTCTAATAACAAACGACTAACCATAGACTTAACGGTGTCCTACTCACATCCAGACCATTACAGATACTAGTCTCCCTGTGATCGGAATCAACAGTGACTGTAGACTACAGTATCGAATTCGGTCACTTACAGAAAACGCTATCAGACAAATAGTTCGGGACTACTTTTCACGTTCCCTTACTCCGCCACAGAACTGACAAACAACACACTACACTTGATAACACTCAGAGACACACTTCAACCATTACCGAACAGATTCGTAACGCAATACAACTGATTCGTAACTTTGTATTAATGTGCGAATAAACGGCTAGACGGAGCACAGAACAGAACAGAGCAGGACTGATCTTCTCAACAACATGCACACTCACACAATACATTTACAACCCCCAAAACGGGGCTTACTCAAACAATACACTGCAATTCCCAAACAGGGGCGCTCGGCCACTCTTTTCTCATTGCCTTATATAGAGGATTTTTTTACAAGAGTGCGCAAATCTTTAGTTACCTGCGCGTTTCCTGAAAGGTTCTTTTACATTTAAGATACCTGTCCTAGTACTTTTGTCCTTTTTTGGCGGTCGTCTAATACTTTTACATTTAAGACACCTGTCCTAGTACATTTGTCCTTGTTCGGCGGCCGTCTAACACTGGCACGCACGGTGGACTCGAACCCGCAAGTGCATTATCGTCTTCGACATTCTTTTGCTTTGCCTGAAGGCCTGTTCCAGGGTTCTGCTCCCGAATCATTTCTGGCTTTTCCTGTATAGTCTTTTGTAATAGCTCCTCTTGCAATCTTTTAATATTCTGCTTGTATTCTTCAAGCTGCTTTTCTTGCTTCTGAATTACAGTAATCAAATGACTTTCATGGTCCGACACAAAACAGGACCGCATTTGTTCAAGTGGAGGAACAAGTATAGCCAGCCATCTTCTATGAAAAAGTGTCCAAATATTTTGGATACGACTATCCAATTGTTGTTTTAATAATTCTATATTCACATTCGTCATTAATGTGGCATTCAATTCTACTCCTTCATCTTTTAATATCTGACTTTCCAATTCCTGCAAAACCTGTATTCTTGAATGCAAAACTTCATTTTCTGCTTTTAGGTTGGCATTCATGATAGAAAAGCTCATCATTTCGTCTTGTATCTGTTTTTGTATATTTTTTTGCCACTGGTGAAATTCTTGAAAAAACTTTTTAGCGTTAATCAATTCCACTATTAATTGCCGTTGGTTACTCTGTAACTCCTTCAGTAAGCCTTCTTTGTCGTCCAGTTCCTTTTGCATCTGTGTCATCTTTTCTAATAATGAATTGGAATTATTCATATTAGCGAATAATATTTCTTTTTCCTGCTGAATCATTTGTTCTTGTTGACGCAAATAATCAAAAACTTCTTGTAATTTATTTTGCAACCCTGTCACATAAGTTGGTGGGAGATTGTCATTCGGTAACTTCCTTGGACTGACAGTTTGTAAGTGGTCTTCCATTCTTCGTTTAATCGACAGCCTAAAAGGTGTTCCTACTGTCTTGTTCTGTTCTCTATTACCTGTGTGAAATAAATTTTCAGACGATGTAGAAATTTGTTCTGCTTCCTCTTGCTCTGCACTGTGTGGGGGTCGTGTGTCTATCATGTTCTGATCACAGGAATTAATATCTTGGGACCAGTTCAGCTTCTGCTCTTTCACTGACTGTACAAATTTGAATATAGCAGCTAAATATACTGCTAGTCTGCTACTGGTTTGGGATCTTCGCTTATCCCCGACAAAGATTTGTGTATAGAGATGGTTATATAGCCAGTGTGTCCAGCTAACTCTACCTCCTCCTTCGGCATGTACTAATGGTGAGACGGCGCCAAATGTTAAACGTTACTCGCTACTTCCGACTTCAGGCTCAAAGTACTTCAAGTTCAGCCGGTTTCGAATCCTTCCTAACCGTAAATTACCTCTTAGCCGCGTGGGTCCTTGGGAGTGGTAGGGGTCTGTTAGACAGAGGCCCTGTACTATTTTCCCAACTCATCACACAATCATAAATGTTATCCCGTTCTTAACTCAGTGTCCAACTCTGAACAACTGAAGACTGTTCAGTGTACTGGAATTAGAACTTTAGAACTGATTCTACTGTAGTTATCTGGGCAGCAGTCCGATTACTTATTTTTCTGAGTAAAATATACTTCAGTAACGAAGGTCACCTAATACGTACTTCTTCAGAGCAGACAGGTATACCAACCAGACATTATACCTTGAAGTTATGAGGACTCATCGTATGCTAAACTCGAACAACCAACCTTCTAATAACAAACGACTAACCATAGACTTAACGGTGTCCTACTCACATCCAGACCATTATAGATACTAGTCTCCCTGTGATCGGAATCAACAGTGACTGTAGACTACGGTATCGAATTCGGTCACTTACAGAAAATGCTATCAGACAAATAGTTCGGGACTACTTTTCACGTTCTCTTACTCCGCCGCAGAACTGACAAACAACACACTACACTTGATAACACTCAGAGACACACTTCAACCATTACCGAACAGATTCGTAACGCAATACAACTGATTCGTAACTCTATATTAATGTGCGAATAAACGGCTAGACGGAGCACAGAACAGAACAGAGAAGGACTGATCTTCTCAACAACATGCACACTCACACAATACGTTTACAACCCCCAAAACGGGGCTTACTCAAACAATACACTGCAATTCCCAAACAGGGGTGCTCGGCCACTCTTTTCTCATTGCCTTATATAGAGGATTTTTTTACAAGAGTGCGCAAATCTTTAGTTACCTGCGCGTTTCCTGAAAGGTTCTTTTACATTTAAGATACCTGTCCTAGTACTTTTGTCCTTGTTCGGCGGTCGTCTAATACTTTTACATTTAAGACACCTGTCCTAGTACATTTGTCCTTGTTCGGCGGCCGTCTAACAGTGTATATGTGTGAAAGTGCATCTTCATCATGTACAAGTGTATAAGTGCATATCAATAAGTGTGAGTATGCTATCTAATGAAAATAACACAATTCAAATGATATACAAAGAATAGAAATTGTACTTACAATAGTTAGCCATACTTTTTGCTTGGTTAGCTTCTTGAATAACCTGCAATAAAGAGAGAAAGAAGAGAGAGAGAGAGAGAGAGAGAGAGAGAGAGAGAGAATTCAAAGAGAGAAAGATGTAGAAAGAGAGAAACAGAGACAGAGGGAGACAATAAGAGAGAGCTTAGGCAAAAACAACAATTTTGCATATACTTGCTTCAGCTCGTAAGCGCAGCGCAATTGCGAACGTTGGAGAGCTCTTCGATCAGATGCGTGAAAATGCCGATCGAAGAGCCTCCAATGTTTTAATTTTTTTCGGTCAACAGACCGTCGTGTAAGCGATGCTACGCGTCGAAAAATCATTCCAGTTGGCGTCGCATAAGCGACATGTTTTAGCATTGCTTATGCGACACAAAAAAGCGTCGCTTATGCGACGCTATTTAAAATCTTCATGTTAGCGACGCTCTATGCGAGCGTCACAGACCCCGTCGCACCACAAGTTGCAAAAAACGTCGTTTGGCTCGTCGTTTAATCGACGGTGCGCGTGCGACGCTCATTACGATGCATTTTGCAATTTTATAGCGACAAAATTGTGTCGCCTTAACCGTCACTATACGCCCATATTCCTTGTAGTGAATATATATTAGGAATCGGAAAAACAACAAATACTCCACAACCAATAATCATATTTGTGGATAGTGAGGATCAACACAGAGTAAAAGATCACAACTTTGAATAGTCTGTATAGACTTAATGTTTACAATTATAAAATATCCATTGATGGTTATAGAAAACACACAAGATGTGCTAGATAGGCCTTGTATTTTAAGATCTCGAAATGACAAAATAATTGCATGTGGGATCAAGAAAGTGTCCATAGAATCTAACATATGTAACTTAAACTTGAGAGTATTCATTTGAATGCCATGACTTCTTGATGTTTATATATTTTGATAGTAATGTGTGTGAACACACTTCGGGCCATCAAGGTACATTTTGTTGAGAATCCAAGAGTGCATCTCCATTTTGTATCTAGGAGACACTCCATTTTCATTTCATTTCCTTTTTGTATTGTATCTATTTGTATTTGGGTAACTTTCCATTTGCTTCTATCAACATATTTATTCTCCTTCAAGGGGAATTATTCCACACATGATGTACTTTGGAGAGCCTCCTCCAACTCTATATAAGGAGGGCCTCTCCCCTACTTTGTACTTGGTTAGAAGCTTGAGGAGCTTACTCCATGCTCTTGGCAAGATCACTCTAATCCATGTGACTTTTCCCATTTCATGGTCTACTCACTTTTGAGTCTCACACTGTTCCATTTTGTGAGTGCACTCTTCTTTTCATTTTTCTTCCGTGCATGTACTCTCTACATGGTATCAAAGCATTAGGTGGAGGCCTTGTTGGTTCATTTGGTGTTCATCTTAGTGGTGTTGGTGGTGGTGGTGGTTGAGTTTGGTGTTGTGGCTCTCCTCATTGTGAGAAGCCTCTTTAACGAACAATTTTACACTGTTGAGCTACATTTTGTCCCTTTACCGACCCCACCCTTTTTTTCATCCATTCTACCACCCTTTACTCCCATTTTCCCTCCCTCCGACCCTTTGTGTGGAGACTTTGTATCGCTTTTGTCACTTGGCATGTTGATAGGACACCTCAATCTTCAAAGTGGTTATAACCATTATTGAGTGTGTTACAGATCCATACATTTTCTGTATTATGGGCACCCTTTGTCAATGCTACTTAATGAGGGATGATTGAAGTCCAAGTAGAAAAGGTCTCCAGATCCCCCTGCGCTGCGGGATACTTGTATCCGCCTTCGGGCGTGTAATCCGCCTTCGGGCGCGCAAAACCAGTCGATGTGTAATCCGCCTTCGGGCGCGCAAAACCAGTCGATGTATGGGCCTCCGGGCCGTCCACCTTGTCTGCCCCTGCTCTTGTGGGATATGGGGGGTCCCATGGGTACTATGCCCTTCATTGTACAGTTGTTTCTCTTTCAAAATTAAAGTCAGGGGGAGTAGGCCTCGGCCGAACCTCCATTTTGAAAAAAAAAGAAAAGGTCTCCAGATACTGGGACTTTTGTCCAAAGAAGAAGGAGATCTACAATGATGATCTACTTGCCTGCTAGCTATCTCAAACCTTATTGAGCACATTCATTCTTATTTCTCTTAGTGTCACTCTTGAGAATCCAAGGTTGAATTCTCTCCAAGTTCAATTGGATGGATTCTGCATAGATAACTCTCACAACACCGATTGCACCTTCGTCTTCAACTCTAAGACAACTTGAATTGAGGCATTCATTAGTGGATGTCATTCTCAGTCAAGTAACTTTTGGAGCTTCATGGTGACATTCTTGACTTCAAGAGACCTGCCACAACATTGAATGCTTCTTCAACCACAGATCGTGAGGGGTTAAAAAGCAAATCTGAGGCACAAGATAGATCTCAACTATCCAAGCTCCTCAAGTCCTTCTTTGAACACCAACAATGCCCACTAGAGACACCTACATGAGCTGCACATATTGAAGGAGAGGCAGACAAAAGCACTCTCTACAGACACCTACATCATAGGAGTATTGTTGGACACTCCTATCTAGGCTCACTGAGCATCAGAGGAGTAGCAAGTGTATTGTGCCTACTCTCTAGAACCATAGAGCATCACCAAATTCATCTCTAAAGCTAAGCTACTCTCTCACATAGATTAAGGGAGGATGAAAGTTATGCCAAAACATTACAGTGCTATACTCACAATAAAGAATGAGAGATTCTACTCTAGCACCATCTTTGCTACTGGAGAGAGAGAGAGAGCATGCATCCATTTTTGGGCTAAGTTAAAAGGTTTCAAATTCATATTGCAAGATGACATCATCTATGATGTCAAACCTCACATGGATGATAACATTTTATTGACTATAAATAATTGCTCAATGAATACTCCAAAACTTTAGGCCTTACATAAGGGATTTGTCCCTTTTTGGTAAAGAGAGGTCCAATTAAAATACCATACGATTTTGACTTGGTGACTTTACTTCATGAGCTCATCTTAGTGATCATGTTGATTTGGCACATTCCCAATTTTACTATCTCAATTATGGTCAGAATCCCCTCTCTTAATGTAGATATCCCCCTCACGAACTCATTCCCTTCTCTCTGAATACATAAAATTACATTGTGTAAACAATGTTTTTCTATCACAAGTTGAGTTCATATGAACACTTCTTCTCATGCATCCTCTGCCCAACATTGTAACCCTCAATCCCTTTTGGGCATATAATTTGGCACTCCAAGTACTCAGATATCCAATTTGTAACGAAACTTTGTAATCTTCATGGGTTTTATTTCTTAAGGGTACCACATCCCCACTTTGGCACATCATTTAGCAAAAGGTGCCCCTTCACTCTGTAACTCGAGAATATAAGATGAAGCTCTTTTGTGTGTGTTTTGGGAGGCTATACTAAGCCCCTAAAAGTGTGTCTCTCAGTGCAATTTTGGGCTACCCTAACCCCCCATCCAAGGTGTCAACAAGTGTAGGGCTACTCTAACCCCCTTCAAGGGTTTCCATTTTTTCAAGGGCTACTCTAAGCCCCCCCCCCATCCCCAAGTTTTATAATAACAAAGAAAGAAGCAAGTTCTTTGTCCATGATAGGTCACTTACCTTCATTTATGCCAATGTTTGTGCCTAAGGAAGAACGCCTAGATGACCAGAACTATCATCTATGGAAAGATATCATGCATGCATACTTGTACACAAATATGTAGATGGGTCAGAACTTGAACCAGATAGGGTCAAAGATTTAGATTCTTGGAATATTTGGAATATCAAGGACAAAAGAGCATTAGGTCAAATTCTTATAGCATGTAATGAATTGACAAAGGATCATATCACTACCTCTAAGACTTCTAAAGAATCTTGGTAAATAGTAGCAAGTCTATATGAATATAAAACTCCTTCAAAGATTTATGCTTTAGAGGCTGAGCTTCACAATCTTTCTATTTATCCTCAAAACACCATCACAAAGGTGATAGTTTAATTTGAAGATTATCAAAGAAGATTAGCACTTTGTGGATGAAAGATCTCAAGCAAAGACATGGTCATTAGACTACTTAACAAGCTTCCTAGATCCTATGAAATTTTGTGACCACTCTTTACAATAGAGATCAAGAACTCACTTGGGGAGAGTAAGAAGACTTCTACTTCTCAATGACTCTAGGCAAAAGACTCAAGCTACACAAGAAACAACTATGAAGGACAAAGCTACTCTCAACAAGACTAAAGGTCAAAAAGGCACTCAAGAGTCTAAGGACAAGAGAATAGAATTTTACTTGCAAATTTTGTGGTAAGTCATGACAAATAGAAAAGTATTGCTTCAAAAAGGAAAACAAGGACAAATACAAGTCTACTCCAAAGATAGAGTATCGAACTCGCTACACAAGTGAAAAACTTTCTCTTACAATTGAACACAAGGCACTTGTCACATCCACTCCTAGCAAAGAATGGATTTTTGATATCGGGTCTTCATCACACATGTGCAATGACAAAGAAGACTTTCATGAGTTTCAAGAGCACAAAGGCCAAGTTTATCTTGGAGATAACAAGTGTGTTGAGATCAAAGGAAGAGGAAAAGTTCACATCACAAACTCGGAAGGTGAGACCAAGTCACTTAAAGATATTATTTATGTACCAAGTCTTTGTAAGAGCCTTCTCTCAGTGAAGTTCATTACTAAGTGACATGGCTATGCAATTCGATGATGAAAAAGTTCAAGTCATCAATCAGACATATAAAGAATTCATAGCTCAAGGATTCAAAGACAAAGGTCTCTAAAAGCTTTCAAGTTTCATGGCTAAAAATTCAAGCTTTAGCTTGTGCCATCTTAGATTTGGACACACCTCTTACTTAGCAAGATCTCTTCATGTCATCTTGTCAAGGGTTCACCTCTCATCTAAATCCTTAGTATTAGTCCATGCCGATCTTTTGTGGACCTATGCATACACCATCATTAAGTGGGTCACTTTGCTTCTTCTTGATAGTTGATGAATTCACTAGGTACACTTGGGTTTATTCATTAAAACATAAAGAGGATGCAGTTTCCAAGTTGTGGCAATGGACACAGATAGTTCAAGATGACTTTCCAAAAATTTAAAGACCATCAGATTTGATGGAGACAGTGGCTTTGTCAACCATAATTTTTCAAAGTATTTGAAGCAGCAAGGTATTAAGTGCCAAACAAAGAAGGATACTCAACAAAGGTATTGCTCTACAGAGGATCTGAAGTGTGTTCCAAATGGCCAAGACTATGCTTCACAAACCCCATTTGAGGCTTACTTTCATAGGAAGCCTAGTGTGAGCTATTTCATAGTCTTTGGTAGTGATGCCTATATGCAAGGACCTGATGATGATTGCCCTATGCAATACATTTTCATCAGATATGGTGACCATCAGAAGGCATACAAACTTGAGTCACTCAGTTATAGTTACCAGAGACTAAACTTTTGATGAATACTCTAAGTGTTCATTCCTTTTGGATTCTTCTTAGGATCTGGATCCTCCCATTCCCTCTTCAGAGGGAGATTATTCCACTACCAAACAATCACACTACACAGAGCATGCTCTCTTTGTACATGGCTTTCCAGATCATGGTACAATTCTGGAGCATGAGGACTCAGAGATATAGTCTGAGTTTACACATCAAATGGCTACACCTCTATCATACCACTGAAGCTTTTTCACTTCCCCTCACCTTCATTTGGGCTTTACTCTAGGACCAGTAGCTCGTCATTTTTCCATTCATCTCTTCGAGAGTCCACTTACCTCATTTATAAAAACATTCTAAGCATGCACTGTGCCATTCATGGATTCGAGCATCTTTCGATTCTCCACAAGATACTCTTGGATCTACTTGGATACATCACTTAGTTGGATATTTTTTTGAGCCATCTTCTTAGTTGAGAGGGGGCTTTCATGGTTCTACCAGCACATATGAGGACTTTTTACATTCCATGGAGGACTGCAACATATAGATGCACTACCATGTGATTCCTTAGATGTGCCAAGGATTGAGAAAAATAAGTAATCAGTTTTAGCACCAACCAAGATTGGCTTGGTTGTCAAATTTGTTGATGATAGATGTATAGTTGATGATCTCTTGAATGTTAATGTCATCATTGATTCTAACATTTTATGTAATGGGTTGTATAAGATCATAGATTATGTGAAATTTTTGAATGATTGGAGATGCGTAATTCATGATTCTCAAGCTATCTTAGATGCAAAGCTTTGGCATACACGCTCATATGAATTTTTCTAGTTCGCTTCACTTATAGAAATTTGAAATGCTTTCCTATCTGCCCATCTAAACATGTTTGTGAATGATGTATTTTGGGCAAAATGCATCATTATTGCTTCCCAAAAGATGGTTCAATTTGGGATGCACATAAAGTGAACCATGTTCACAGTGATGTGTGTGGTCCTATGCAGACATCTTCATTTGGAAATCACCTATACTTTCTGATTTTCATTGAAGATTTTTCTCCGCATGCATGGGTTTATCCATTGAAGGCAAATTTTGACGTGTTTATATGCTTTAGACAGTTCTTGCTTATGGTTGAAAATATGTCATCATGTAAAATGGGCCCCACACCTTTTATTGAGTGGGGGAATATACGTCTCTTGAGTTTAAAGCTTTTTTGGTTGAGCGTGGGATAAAACATCAGTGTACAGTGCCATATACACATCAACAAAATGGATCTGTTAAAAGGAAGAAAAGATATCTCATGGAAATGGAAAGATGTATGGTCAAAGTTAGCTTTTACCACATAGCTTCTAGCTTCATGTTGTTTTGTGTGTAGTATACGTACTTAGCGGGAGTCCCATCAAAGCATTGCAGTCTATCACTCCATGTGAGGCTTGGCATGATCGTGAACCATCTATTTCTTATCTATGTGTTTTTTCTTGTTTTTCATATTCATTAATGCCTAAAGTACAATGCAAAATAATGGATGATAAAGTGATGAAATGTAATTTTTTTGGATGCACTTGTAAAAGCAAAGGCCATTGTATGTATCATCCACAAACTAAATGCATTCTAGTTAGCCATGATGTTGTTTTTGTAGAAGATTCAATCCATCCCTTACTTTCATGTACCAAGAAGACATAAGTTAGCTCAAAACATTCTTATGACATGTTGTTCACTCTTTTTGCACATGGACAATCAAGTGTTGGTCCAAGTGAAGCAATTTCTCAGCTTTAGAGGTTTCAAATGATGGTGTAGATCATTCCATTTCTATTGCAAATTTACATGATGCACTTGTTGATGAGAGGGCAGAATAGAAAAAACAAAAGCTATGCTAATATGATTAGTGAAGACTTTGAGATATAGCAAATTAGATGCATTGTTGTGCTATCATACTCATTCCTGCTCTCATAGTGCTTCCTTTGCATAAGATTTTTATGTAATGGCTATCTCTAGTCTTTGTGATGAGAATGAGCTTGCTTCTTTTGATGAAGTCTAGAACTAAAAAAAAATGGACGGTTACTATGCAATCAGAATATGATATACTATTATGAAGAATGGTACTTGGTATTTATGTGATATGCCTCCAAGCAAAAAGTCCATTGGCACTAAATGGGTGTACAAGTTGAAATGTAAGCCTAGTGGAACAATTCATAGGTATAAGGCTAGGATTGTTTCCAAAGGTTATGCTCAAGAGAAAGGCATTGCTTTTGATGAGGCTTTTGCTCCCACGTGCCGAATTACCATTATTCATAGCATCTATGCACTCCTAGCTCATCATGGTTGGAATGTACATCAATTGGACATTAAAGATGCATTTCTTAATGGTGATTTACATAAAGAAGTGTATGTATCTCAGCCCCATGGTTTTGTGCAAGAAGGGCATGAAAACATAGTGTGAAGGTTTACAAAGGCATTATATGGTTTGAAGCAAGCATCACATTCTAGGCATGAGACGATACATGTCTACTTGCTAGCACATGGTTTTGTGAACAGTTCAATTGAGAGCACTTAATATGTTAAGCATGTAGATGATGTACTTCTTATCATTGTTGTATATGCTGATGATATGTTACTCATTGGTCCTAATGAGATGCATATTGCTGAATTTATGGTTGATTTTCATGCCTTATTTGAGAAGTCAAATTTGGGCATTTGCATCATTATTTAGGCATTTGGTTAATGCAACTTGATGGGGGAATAGCTTTGTGTCAAAGAAAATACATCGAAACATTATTGCAATATTTTCACCTGAAGATTGCAAACATGTTTCCACTGCCATGGAAACAGGTTTACAATGATGTTGGAGATGCATTTGATGTTGTTCTTTATCAACATGTTGTTAAATGCTTGATTAACTTATGAATAAATTGATCTAATATTCATTCTCTCTCTCTCTCAAGTGAGCAGGTTTATGCATTGCCCAAGTGTCAAGCATTAACTGGTTAAGTGCATCTTTCACTGCTTGGGTGCTACCCAATTACTTGGATTGTTTTATCCCAAGGGGGGATCATTACCAACAAATATACATGCTTTTTCTGACTGTTGGTTGCTTTGACACTAATGTGTCCACCAATTGCTTCATGCATATCTTGGTTGAGCAAGAACTAGCCTATTGTGGCCACTTCTAGTGCTAAGGTTGAGTATAGGGCAACTTTCATACTGACTATTGTGTGAATGGGTCATATGCCTTTTGGTTGATTTGGGTGTTGGTCAATCTTTTGTCACCACCATCTTTACTGAGAGTCAAAGCAAATTGGCAGTTTGTGAGGAACCATGTGTTCCATGCTCACACAAAGCACATTGAGGTTCAATATCATTATGTCAAGGAGAGACTCTCTACTAGAGGTATCAATTTGGCTTATGCGCAAATCAGTTTGGCTTATGCACCCACATAAGATAATGTTGTAGACCTTTTCACAAAGGCTCTTCCTACGGAGAAGCTTGAATCTTTTCACAAAGCTTTGGGCTTACTTCCTTTTGTGGATTGATTTGTTTCCACATAGCTTGGAATTGCCTTATACACGATTGCCAAGTCCTTGTTCAAAGCATCACTCACAAGAGGGATTTTTTGATATATGCTTCAACAATCTAGTTAGATAATTGCTGACTAGGCTTCTTTGATTCAAAAAATCTTGAGACAAATCCCTGAAAGAGAGCATCCTCTAGAAGGTGTGGTGCATGGTTGGTTCATTGATGGACTCAACCCCATGCTCAAAGAAAGATTTGTCTTTATGCCTTAGATGGTACATGGAGATTGGATCACATTATTGAAGCTACAAAGCAACTTGAGTAGAACTTAAAGGTGGCCAATCCACTTATGCAGTGGACTTTGGATGCTACAACTCTCATGTCGAAACCACCTACCGAGGTAATATATATATATATATATTTAAGAGGAATTTTGATCGAGACCTAATCTTTATTGTATGAAATGTCAAAATGTGAGGGATATTGCAACAAATTTGCTTTGTATTGTGCTACTTGAAATTTAATGGATCATAGTATGAATCATTGTATGTTTAATGCCTGTAATAAAGTTCATGTCAAACTAGTCTAACCCCTGCTCTGTGGGATAAAGGGGGTTCCCTTAGGTACCACGCCCATTGACCCTCTACAATTGTAATTTCAAAGTTAAAACTTGGGTGAGTAGGTATATTCTAGGTTTAGATTTTGTTATGCTAACAGATCCCGGTGAGCCTTCTTGCTACAAAGAGGCTATGCAAACAGAGGACGATGTCAAGTGGGAGCGTGCCATGAAGAGTGAGTTGGATTCTATTCACAAGAATGGTACTTGGGATTTAGTACCTTTTCCAAAGGGAAGGAAAGCTTTACCGTGTAAATGGGTATATAAGCTAAAATTCACATCAGATAGTGCTTCTCCGAAGTATAAAGCATGACTTGTTGCAAAGGGTTTTAAGCAACAACATGGTGTTGATTTCGAGGAAAACTTCTGTCCAGTGGTCAAGATGACTACCCTGTGCATGTTGCTTGGATCCGTTTCAATGGAGGACTTAGAGCTAGTCCAAATGGATGTGAAAAATGTTTTCTTGCATGGAGATCTTACAGATGAGATCTATATGGAACAACTAGAGGGTTATGTAGTTGTTGGCAAGGAAAGTCTAGTTTATAAGATCAAGAAGAGCTTGTATGGACTTAAACAGTCCCCTAGATAATGGTACCAAAAATTTGATGCTTTTATGAAGTCTCAAGGATATTCTTGAAGCAATGAGGATCATTGTCTCTACACAAAGAGATGCTCAAATGGCAGCGTGATATGCTTGATACTTTATGTCGATGATATGTTGATTGCTGGGAAGTCCTCTTATGACTTATCAATTATAAAAAAGAAGTTGAGTCAGACATTTGATATGAAGGATTTGGGGGATGCCAAACACATTCTTGGCATGCGCATTACTCATGATAGGAGTAAAAGATGCATATACTTGTCTCAAAGTGAGTACAGAGCCAAAGTACTTCACAAGTTCAATATGCAGGGTGGAAAGTCATTGAGTACACCTTTACCCACATATGTGAAATTGAGCAAGGATGATTGCCCCAAATCAGATGAGGAAAAGGAATTCATGACCAAAATTCCCTATCAGTCTACTGCTGGTAGTCTCATGCATGCTATGGTAGTTACGACATCAGACGTTGCATTTGCAGTGGGAATTGTGAGCAGATACATGTCTAATCTTGGCAAGAAACATTGGGAAGCAGTCAAGATGATTTTGAGATATCTGAGTGGCACTAAGGACAAGTGTCTATGCTTAGGTAGAGGGAAAGCATCCATTATTGTTTACACAGATTCTGATTATGCTGGTTGTCAAGACAATCATAAGTCTACATCAGGGTACATTTTTCATTTTGCTGGAGGTGCTATCTCTTGGAGATCTCATCTTCAAGAATGTACAACTATTTCCACCATAGAAGCAGAGTATGTTGTAATAAGTGAGGCTTGTAAGGAAGCATTGTGGCTTTCTCATCTTGCTTGTGATATGGGTTTACCTTAGCATGTACCTCGTTTGCTCATTAATCAAAGTGCCATTGCTTTGGCTAAGAATATGGTCTATCATGCAAAGACCAAACACATTGAGGTGAGGTATCACTTCATTAGAAATTGCTTAGCCACTCAGCACATTATTCTTAAGAAGGTTCACACTCGAGATAATGCTGCAGATGCTTTGACTAAATCTCTACCACATTATAGCTTTTGATATTGTTGTCACTTGATGGGGGTTACTTGATTCATGATCTTACACAGTCACTTGTATACTGTGTAACATGCCCATCAGGTGGGAGGTATAGTTTGTATACTTACACTCAAGTATTCTTTATCATTCTTTATTTTTCCCCCATAGTTACTTTGGCCATATTGGCCTTTGGTGGGAGATTGTTACTGTTAGTGTCCATATGAAAGGCCAAATGGCCACCAGAATCTTCTTTGTATATGTTCTTTAATAAAACATATAGTGGCTTGGTCAACCATAGATTTTAGGTTCGACCACATTTGTAACACCTAAGAAGTCTGTGTTCATGCTCCTTATGTACTGTGTTTTTCTACGTATTCTGCAACCTCTATGCAGAGTACCATCTGCAGCGCTTGGACCTTTATTTTCATATATAGAATACATGTTCATATGATTTACCTTGCTTCATGGTCATATTCATCAAAAGTAATGAGTCATCTTGGGTTTGATCATCTGCATAGTTGTTGTAGCCTCTCCTTCCTCTATATCCTCCTTGATAATTATTGTTGTTGTATGAGTTGTTGTTGTAACCATTTTTACTGTTGAATCTTCCTCTTCTGCTTCCATGTTGTAGCCTCTTCCTCTTTGGTTTCTAGGGTTCCTGAAACAATTCTCAGTAATGTGGTTAGTTAAGCCACATATGGCACATGGAGAGGAGCCTTGAGATCTCCCCCTGCCTTGTGTTCCTCCTCTACCTCTTCCTCTTGATCCTCTACCTCTACCTGCAAAGTTTGCTTGAGAGGTGTTGTCGTCATCATCAGACTTTTTACCTTTACCTTTACCATTTTTGTTCTTATTCTTGTCTATGTATAGGGTACAACATTGATTACCTTTTGAGTTATCTCCATTCTTCATAAGCTTTGCCTCATTTGTGAAAAATTGTCCCATGAGAGTGTTGAAATCAGGAACCCACATATCCATGTAGAGGTCCATGGCTGTGGTGAAAGCTTCCCATTTGTCATCTTCCTTTATTCCATTGATCACTTGCCTCACTATCTGCTCTTCATCAATGACTTCTCCAATGCTCCCAAGTTGATATGATATGTCCTTCATCTTGGTGACAAAATCAGTCACACTTTCCTTGGGCATCTTCTTGAGTGTAGTGAACTCCATCTAGAGTTCATTCTTCCTAGCCTTGGTACTTGATGAGAAGAATGCTTCAAGAGCATTCCGAGTCTCTTGTGAAGTTTATCCCACATTCAACCAGAAATGCATTAAAATCAAAAGACATATATTCCACCCCTCAATCAGAATGGAGGGTGTCCATTTTACATGCTGACAGATTTTCAGCCAAAACCAAAAACTGTTTGAAGCACATGAACACTTCGGACTTTGCCTTCAATGGATATACCCATGCATGCGTGGAAAAATCATCGATGAAAGTCACAAAGTAAAGATAATTCCCAAAAGAAGGTGTCTACATAGGACCACAGACATCACTATGTACAAGCTGCAATTTCTGAGTAGCCCGAATTGAACCATCTTTTGGAAAGGACGAACGCTTCATTTTGCCCAAAATACAGCCTTCACAAACATGTTTTCCAGGTGCCTCAAGTTTGGGCAAAGAGGAAACCATTTCAAATTTCTGCAGGCATAGCAAACTAGCAAAATTCATATGACCAAAGCGTGCATGCCAAAGATTTGCATCTGACATAGCCTGAGAATCATTTACTGCACATGCCAAATCATTTACAGATCTTTCATAGTCTATGAGCTTATACAACCCATGACATAAAATGATAGAAGCAATAATCATATTGCCATTTGACAGACATGAACTGTACACCTGTCATCAACAAATTTACAACCAAGCCAATCTTGGCTAATGCAGAAACTAACAACAGGTTCTTCTTGATCCGTGGCACAAATAAGGCATCTGAAAAAGTGAAAGAACTACCATCAAAAGTAGTCAAAACGATCTTGCCAACTCCCATAACAGGATAAGAGGAGTTGTTGGTGCATGTAACAGTATTCCCTGTAGGGGTAGGCTCGAGTGAAGAGAAGAAACTGTGCTGCGAGGTAATACGTTTGGTCGCCCCACTGTCGAAATACCAAACATATGAGTCTACTGCGGACATGCACTGCTCATGAGAAGATGGGTCAAAACTTCAGACAGTAGTAAATGCCCATTCTTCTTCCTGCACAAGATTAGCAGACTCTATTTTTGGTGTAGAGGCCTCTGCAACAACCATTCAAGCCTCTTTCTTCTTTGCCTCTTTAGCAACTAGTTTTGGACAGTTCTTTATGATATGATCATTCCCTTTACAATACTTACAAAACAATTTCTGCTTTTCTGATTTCTTTTCATCTTTATCTTCCTTCTTCGAATATGCAGAATTAGCAGATTTCTGCTTACTAGTTGAAGAGCTCCATTTTCCTTTGCTCTTCTGACTAGCCAGGAAACCTTGATCTACAACTCGCATAATGGACATGTTCTGCCTGGACTGATCTTCCTGCAACAGAACAGAGACTAACTCCTCAAATGATAAGGCATTTGGATTGCCTTTCATCATCAACCGAAGAGTAGAAGCAAAACTCTGATATGAATCAAGAAGACCATTCAGAACGGTTTGCACAAGTGAGCTATCTGGTATAACCTCATCAGCAGAAATCAACTGTTCCTTCAAGTCTTTGATCTTCATTAGGAAACTGTCCATAGAATCACCTTCATTCATGTGCTCACTCTCCAACTATTTTCGGAGGTAAGCAACACGAGCCTCATTCCTAGCCTGGTACAATGTGGTAAGTGTATCCCAAGCATCCTTAGCTGTTCTGAAAGAGCGAATGTAAGGAATAATGGCACGTTTGACAGACAAAGCTATCAATGCACGTGCCTGGGCATATCTCCCATTCCAACAAATCTGCTCTACAGTAGGTGCAGCAAAAACTGCAGCACGAACATGAATATGCAAAATATCATCATCTTCGACACCTTCTACATCAGCGTCAATACCTGCAGTTGTAACAGTTGCAGGTGTGATAGGACGTTTTTCGACACCTTGCACGATGTTCCACAGTCCTTTTGCAACCAACACATGTCGCATCATATAAGCCCATAACGGGTAGTTGGTACCATCCAACTTATCCTCAACAGCCAACATATGGAATACATCACTGCTTTCAGCCATGGCTAGTGACTAAAATACCTTGATGCAGAAAATTGACTATATCTCAAAATGTTGAATGGAGCTGCCGAGACGAGTTCTGCTAAACCTGTAGTAGACTTCGAGACGCTTATACTGGCGAACCGAAACAGGTATATACCTTTGGCACAAAAAGATGAAATAGCCTGCACAAGCACTGTGATAGTGCGTTCGGAGGCCGAAAAGAGCTCAGATCGCGACTTCGGCACCACAAAGCGAAGATGTTTTGATCTCGAAAACAGGCTGAGTATGCTTAGCAAAATTCATGCGATTCTGAGACTGCAAATGGAGGAGTGTCGATGGCGCCCTAGATGAAGTGACGACTTGCTCTGATACGAATTTTTGGAGTTAGATGCCTGCGGAAGCACTCGAACAACACAAGGAAGAAGAAGAAGCTTGGAGCACAACACACAATATTGAATGTCCTCCTCGTCCTCTTCAGACTCTTCATCTTCCTGGTCCTCTTCATCCACATTAACTATGGTAACAGGTACTTGGAAGGTTGTGCTTACGGTTGAACATCTCCCACTTGTTGTTCCTCTTCTGCCTCAAGATTTGTTATCTTAACAACTGTTCGAAGTCTTCATTCGTGAGTTCCTCCAAGGGTGCTCCTCCGAGGAATTTGAGGTCAGTGGGAACAAGTGGAAATATGAGACTGGGACCTTCGGCGCTCTTTCATGGTAGTCGTAAGGTGAATGGCCTTATTCTTCGAGGAGGGGGTGACATCGAGGGTTAGTGTTGTTCCACAGGGTTGAGCACAAGGTACCTAGACAATTCCTCTCATCTTCTTGGAAGGGGGTCCAATGGATGTTCGGCCTCTGAACTACTGCACTCGATTCCACATCAGGGCCCATTGAATGGGGATGTCATAAGCCAAACACCTATAAATGATCCTAGTTAGAGCACAACATCCATATAAAACATGCTTTCACGGCCATCGTTTGTGGGCTAGGTGTATCTGATCAATTATCCAGTGGGGTAGGTTGATGGTGAGGTTTTGTGTCAGTGCCAGATACAAACAAAACCATAACTTCTTGGGTGGCATGATGAATCTGTCTCGAGCATGAAAAGCAAAGTGCTGCATGCATATCTGAAGGTGTATTGCAATATTGGGCGTCATGGCCACCATGTCCTTGAGTTTGGTGAGTCTCCAATTCTTCATGTAATCAGGCACGAGGATCTCCTTTTCTGTTGGAATATGCATTACTCGCATATCTAGGGCCTCTCGCACTAAGTTGTTTGATAACCTAAACCTCTTGAGATCATTCCCCCTTGTCAGAGATGGGAGCACAAATGTGCTTGTACCTTTTGGGTGCTTGCTTGGAGTCAAGGTGTTGATCAGATAGTAGCATCTCATGAAGTCAGGCTTTGGGAGCTGAGTTAACCGACGTACGCATCCAATCCTACCTTCTCCCATATGGGACGTAGTCCTTTTGCATTTTGTAACTTTTTGAATTCTCGTGTAAAGAAGTTCCAAGACAAGAGGTTCAGTGAGATCCTCATCTTGACACAATAGCACTTTAACTGTCATAAGAGCATCTTGAACATAGAGGGGGAGCTCCACCTCGCCCATGCAAGGGGTTTCCACACCTCCCAATCCTATGGGGTATGCTTCTATATGACTGACAATTAATTTAAGTTCTTGGCAATAAGAAAACCTAACACCACTAGTGGCTGCACCTGAGTCAATCAAGGCCTTTACCGTCCTTGCACTATTTCCTTGTCCTAACTCTAAGGTCACAAAAGGACGTCGGTCAATTATTCTATTGGAGTATACTCGTGATGCTTCACACATGGCCATGTGATATCTCAGAGCATCATAAACATCTGTTATAGGCTGATCTATACCCTGCCTCCTCAGTTTCATTCTTCGGATGCGTTCCAAGGCTTCTGTCTGTGCTTCTTCTCGAATTTGTTTTTCTTCCTCTTTACGTTTCTTGGCCGTATTAAGTCGATTTAGCATTTCTGCAGTGAGGGGTTCTTGATATAACTTGACTCGGCATCCACTGATGTAGCTTGCTATGATGTCACCTTCTAGGGTGGCTAATTGGACTGCACCACTTGTTGATATTCTGTTAATGATCATCGGTCCATAGCCACGCCTTTCCAACTTCTGTGCATGTTGCTTTAAGGTGTATACTAAGACTAAATCTCCTGCTTTCAATCCCTTATCCTTCACGTGGGCATCGAAGTATGCCTTTTGTCTTTTCTTAGCAGCATAAATCCCTATGGCTGCTCTCAGTCTCGTTTCACCTAACCGTTCAAGATCAAAGATCCTCGAAGAGAGTTCATGACCTGTCCACTCATGCTCCTATGCTACTTTCAGTGTAGGTATCAAGAAGTCCAATGGTAGCACTGCATTTTGGCCAAATATCATCTGAAATGGTGTGGCTTGGAGTACCGTTTTATAGGCAACTCTAAATGCCCAAATAGCATGGTGTAACTGTTTGTCC
>CM035416.1:36710575-36735575 GCA_020310875.1 Ceratopteris richardii
GACTTAGCAAGCTTCCCAATGCAAGTTAAAACACTTCAAATGATGGACTGAGCACGGAGAACAAGATTCATCAATTTCTAGAACATGCCCACCATTCTCGGGGCTCTACAGAGATAGACTAGTGAGCAATAAAATGCAGATATCTCCAAAACTATAAGTCCAATGACCATGAGAATTGGTATAAAAAACTAGACAGTACGAGCTATCTAATGCACGTTAAAACACTAAAAAAGGTTGCGTAGAACTCGAGATATGACCTTCTGAAGTTACTGCTCTGAGTGAGTATAGCAGAGAACAAAACAAAGAAGTAGATGATGATAAATGTATAGATTCACATATGATTACAACCACATTGGCAATGAATATTTGCAAATGGGAGTAGAATGATAGAGCTATGGAGTAAGCTCTTGAATCTCTACAAAATGACATGAAATGGTCACGTACAAGGCTTGCTAATCTCCTCTTCCTTCTTGCTCTTTTTATATCTATTCTTGGAGGGAGTTTTGAATTCGAATTCAAATGGCTTGTTAGCTCAATAAATGTTCGGTTTTGGTGCACTAATATGTTTGTATTTGGCAGAAGAAGATGTTTGATTACAGGTATTTGAAGACTGATCAAATGTTTGAAGGGAAGTATTTGCAACTACATGATGCCATCATGATCAGAAAGGATCGGGAACTTGGTACTGCTGTTGGAAATGCAGTGATGGACATGATACTCTCATCATGGACATGATGAAAGATCTCTATTGCTCTTTAGGAGAATGAAGAGTGATGGATTTTGCTTAGACGCAAAGGGCTTGGTTTGTATGCTGCAGGCATGTGGCAATGAAGTAGATGTTGAGATAGGTGAAGAGATTCATGCAGAAATAATCAAAGGTGGGTTGGTGTTTATAGATGATGCCGTTGGTGTTGCATTATTAAACATGTATGTCAAGTGTGGTGCCCTTCCAAAAGTTCAGCAAGTTTTCCAAGAACTTCGATTTCGAGATGTGGTCTCTTGGAATGCATTGATCACAGGATATTGTAAGCATGGTTATGCCAAGAGAGCAATTTCCTGTTTGGAGCTGATGGAAGCAAAGGGCCATTCACCAGACGAAGTCACTATTCTCTGTGCCTTGCAGGCCTGTGGTAGCATTGGAGCAATTGAGAATGGCAAGCACATTCAGACTATGATTACAGATAAAGGCTTGCATGAGATGAACTTAGCTCTTGGGAATGCATCCTTGGACATGTACATGAACTGTGGTGAACTGCCCAAAGCCGAGGAGTTTTTCGATGGTTTGCCCTCCCAAGATGTGGTAACTTGGAATACACTGCTCTTAGCATACTGTCAGAATGGGTTTGCTGAGGAAGTATTGAATTCTTTGTGTCTCATGGAACGTGGGGGTCTCTTCCCAGATAGAACAACTTTTTCATGCATCTTGAACGCTTGTGGTAGCCTAAGAGACATTGAGAAGGGCAAAAAGATACACATTGAGGTTGCAAGGCAGGGGCTGCTCCTAAATGACGTAGTGCTTGGAAATGTGTTGGTTGACATGTATGCCAAAGGTGGTGAACTGCAATATGCACATCAAGTGTTAATGAACTTCCAGTGAAAGATAAGACGGGTTGGACATCCCTAATTGCTGGACATTGCGAATGTGGTGCAAACAAGGAAGCACTACAATGTTTCCAGCAAAATGAAGCACAAGGGTTTCCCTCCGGATGCAGTGACTTTTGCATGCGTTTTGAAGGCATGTGGGAACATGGGAGCTGTGGAAGCAGAACCGCGTTTCTGGATGGGAGGAGAAGCTTCTGGGGGCTGTCAATTTTTTTGGCTTCTTCTCTTTTTTTTGGGGGGGGCCCAAGTCCGTTTTGTTGCAGGCCTGAAGAGAAAACGGAAAAGGGGGGGGGGGGGGTCCTCCAGCCTGACGAGCGCAGAGGAGTGGGAGGGGCAGGCCGTTTTTCTGGCAGGCCTGACGAGCGCATCCTCAGGGGGGCTCAGTGGGCGGCAGGAGGGGAGAAAAAAGGGGGACTGAAAAGGATCGGGATCATCTTCGGGGAGGAGGGTATTCGGGAGAAGGGGGATCTTCTGCAACTGAGGGAAGGAAAGAGGCAACGGGGGTTCTTCTTCGTTCCAGCGGGCTGAGAAATGGCGCGCAACACATGGATGAAGTGGCTGTTCTATGCTTGATGGGAGGGGCTATGCGTCATGACTTGACACACGCGAGTCGCTGAGAAGAGAAGAGATCAAGAGTCAAGTTAAGAACGGGGGAATATATACTCTCTAGGGAGGCCTTGTCGAGGATCAAGTCCATTTTTGGGGCTTTTCGGTGCTTTCAGCGAGAGCAACAAGGGAAGGTGTACATAACTATCCACACAGGAACCAAAGGGAAATTGGCCTATTGTCAACTCGAACTGAAGGAGAAAGAGGGAAAGAGACTTACTCCGTGGAGGGGTGTCCACCAGTTCTTTACGGGTACACGTGCTGAAGGCGCATCGAGCAGAAGAGGAGACCTCATTTTTGTTTTCTCCTTGTTTTGTGTGTGGCTATGGAGGTAATGGAGGCAAGGGAGAAACCAGGAGCTGTTGGATGATAGATATTTTTATTTCGTAAGCTGGAAGACCTATACATGACCTCAAGGAATTGAGCAATATTGGCTGGTTTTCGAAATCCTCAGAAGAGGAAGCCAAGGGTTTGAACAGAGTGCATCATGAAGGGAGCCTGTCACTTTTGGGGATCTTCGGTCTTGCCGGTAGCTTCTTTATGCTTTGCTATGAGGAGAGCTTAAAGAATTCTGGAAAATTTTGTTACTCTGGTTTCTATCCCAAAGGCTTGTTTCAACAGTCCGGGTATGATTTTGTTTGCAAGTTTTCACTTGTTTTTATGATCGACTCAATAAAGCTAAAAAAAAAATCAATTGATTTATGTTTACGAGTGCTTTTGGAGTGTTCATAAGGTATTTTAGTATGGATTTGGATGATTCCGAGAGTTGCTTCTTTAATAAGACACGTCTTAGGAGAAGGTTAGGTAGACGTCAACTATTGCTAGGATATCTGTTGGGGAATTTAGCTTCTTTGCGGCAGTTTGCAATGCTGATAGAATCTTTGGAAGTGATGCTCACTTACATGAGAAAAATCTTTTTGCATGGCTGAACAGCTTATTAGAATTTTTGTTATCTTCTGTCATGGATCCTCTTTTACAGTGTCTTAGACAGTTGTACTAACGATGTCCTCTTTATGCCTATCACACGAATGCAATCATGACTGTTGTGTGCATATGGATGGATAATCCTTCTTCCTAGCCTGCAGGACAACTTTTAGGATTGGTTATGGCTGTGATGCATAGGACGATATCAAAGAAACTTCCATTGACATGCAGAAATAGATATGGGTGAGTTTTAGTCGCGAACGTGCCAGATCTAGGTCAAGAAGTTTCAGCTACATTTTTCTATATTTGCGAATGCACATCTGTGTTTGCAGGCTTCACATGTAAATTTGTACAGAGAAAGCTCCTCGTAGATATGGTGAGACAAACAGGCAGACATATCACATGGGCATACTGGGATAGACAATGAACATTGGGGCCATGCAAACACCCCGGACATGCACTAACACATAGGCTGATTGACATATAGAGACCCACAGGATTACTGAGAAATATGATCACATGTGAGCACAGGTTTGGATGCATACATACACCATCCACATCCTTATCAGGGTAATTGATCCTCCCCTATTTCACCCATCATATATGTGATTGTAACAGTTTCATGCTTGTGAGGGCCCTCCTAATTGGGTTGGGGTGTGATTGTGTGGAAGAGGTGAAAGTGCATAAGAGAGAGGGTGTGTGAATGTAGGTGTGTATGAGAGTATGAGTGTGTGTGTGTATGAGTGCATGAAGACTAGTGAGAAGTTGAGGGTATGTGTGCAGGTGAATATAGGTGTATGTGAGTAAATGATGTATGTGAGTGTGTGAATTTTATTATGTGAGTGTCTCATTGGGAGATGTGCGAATGGATTGAGTGAGTGAGTGTGTGAGTGCTTGGGTATATGTGACCTTGATAGGAAGTGAGAGTGAGTTAGTGATAGTGTGAGATTAAAAAGTTGGTGAATGAGGAGTGAGAATGAGGTGAAGGAAAAGTGAAAATATGAGGAAAGGAAGCGATAGATGGAGTTGTGAGTGTGATAAAGAGACGAGAGAGAAGAGAAGAGCCAAGAAGAACAAAGAAAACCAAGTGAGCATATAAGAAGCGGACTTCGGCTCGATAGATAGAGATAGAGAGAGAAAATAATACAAGGACTATTGCACTTTTAGAGGTGTGTGTGTGTGTTCGCAAGTAAAGAAAACAAGAAGAAGAAAAGAAGGCAAGGAGATAGGGAGAGGGAGAAATTGCGAGGGGCAATCATTGTAGATTTGATCTCCGTGTGCATGTGTATTTAGATTCTGATCCCTCTCGTTTTCACAAATACACTTGGATGCAATTGACGAATTGGAATGAGAAAGGTGGACATAAGGTTTGTACTCCTCTAAATGGAGCTTCTATTATTCTCATTCTTGTTGTTCAACCATTGTAGGAATTCAAGCCTCTGGCTACCTTGAGTTTAATAAGAGTTTTGACCTTTGTACTGACAACTTTTACTTATGAGGTTGGCCATGCTGCGAGGGATTTAAACCAAATTAAGCCTCGTATAATCACTTTTTCCGTGGGCTTAGAAGCCTTTCATTTGGTGCGTTTGCTGGGAACATATGAGCTAGTGCATAGACATAGGAAGAATTCATTGCGAGATAATTGTGGGCTCTAGGTAATCCAAGTAGACCAATTTCGAGGGATAAGTAACAAAATAAAGCCTCGTAAAATCATTGTTTCCTTGGGCTTAAGATCCCTATCATTTGGTGCGTCTGCCGGGAATAGCTTGGTACGTCTCTATAAGAGAGTGCCATAGGTTCGCCTAGCGCCACAGGTTGGCCGAGCTTGCGGACCCCGCGATCTAGTACATGAGCGAGGGGAGCTCATCCTCAGGAGCAACACAAACTCAAAGAGAGGAACGCGCTCAGAGAAGAGCCCTTGAAAGAGAAAGAAGAAGGTGGGAACCGCCAGGTGAGTGGACCTGGATTGGTTCAAAGAAGTCAGTCAGAAACGTGTACTCCCGTAGGAGGGTCGCGAATCAAGTACGACAATTTGAAGGAGGGATCCTGAAGCCACGTGTGCTAAATTTTTGGGATCGAAGTGATATTGATATCACACCTCTGTTCGAAATGGCTCAGCGGATTTCAGTTCACTTAGGGGACTTCACCAAGTTTTCAGGTACTTGGGACGAAGATCCGGATAGTTTTATCCAGTTGTTTGAGGTTACTTGTGAGGCCAATGATGTAGTTGACCAGGATCAAAGGTTGAGAATTTTTCCGGCTATTCTCCGTGATGAGGCAGCCAATTGGTATGGGAATCTGACACCACAAGAGCGTGGAACTTATCAGATGCTCAAGGAAGCCTTCTTGGCAAAGTTTCGACGACAAGGCTTCCAAGATAGATTGGCCCAACAAATGGATTATTTACGACAGGGAGTCAATGAGAGCATCGATAACTACATTCAGAGAATGGAAACTTTAGTGAGAAAGATGGGCGCGAATGCCCCGAACGATGAGACATTGAAACGTAGATTCATTTCAGGATTGCGAGATCCTACGGCACAGCAGCACATCAGCCTGACAAGACCTGCAACTTTAATGGATGCTAAAGAGCAAGCGAGGCTTTGGGAGGAAGTACAATTATGCCAACAAAGGAAGATGGAACTCTTATACGAGCCTATGGGGGGGCCAGGAAACATACCGATGAAAGATCATGGCCAAGGAAGTCCCGCATTGACGACCCCAGCTTTTGTAGCTGCCACTAGCACGCCAGGCGAGGTAAAGCCTGCACTAACCGAAGAACGAATATTAGAATTGGTCACGCAAGCTATAAAAGCTGCCACGATAACTCAAGAGACATACACAGTAAAACCAGAGGTCACAACGAACCCGAATCAAGTGTTTCGATCAAATACATGGTGTGGAAAGTGTCATGGTTACAGCCATTTGGCTTCAGAATGCCCTACAGTCTCGAGAGTATTCACAGATAGATCGCCACCTAGGATGCGTTGTACTTTTTGTGGAAGGACAAATCACACAGAGGACCGATGTTACAACAAGAGAGCCTATGAAGAAAGGACCATGAAAGCAGGAGATACAAGAGAAAGACCTTACACGGGATTGCCTGCTCAAAGTGTACCACCTACCTCTCGTTGGGAAAACAGGCCGACTTATGGATATGGTGCTCAGGGTCAAGGAGGAGACTATCCAAGAGGAGCTCTGCGTGATCAAAGAAGAGATGGTCCAATCCAGTGCTGGAGATGTCATGGCTTTGGCCATACCCAATCTAGATGTCCAAACGAAAAGAAGCCAATTGATTATACCCCGCTATGTAGGTACTGTAGTGGGGAGGGCCACTTTGATGAGGATTGTCCAAAACGAAGAGCTGCCGCCGGCAAGGAAAAAGGACCAGTAGGGTCCTCGAACTATGTTGATACTCAGATGCATCCCACATCAAGAGCTCAAGAGCACGTTCCTACGATCGGAGTAGTGTTCAAGGCACCGAATCCTCAAGAAGGCTCTAGCTCGTCGATGCACTTTGTGGATGCTTACGAGGCCAAGAAACCACACAAAGATCCAACTGTGGCAGTAGTCACAAGGACTCAAGAGTACTCGAAGAAGAATCCAGGAGGCGAAGGTGAAGAAGGGAGTCAAGAGAAGATCGCTGAGCATGAAGAGGTAGAAAACCAAGTTGGAACATTTGTTGGGCAGCAAGAGTTTGAGGATGGGGAAGAAATTGAGATCCTTCCACCAGTAACCAAGGAGTTTGTGCCGGGCATAGCACCATTCCCTGAAAGATTGAAAGCTCCTAAAATTAGAAAGGAAAGACAAAGTTCGGAAGAAGTGGATATTGTAAAGTTACTTGCTGACACTGAAGTCACGCTGGATATTGGCACATTGCTGAGATGTTCGCCTGTTTATAGGAAACAATTCTATAACGAATATATAAAGAAGCCAAGGAAAGCTCGAGACAAAAAGAGACAAGACAAGGATGTCCAAGGAATCATTCAAAGCATCACGACGCAAATTGATTCAAATGCTCCAGCTGTGACGGTCGAGATTAAAGGATATGCAGTCCCTGGTGCTCAGTTAGATAGTGGAGCTGCAGTCAACTTGATGACCGAATTCATGATGAAAGCTTTGGGCCTTAACCACATGGAAGAGACGCCGATGTCTTTGAGGATGGCAGATCAAACACAAGTGAAACCTGCGGGTCTGTTGAAGAATGTAAGTACAGTTGTGGGCGGTCTAGAGTTTAAAGTCGATTATCTGATAGTAAGACCAAGGACCTCAGAGGCTACCTTCTCGATCCTACTTGGACGGCCATGGTTGGTGCAAGCCGAGTGTGTGCATGACTGGCGCACAGGTTTTATTTCGATAGGGCCAAAGTCCGATCGGATTCAAATACAAGTATCCCCACCCTCGAGCAACAAGAAAAAGACAATAATAGTTGATGAGATGGAAAGGAAAGAGAAGGAGAAAGCAAGGCACGAGAGTGCACGAGCTAGATTTTCTTTGAACACGGACACCTACAAGAATCTGCTTCAAGACGGGTTCAACTTGCAGCTCTTTAAAAATCAAGACACGAAGATGGGAGAGTATAAAAATCCATTACTCTATAACGACGATTCGGATCAGGAGCTGCTAGGATGGTTGACGCACACAAGTGAATTTGATTGTTACATGTTGAGTATAGACTCAAGTAAAAACAAAGCTACTCAATCCTTGGAGAAGGGAACTTCAAAAGAGGAATCGAAACGAGAGTTAGCTGCGGCAATGGAAGTGCAACAGTTGCGAGACAGAGTTAGAATGCTAGAAGCAAAGATTCTAAAGAGGAGTCGAGGATCAGAAAAGGAAGCGAAGAATAAGACCGAAGTGTCGGAAGCCATCGCAAAAGCTGAATTGAAGAAACTAGGTTCAATCGGAAGAGAACAAGACAATGATTTGCTGACCAACCATGCACGCGTGATCGGAGAGCACATTCCAATCACAGTGTCATCGAGAAATAAAGACTATTCGCGAGAAGCTCAGTTGGAAAAATGGGAAGTCTTTCCAGAAAAGTTCTTGAGTGTAGGGTCAGAGCTACCAGATGGAGTACGAGGCTGCATTAAAACAACACTCAAAAATTTTAGCGAGGCCTTTGCATGGTCGTACAGTGATCTGAGAGGAATTGATCCCCAAATCTGCCAACATTACATAGACTTGGAAGAAGGCACACGACCGGTATGTCAACGACTCAGACGAACGAATCCAGTCTATTCGGAATTGATCAAGCTGGAATTGACCAAATTATTGGAGGCAGGATTCATATACCCCATTGCATCTAGCGAATGGGTATCACCAATTGTAGTTGTGCCGAAGAAAAATAAGAAAATCCGTATTTGCATAGATTATCGGAAGTTGAACGAGCGAACGAAGAAGGATCATTTCCCCTTGCCATTCACTGATCAAATCTTGGACAGAGTGGCTGGCCATAAATTGTACTCCTTTTTGGATGGTTTCAGTGGGTACAATCAGATCCAAATTCATGAAGAGGACCAATCCAAAACTACTTTCACGACAGAATGGGGTACGTATGCATATCGGGTGATGCCATTTGGATTATGCAATGCACCGGCCACATTCCAGAGAGCAATGATAGCTGCATATCAAGACTACCTGCAGGATTGGATGGAGATAGTTCTTGATGACTTTGCAATCAGAGGCGACGATGAGAACATGATGGAGAGGATCGAAGCAATTTTAAGAAGAAGCATAGAAAAAGGCATCGCATTGAATCCTGAAAAGTGTACATTTGGAGTACGAAGAGGTTTGCTTTTGGGTCACGTCATTTCCGAAAAAGGGATTGCGGTTGACGAGGACAAAGTGGAGAAAATTGGACAACTCCCACCTCCGCAAAATTTACGACAACTCAGAGGATTCTTGGGTCATGCGAATTATTATCGACGTTTTATATTAAATTTTGCATCTATAGCGGCACCACTGACGACTCTTTTGAGGAAGGACCAACAATACCAGTGGACGGGAGAATGTCAAGTTGCATTTGACTCGATCAAAGAGAGGTTAATAAATGCACCGATTTTGGTAGCACCTGATTGGACGAAGGAATTTCATGTACATACCGACGCTTCTCATACTGCAGTTGGAGCAGTACTATGCCAAGCCGACGAAAAGAAGATGGATCATCCTATTTACTATGCGAGTCGCAATTTGAATAGCACTGAGAGGAATTACACGACTACGGAGAAGGAATGTCTATCGATGATCTTTGCGGTGAACAAGTATCGGCACTACTTGATGGGAAAGCATTTCACTTTTTACGTGGATCACGAAGCCCTTAAGTATATCATTAATAAACCAGAGTTATCAGGACGACTAATGAGGTGGATGCTACTTCTCCAAGACTTCCAGTTCACAGTGGTCACCAGACCAGGCAAAGCACATATATTGGCCGACCATTTATCTCGAATTGTTAATGAGGAGCCAATCTCTGGTGTGCCCGACGATGCTCCTGATGGGCATCTATTCCAGGTTGATGCGAAAATACCTTGGTATGCCGATTTGGTGAATTTCTTATGCACTACTAAATATCCACCAGGAGCAAGCAAGAGGGAGAAACAAAAGCTGTTAGCATTGGCGAAGCATCATAGCATCATTGGAGGGCAACTCTATCGATATTTTGTTCATGAGAGCATTTATCGGAGGTGTCTCGAAGAAGAAGAAGCAAATCTAGTGTTGAGGGCTTTGCATGACGAACCTTGTGGTGGACATTTTGCTGGTGAATTGACAGCAAGAAAGATTTTATTAGCAGGGTATTGGTGGCCAACATTGTTCAAGGACTCTCATACATATTGTAAGAAGTGTGACAAATGCCAACGAATGGGCAAACCCACATTATCACATGCAGCTCCTCTTACACCGGTGTTGGCTCTTAAACCGTTTGAGAAATGGGGAATTGATTTTGTGGGGCCTATTGATCCTCCCTCACGACGAAGATCCAATAGGTATATCTTGGTCTGTACCGATTATGTTACAAAGTGGGTGGAAGCCAAAGCTCTGAGGACTGACCGGGCTGTTGAGGTAGCGAAATTTCTGTATGAGCAAATTATCACTCGATTTGGATGCCCGTTGGAAATAGTGAGTGATAGAGGGACACATTTTGTCAACGAGCTGATTGAAGAATTAATGGAACTCTATAAAATCAAACATAGAAAGAGCACTCCATATTATCCAAGGGCAAATGGACAAGTGGAGGTCACCAACAAAATCCTTGAGCAGATTCTGACAAAAACAGTAGCGGTGCATAGGAGAGACTGGGATGACAGACTTCTGGAAGCTTTGTGGGCGTATAGAACATCCTACCGAGTGACAACTAAGAGTACTCCGTTCTCTCTAGTCTATGGCGAGGAAGCCATTTTCCCTATCGAAAAAGAAGTGCCGACATTAAGAGTGGCCATTGAAGCCAGATTGGGCGAGGAAGAGTCATTGAAGGAAAGATACATACAACTGGTAAAGCTGGAAGAAAGGAGGCTCATCGCACAACAAAGCTTGGAAGCTATTCAGAATAGACGTAAGGAAAGACATGATAAGGATCTAAAAACCTATGTGATTCAGGAAGGGGATTTGGTACTAGTCTACGATAGTAAATATTATAAATTCCCAGGAAAGTTGCAGACTAGATGGGCGGGACCGTTTAAGGTGGTGGAACTCAATCCCAATGGTTCCATGCAAATTCAGGATTTAGGAGAAGAATATGCCCCCGTGAAGGTTAACGCGCTACGGATTAAACCATATTTCAAGTGATGTTAGGTTGAGAGAAGCCAGACAGAATCCAAACGAAGTGACGAAGTAAACTCCTTGTACATACATGTATAGTATTATATATATATGCGCATATGTGATCTATGATTTGTGTGTCATAAATATCATTCCTTGCTAGCTCAAGCATTTGGACTTCTAATATTTTTTGTGTTATGCAGAGACTGTTAGAGCCTAAGTAACAAAATGGCAGACCAAATTACGCAACTCTACTTGCACGGGCTAAGGATATATTTCTCGGACCAAACATTCGCTCGCATGGATATAGATGTCGACGACCTTGAGACGGAATACGATGTCGAGGAAGCGCATTGGCTGGTATGCTTTATAAACCAGGATTTGGGTGTTGCATTCTACATTGAGTGTTTTGAGGAGTACCTAGCTCGACATGTAGGATGGGCGGGAGACCGATACTACTATTTTGATTCTTCTAGGGAAATGCCTAACGAGGAAAATGATATCACATGGGCTTGGGCAGACGTGCTAACGCTAGGAAGTGATGACGGAGCTCCTGAAGTCGAGCCTGACTCGCCTTAGAGAAGTTGTCGGGATTCGAGTACGATGTGAGGCTGCATGAGACATTCCGGGGACTCACATTCTAGGACACCTAGGGATAGGGATACGAGAGACTAAGGCATAGCTGATTGTAGTTACCAAGTGAAAAGTTGAATCGATGAATACATATGTAGTGTCTATAGCTGAGAGGATGAAGTGAAGAGGTGGTTGATCTGTCAAAGGCTAGAGTGTATCTGTTTTGCATGTATGTGTGGGAACACTGGGAAAAGTCCCTTTCTTCCTCTCCCTAATTCTCAGGACCTGGGTGAACTAAGTAACTATGAAAAGAAAAACAAAAAAAAAAAAAAAAGAAAAAGAAAATGTGTTGTGTGATCGTACCAATGCGCTATGGTGGACTAGTAGGTGGGTGGATTTATCCTCGCCGGGTGGTTAGGACCACGAGCCGCAGCTAGTTTCGCCATAGGCTTGGGATGTATATGTCTGTGTCTTCGCTACGCGCCATAACGGGTTGGTAGGTGGGTGGAGCCATCGTGGCTGGGTAGTCACGACCACGAGCCGTATCCAGCTTCGTTATGGGCCAGCTGATCTATGTATGTGTGATCATGTTGTGTTTGTGTGTTGTGCGCTGCATTGCGTTGGTAGATGGGTGGAATCAACCTGATCGGGTGGTCAGGTCCACGAATCGCATCCAGTGTAAATGTAGGCCAACATGTGATTAAAAAAATAAAAATTTTCCTATGAAATTATTCCCCACTCCTGAGGGGGAGAGAAAGAGAGGAGAGGGCGATGATCGCCTGGAAGGGAATGTTAGTTGCTTGTGTGATTAGTATGTGTTGGCTTGCGACAGATCAGCCCACTTTGGGTCAACATTCTTGAAGGCACGGAGACTCTATATGTATTTATGGATGAGGCTTTAGCGAGATAATGCAACGGTAGTGCTTTATAACTTGTATGCTATATCTGAGGGTTTTTCTGGTATGTGTAAAACTCCAAGGTTTCTGATGTATGTCTTCACTTGCACTCGAGTTTCGATGATTTTTGTAGGACGACGATGGGGATCCTTCGGGAACGTCTAGTCATGGAATGGTTGTACATAGCGAATAGTAGGTCAAAAAAAAGGGTCATGCATTTTAGGTATCTTTGCATCTCCGATTTGATTTATTTTAGTTGTTGTTGTTTATGTTGGCATTTTCTTTCTGTTTTTCGCAATGCTAGTTTCATGTGTAAGATATGGAAAGGTATGTATGTGTTGTTTTGGTTGAGACCATTGTTCGTAATGGAATGTATGAACAAATTGATGCATGGCTGAAATGGAATTGCGTGTATGTGCATGTTCTTGGATCATTTTGGAAGTGACTGATTTGAATGTATTTACGAGTGATTTTTGAGCACTAATAGCTTCGATGAGTGCAGGTTCAGTGGAAATGGCGGACTCGATGAAAGGTATGTGAACTAATCGAAAATTGACATGTTCATAATTGTTTGGATTGTATTTCAGCATGAACGGCTCGTCGAGGACGACTTCGCAATTAAGAAGAGGGGAGTATGTTAGCTCAATAAATGTTCGGTTTTGGTGCACTAATATGTTTGTATTTGGCAGAAGAAGATGTTTGATTACAGGTATTTGAAGACTGATCAAATGTTTGAAGGGAAGTATTTGCAACTACATGATGCCATCATGATCAGAAAGGATCGGGAACTTGGTACTGCTGTTGGAAATGCAGTGATGGACATGATACTCTCATCATGGACATGATGAAAGATCTCTATTGCTCTTTAGGAGAATGAAGAGTGATGGATTTTGCTTAGACGCAAAGGGCTTGGTTTGTATGCTGCAGGCATGTGGCAATGAAGTAGATGTTGAGATAGGTGAAGAGATTCATGCAGAAATAATCAAAGGTGGGTTGGTGTTTATAGATGATGCCGTTGGTGTTGCATTATTAAACATGTATGTCAAGTGTGGTGCCCTTCCAAAAGTTCAGCAAGTTTTCCAAGAACTTCGATTTCGAGATGTGGTCTCTTGGAATGCATTGATCACAGGATATTGTAAGCATGGTTATGCCAAGAGAGCAATTTCCTGTTTGGAGCTGATGGAAGCAAAGGGCCATTCACCAGACGAAGTCACTATTCTCTGTGCCTTGCAGGCCTGTGGTAGCATTGGAGCAATTGAGAATGGCAAGCACATTCAGACTATGATTACAGATAAAGGCTTGCATGAGATGAACTTAGCTCTTGGGAATGCATCCTTGGACATGTACATGAACTGTGGTGAACTGCCCAAAGCCGAGGAGTTTTTCGATGGTTTGCCCTCCCAAGATGTGGTAACTTGGAATACACTGCTCTTAGCATACTGTCAGAATGGGTTTGCTGAGGAAGTATTGAATTCTTTGTGTCTCATGGAACGTGGGGGTCTCTTCCCAGATAGAACAACTTTTTCATGCATCTTGAATGCTTGTGGTAGCCTAAGAGACATTGAGAAGGGCAAAAAGATACACATTGAGGTTGCAAGGCAGGGGCTGCTCCTAAATGACGTAGTGCTTGGAAATGTGTTGGTTGACATGTATGCCAAAGGTGGTGAACTGCAATATGCACATCAAGTGTTAATGAACTTCCAGTGAAAGATAAGACGGGTTGGACATCCCTAATTGCTGGACATTGCGAATGTGGTGCAAACAAGGAAGCACTACAATGTTTCCAGCAAAATGAAGCACAAGGGTTTCCCTCCGGATGCAGTGACTTTTGCATGCGTTTTGAAGGCATGTGGGAACATGGGAGCTGTGGAAGCAGAACCACGTTTCTGGATGGGAGGAGAAGCTTCTGGGGGCTGTCAATTTTTTTGGCTTCTTCTCTTTTTTTTGGGGGGGGCCCAAGTCCGTTTTGTTGCAGGCCTGAAGAGAAAACGGAAAAGGGGGGGGGGGGGTCCTCCAGCCTGACGAGCGCAGAGGAGTGGGAGGGGCAGGCCGTTTTTCTGGCAGGCCTGACGAGCGCATCCTCAGGGGGGCTCAGTGGGCGGCAGGAGGGGAGAAAAAAGGGGGACTGAAAAGGATCGGGATCATCTTCGGGGAGGAGGGTATTCGGGAGAAGGGGGATCTTCTGCAACTGAGGGAAGGAAAGAGGCAACGGGGGTTCTTCTTCGTTCCAGCGGGCTGAGAAATGGCGCGCAACACATGGATGAAGTGGCTGTTCTATGCTTGATGGGAGGGGCTATGCGTCATGACTTGACACACGCGAGTCGCTGAGAAGAGAAGAGATCAAGAGTCAAGTTAAGAACGGGGGAATATATACTCTCTAGGGAGGCCTTGTCGAGGATCAAGTCCATTTTTGGGGCTTTTCTGTGCTTTCAGCGAGAGCAACAAGGGAAGGTGTACATAACTATCCACACAGGAACCAAAGGGAAATTGGCCTATTGTCAACTCGAACTGAAGGAGAAAGAGGGAAAGAGACTTACTCCGTGGAGGGGTGTCCACCAGTTCTTTACGGGTACACGTGCTGAAGGCGCATCGAGCAGAAGAGGAGACCTCATTTTTGTTTTCTCCTTGTTTTGTGTGTGGCTATGGAGGTAATGGAGGCAAGGGAGAAACCAGGAGCTGTTGGATGATAGATATTTTTATTTCGTAAGCTGGAAGACCTATACATGACCTCAAGGAATTGAGCAATATTGGCTGGTTTTCGAAATCCTCAGAAGAGGAAGCCAAGGGTTTGAACAGAGTGCATCATGAAGGGAGCCTGTCACTTTTGGGGATCTTCGGTCTTGCCGGTAGCTTCTTTATGCTTTGCTATGAGGAGAGCTTAAAGAATTCTGGAAAATTTTGTTACTCTCGTTTCTATCCCAAAGGCTTGTTTCAACAGTCCGGGTATGATTTTGTTTGCAAGTTTTCACTTGTTTTTATGATCGACTCAATAAAGCTAAAAAGAAAATCAATTGATTTATGTTTACGAGTGCTTTTGGAGTGTTCATAAGGTATTTTAGTATGGATTTGGATGATTCCGAGAGTTGCTTCTTTAATAAGACACGTCTTAGGAGAAGGTTAGGTAGACGTCAACTATTGCTAGGATATCTGTTGGGGAATTTAGCTTCTTTGCGGCAGTTTGCAATGCTGATAGAATCTTTGGAAGTGATGCTCACTTACATGAGAAAAATCTTTTTGCATGGCTGAACAGCTTATTAGAATTTTTGTTATCTTCTGTCATGGATCCTCTTTTACAGTGTCTTAGACAGTTGTACTAACGATGTCCTCTTTATGCCTGTCACACGAATGCAATCATGACTGTTGTGTGCATATGGATGGATAATCCTTCTTCCTAGCCTGCAGGACAACTTTTAGGATTGGTTATGGCTGTGATGCATAGGACGATATCAAAGAAACTTCCATTGACATGCAGAAATAGATATGGGTGAGTTTTAGTCGCGAACGTGCCAGATCTAGGTCAAGAAGTTTCAGCTACATTTTTCTATATTTGCGAATGCACATCTGTGTTTGCAGGCTTCACATGTAAATTTGTACAGAGAAAGCTCCTCGTAGATATGGTGAGACAAACAGGCAGACATATCACATGGGCATACTGGGATAGACAATGAACATTGGGGCCATGCAAACACCCCGGACATGCACTAACACATAGGCTGATTGACATATAGAGACCCACAGGATTACTGAGAAATATGATCACATGTGAGCACAGGTTTGGATGCATACATACACCATCCACATCCTTATCAGGGTAATTGATCCTCCCCTATTTCACCCATCATATATGTGATTGTAACAGTTTCATGCTTGTGAGGGCCCTCCTAATTGGGTTGGGGTGTGATTGTGTGGAAGAGGTGAAAGTGCATAAGAGAGAGGGTGTGTGAATGTAGGTGTGTATGAGAGTATGAGTGTGTGTGTGTATGAGTGCATGAAGACTAGTGAGAAGTTGAGGGTATGTGTGCAAGTGAATATAGGTGTATGTGAGTAAATGATGTATGTGAGTGTGTGAATTTTATTATGTGAGTGTCTCATTGGGAGATGTGCGAATGGATTGAGTGAGTGAGTGTGTGAGTGCTTGGGTATATGTGACCTTGATAGGAAGTGAGAGTGAGTTAGTGATAGTGTGAGATTAAAAAGTTGGTGAATGAGGAGTGAGAATGAGGTGAAGGAAAAGTGAAAATATGAGGAAAGGAAGCGATAGATGGAGTTGTGAGTGTGATAAAGAGACGAGAGAGAAGAGAAGAGCCAAGAAGAACAAAGAAAACCAAGTGAGCATATAAGAAGCGGACTTCGGCTCGATAGATAGAGATAGAGAGAGAAAAGAATACAAGGACTATTGCACTTTTAGAGGGGTGTGTGTGTGTTCGCAAGTAAAGAAAACAAGAAGAAGAAAAGAAGGCAAGGAGATAGGGAGAGGGAGAAATTGCGAGGGGCAATCATTGTAGATTTGATCTCCGTGTGCATGTGTATTTAGATTCTGATCCCTCTCGTTTTCACAAATACACTTGGATGCAATTGACGAATTGGAATGAGAAAGGTGGACATAAGGTTTGTACTCCTCTAAATGGAGCTTCTATTATTCTCATTCTTGTTGTTCAACCATTGTAGGAATTCAAGCCTCTGGCTACCTTGAGTTTAATAAGAGTTTTGACCTTTGTACTGACAACTTTTACTTATGAGGTTGGCCATGCTGCGAGGGATTTAAACCAAATTAAGCCTCGTATAATCACTTTTTCCGTGGGCTTAGAAGCCTTTCATTTGGTGCGTTTGCCGGGAACATATGAGCTAGTGCATAGACATAGGAAGAATTCATTGCGAGATAATTGTGGGCTCTAGGTAATCCAAGTAGACCAATTTCGAGGGATAAGTAACAAAATAAAGCCTCGTAAAATCATTGTTTCCTTGGGCTTAAGATCCCTATCATGGCTCCACCTAAAAGTGATCCCCAAAGTTAGGAGATATTCCCTCAGCTCAAATTCGTGGTTTTAGGTAGTTAGAGCCACGACTTTGCTTTTACATCATGGATGAGATAAGCCATCCTTTTCCTTTTTTCTTTTTTCAATTACAAGAGATAAAATGTACTCTTTTACAAATGACTACACATGTGACTTACAAATGATAATAGTATCAAGCATATCAAGCATGTAGGCTTGGGTAAAATGCACGAATAGCTCCCCCTCAAGCCTAACATGCTTGGGCTCCAAATAAGTCTTCAATTGTCCTTGATTTCCTGCAAGCCAATCATCAACTTGAATCTACTTAACTTTGTACCATCAAGAGCTTTAGTCAACATGTCTTCACATTGCATATCTGTAGAGACATAGGATAGTTGAATATCCTTGCTCATTAGCTTCTCCCTTACATAATGGTAGTGGACTTCAATATGCTTGGTTCTAGCATGGTATACCAGATTAGCTGCTAGATGTAGTGAGCTTGTGTTGTCACCAAAAATATGAGGTGTTGAAGAATGAAGTCCAAGATCCGTGTACAAAGACTTTAACCACATGATTTCTTGAGTTGCATTAGCAAAACCTCTATATTCGGCTTCTGTAGAAGATAATGCCACGGTTGGTTGCTTGTTGGATGACCAAGAGATGATTTTTGAACCTGCAAATGATATATACCCGGATGTGCTTCTTCTATCATCTCTAGATCCAGCTCAATCTGCATCTGAGTAGACTTTTAGCTCAATATCTGAAGTAATTGAATAAAACAAACCTTCATTCATGGTCCCCTTTAGGTACTTGAGGACTCTCTTGGCCGCTTCCATATGTGGTCTTCTCGACTTATGCATAAACTAACTCAATATGCTAACACTGTAGCATATATCCACCCTTGTGAGAGTTGCATAATTCAAACTTCCAACCAAGCTTTGATAGCTTGTGATGTCTTCAATTGGCTCTCCTTCATAAGCACTAAGCTTATGATTTTGCTCCATAGGTGTACCTGCACACTAGGTATTTTCCATCTTGAACTTGACGAGCATGTCATGCACATACTTCCTTTGTGTGATGTATATACCTGAACCTGTATAGATTAACTCCAATCCAAGAAAATAAGTGAGTGGTCCGAGGTCACTTATTTTGAACTCCTCCTTCATTTGAGTCTTTACCTGTTTGATTCCTTCAAGATCATTGCCTGTGATAATAATATCATCAACATACACACATAAAGAGATCACTTCAGATCCATTCCTCTTTATGAACAAAGAGGTATGCGCCTTGCTAGCTTTGAATCCTTTGTCCTGCAAATAAGTCACCAATCTGAAATTCCAAGCTCTTGGAGCTTGCTTCAATCCATACAAAGCTTTCTTTAGTTTGCATACATAGTTAGGATGATGTTCATCCTCATATCCAAGAGGTTGTGCCATATACACTTCCTCAGAAATCCATCCATTCAAGAAAGCATTCTTTACATCAAGTTGATAGAGCTTCCAATTTCTAGATGCAGCAAGACTAATGAGAACCCTAATTGTAGGCATTTTTACAACAGGAGAGAAAGTCTCCTCATAATCAATACCATGGGTTTGAGCAAAAACTTTAGCAACTAACCTTGCTTTGTGTCTATTTATACTTCCATCTGGATTCCTCTTGATTTTGTATATCCATCGAGACCCAATTACCTTCATAGATGGCTTGTTAGGTACAAGCTCCCAAGTGTCATTCTCCTTCAAGGCTTCCATTTCTTCATCCATTGCATCTCTCCAAGCTTTCTTGCTCTGTGCTTCTTCGAATGTGGTAGGCTCTTCATTGGTTGAATCTTTTGCAATGTAGATTGAGTGCTTTGTGACCAAAGAAGTATCATAACCAAACCTCTCAGGTTTCTTCTTCTCCCTTGAAGAGCTTCTAAGTGGTTGATGTGAGCTCTCGGGTCCATATGTAGCATCCTGCATCTTTGCTTTACCTTTGTTCTTCCATAGCTTTAGTCTTTCCAAGTCTTCTAGGTCAATCTCCGAATCACTTTCTTCAATCTGCTTTGGCTCCTTTGGTTGAAGTGATGGAAAATCTTCATCCAAGTCATAAGGCAGCTTCACTTTCCTGTCATCATCAAACCATGATTTGTTTTCATAAAAAATTACATGTCTACTCACAGAAAATCCTTTATTGGTTGGATTGTACAATCTATATCCTTTTTGGTTTTGATCATAACCAATGAATACACACTTCTCTGCCTTGGGATCCCATTTCCCTCTTACTTGAGAAGGAATGTGAGCATAGGCTAAGCATCCAAAGATTTTACAATGCTCTAGACTAGGTCTTCTTCCATTCCACACTTCATATGGAGTTGTTCCATCTAGTGACTTAGATGGAAGTCTATTTATGAGATATGTGGCTGTCGACACAGCCTCTGCACATAGGTAGTTTGGCAATCACTTTTCATTGAGCATGGACCTTGCAGCTTCGACAATAGCTCTGTTCCTCCTCTCTGCTACACCATTGAGTTCGGGTGTATACCTTGTAGTGACTTCCCTTTTAATGCCTCTTTCATGCAAGAAGGCATCAAATTTAGAAGAGAAGTATTCTCCTCCACCATCTGATCTGAGTCTTTTCAAAGTCCTACTTGTTTGGTTTTCAACAAGAGCAATATACTTCTTAAAGCAATTAAACACTTCATCCTTGTGCTTCATGAAAAATAGAATGGTCCACCTGCTACAATCATCTATGAAAGACACATAATATCTTGAGCCTAATATAGATGGCTCCTTACTTGGACCCCACACATCCGTGTGCACTAGATCCAAAGGATTTTGATACATATATCCTTTTTTATTGAAAGGTTGTCTATGAGCCTTGCCGAGTTGACAAGCTTCACACTTATAAATCATGTGTTGCCTTTTGATAGTAGGCAAACCAAGTACACTTTGGTCCCTGCAAATTTGTTTGAGTGTCCTCTCACCAATGTGAGCAAGCCTTTTGTGCCATATCTCCAACTCTATTAGAGTTTGAGATCCATAGGTAAGCTATGTTCTTTGTATCTTCCACTTCAAAAGTGAAAAGCCTTCATGTCTTTTCTCCTTTGGCAATCCTTCGAAAGCCTTGCCTTGGGTCTTCAACATATGCTCCAAATCGGTTGAATCTAACCTGCAATCCCTTTTCAACAATCTGTCCAACACGTATTAAATTTTTGGTAATTGTAGGGACATACAAGACTTTGCTTAAGAGGTTCATATTCCCATCTGATGTCTTCACATTATCACTTTGCAGCCATTGAGAAGAGATGGGGAAGCCATACAGCCAAAACGTGATGCAAGTCCACCGAGGGAAGTAGGGCTTTGCTTCATCCATGCCCAACAGGATGGTTACCATAAGCGGCGCTTCATTGCTCCCAAAATATATTAGACGAGGTGGGAGTATCGGATCAGAACGGGGAAGCAGAAGGGGAATGAGGTTGTACGTACATGCCCATAGTGGAGGAAGACAGGGGAAGTAAGTTCCACGTCGGAGCGCTTGTGAAGAAGACACAACAACACACGAACCCTAGACGAAGTAGAAAAGATATGAGCTAGACGAGGTAGAAGAAAAAGGGGGAAAAAATGCTACACCTTCCCACAATGGAGTCACCGCAATAGGGAAGCTTCAGGAGAGGTCGATCTGAGGGTTGTGCACCAAACTGCGAGTCGTCGAGAACAAAAGGAGTGAGAAGCACAATGCTGGCATGGAAGCCCTTCCTCAGAGCACACGAGAAGAACAAGGGTGCCTACAGCTGCGCGAGGGAGCTTACAAGGAGAGCTCACCCCCATGACATGATAGAAGAGGAAAGAGGATGCTCCTTCCCCCCAGGTATTCAAGCGCCATATGAGCTTGTCAGGCCGAACTGAAGGGACAAGATGCCAGGACAACTCCATCTACTTTGTTTTAAATTTTCTGAGAAGATAGGAGTGATACTTCCCCGCTGCGGAGTTGATTTTCCACATGGGCATGACTCCCTCATAAAAGAGAGGAAGTGAATTCTAATCCCACTCCCTCATACATACTTATACGCATTAACATGCAATTTTAAACCCCTCGCCAACGGAATATTGATCATTTGTATGCACAAGAGGAAAAATTCGGGAAACATTTTATTTTTTGTGTTTTGTCCGAAATAAGAGGAGAGGGAGGGGTCAAGTAGAGGACTACCCATCCCCCTACCCAAGGCAAACACCAATTCTAAGAAATGAAGAAAATGAGGGGTGATGCCAGAGTGAGTATGTGTATGTGGAAGTGTGAGAGAGAAAGAGAGAAGGGGTAAGGAGGTGTTTTTGTGCAACAAACAAAAATGGAACAAACAACTATACTACTAAAAACAAGAAATTGGGAGCAAATGGCCCAAAGGAAGGGTGAAAGTGCCATGCAAAAACTCAAATCCTACGCAATTGAGCAAAAACAATTGCAACACAATACTTTACCACATGTTCTTGAGCTCTCCAAGTGATGAAAGGCCGACCATCCCCGGCAATGGCGCCAAAAAGTGTTGAGGTTGTAGCAAGGAATGACCAAGAACCCTCACCACCTTGCATGGAAGCAAGAAGGAAAGCTCAAGAGTGACTCGCCTCTCATCCACCCTACCTCCAACATGTTCAAGCCATTAGCATCAGCCCCATGCTATGCCACATGCTTGAAAACAAGGAGAATAAGGAGTCAAGGATCCTAGTCCATGAGGAAAATACAAGAAAATGCAACTACTCTACTCACACAAAGGAGAGACATGCATAGGCACACACACACCACTATCACACACTCACAAAGACACAATACATGTAAATGTAAATAGTCTTGTAGGAGTAAATGAGAGCTTCTTCCATTGATAAATGATACAACATGAGAGCACGTCGACCAAAAGCTCCCTTCTTTACGAAAATGATATTCTATTTATAAGCTAAGCTCTATTCCCCATGTGCTCTTTTGAAAAGTCAAAAAGGTGATTCTCTCTCTAACTACCATATCTTCTAGGATATTCTAAGATCAAATTTGGAACAACCAAATCCCAATGAAGGACATGCGTGGGTTTTTCACGTGGGAATGTCCTAGAGAGCCAAAAAGGTGAGATATTTGAGAGACCTCTTCACTATGGTATAAGAGAATATTAAAAAGTGCTCTAGGAGAGTGTTAATATGTGACACTCACATATATAAAAAAAAGGTTATTTCTCATGGTCTAGGGAGGGTTCTTATGCACAATTGAGGATATGTGCATACCCTACAACCCAACACTCTCCCCCCCTAGACTTTGTTGTCATCAACAAAGCTAAGATGAGAGGATCATACACACTTGAACTTGATCCAAGTTGAAATCTTCAGGTCTTCAGATCTGCAATTTCTTCAGTCAGCAAAGCTTCAGGCTGCAAATCTTCAGTCTTTACTTCAATCTGCAAATCTTCAATCTTCAAAGCTGAGCGACACAATCCCCTTGGGGGGCAGTCAGCCCAACATTTATCCCCCTGCGCAGTCCTTTGTAAGGCTGGAAATGCCTTCTCAAGAAGCTCCCAAACCTGAAATGATATACAAAAAGCAAGTAGTCTGCATCTAACAATGAAATAAACATTCACTCCAAATTTAGTTTCCACATCAAAGGCATCCTCTTCTGCAAGACTTTCTTCTAGAGGGAAGTCCTGAAAATCTTATTGTTCCTGCAATCAAAGAGCAACGAACACCGTAAGAACCCATATGTCCCTTATATCTTTGTGATGCCACAATCATATTGACATTCCTAAATATGTTATCTCCAAGTGAGTGTGAGATACATATTGCAATGTAAAGCAGGGAGATGGATGTGGTTTCGTTTTAACTTATGGTCTTGCCATCATTTATTCTATGCTCATATCAACAAGCTTGCTAATATGAGTGATATGCGTGCAAGAAATTATTAGTCAATAGTGGTAAGAAGGATCCATGCTGAAGTTCTGAGTGTGCTAGCCTGTAATGCATTAAAAAATAAGCCTCAAATGAGCTTTGTGAAACCAGGGAGTTACTTCCCTAGCAAAAAAACAATCACTCAATCCTTTGTGACTTTCACACTTAAATAGTATAGACCAGGTCACAGATTATGACATGACGTACAACTAAAGCAGAGATCCCTTGAAACCTTTATACTGAGCAAACTTGCTGTAATCAACAAAGTAAACACCCAGGATTCAGATTCCCGAATGTCATAAGCATCAATCCAGACTATGATTTAATTCAATCTTCAAATAACAGATCAGGTCTAACCAAAGTTAGTCTATTCATTATCTGTTATCTAACAGATATCCAAGAATCAATCCAGAGTTCTAACTTACAAATAGCTACCTTCATACAACATTAAACCCCATATTGCCAAGAATCTGTGAGGCTTGACTATCTAGACATTATGTATTTCGTTTAGTTGGGTAGTCACATAGAATGCCCATCACTTAGCTGTTCTTAGCATACCTCAATCATGCAGTATTTTCATGTAGTCAACAACTTTGCAAAAAACAATATTTCCAAGGAAATCTTCAGAAGGTACTAAAAAAGACAGTAAGATTCTTAGGATAGAAAGCATACATGGTGTGAACTGTTAGCATCATGAACCAAAGAAGTGTACGTTTAAACGAAAAATCTAAAAAGGTGTGAGATGCATGCTCTCCAAATGATGTAGTGATCTTTAGTACGATTCAAAACATACATGCCCGAGTGCTATGCAGGTCGAGCACGCTCATTAGAAAGGCTGCATTATGATCTATCTATCAATCCAAAAGTTATGAAGTGTTCATAATCCCTGAAATTCAAGCATAATGTAATCAAAGATGACGGAAACCATCATACCTAATGACAACTTTGCTCAAAGTGGGGATAGTCGCAGACAAAATTATGTACAACCCAAGAGAGCTAGGCCATCCTGAAACAGAAAATATCAGCTTATATTTTTAGCAGGTTTCTTGTCCTAAACCCATTGCTTTTGGCATGGACAAGAAACCACAACATCTTTTGCGAACTGGCAATGAGTGACCCGTGATCTTATCCTGCAATTCCTTTCCTAGTCATGTATGCTTATGAGCATCAGAGTGATGTGTCTATAGAGCCTTTATGTTATTCCAACTTTTAATGCGCATCATTCCTTAACCATGTCACTGACAAACAAAAAAATTAGACACAACACTATGGGGAAGTCATCACAACTTAATCCAATTTCATAGCAATAGAATCCATGTACACAAGTGTAAGTTATATCCGATAAGATCTTTCATTAGTGGTCAGGGGTATGGACACAATTGCCCCAAAAAAGCAGTCAAGAATCATGTATATCTGGAGGAAGTAGCTCCAAACGATCCCCCCCCCAATCTCAAAATCCCAATTTATTAGTGCATAGTGGTCTACTTAGATTGTAAGGATTTTCTTGTAGAGACAATGTAATTTGCTTGCTAGGGATATACCCAAATGAATAACATTCAAAACACCAAGGATATGAACTCACACATTCATACACATGTCACCTCAGGGTACTAAAATCATCATCTTTTGATTGAACATATAACAATCAACAAAACTGTAACATTCATAATCAACAAAAGGTCATCAGTATAACATATGACATTCGTTTGAACCAAACTTCATATGCAACGACATGTATCATATAATCAGGCCC
>CM035416.1:36765022-36902522 GCA_020310875.1 Ceratopteris richardii
CTCTCCCTCTCCCTCTCCCTCTCCCTCTCCCTCTCCCTCTCCCTCTCCCTCTCCCTCTCCCTCTCCCTCTCCCTCTCCCTCTCCCTCTCCCTCTCCCTCTCCCTCTCCCTCTCCCTCTCCCTCTCCCTCTCCCTCTCCCTCTCCCTCTCCCTCTCCCTCTCCCTCTCCCTCTCCCCTCTCCCTCTCCCTCTCCTCTCCTCTCCCTCTCCCTCTCCCTCTCCCTCTCCCTCTCCCTCTCCCTCTCCCTCTCCCTCTCCCTCTCCCTCTCCCTCTCCCTCTCCCTCTCCCTCTCCCTCTCCCTCTCCCTCTCCCTCTCCCTCTCCTCTCCACTCTCCCTCTTCCCTCTCCCTCTCCCTCTCCCTCTCCCTCTCCCTCTCCCTCTCCCCTCTCCCTCTCCCTCTCCCTCTCCCTCTCCCTCTCCCTCTCCCTCTCCCTCTCCCTCTCCTCTCCCTCTCCCTCTCCCTCTCCCTCTCCCTCTCCCTCTCCCTCTCCCTCTCCCTCTATCTATCTATCTATCTATCTATCTATCTATCTATCTATCTATCTATCTATCTATCTCTATCTATCTATCTATCTATCTATCTATCTATCTATATATATATATATATATATATATATATATATATAGAACTCTGCTCTGTTGCAGAAACCTTAGGTGCTGCCTGTTGCAGAAACCCTAGGTGCTGCTCGAACCGGCTGCAGAAAACTCTAAGCCGAGCTGCAGAAAACCCTAACCCGAGCTGATCTTGACCTGCACTGCTCCAAAACCTCTCGCTCCTCCAACCTGCTGCAGAACACCCAGGCGCTGCTCGAACCTGTTGTAGCTGCAAAAAACCCGAATTCGAGCTGCTTCTGACAGGCCGCGATGCTCATGCTCAAGCCATCCCTGCACAAGCACGTGGATGCTACTGTGTCCTTGTTTCTCTCTGTATGCTCTTGCTGAAAGTTCAACTCAGGTTATGAAAGCTGCGCTGTATCGTGCTCATTGCTTCTACTCACCATGGTTAACGTGTTGTTACTAGAAACCAAACCCTTACAGCTCGAAAACCAAACCCTTAACCTTAGCTCTCTCTCTTTCTCCCTAACCCTTCTCCATACTGCTTGAAGCCCTAACCCTAGCCTTTCTCTCTCTCCCCCTAACCCTAACCCTAACCCTAAAATAAAACCCTAAATCTTAACCCTAGCCTGAAACTCTCTCTCTCTCTCTCTCTCTCTCTCTCTCTCTCTCTCTCTCTCTCTCTCTCTCTCTCTCTCTCTCTCTCTCTCTCTCTCTCTCTCTCTCTCTCTCTCTCTCTCTCTCTCTCTCTCTCTCTCTCTCTCTCTCTCTCTCTCCATGGCTCCCAAGTTAGAGGAACAAGTGGCAACTTTAGAGCATACCCTCCGAGAGTTGATAGGGAAACATAAGAAAGAAGGGGATTTTAGATTCAATGGGGTTACCCGCAGAGTCATCGCCCTCGAAGCTAAGGTAGAAGCCTTGAAAAAGGAGAACGAGTCCCTCCGAGAATAGCTTCTTGCTATCCACAAGGAGCACTCATGGGATCAGGAGTTGCACACTGTGCTTACTGATATGAGGACGAAACTGAACAGCATACATGAGGAGGGGGAGATCGCTGCGTAGCTAGAGGACATCCGGGCGACTATCAAGAAAGAATGCATAGAGGTGGTTCAGAGCCAGCTTGAGACTAAAAAAGATGAATGGGTCAAAGTTGTCAAAAAAAAAACCGTCGATGGGAGGCAAAGAAGAATCACCATGAGGAGATCCACATAGTACACACCACCATTCAGGAAGAGCAGATGAGACAGGCTCGCAGGCTCAATGTCTACGTCTCAGGCTTCACAGAGACAGACGGATCACCAGAGGAGGACGGGCGTCACTTGTGCACACTACTTGGATACGGCAGGGATGAGCCTCTCCCTTTCACCATAGCTTGGAGAGAAGGACGGGACACCACACGGAGAAGAGCACTTATCCTTCAGTTCTCAGATGAGGTAAGGAGGAAAGACTTCCTCAAACGACGAGCGGTACTATGAACTACACCGGGCACCCCTATCTATTTGGATGACGACCTCACACGGACGCAGGTAGAGCACAGACGTGCATGCATGCCGTGTGTGCTCCAGGCCCGACGGGAGGGACATCGTTCCCTATACAGAGACGGTCGTGCCATCATCGATGGACAACCCATTGACTATGGAATCACGACCTATGAGACAACAGAAGGAAGTGCGCATTGCAGTCTAGAACTGCAATGGATCTTTGTGGATACATCCAAGGAGCCTCGAGGAGGTGATGGAGGGAAGAGATATGATCTTCATATGATCTTCTTGACAGAGACACATGAGAGCCCGGGGAGGAGCCTACCAAGGATTGAGGGCTATATGTGGGAGTTAGCTCACCGCCGACAGATGTGAAAGCACACCACACGAGGCTCAAGAGTAGCCGTGCTCTACAAACAGTCGCTACAGCAGAGGGTACAGGTGGTACCCAGAGACCCAGAGGCATGTTTCATGTGGATACGCCTCCACCTATCAAAGGAGAGAGCAACGTATTTCGTCGTATGCTATATTGCACCCATTGGCTCGCGCTTCATACATTCCCTCGAGAAGCCCTCAGAGGGGGAGGGACCAGACACAACATCGCCATATGACTGTCTCAGTGACACCATTATGGAGTATACCGGGATGGGTGAAGTCTTCCTTGGAGAACACTTCAATGCCCACACTCAGAGCTACCAGTGTGATATCTACGACTTTGATGACCCTAAGATGCTTCGCACCATGGAGGACATGTCTACACTCAAAGCCTCAGCCGACACCGCCACACCCACCTCATACAGTCGACACCTACTCGAGATGGGAGCAGCACACTGTCTCATTATATATAATGGGATGGTGACTTGACCCACCTCGGGTGGTCTCACGTGCATTCCACCCACGACACCGCATGGAGGCAGTGTGGTAGACTATGTTATCGGACCCTCGAAGGCGACACATCTCATCACCTCATTCACCATCCCATCCATACTGATTGGAGCTGATCATGCATATCTCGCCCTATCCATACGCGGCTCACCATGCATATCCCATCCCGCCACCATACAGCCACATGCCCATACCACCATTCACTTTAGACATGAGCTAGCACATATCTATAGCTCCCATATTCGAGAGCACATCTACTCCCTTGACCCATCCACCCCATTGGACACCCTCACCGCCCACTTCTCCTCGATCCTCCACACATCCACTACTCTCAGCTTCCGATACACCACCCACAGCAGAGCACATTCGACACGGTTGGGGCATACACCCCAGAATAGACGGTACGATGAGGAGTATAGACGACTACATCTCAGAGCACAGAGTGTCTTGGGATCCATCACAGAGAGGGAGGCACGACGACAGATGCGAGCCCTCATGCGGCGAGCTTTCGAGGAGAGACAAGAGGCAAAGCTTTTGGACCTTCTCACGAGTAGAGATTGCACCACCGCGTGGAGGGCCCTACGTGAGCCACACCCACCTACACCCATAGCAGATCCGACTTGGCAAACCTATACCCACAGGTTATATGACGTCCCAGGGAAGTTCAACAAACCACACGGGACTACGGGACGAGCACTTTATATACGCAGTCGATGTAGTTTCCCACCTCATTGTCCACCTTTTCAACCGTGCTTTGGTTGAGGGATTACCTGATTCATGGACTATGCATACCATTTCGCCTATCCATAAGTCCGGAGATATGATGGACCCAGAGAACTACAGGACTATTATGATAGGCCACATCTTGGCCAAGATCTATGGGGAAGTACTAAGGCAGAGCTCAGTACACACGCTGAGGAAGCTTGGATCAGAGCACCCGGCCAGGGAGGCTTCCGTCACACTTTCTCCACCATCGACCACATCTTCGTACTTTGTTGCTTGATTGAGAGCGCAAAGGCAAGGGAGCAAAGACTATACTATTGATTTGTGGATTTCCGCAAAGCCTTCAACATGGTCCCTCGAGAGAGACTACTACGGAGACTCAAGGAATTACAGCTACCATCAGACATGCTATGGGCCATCCATGCTTTGTATGCACGAGTCACAGGCAGGGTGTGCTGCCCCGACGGCCTATCAGACAGCCTTGTTAGCACCATTGGTGTGAAACAAGGTTTCCCTCTCTCACCCACTCTCTTCGGTCTCTACATCGACGAGATCACGGAGTATATATAGCAAGTAGGAGGGCTAGGAGGAGACCTCGGAGGTACGCTAGTACACATCCTATTATATGCTGATGCCATTGTCTTGCTTTCAGAGTCACAGGAGGGGCTTCAGTCACATTTACACGCGCTCGATACCTTCTGCATGGAGAGAGGACTCACAATGAACCTTGGCAAGACCAAGGTCATGATCTTCCATGCCTCCAGGACAGTACTCCATCGCGCCTCTTTCACCGAAGCAAGAGGGCTAGGAGGAGACCTCGGAGGTATGTTAGTACACATCCTATTATATGCTGATGCCATTGTCTTGCTTTCAGAGTCACAAGAGGGGCTTCAGTCACATTTACAAGCGCTCGATACCTTCTGCATGGAGAGAGGACTCACAATGAACCTTGGCAAGACCAAGGTCATGATCTTCCATACCTCAAGGACAGTACGCCATCGCGCCTCTTTCACCGAAGCGGGAGGACAGATAGAGGTAGTGGACTCCTATGTCTACTTAGGTGTCACCTTCTCGGGGAGCACACGGGTATTCTCCATGGCACAAGCAGCGAGAGATAGATTGACGCGAGCTATGCTGCACTTGCAACTTGGAGAGACTCTGCTTTCAGGCATATTTTTAGGAGCCCCTGACTAAGGGGTGGCTCTTTCATACTCTAATGACACCCGCACTTATGTACGCAGTGGCAGTATGGGCACCACGGATCACGGAGGCGATGTGGACGCGGATTGAGAGGCCCCAGGTCACCATGATCTCACACTTGCTCCGGAGCAAGCCCTCCATTCCACATGACATTTTACAAGCTGAGCTTGGCATACCACCGATGCTAGTGGAGGCCCTCTTTCAGCTCGTGACCTTTATTCTGAGAGTCAGAGAGCTCCCCACCAGCCGACTCACCAAGCTTGCATTTGAGAGCTCTAGACATTTGGAAGAGACAGGGCATGAGAGAGTATGGTATGCACAGACCTACCGATGGTTAGCAGACCATGGCATGAACATTACCGATCTCCCCCCTTTTCAGTATGACCTCTCTTCCCCCTACATTATCCTCTCTCGTTCAGAGAGGAACAGGATCATCCGTCAGGACTTCTTGATAGTGACAGCGGATGGTTTCATTCAGAGACCACGATACATGGATACATACATGGCACCAGAAAGAGAGTGTCCATTGGGAAGCTCAAAGTATCATCACACAAGCTCGAGATTGAGGTTGGGCGAGCGATACATACCCCCAGGGACGAGAGATTATGCAGGACGTGCCGAGAGGAGGTGGAGGATGAGGAGCACTACACATGCAGATATCAGGCATATAAGGACATTAGAGACCGCTACCCACAGCTCTTCAGGGCCCAGAGAGATCCGGGCTTTATTGGAGACAAAGGACCAGCGCCCTCTAGGTTGTTTCCTAGTAGAGCTCCAGCGCCGCCGTGCATCACTTCTCGAGCAGCAGATGGAGATACACCTGGCCCCCCAGACTTATATTACATATTTCTTCAAACCCACAGCCACCCGAGGACCCAGTTCGACGCGGGGTGTCACATTATAGAGAGCAGCGGAGCTTAGACGACAGAGTCAACGACCGAGACCCCCACTCCAGAGAGCCCGTCGCCACCAGAGAGAGATTCAAGCGATTCACGCACACCATGACATGGAGATACAGAGACGTCAGCAACGCACCCCTGTCGATCTCGACGTGCAGAGCATTTTGAGGATCGCCACGATGCCTTACCCACCGATGCATTATATCCTCCACTCACTCCAGGCATTTAGAGGGTTATGACACCACCGAGCCTCCCCTCCCTATGCATATCATATTTGTATCTCACCTATTGAGCATATAGAGTGCATACCCATAGCACCCCACACCCTTCACTCCAGCTATTATCCACTCCTTTTATACTCTGTTTTGTACTCACACTTTATTTTCCTTTTGGGATCACAGTGAATTGGATCATACTGATGTATATGTTTTGTCTCATAGGCCGATTTTGGCTTCTAATAGACGTTAAAAAGTCTCTCTCTCTCTCTCTCTCTCTCTCTCTCTCTCTCTCTCTCTCTCTCTCTCTCTCTCTCTCTCTCTCTCTCTCTCTCTCTCTCTCTCTCTCTCTCTCTCTCTCTCTCTCTCTCTCTCTCTCTCTCTCTCTCTCTCTCTCTCTCTCTCTCTCTCTCTCTCTCTCTTCCGCCGCACTTTCTCCACCATCGACCACATCTTCGTGCTTCGTTGCTTGATTGAGAGCGCGAAGGCGAGGAAGCAGAGACTATACTGTTGCTTTGTGGATTTCCGCAAAGCCTTCGACATGGTCCCTCGAGAGAGACTACTACGGAGGCTCCAAGAGTTACAGCTTCCATCAGACATGCTATGGGCCATCCACGCTTTGTATGCACGAGTCACAGGCAGGGTACGCTGCCCCGGCGGTCTATCAGACAGCCTTGTTAGCACCATTGGTGTGAAACAAGGTTGCCCCCTCTCACCCACTCTCTTCGGTCTCTACATCGACGAGATCACGGAGTATATACAGCGAGCAGGAGGGAGAGGAGGAGACATCGGAGGTACGCCAGTACATATCCTATTATATGCTGATGACATTGTCCTGCTCTCAGAGTCACAGGAGGGGTTGCAGTCACATTTACAGGCGCTCAATACCTTTTGCATGGAGAGAGGACTCACAGTGAACCTTGGCAAGACCAAGGTCATGATCTTCCATACCTCCAGGACAGTACGCCATCGCGCCTCTTTCACAGAGGCTGGTGGACAGATAGAGGTAGTGGACTCCTACGTCTACCTAGGTATCACCTTCTCGGGCAGCATAGGGGTATTCTCCATGGCACAGGCTGCGAGAGAGAGATTGACGCGAGGTTATGCAGCAGTTGCAAGATTGGAGAGACGCTGCTTTCAGACACATTTTCAGGAGCCCCGGACTAAGGGGTGGCTCTTTGACACTCTAGTGACACCCGCATTGATGTACGCAGCAGCAGTATGGGCACCAGGGATCACAGAGGCGATGTGGACACAGATTGAGAGGCCCCAGATCACCATGATATCACGCTTGCTGCGCAGCAAGCCCTCCGTTCCACATGACATTATACGAGCTGAGCTTGGCACACCACCGATGCTAGTGGAGGCCCTCTTCCAGTTGGTGACCTTTATTCTGAGAGTCAGTGAGCTCCCCACTAGCCGACTCACCAGGCTTGCATTTGAGAGCTCTAGACATTTGGCAGAGACAGGGCATGAGAGAGTATGGTATGCACAGACTTACGGATGGTTAGCAGACCATGGCATGAGCATTACGGATCTCCCCCCTTTTCAGTATGACCTCTCTTCCCCCCACATTACCCTCTCTCGTTCGGAGAGGAATAGGATCATCCGTCAGGACCTACTAGAGATACACGTCAGGGAGACATGGATAGCACCACGAGAGCCTCTTCCCACAAAGAGGCAACACTACAGAGAGCACTTCCTGACTGTGACAGCGGATGGTTTCATTCAAAGACCACGATACATGGATACATATATGGCACCAGCTGAGAGAGTGGCCATTGGGCAGCTCAGAGTATCATCACACCAGCTCGAGATTGAGATTGGGCGCGCCACACATACCCCCAGGGATGAGCCATTATGCAGGATATGTAGAGAGGAGGTGGAGGACGAGGAGCACTACACATGTAGATGCCACGCATATGAGGACATCAGAGACCGCTACCCACAGCTCTTCAGGGGGCCTAGAGAGATCAGGGCTTTATTGGGGACAGAGGACCAGCGCCCTCTAGGTCGTTTCCTAGTAGAGCTCCAGCACCACCGCGCATCACTCCTCCAACAGCAGATGGAGATACACCTGGCCCCCCCCCCTCAGACTCATATTACAGATTTTTTCAGACCCACATACACTCGAGGGCCCAGCTCGATGCGGGGTGTCACATTACACAGAGCAGAGGAGCTTAGACGACAGCGTCGACGACCGAGACCCCCTGTCCGGAGAGCTCGTCCACATCAGAGAGAGATTCAGGCGATTCACGCACGCCATGACATGGAGATACAGAGACGTCAGCAGCGCACCCCTATCGATTTGGACGCCCAGAGCATTTTGAGGATCGCCATGATGCCTTACCCACCGATGCATTATATCCTACACCCACTCCAGGCATTTAGGGGGTTGTGACACCATCGAACCTCCCCTCCCTATGCATATCATGTTTGTATCTCACCCATTGAGCATATAGAGTGCATACCCATAGCACCCCACACCCTTGATGCCAGCTACTATCCTTCCTTTTATACCCGTTTGTAGTACTCACACTTTATTTTCGTTTTGGATCACAGTGGATTCGATCATACTGATGTATATGTTTTGTCTCATAGGCCGATTTTGGCCTCTAATAGACGTTAAAAAGTCTTTCTTTCTTTCTTTCTCTCTCTCTCTCTCTCTCTCTCTCTCTCTCTCTCTCTCTCTCTCTCTCTCTCTCTCTCTCTCTCTCTCTCTCTCTCTCTCTCTCTCTCTCTCTCTCTCTCTCTCTCTCTCTCTCTCTCTCTCTCTCTCTCTCTCTCTCTCTCTCTCTCTCTCTCTCTCTCTCTCTCTCTCTCTCTCTCTCTCTCTCTCTCTCTCTCTCTCTCTCTCTCTCTCTCTCTCAGCACTCAACGTGGGCGAGTTATATGTTCTTTGGATGATTATGCTTGGTGGTGGGAAAGTATAAAGACCCTTGGGAGACTACTCCCTTATATGTGGGTGACAGATGACAAGGCGACCTTCTTGGGAGACCTTCTTGGGAGACTTGCAATGGAACTAGGGGACCCCCTCCTTCTTGGAGACTTATATTGGGCAAGCTCCATATAATGCAACTACAATAAGGACCACCCTTGGTCCATTCCACCTCGGCCACCCCCTGGCTACCTCTGGCCCTTGGGCCCCTCCTAATGGCTATAGACGACCGACAATGGCAACTTCCTTGGGCATGTACACCTGAACACCACTCCCTCCCTACTGCTCTCAGGCAAATATCTAGCCACTCCCTCCCCAAATATCTCACCACTCCTAGGGCTATAACAAGGGATGTCCATTTCATGTAGGATTTAGACTTCACATGTAGACTCAAGTGTCACATGGAGTAGACTTCATGTTCTGTAGTTTTCCAGCATTTTTGCTTCCTTAATAGATTTGTGGAAAGCTCCTCCTACACAACAAGGAAGTCCCTACCAGAGGTGCTTGCTTAGAGGGTAACCTTGTAGTTGGTGTTAGCAAGGAGATGTGTGTACACTTGTTTAGCTAAGAAGTATATGTGCTTCCTTGATTAAAGTATCTATTGTGTGTTCCTTATGCATCTGTTTTATTTGTGCCCTTTTCCACTCTTGACTGTAAAGTGTGCATCTTTTGTGACGACTATTTTGTGTCCCTCAAGTCTAATTATCAAGTGAGGTATTCAGCCCCTATTGTGAGTCTTTGTGAGTATTCTATTCAAGTGTTAGGACCTGCCTGAGGAGTAAAGTACGCACTCACTGATACCCACAAACTAATTCACCACCTACACCAACCCTCTTGAGCTCCTCTTATGCAAGGACTTAGAGAAGTGGGTTTCCATAACCTTGAGCAAAGTTCCATAAGCAACAATCCCCCATGACGACATCTTCTGTATCTTGGCATCCTTTCCAAACCTTCCTAATGGATCCATTATGCTGAAACTGCTTGCTTTCCTAAGAACCTTAATGTTTCCCGTGGCCTCCAACCTTCACCTAGATTCCTATGACCTGTCAAAATTTTGTAAAGGAGTGGGGATAAGAGTGAATGCGACAAGCAACCCCCCCCCCCCCAATTGGGTGTGCGCACACATGTGTTCGATTCAGCAGCACAGCGCATATATACACACAAGGATACACATACACATACATTCAAGCACACACGTACATGCATAGTAGATTCATCTTTATTCAAGCCTTATCTTTGTTGGAATGAGAATGATTTTACCACCCTATATCATCATAAAGAAAATAATAGGAAATTCTGATATATTGATACGGAATCGTTAATCTCAAGACTCAACTACATTCGCACCAATCAGCTTTTATTCAATCCTTACACATGGTTTGATGAGAATGATTTTATTGAACTGTTTTATCATAAGGAAAATGATTGAAAGTTTCGATAAGCTGATATGGCATAGGCATTCTCAATTATGTTTGTGCCTTTTTATATTGCTGATGACACTATGGTTATTGTGCACCTAGTCTTTTAAGTCGATTGCTTCACCTTTTCAAAGAGCAAAATGTGTTTTTTTTTCTGTTTTAATATGGATTTAAACAGAGCTCTTTTCCCATCATCAGGTATGCCAGGATTGAGTGGGAAGTCTTCTCATTTCATGTTGAAGAGAAGGGAATTCCTTTCAGAGAACTTCTTGAAACTCTGACTCTTTATAAAATTGGTTCAAAGGCAAGTTACTTCTTTTCACAAAATTCGATCTGAAAGACGATTCCTCTTTACTGTCATGAAAAGTTACTGGCCTTACTGTTTGTGAAAACCAGCAGGGAACTAAGTTACCTCTGCTGAACTTTCATGCCCAAAAGGAATCTTGAAATACACTTTCTGTGCTCTGTCTGAACAGGGCTTGGAATTAGCTGTAAGAATTGAAAGGGAAAAACGAATACAAAAGATATACAGGCATGGAGCTATGATTAAAATACAAGCAGCAATAAGGGGTTTCCTTGCACGACAACATCAGAGAAAGGAGAAAAATGAACAGAAGAAAATGCTTACAACTTCCATGATATCATCAATGCATTTTGAACAAAATGAAGGAAGATGGAGTGCACTATAACTGAATGATCTTGCATGTATAACTGTACTATAGCTGTGTAAATTAGTTATTGAAAAATGTAGATTATGCGGCAGGAGAAGGCAAAAATAGATGCAGATTACCTGTCTTCATTTTGACATAAGGCCTCAGTAAACCTAAAGCACGAAAGCAATGCAGAGATAATATGTAACATTTGGTTTTAGAAAATGGGATTTCTGAGTCAACTTTACTAAGAACAGAGGCTAGCATCCTTTCAAGTGACATCTAATGCAGTGGCAAATCAGTAGAGAAAGGTTTTACATTTGGTCATCTTCATGTTTATCCTGTTTATGTCTCCAACCTTTTTCGCTCTCAACCTTAGGGTTCAGTTCATGTATGTGCTTATAATAATTTAATATACTTACTTATTCAGCATTCAACAACATAAATGACGAACGTACATATGCAAACATAGCCAGCCCCAGATTCCATTGACTATCTCATTGCATATTTCTTTGTGAACTACTTCAGTGTCAGCTCTAGTACTCATTCATATACTGACATAAATACATTCATGCCAGTATGATCTGGAACAATGAGAGACAAAGTGCCCTCAAGTGGGTTTGGGCACACAACAACAACACTTAAAACAGCTATATATGTTTTTAACTAATGTTCAGGACTTCTTTGTCACCATGCAACCAAAGAGTCAAGATTGAAAATTAGATCAAGCAAGACAAAACAACAGTCTTGAGGGGGTGCGAACCTGGCAAGACAAAACCACAACCCCGGGATGGTGTGGACCAATGTGTTATACATCAGTAGTCGAGAGAATCTAGACCAAGGTTGAGGGCGGACCACTGTGTGTTGTAGACCAATAGTCAACAACGTCAAGACAAAATTAGAATGTGTTCCGATGGGGACCTAGACCAGAGTCCAGGAAAGTTAGAAAAGAGGATCTAAACCAAGGTTGAGGGAGGTGGACAAGAGGATTTATACCAAGGTTGAAGAAAAATGAGCAAAGGGGTTTTTACACAACACAGAGGAAAGGTGGACAAGCGGGTCTAGGGTAAGATTGAGGAAAATTGGACAAATAAAGGTAGATGAGAAAATGGACAAGAAGCCGATGCAATCGAGTGCATCAAGGAAGAACGGACAAGGAGGATATGAAAAATTGAATAATCTAATCTACAACCCGAGTAGTCCTTGAGAAAACATATAAAATTTCACTTGTAAATAGGTGGATTTGTATGAACCAAACAATACAGATCATATATAGGCAAGTGCAAATTGCACTAACTCTGGTAGTCTCGTTCTGGCTTATGGGCTCACAACAACAATAACAACAACAACAACAACAAAAAAGCACAAGAGAACGAGAGTACAAGGCTACAAGAAACAACAAATTCAAATTGCACAAAAAAGAAGACTAAAATGTAAACACACAAGAGAGCAAGACTACAAGGGTACAAGGAAACAACGGATTCAAATTGCACAAAAGAAAGACTAAAATATAAGAATGGTATTTTTGAAATCCTTTGCAATTACTCAATGGAAAAACCACTTTGAAACTTAGTACAACAAGAGAACTAACTCAACAAAGCAAAATGATGCATAACAATCAATTGGGTTGCCCACCTCTTGGCACCAATTTCTTAGCAGCTTGCATATTGAATTAGTTTCATCAAATCAAGAACTATTATCAACGGTTATCTCTTACAGGGGGCACATGTAGCTGCGGCGACCCAAAGTACAGTGAAAACCATGCCTTTTGCCAATGTGGCACCATATGAAGGATGACATATACCGTGAATGCATGGGTGACCCAAACAGAATGTTACCCCACTAATTATTTCGTTCCGGTCACCCAATTCTCCTTGGCACTTGCCCTTCCACCGAAGCTTTTTCTTTTGTCGTCTGTCCCCCACAAAATATCTGTAGTAGCAACAGTAGGAACATTAGTTGAGGAACTTCTCTTGTCCTCAAAGATGAGACTGAATCCGTACGATGATGAAATTGGATGTTGAACTGAACCCAGCAGGATAGGAACATGAAATTGCATATGAACGAGCTACCCAAATTGTGTAACTGTTGCTCTCATTTAAAATAGGCACATGTCATATTGAAGGGACTCAGAGGAATGCCGGATGGACTCAGAGGAATGCCGGATGGTTGCTGCTTGAGCATCGTTCTTCCTCACAATGGATCCAATTTGCATGCATTCACATCTTTTCAAAGAACGAAACGAAAATGATGGCTGAAGGGAAAGTTCGTGAGAAAAGCTAGGAGAGCTCTAGTGCTTACTTGCACTACCCATTGTTGAAGTCTGTTGTATCTAACATTGAAGGAGCTCACACGAATGATGCACATGATTGACCATGTGCCCCTAATTCTGGTCGTCGGGATTCAGGTGACCATCATCATGTGCCCATAAATTATGGTGATCCAAGTTCGCTTGATCTTAATACATGTGCCCTCAATGCTCCGTCCGGTGACCCGAGAAGTGTAATCCGGTCATCCCAAAAAACATGCATGTGCCTTCCCTATCTGTGTACGAACTGCCTTCATCTGTGCATACTGGTTTCTTGCATGGTATCATGCAGCCAGTGTTCGTAAGCCTTCACCACATTTTCCCAATCACAGTGCTGATCCTGTCTGAACAACAATGGCTGCAACGACCGCCTCGCACACATATAAGCTTGACAAGTTTAATGAAGCAGAATTTCCAGCCCTGGAAGCTGATGATGCACATGATTCTGTAGAAAATGGACCTTCTTGCCATTGTTGACAGAAGGGAGGCTTGCCCTGAAAAAAGTGATGCCACAAATGCAGAGGTTGTAGAAAATTAGGAGGAACACTACTTAAATGCTTGCCTCAAGCTTTTCCTGCACATGATGGACCCAGACAAGCAATGTGCACATTCTCACAGTTGCACACTGTCAATGTGAAGTGAGGTGTGTGGGTGCAGGGAATGCAAAATGCACTACTCCTGGAGCACATGTAAACACATGGGCACATTAAAGCACATTACCATAATAGACACTTATCACCAAGCCTCCGTATCACAAACACAAACTACACTTAGGAGTAAGAGTGCAGCAGAATAGAGCACATGACAACATCAACTAGAACACCCAAATGTAACACAATCTGTACAAGCCATTAGCTAATCATACCACTTATCATACAGACACAAAACAATGGAACAACAGAATTCAACCTCCAAGTATTCTCACATAAGTAGCATAAGCAAACAACACAAGCAGGCCTCTACGAGCTCTAAGCCTACACTCACTCTCTCCAAGTCTCTCTCAAGTCTCTCTCAGCTATAGTCGCGTACAGTGTGTAGTGTGTACCATATGCTATATCCTCCTCTCTTGAGGTTTCCCCTTTTTATGGGAGAGAGGTGAGAAACCGGTTACAATAGGAGAGCATGTTACATGGGGGAAGTTAACGCACTAGGCGGTTTCAATTGTCAGCATGGCCTCCAGTACCTGACTTTGTCATGTAATGATGAGTGGCTGGGCCCACTTGGCCACCTTGTCAGGACTGCTTGTCGTCTTGATGAATCTGGGCCTGCCATCGCCCAACTCTACCATCTGGACGTCTTGGTGCCCTGCTCCAGATTTTGGACGTCTTGGTGCCCAACTCCAGCTTTTGGACGTCTTGGCGCCCAACTCCAGATTTTGGACTTCTTGACGCCCAACTCAAGCTTTTGGACGTCTTAGCACCCAATGTCTTGGCACCTGTTCTTCAAAAAATTTATTCTGCAGGGTTGCCCGCCGCTAGTGTCTCTCCGTCTCGGAGAGAAAGGAAAAATCCAATACTCAACTGTTACAACAAGAGAATAAATGGAGTGATTACAGCAACATAAAGAAATAGAGTTGTGCCCATGAAGCGCCAAATATAATTCTGCAAGGAGTTTCTTCCAGTACAAAATGAAGTCCTATAACATTGGTACAAAATAAAATACTAGGACATTGTGCAGCAATAAGTCCTATAACACTGGTACAAAATAAAATACTAGGACACTGTGCAGCAATAAAATGTATGCTCTTTGGCCAAAATGACAAGTATGCTAGTCGCATGCAGGCTCTTTCCCAGGCCTTCTGTTCTCAGCTGTCTCATCCTCCTTATCTTCATTTGGATCTTCTTCCTGGTCTTCATCTTGTCCTTCTGCTTGCGGGACGTCCTCTGTGTCTGAAGAAGACAGCAAAGATTTCAAGGCACTAAATTTGGATTTTAAGGCATCTCTCTGCTTCCTTAAGAGTGAATTTTCTGCCTGTAGCTTTTTGTTATCTTTCTTAAGGTCCTTATTCTCAACCTTCAATTTTTTGTTCTTCTCTTCTTCATCTTGCAAAAATGCTTCTAGGTTCTTAACTTTGGTTTCAAGTCTGCTCGCGTCCCTGAAGTGCCCAGATAATTCTACTATTTGCATTTCCTTGTTGAATAGACACACTCTGAGACATTCTTCATTCAGCATGCTAACATGAGTGCAGAGTCAATGTTCTAAATCGACATAAGCCTGCCTGTCTTTCAAAAGTTTATTAGTAATTTCGAAAAACTTATTCTTGGCAACATCCATCCGACACATACTCTATAAGTGATCGGGAACTAAGGGCCAGATATGTTGTTTGTACCTTTCGTTTGCGGAGAGCTGTTGTGCTTCTGAAATGGTGGATTGGAAAGAGTCAAGTATGGGGTTCGGAGGCAATTATGTAGCTGGGTTATGCCTACTAGGAGAGAACCTGAATGGAGGGGGAAAGGGTAGGATATCGAACGGTGGCTGTTGAATGGTGTTCTGACTGTGACTAGGAGGGGCGGGTGTATCATTTGGGGGATAGACGCCGGTGGTGGTTTGGATGGCGATGGGGGGTGTGATGGTGCTTGTGGCGAGGGGGAGTGGGGCAGTGCAGGTTGTGGAGGAGAAGGTGATGGGGTAGGTAATGCTTGAAATTGTAGGTGAATGGGGTCGATAGGTGGGTCGATGGTGATGTGAGTGGGTGGGGTAGGAGCTGAAGTGGAATGAGGTGTGAGAGTAGGTGAGTCTGATGAGTGGTGTGGGGTGTGTGAAGGTGGAGGAGATGAAACGGCTGGAGATGCCTTCTCAGAGGAAGTAGGAGTGAGACGAATGGGTGGAAATGGGGTATTAGCTCATGTGTGTACCTTTTTTGTAGTGCGGACATACCCCTGTTGATCGATGGGAAGAGCATAGAGCGCCTCCCTTGAATCCTTTTGTATCTTCACTCTTCGTTTCTTTTGAGGATGCGTTGTACTAGGTTGTTTAGATGATGAAGGGAGCGACACATCTCTCGAATGCAGTGCTGAAAAGTACTTAGAGATGTAGAGCATAATATGACCTTCTATCACTTTGAAGGTAAGAGCTTTCTTGCCTACCTGCTGCCCATATCGTTTCTTTCTTTAAGCAAGCATCTACAAAAGGGTTTTATGATAAGGATAGGGTTTTGCATTGACGAAGCAGAGAAGTGGTTCACATATCTTGATATCCGTGAAATGTAAATTATTTTAAGAAGGAAGAATGCCTTGAATAAGAGTAGCCGTTTCATCATGACTTGATTACAGTTGGCAACCGAAAAGTTAGCTGCACGTCTGTAAGATATCTGGGACTGGCAATTGAGCATAACTGCCTTCTTTCTTGGTTCCTGGAATCATTTGGCTGCCTAACATAATGGCTAATTTCTCCTTAGTGACCCTGCCTCTAGAAAGGGATAGAAATGATTTGAAGAGGTTTAGAATCTCCATACCGCAATTCTGAGGATCACTGAGGGATGGCAACGTGGCTTTCGCTATCGTGAGCAGTCCCATAGTGCCCAATTCCACTAAAGTGAAGGAGTTTTGTAGCTTACCGGAAATGCTGAGATCCAACTTCAAGGAGATCTTCCCTTGAATGGAGATGAGCAGTAGTGGGTAAGCCTAGCGACTCTGTTGAATCGAAGAATTGTTCTGAGCTTCGAGCTATAGGGTCCCCTCAGCAAACGGTCGGGTTACCGATCAATTGAGAATCATCGGGTATGGTCAGTAGATCAAAACACGAGAGTCGTCAATTATAGATGAGAAAATTCGCCATCGGATGAGGATTGTCGATTCCATAGCAGGTCGCCTTCAAGAGCAGGTTGCCTTCACTCTCACCCTGAGGAGATATCCATCATGAGGACTATCGCCCTGAAGAGATATCCGCAGCTGAATCGCAATCTGGTATAGCAATCTTGTCTCTCTGGACTAAGTGATGCATCACATGTAGGAGGTTCGAAGGGGTGGCTGAGGAACGCTGCTATCAAGAGGGCTGGGGTGGCTGAGGAGCGCTTCTATCAAGAGTGTTGTGGGAAGTTGCGAAGGGGTGCAGGAGCGCTATTTCCAGTTGGTGCATAGCCACTAATGAGATACTATGGGGAGGGGGGACGTAGTTTATAGGAGAATAGGCCAATTATGAGATACTAATCAGATACTATGGGAAGGGGGGATGTAGGTTATAGGAGAAGCATTGCATGGGAGGTGGGAGGTCATTAGAGTTAGGAGAACGAGGGACTTCAGAGGTAGGAGGAGGGGGTAGGGAAGGTCGCCTCAGCCAGAAATAGGAGGAGGAGATGCCGCCCGAATTAGAGGAAAGAGGAAGGGAGGTCCTCCCCTTCAATAAGGTAATCTTTAGATATTTGACTATTAATTGGTAATCTTTAGATATTTGACTATTAATTGGTAATCTTTAGATATTTAACTATTAGCAACATGAGCCACAACATGCTTCATGGGCAAGTTCGTGATGAGATTGGTGACTGTTCAAGATTTCTCGTTTAATTCAATCCTCGTGACATCCCTTTCTCGCTGTCCAAACTTAAAGATCTGGAGTATTTCATAATGAAAATCAATTATCTTACAGGGCCTATTTCTTCAACATTCTCACAGTTATCGAACCTCAAATTCTTGGACCTGGCTGACAATTCACTTTCTGGTGAGATACCTTCATTAATCTATTGGAGTGAAGTTCTGCAATACTTGCAAGGGTGTGCTAAATAATAATGTCACTTATAGGTTGTCCTTTGAAATTTCTAGGCTCACCAAACTTTTGTACTTTGAGTGGAGTGTTGGCATTGGAAGGAGGAGAAGGGGAGGGGAGGTCGCCCTTGGAGAGGAAGGGAGGAGTGGTGGCATTGGAGGGAGGAGTAGGGGAGGGGAGCTCACCCTTGGAGAGGAAGGGTGGAGTGGTGGCATTGGAGGGAGGAGTAGGGGAGGGGAGGTCGCCCTTGGAGAGGAAGGGAGGAGTGGTGGCATTGGAGGGAGGAGTAGGAGGGGGGAGGTCGCCCTTGGAGAGGAAGGGAGGAGTGGTGGCATTGAAGGGAATAGGAGGGGAGGTCGCCCTTGGAGAGGAAGGGTGGAGTGGTGGCATTGGAGGAAGGAGTAGGGGAGGGGAGTCGCCCTTGGAGAGGAAGGGTGGAATGGTGGCATTGGAGGAAGGAGTAGGAGGGGGGAGGTCGCCTTTGGAGAGGAAGGGTGGAGTGGTGGCATTGGAGGAAGGAGTAGGAGGGGGGAGGTCGCCCTTGGAGAGGAAGGGTGGAGTGGTGGCATTGGAGGCCACTTTGGAGTATCCTCAGTGTAGTGATATGTCCAGAAAAATGACCACTAGACTTACCCTCATGTGCCAATTGAAGAACAATTTTGTTTCATGTGGTTGAAGACACTTTCTGTACATCCCATCAAGGCCAATCTTATAGAGGGTGTCTTTTGCCATAATGAAATTCTTACTTTTCAAGAGGAGTCTATGCCTTTCTAATGGAGTAGACCCACTACGGAATTGACCCCTTCCTAGGAGCAAAGTCAAATCATCATACCATCTAGGTGCTAAATTTACCTTGTATATTTGGCTGTTTGGGAAATCATCTTCTACTCCCTTTGTTGCTTGAGTTGGGTGTCTGATGCGAGAAAGGTGGTCTGCAATGACATGTTGCCTACCGCTTCTATGTACAATTTCAAAATCGAATTCTTGAAAGAGAAGCAACCATCTCCATACTCTTTCTGCGACTTGTGGTTTATTCTACAAATATTTTAAGGCTTGATGATCAGTAATCACTGTGAATGTAGTGCCTAATAAATAGTGCCTGAATTTCTTGAGGGCAAATACAATAGCCAATGCTTCCCTTTCCATAGTGCTATAGTTCTTCTCGGCTTTTGAGAGGAGCCTACTCGCGTAATGAATGGGCTGTTCTAATTTGTGTGTTTCGCTTAGTTGAGTTAGTATGGCTCCTACTGCATACAAGCTTGCGTCTACATGCACGTGAAATGTCTTAGACCAATCTGGTGAGATAAGTATAGGTGCAGATGCCAACCTCTGTTCTAGATAAGTGAATGCAGATCCTTCTTCTTCAAACCATTGAAAAGGAAAACTTTTACTAGTAAGTCGTGAAAGTGGTCGTGCGGCCTCTGCATACATGCGTACGAACTTCCGGTGATATCCTGTGTGCCCCAAGAAGCTCTGGACCTCTTTAGCATTTATAGGTCTTGGAAGCTTAAGAATTGATATTACCTTATCTAGATCTGGAGTCATCCCTTTACCAGAGACCCATGTCCTAACAAGGTGCCTTGGTTACCAGAAAATGACATTTGTTAGGATTAAGTTTCAAACCTGTCTCTCTGCAACGCTGGAATACTTGTTCTAATTGCTTCAAATGTTCTGGTACATTTTCTACTACAGTGCTGCAGGCTGCTCCAGAGAAGGCTGAAAAGTCATCCATAAATATTCTTAAGAATTTTAGAAGCAACTTGTTGAAGATAAGATATACTGTCCTATTGAAAGTGGCTGGTGCATTACTAAGGCCGAAAGCCATTACGGTGTAAATTTAAGTTCCCCAATGGGTTACAAAGGCTGATTTCGGTTGATCTTCAGGATGGATTTGCAGTTGGTTGTATCCACTGAAACCATCCATGAAACTGTACAGCATATGTCCTGCCACATCTTCAATCACTTGTTCAAAAAAGGGGGTGGGAAACCCATCAGGGATGGTTACCTTATTTAATGCTCTAAAATCCACACAAACCCTGATTTTATTAGGTTGCTTCTTAGGTGCGATAACCATGGAAGACAACCATTCTGAATGTTCTACAAGAATTATGATACCTGGTTCCTCCATTTTTTGGATTTAGCCTATACATTTTCCCTGTAATTGGTCGAGCTTCTGCCACTAGAGGAATAGTGTGTAATCCAAGCTCTTTTGGTATTCCTGTCAAATCTTTGTAACTCCATGCAAATACGTCTTTATAATTATCCATGAATATTCTTAACTTTGTGGAAGAGGGTGGTCCCACGACCAACTTGCCAGTAGAAGATTTTGTGGATTTTCTTCTCCTCTTAAGTTGACTTCCTTAACTGGCCCCGGAGTTGCCTCTTCCTCGTCCTTAAACTCTTGGTGAATGCCATTGATGGTGATTTCCTAGGTCTTTTCCTGCATCCATCCCACTGGAACTTCCACCAATGGGAATATGCTTTCTACTAGTTCTTCTTCTGTTCGGCTTCCTTCAATTCCTCTTTACCTCTTCTGGAATCTTTAGCCAGTTCTCCTAATACCACATACTCCACAATAGCTTCTTCTTCTTCTTTCTTCTTGATTGCTATTGTAAAGCATGAAACATTATTAGTCTCCTCAATCCAATCCATGATGTCGCCTAGATCTTCATTAGATAATTCTTCTCCTATATCAACTTCTTCCTTAATGTCAGGTGATTTGGTTTTAGTTGGCTCTATGTGAGGTTTCCCGGATGCCCATTGGGCCGCCCAACCAATTGTAGGGGTAGCCCAAGAATGCCCAGTGTGGAGGCCCTTGAGCAGAGAATGAGGCCCTTGAGCAGAGAATGGAGCCCAAGCCTCTGGAGCCCAAGCCTCTGGAGTGGCCCAACTACTTGGAGGCGAAAGCACCCAGCTGGGACTAGGAGGTGGAGTCGCCCAACTTCTTGGAGGAGGCGCCCAATTAGGACTAGGAGGTGGAGTTGCCCTATCTCTGCCTCTGGGAGGTGAGTGCGCCCAACTTGAACTAGGAGGTGTAGACGCCCAACTTGAATTAGGAGGTGAAGATGCCCAGGGAGGTGAAGGCTCCCTTTCTTGTCCTAATATTTCCACATTTTCCAGAACCCATAGTGGAGGTGTGGTCCAAATGCTTGCTCCTTCTTGTCCAGTTTGCTCTTCGTCTTCTCCATTGTTATCTTTCTTGCTTTCCTCTGTAGTTTGCTCTGTAGTTCGCTCTGAATGGAGAACAACTTGAGAAGTACCTAGGGCTTCGTCCGTTCCTCCTTCCATTTGTATCTGTCTCATCACCTTATCTGGTCCATCCACCCATAAGGTGTCACTACCCCAATCATGTACCGCTTTATTGTGGCGTAGCCATGACTTTCCTATCAAGAGGGGAAATCCTCCCTTCACCTTTGAGAGTGTTATTACCACGAAATCCAACACAAATTTTAGCTTATGAATGACGACTTCGACCTTTTCCACTATGCCTAGTGGGCTTACCTTGTTTTTGTCTGCCAATGATACTGTAAAATGAACAGTCTTGGTTGATTTTAAATTTAGCAACACCATTGTGTATTCAGGCATCAGATTGACACCGGATCCCCCATCAACTATTACTCCTACCAAGGGAGTTCCCTTGATACTTACAGTTAATCTAGGGCTCTTGTAATCAGTAAGAGGTGCCATCCTAGATGGTTCCAAGCTATAAGTTGAGGGTATAGGTATTTGTTGAGAAATTAGAGGAGTGAAGCCTTGCCCGCCACTTAATATGGTACCAGGATCTAACCCATTTATGGCAGTCATTACTTCTCCTCTAAATCCAGGACTCATAGCTAACACGTTATATAGAGATACCTGTTGGTAGGTGTTTTGCAAGACTTGAACTGCAGTGAGAAAACCTTCTTGATTGTTCCTTGAAGTAGCTCCATTCTGAAACTGCCTTAGGTCCTCCTTAGATACTAGATAGGCCTTGTCGATAACGTGTTCGAGAGTATCTTCATTTCTTCGTACTCTTCCTGGTGAGATTGTCTCCTTGTCTTGGTTGTGTTTGGCTTCCTGAGAAGGTTCATGCTCCATGGTCTTTTTCCCCTTGTCCTTTATTGAACAAGCTAGATCTGTTGTTTCCTTGGCATCACCCTTCAAAGCTGCCTTCTGCTTTTGTGCCCTAGTCATTACTCCGGGAAGTTCCTCAAGCTGTACTACTCGGGCACTTGGAGAGTCTCCATTGCCCTCATCATTAGTCACTGTGATCATATGTAGGGGGCAAGAGTTACCTTGTGTGCTTGTGGATGGCATTGACTTCGGGAAGTCCTTCGTGTAATGATCCCTTGTGTCAGGACAGTTTTTGCATGGTGGGGCATCTTCGAGAAGGGAACACTTACTTTGGAGTGTCCATACTCCCCACATCGATAACACATTATAGGCCTAGGTGGTCGGTTCTGACGAGGCCTACCTTCTTGTTGTTGATGTCCTTAACTGGTGTAAAAAGTTGTTACAGAAGGTGTTCTAGTGGACGGTATGGGTCGTTGTCCTAACAAGGAGGATTGAGCCACACCTACCCATTGAGCTTCTGGCAGTTGTCCTGGCCCAAGACCCTTCAAAAAATAACAATCTTTGGCCTCATGGCCAGTCTTTCCACAAAATTGGCATGTTAGCCTCCTTGGACGCTCTTGTGCTGTGTGTCCTTGAGTAGTACAGAGAGAACACCACAGTCCAGTTCTTAAAGACCTACCCATTGAGCTTCTTGCAGTTGTCCAAGCCCAAGACCCTTCAAAAAATAACAATCTTTGGCCTCATGGCCAGTCTTTCCACAAAATTGGCATGTTAGCCTCCCTTAATGTTTTCAGTTCTTCAAGCTCTTGTCATAGCTGAGCGAGACCTTCTGAAGTACCCTTGTCTTCTTCTCGATTTCGTTGAATGCTTCCTTATTCAATACAACAAGAATACTCTCAAAGCGAGTGGGAATCACACGAGAAGCTGTCCATTCCAACTCATGAAAGTAATTTTACTCATGTTAAAAAGTGCACCCTCGAAAATCGGAGGTAGTTGAGAAATCAACCTTCACCTAAAAGTGAAGTGTATATGATAAGGGAATTCGGATTTGAATTGTGATGGTAGAGAGGCAAACTTTGTGACCCTTGAACATTGATTTGATTGATTGGAGATGAGAAGTTGGAACTGGACCTTCCCCTCTACTAGAGTAAGTGTCTCAAATAATGCTCAGTGATCGAATGCCTTATTGCATGTCCTTTGCTCTCTTCATCTATGGTTTTCTGACCTTCCCCTCTACTAGAGTAAGTGTCTCAAATAATGCTCATTGATCGAATGCCTTATTGCATGTCCTTTGATCTCTTCATCTATGGTTTTCTTCCACTACTTTTGTTACATGTTCCATGAACTATCCTTCCTTTCAATCGACATACTATATCTAGATACTTGGTAGAGTGGTACAAAGCAATTGTGAGCTTGTGGTTTTCCATTTCTTGAGAAAGGGGCCATATGTTGTCCAAGTATTTAGATTTTCTGTCATCTTTGTCCGAGATAGTTTGGCTTCACTAGTTTGATCTTGTCACCCCATATCTCTTTGAATCTGATCTCGTCCAACCTAACCTCTTCTAGAGAGGTCGATTGGTTCTCGAGCAAAGTAGTCCAGTCTAGCAAAGTGGTCCACTTAATCCAATCGAGCAAAGGTGATATAAAGTGCCCACATGATATATGCTCCAACGTGATCCAAGAAAAGGAAAAGAAATGCCCGAGTTCAAGTCCCACACCGGGCTGGATGCCTCAGAGTTCCCCAAGACGGGTGTCTCTACCTTACAAGGCTGAATGCCTCAGAGTTCCCCAAGATGGGTGCCTCTACCTTACAAGGTCGGGTGTCTCTGTCTTTCCAAATTCATTGTACTCTCAAAAAAAAAAAAAAAAAAAAGGGAAAAGAATTGCCTGTAGCAAAATACATTGGTGAAAAGTATATTACAAATACATGAGTAAAAGTGGATAGTAAAGATAGATAGGGAAATTTTTATTTTGGAAAGACTTTGAAATCGTTTACTCCTTTTTGGCAACCTTACAGTTGCTACATGATACGGAGGCGGATGAGGAATATCCTTCTCTATTGCGAGCTAAGTCCACCTAAAGGAAGCAGAACAAAGCAAAACCAAAAGGGCACTCTTACTCTACACACCTCCAGTCAGGAGAGAGAGAGAGAGAGAGAAAAAATTTTCCTCTATCTTCAATGTCTAACGAAGGTAAAGCACTTGTGCGGACATCGAACGGGTACTATAAAATGTTTTTGACGTTTGCCAACATGATTTTTTTAATAATACAAACTCAACTATATATATAATTTTAATGCATATATATATGTGTGTGTGTGTGTGTGTCAATGTGTGTGTGTGTGTTTGTGTGTGTGTGTGTGTGTGTGTGTGTGTGTGTGTGTGTGTGTGTGTGTGTATATATATATATATATATATATATATATATATATATTGTATGTGTGTATGTTTATGTGTATGTGGATGCGTATGTGTGTGTATGTGCATTCATGTGTGTGTTCCACATTGTAACTCCAAGCCACATTTTTTAATGACAAAAATTCCACATCAAAACATCATATATATTACATATGTAGCATTTGGTCAAGTGTTACTTCAGTTGGGAACCTGTGATTAACACGCATGCACTATTGATTGTTTTTCACCATTTTCTTGCCTGTTTTCAGCATGCTCTCATGGCTAAGCAAACACCTTATGGAGCTTAAAGTGGTGATTTATTATCTTTTGCATTAAACACCCAAGCACCTACATTATCTTGCTCTGTGTTTTTATACTTGCTATTCAACACCATACCAGCTTGCCTTATTATATATTGTTCTATATAGAGTTTATTGTTGTATACAATAGTTTATTGTTATACATAACATCTCGTAGAGAGCAGCCTATTATATTCTTTTTATAGTTGAACTTCGAGCCTTGTCTAACTGCACCATAAGTACTTAACCCTAGTGCAAACCACCTCAAACTACATCAATGTGGTATGACTGCAATCATCAATGGTCAAGTCAGAAATGGGTTTTTGACGCAAAGTCAGCAACAAGTGAGTAGTAGGTCAGGTAAAAGATAACCCGACGAAACACAATCCAACCATGTGTACATCATGTCCACGACGTTAATCCAAGCGACGAAAGTGAAGTCGGACACCAAATCCTCCAAAATGAGAGCCGCAAGAGATCATCTATTCTTGCTGAAGTGTTGCAGAGCTTTTTTGACCTATCAAATCTTGTCCAAATGATATGACATTTGTTGTTAAGCGAAACTTGAAGATAAGCGTCGAATCAAGACCAAGATTGCTCCAATCGGATCTCGACGCATGAAGCTATGGCTCTAGGAAGACAAGGGTGTAGGAAGACAAGGGTATAGGGGTAGGTGTAGGTAAGTGAGATTGAGTTTGAGAAAGGGATTTCAAGTCTTACGAAAAAATTCGCTCTTTGCTAAGGAATCAAAGCGTGAATTTTTCAAAATAGTTGTTAGATACCTTGGACATATAGTCTCCGAAGATGGAATTCACATGGATCCTCATAAAGAATGAGCTATTATGGAATCGTCATATCCCAAAAACCTTGAAGAGCTTTATATCTTTCTAGGTTTATCAGTTTCCTATCGTAGATTCATCAAGAATTATGCCAAAAAGGAAAAGGTAAAACCTTTCATTGAAGAGACCAACAGAAGCAAAGTATGAAAAAGTTGAAGGTAGCAATTGCTACAACTCCACTTTTACATATAGCAGATTCCAATGAACCCTTTGTGGTTAAGGCTAATGTGATTGATTTTGCTATAGGAGTGGTTTTTGTTAAGGATGGTCGACCGATAGCTTTTGAGAGCAAAAGCTAGAACTGACTCAAAAAAGTTACTTTGTTTATGAGGAGTTGTATGCGATTGTCCATGATTTGAAAAAGTGGCATCATTACTTATATGGTGCCAAGGGTACGATAGTGTTTGACCAAAAGAGCATTAAGCGGTTCTCTAATCAAATAGACCTTAAAGGTTGTAAGGCATGTTGGGTAGAAACCCTTCAAGAGTTTGACTATAAGCTTAGGTATAGAAAAGGGAAAGTATAATGTGGTAGTTGTCTCGCTTAGCCGCCTATGCTCAATGGACTGCGTTTTACTCAGATCACCAATGAACTACTTGAGTCCATCTAAGGGAAATCCAGGCTTGATCCTATATATACGGAGATTTAGGAAGACATATAGAAAGGGGATCTTGATACATGGGTTTCCAATGAGGATGGAATATCGATGGGTACTCAAGAAGGATTCAAGTGGAAGAATTGCAGTATCCATGAGTGATATCTATTGTACAAAGGTAAGGTATGTGTCCATCAAAGGAAAATGTAGGCTTGATCATATACATCAAAGGAAAATGTAGGCTTGATCATATACATACCAAGATTTAAGAAGCCATAGAGAAAGAGATCATGATACATGGGTTTCCAATGAAGATGGAATATCGATGGGTACTCAAGAAGGATTCAAGTGGAAGAATTACAATCATGATGCATATCTGTTGTACAAAGGTAAGGTATGTGTCGTTAGAGATTTTGAGATGAGACGGTATATATTGCATGAGTTTCATGACTCACCTAGTGTGGGATATCGAAGAGCTAACAAGATTTATGATCTTGTTAACAGACAGTTTTATTGGCCTTAACTTCATAAGGCCTTCCTATAATATGTGCTTAAATGCACAAAATGCAAGGTCACTAAAGCTGAGAGGCTGAGGATAGGAGATCTACTCCACCCACTGGATATCCCAATGGGAAGTGGAAAAGTATCTCCATGGATTTTATGGTAGGATTACCTAAGACACAGAGAGGGAAGGACTCAATCTAGGTAATTGTGGATAGGTTAACCAAAATGGCTCGGATTATTGTGACACATAGTCCAGTGAAGAATCTCGAGTTTGCTAGGTTATTTGTTGAGAACCTATACCGGTTGTATGGTCTTCCATTAGACATTATTTTAGATTAGCATAGGAAGTTTATTAGCCACCTTTGGAGAGAACTCTTCAAGAGGTTGACTATTAAACTTAGCATGAGCATGGAAGAGCATCCATATATGGATAGGCAAACAGAAAGGATTAATCAAATCCTAGAAAATATGCTTCGCGCATATGTAATGAAAGGCAAACTAATTGGGAAGAGTATTTACTTCTAGTAGAGTTTGCATATAAATGTGCAAAGCACTCTTCCAATGAGCATAGTTCATTTATGCTTATGTATGAGTTTCAACCAAGAGCTCCTTATGCAATAGGATTACAGCATGAGAAAGTCCAAACTACAATGGACTTCTTGGAAGAGATGAACGATATGCATAGGCTTGTTAAGGATAGCATTAGGTGAGCTCATGATAGGGCTAGAGCCTATGCTTACCATCAAAGGAGAGAAATCAACTTTGAGGTAAAAAGAGAAGTTTATCTTAGAGTTCACTCTAAATCTGGAATGATGAACACGAGACCTTGTCCAAAACTATCTCCTTGGTATCGTGGACCATTCTCAATACTAAAAAGAATAGGAAAGATTGCTTTTCAGCTCCAAGTTCCAGAGAGTAGCCAGATCCATCTAGTATCATGTAAGTCGGCTTAAGAAGAGATTGGGTGAATCTAACAACCTCATTCGAGATATTAAGGTAATAGAGCCTATTTCTATTAAATCTATTCCACATGAGCCTGAGAGGATACTACGCACTCGAGACAAATGGACCAAGAGTCACCTATATAAAGAATATCTAGTAACATGGAAAGCCAGTTCAGAAGATAGTGCTATATGGGAGCGAGTCCCTTCACAAATAGTTTTCCACCTTAAGGTTGCCTTTACAAGGATTTTCTTTAAGGGAATGATATGGGGAAACACCACATAGATATGAATCTATACATCGGATACATGGTTTAGTGGGAGTACACATCAGAGTATTTCTCACTCTTTCATCACTACCTTCCAACACAGTTTTTGAGGACAAAAATGGAATTAAGAGAAAGAAAATGTTATATAGATGCTTGGAATCTCTAAGGAAATGGGGATGTGAACCTACCCTAAGAGATTTCTATGGGTGGGCTCTCTCATGAGTGCCGTGTGGCACCCATGTGAGAGGCCACATGGTTCCGTTTATGGAGCATGAGAGACGGTATATACATGTGAAGTTGGTACGCATCTGGGAGGAACCATATTCATCTATCTCCATGTTGAATCTCATTGGAAATTAACCAACTTCAACTTGTCTACTGCATCATACTTGTGCCCATCTTGTGCAAAATGGGAGGTATCATCGAGGCAGAAACATAGCAATTTAGCTCCTCCTTGATGTAAATGCCTCTTCTTTTGACTTCCAACAACTATGTCTAGTTTTCTTAGATACCTCTATTGAGAGTGAAAAAAATATTCCCTATGCAGCTAGAAAGTGATACGATGTTCACAAGCTATGTAGATATAAGCTCTACACATTTTCCCTTACTTTTCTCATACTTGACACATAGAATTCTAATGATCTTTTGCAAGCACATCACATCTTCCTAAGAGAAGTGATCTCACTCAAAATATCCTTCTAAGTATAGAGATTCAATGCAGCCAATAGTTCCTTCCTAAGTTCTTCTCTACACACACTTGACAATGACCACTCTCCAAAAGTTCAATGAAATGAAGTTTACTCGGAGATTAATCAGAGAAAGCTTAAAAAGACCACATTGTCAACCCTATACAAAAGAAAGCAATACAAAATGACACTTAAGCTAGGAAAAGCACTGATGATGACATACAACTGACAAGCTGGTCCAATATGAAGGATCAAATTATGGATGGCTGCATGAAGAGGGCTAGCTTAGGCAGGGGGTTTGCTTCCTTATTCATTACAACAAGAATCTTCTCTAAGCGAGTGGGAATCACCCGAGAAGCTGTCCATTCCAACTCATGAAAGTAATTTTACTCATGTGAAAAAGTGCACCCTCAAAAATCAGAGGTAGTTGAGAAATCAGCCTTCACCTAAACGTGTGAAGTGTATATGATAAGGGAATTTGGATTTGAATTGTGATGGTGGAGAGGTAAACTTTGTGACCCTTGAGCATTGGTTTAATTGAATGGAGATCAGAAGTTGCAACTGGACTTCAAACACCAGCTCCCCCTCTACTAGAGTAAGTGTCTCAAATATTAATGCTCAATGATCGAATGCCTTGTTGCATGTCCTTTGCTCTTTTCATCTATGGTTTTCTTCCACTAGTTCTGTTACATGTTCCATGAACTATCCTTCCTTCCTATCGACATACAACAAAGCAATTGTGAGCTTGTGGTTTTCCATTTTCTGAGAAAGGGGCCATCTGCTGTCCAAGTATTTAGATTTACTGTCATTTTTGTCCGAGATACTTTGGCTGCACTAGTTTGATCTTCTCACCCTATCTCTTTGAATCTGATCTCTTGTCACCTGTGCGATGCAAACAGATCGCACTTTCCTGTAGATATGGATGACCATTAACAAAACGCATGTTATGAACCGCATGACTTCCATACACTCTCCTAAAGATTCGCATGTACTTTTTACCCAACAGACATATTAGCCGCGAAAGAACGTGTGCAGAGAAACATATGGTTATCCTCTCATGACTGCGCAGCCATGGATGGAAGCATGTGGAAGTCGCCATCTCATGAAAGCTGAAAGAAGCAAAGTACACCGCGTATTGCAATCCTCATGTATGAAATATGAGTCCATTCCACGCATAAGCTTAAGGAATGAAGTCCAACTTCCAGGCTGCAAAGCATGACGACGTTCTCCTGTGCGTGGCTCCATTGTCTCCTAAACTATCGAATGACAGTAGAGAATGGCAGGTTGCTGGCGAAGTTGAATGGCCCGCCTACAGAAACTAGGTGTTCCAAACATTGCTGGCATTGTATTGTGTTTCCATCACATATATATTAATGGACAACGATGGCACAAGTAGATAGTGAACAAAGCATGCACAAAATCGCGGGTGCTATGCCCATTCATTTCTACAGCTGCAATTTCAAAGTTAAAGTTCGGGGAGTAAGCTTTGGTTGAACTTCCATTAAAAAAAATTAAAAAAATAAAAAATAAAAAAAAGAAGTATGCACAAAACCGCACAATAATAACATAATCATAAACGTCAAAACCTGTAGGTGAGTTGGTTGGGCATTCACCTCTTGAGGTGTCGCGTGATGTGGAAGTTGTGTATTCATCTCCTTAGGGGTGTTGGACATAGTTGGGTCCATCTATTCGTGTAATGTCTATGAGCCATTGAAATTAAAAGCCTTCGGGCACACCTTCCCTTGTAATGCTTCTGCAATCTAATCTCTTCTTTGTGGGATATGAGGGGTCCCATGGGTACTATGCCTTTCATTTGTACCACTGTTCTTTCAATACATTCAAGCCCAAACATATTAGGATTTGATCAAACTTCCTTTTAAAAAGTAACAATAATCATAAAGGGAGTGAGGATCTAGAGATTGGAGAGGAACAACATTATATTGGTATGATGAAATTTTTTTTGCTCACAAAGAACATGCTACACTCATTAAAACAACACATACATTAGAAACACTCTTTCAAATGCTAGTCAATCCTTTAGATGACCTCAAAACATAGTTTCTACATGTGAAATCCCAATTGTAGGCAACAAAAAAACTTATGCCCCACCTGTTATGGAGACTTATATACATCTAATGAGGCACAATTGCATGAGAGTCAAAATTGTGTATAATGGAGTATAGTATGAGAAACTCCTCATTAGGTAAGAACCTTAAGACACCCTAGTTTACAAGAGAGGACAATGTTCGTAGTAAGGATGTGGTTTACACTTTTCTTAAAAGTGGGACAACCTACATCAACTTAAAAGTATCTCACTTGACCATAGTATCTTGAAGGCAAATTTTTTGCTTGGTTTCAAGGCGTATAAGTATTGGCTAAATGTTACATAGAGCATATATGTGTGGGGAGATGAAAATCTTCCCTTGCTCACATACACATGGGCTCTCACTTGATTGCCATCATGTGAGTTGACACCCCAAGGCTCAAGAGACATGGACACAAAGGTTGTATATTGGAATATGATAGTGCAGCTAGGCAAAAAGAGAAAGACATTTTTGCTTAATAGTTTTGGGGATTCATCATCATCATCATTTATGAGGCAGATGTCATTTTGTCTATAGGTTGTATCAAAAGGTATTAATCAATCAACATATGGTATCACAAGAAAGTTTGATCTGCATGATTCCACACCAATCTTTTGAGGCTATTCACATATAACATTAGTCCCTCTTGAATTGTACAATGTGCTTGAGGCAAGAGCAGCCACCTTTCTCGACTTTCCCTTCACATTTATGTGGGCATATGGAAAAGAATTTTATAATATAGGCTGATTTTTGTGTTGAGGATTAGCATATGGATTTGATATGAGCACATTCGAGCTACATGAGAACATCATGGAAGATTCACCAAGGAAATAGCACATCCTTTACAAGTATTATGAACAATTCTGATTCTCTACAAAACCCATCTCAAATGCTAGTCAATCCTTTAGATGACCTCAAAACATAGTTTCTACATGTGAAGAACCAATTGTAGACTATGAAACCTTATGCCCCACTAGATATAAAGACCTATCCATCCAGTGAGGCACAATTGCATGAGATTCAAACATTATGTACAATGGGGTATAGTATGCGAAAATCCTCATTAGGTAAGGACCTTAAGCCAACCTAGTTTACGAGAGAGGAAAAAGTTCATAATAAGGATGTGGCCTACACTTTTCTTAAAATATGGGACAACCTACAAATCCCACCCTCACTATAGTGTCTTGAAGGGAAATGTTTTGCTTGGTTTCAAGGCATATAAGGGATGGCTAAATGTTACATGGAGCATATATGTGTGGGGAGATGAAAACCTTCCCTTACTCACATACACATGGGCTCTCACATGATTGCCATCATGTGAGTAGACACCCCAAGGCTCAAGAGACATGGAGACAAAGTTTGTATGGAATATGATAGTGCAACTGGGCAAAAAGAGAAAGAAATTTTTGTTTGATAGTTTTGGGGTTATTCATCTTGAAAGTTTTGTTCTATAGTTTTGGGGTTATTCATCTCATATGTGAGGAAGATGTCATTTTGTCTATAGGTTGTATCAAAAGGTATGTTTGATCAATCAACACTTCATCCTCATATGTGAGGAAGATGTCATTTTGTATATAGGTCGTATCAAAAGGTATCACAAGAAAGTTTGATCTACATGATTCCACACCAACCTTTTGAGAATATTCACATATAACCTTAGTCCCTCTCGGATTGTACGATGTGCTTGAGGCAAGAGCCAGCACCCTTGTCTTTCCCTTCACCTTCGTGTGGGCATTATGGAGAAGAATTTTATAATGTAGACTGATTTTTGTGTTGAGGATCACCATATGGGTTTGATACGAGCACATGCAAGCTACATGAGCACATCATGGGAGATTCACCAAGGAAAAAACACATCATTTATAAGCACAATTTTGATCCTCTACAAATCCCATTTTAAGGAGGTGATTAGGTTGATATTAAGGAGCATTTGAGATAAAGGAAGTACATGCCCAAGAAGTAACTCCATGAACTTCAAATCCTCAATGTTGATTAAAAAAACATTTAACATTTCTAGATCTTTTTGCCTCTTCAAAGACCCCTTTACATCCACTTTCTTACTTTCTTCACCCTCCTACCTAATACCTATCTTTTGAATGTCACAACTTCTTGTCCAAAGATCCAAACAGAGATTGTAATGGATTAAAATGAAGACCATACCGCTTCAAGAATACAAGAATTCTTGGTTTTGCATCGGATTTGAGGTCTTTGAAAAATTCTAGAAACTCATATAGGGTTGTGATATGTAATTAACCTATTGATAGTGAGATCATTCATTTCACACTTTATGTTATATATTGTGTAGATATTGTTTAGAATGATTGTTCAGGTCATTTTATGCATATAGATAAACTTTAAGAATGATAGTTTTTCTAGTTGGAATTCAAATACGAAAATGAAAGAATTATGAAAAATGTTGTGTGAGAGAAAGGTAGATTATGCATAGTACAATACGAGTGTCTCTCTGAAAATCTTGTGAGTCATGCATTAGGTACCTTGCTTCAGGCTCTGAAATTAGTTCACTCTAAAAGAATAGTTTTTTTTTTTTATTCTTTCTCTAGAATCTCTGAACCTACAAGGCTGAAAACTGATATTTGGAGGCCTGATTTGGACTTAGCTCGTCACTAGCATTAGCATGTAGATTGAAGAGTTGAACATTTTTGCCCAAGTACTTTGAAATTGCACATATTTGTCATGCTAGAGGGATTTTATATTATTCTTAAAGACATGATTTTGGTGCATTCATGTTGTCATGCAAGTTTTAGTTGTTGATATACATATCTTTTTGTTGCATTTTCTCTTTCTTTTCTCACTTAACACTAAAAATAGCGAACAACTAGAACACATGCTTTTAACAAACATTTTGCATGCAACACTCAAGGGACACAATTTTTTGTTAAATTTAGGGGATCATGCACTCTCTTCATCGAGGATGATCAAATTTGTTTTGGCATCATTGCATCAGTCAAGAGTAGACTACAACTTGTTGATTTCATTGTGAATGAGATTGTGATTGATATTGTGGGTGAGAGTGTGAATGAGATTGATATTAATCCGGGGTGTTCAAGAGGTTGAGGCTTCACCGTGAAGCTATTTTGCATATGCTATTGTATCTCGTTCATAACTATGATTAAAAAGATTCTCTCTCATTTTGCATCACATATTGTCTATTCTACTATGTCTTTTTTTTTAATCTTGTGCAAGATTTTCTCTCTTCTGGTAGTCTCTTGTGATTGAGGGCTTGTGATTGTGGGATCATTAAAGGATATCACCCTGGGATCATTAAATGATATCACCCTTTGGAGGACGTATTTGGAGATTTCGAGATCATTTTGAAGTTTTGTCACTTCCAATAATCAACTGGATTCAACAATAGTTCTTATGGATTATTTCCATGGTTGTTGAAGAATGGAAAGGACATGGAAAAATCATTTTCTGGTTCTGATGTTACTTTAAGGTCATTTGTGAGGTTTTCTATAAGTTTTTCTCCATTTTAAAAGTGTGTTAGTGCCAATTGGACATTTCGAATTTCATTCCTAGACTTGGTCAAGATTAGGAAAGCACCCAAAGGAGCACGGATTGCATTTTAATGATCAAAGGAGCTCTCAAGTCTTTAAAAAAGTTTATTTTGCTCAGTTTCTCTTGATTTGATTATCGATTTGGTTCCACTGTTAAGCTTAAATGCACACGAAACATAAAAATCGCCCAAAGGTGGGGGGAGGAAGAGACACATATAAACATACCTCCACAAGATAAACCTAGTGTAAATATAGGGTAGTAAACAATTATGAACCTAGATTAGGATATAGAATTATACAAGAAGGTTATATAACCCATAAGCAACCTAGCGAAGTTATGAAATGAACTCAAAAGATAGAGTCCCTGTTTTAGTAGCATGACCTTCTTTAGAGAAAATCAATTCCCAAATGGTAAGACTTGAAACCCATATTCCCCCTCTCATAATTATTAAAGAATAGTCACAAGTCAACTCACGGAAAGTACCAACAAACATATCTAGAAAAGATGTAGCCTAGACAAGTAAACAAATGAGAGATATAGTGATCAAAATAAGGATGTAATCTACACATTCTTACAAACGTGGACAAACCTACATCGATTAAAGGGCGCCCCATTTGACTACCATATCCTAGAGGTGAGTCTCTTGGTAGTAATGGTAGATGAGAATTAAAGAAGAGTACTAGCAAGTGGCTCGACCTAGTTTGATACATTCAATATTTTTTACTAAAGAATGAGGAGGATAGAACTTGGTAGGAGTGGCATAGGACCATGTAGAGGGGCAATCCATTATCCATGTGTATTTCAAATTACATAGAGATAACTTTGAAACTTAAGGGACTAGAAGACTTTCAAAAGACCAAAAAGTTTAGGAGGGGATTGGATAAAGATATTAAGAGAGAGATAAGGAGAAACATAACTAAATCAATCGAGGAAGCAATTAAATATGGAAAAAAGATCATATTCATTTTCAATACAATCCCATTAAAAAAAGGATGGCCATCGAAAATCACAAACATGGCCAAATTTAAAAGAGAATGTCAATGAGGGAAGAAAACCTCTAGAAAAGAAACAAAAACTAAAAGGGTCCTAGGATATACAATAAGAAATATAAGAAAGCTAGAAAAAAAAACATATGTTTTAGATGCTTAACTTACTTCGACTTGTCTACTATATCATACTTTGGGCCCATCTTTGTGCAAAATGGGAGGTATCATCGAGGCACATACATAGCAGTTTAGCTCCTCCTTGATATATATGCCTCTCCGTTTGCCTTCCAACAACTTCAGATGTTATAATGGTAACCTTGACCTTGGTATTGAGTCTCTACATGTGTGTCGATGCCTAGTTTTCTTTGCTACCTCTCTTGAGGGTGAAAAAAATATTCCCTATGCAACTAGAAAGTGATATGATCCTCACAAGCTATGTAGATATAACCTCTATATATTGTTCCTTACTTTTCTCATACTTGATACTCTTCTAATGATCTTTTGCAAGCATATATATGACATCCTCACATCTTCTTAAGAGGAGTGATCTCACTCAAGTATAGAGATTCAATGCAACCAATAATCCCTTCCTAACTTCTTCTATGCACACACTTGACAACCACCACTCTTTCAAAAGTTAAATGAGTGAATTTTACTCAAAGATTACTCAGACAATGGAATTGAGAAATTAAACAACTTAAAAAGACCATATTGTCAACCAAACACAAAAGGAATAGATACAAAATGGTACCTTAGTTAGGAGAAGCACTAATAACGACACATAACTAGACAAGTTGTCCCTAGTGAAACTCACTAGCTGAATATGATGGAACAAAATAGAGATGGAAGCATGAAGAGGAATAGCTTAGGCATGGGGTTTCCTTCCTTATTTAATACAACAAGAATAATCTCTAAGAAAGTGGGAATCACAGGAGAAGCTGTCCATTCAAACTCATGAAAGTAATCTTATTCATGTGAAAAATTGCACCCTCGAAAATCAGAGGTAATTGAGAAATCAACCTTCACCTAAAAGTGAAGTGTTCATGAGTAGGGAATTTGAATTTGAATTTGTGATGGTGGAGAGGCAAAATTTGTGACCCTTGAGCTTTGATTTGTTGTTTTGGATAGACTTTGATATCGTTTACTTTGTTTTGGCAACCTTACAAATATATACTTCACCACACATGAAAAACTGATAGTTGCTACATGATACAAAGGTGGATGAGGAATATCCTTCTCTATTGTAAACTAATTCCACTTAAATGAAGTAGAACAAATAAGAACCAAATAGGCACTCTAACTTTGCACACTCTAACTCTGCACTCTAACTCTCTATTGTCTAATGAAGGTAAAGTGCCCATGCAATGCAAACATTTCATACTTTTCTATAGATCTAGATGACCACTAGCAAAACACATTTATGATCTATATGAGTTCCATATAGTCTCCTAATAGAGGTTCATATGTACTTTTCCCCAACACATATATGAGGTGCGAGTAAGCATGTTAAGAGAAACAAACTGTTATATTATCTCAGTGGGGAGCAGCCTCAACTGAAGGGTCCAAGGAGGCCAGTGGTCCCCCTAGCTGGGTGGATCCCAAGGTGCCCATGTTCCCCTATTTTGGGTTGGGGGCAATGCCCCTAGCATGACAATCAAGGGAATATTCCCTTTTGGACCAAAAAAACATTCATATTTGTTAAGTCCATTGAACCAACCTAGGTTACTTATGGGGATTACATGGGTGGTGGCCCCACATTTTATCACCCATGTCTAGTCATCCATGGAAGGCACATCTCTCCATTGGTCTATATATACATGAATTTTGTAATACCCTAGACATCAAAATGAATGAGCGTACCTCTAACTTGTCAACTCCTTGTCTAGAGTTGTCTTGATCACCATTTAAGTTCTACTTTGAGAATGCATGGGTGGACAAAGCCATCATCTTTGTATTTGCTATTAGTAGCAAATTTTTGAAATTCTACTATCTCCACTATCTTCTCTGTGACTTCTCCTATGTTCTCCTGAGTAACTAGTTTCTTACACACCATGTGCGACATAACCACTCTTCTTAAATGGCTACCGAGTTGACTTTCCAAGCAGGCATGCTTCACATACTTTATGTAACACATGTAGTAGAAGTAACGTAGTCCTCTTAGCAATTTCCTCCCCTCCATCTCCTTGAGCCTTTGAGTGTTGATGTGGTCACAACTCGTATTTCATGGTGATGGTTGGAACATGTAGTATCTCACATAAGGTCCTTGCTTTGTGGTTCTCTTCAAGCTTGACAACTCCCATTTGATGAATCACATGATTTGGTCATCACTTATCTCACAAAGCCTCTTTTATTGGGTTTTTAAGGTTGCTAAATAACTCTTCCGTTCTTGACATATGGTACTACAACTATTATCTATGTACCATACTTAATCATGTGCTGTAGCTTCATTACTATGTCTCATGGTGAATAAGTGCTCATTCTTTGAATTGTTTGATGAATTAGCATAGTTACCTTGACCTTTGTAGTTGTTACCTCCTTTCTTTTGATAGTAATCCTACTTTCTTTTGATAGTAATCCTTGGTATACTACCCTTGCTTCCCATAATTGTAGCACCCATTTTAGATTTATCATTGGTTATACCTCCATATTTGCCTCATCTACCTTTGCCTCTTCCTCTTCATCTTGAGGATTGACCCTCATCTTGATTGGATTGGCTCCCTTGATTGCTTTGGTTATATTGTTGGTAGTTGCTTCTACCTCTTACTCTTTATCCACCTCTATTGCCTTTGTCTCTTCCTCTTCTGTCTACTTAGAAGATTTGATCTTGGCTTCCCTTTGACTTCTTGTCTCCATGGTTGGGTTCTTCAATCACCAAAAGAGAGGTGAGTTGCTCAAAATCTAGTATTGAATCCCTTACATAGACAAAGGTGGTGAGGCTTCCATTTTTCATCTTCTCTATGCCCATTTAGAGTATGGGCAACAAAATCATCATCATTTACCACACAGCCACCAAGTGCATCTAATATATCTTTTACCATAAGGATAAATTCATTGATGCTTTGGTTTGATGAGTTTCTAAGGTTTTTAAGTTCATTCTTGAGTTGGATCTTCCTAGATTATGTAGAGGTAGATATAATCTCTGTAGACACTCCCATACCTTCTTTGATGTTTCTAGGTCTTGGATATGTCTTATCATAAGATTGCTAACGTGTTGAGATAAAATAAAGATGAGCCCTCTATCCCTTTCCTCACATTATCTAACAACTCTCCTCTGATTCTCAATGGGTGTATGTGGATCTAGCTATGGTTTAACCACTATAACACTAACTAATGCCCAAAGTTCTATTCCCATAAGGAGAGTTTGAGATGCTAAACTTCCATTGTTGGTAATTGCTCTTCTCTAGATTTTCATTTTGTGCATTGAAGTCTCCCATAGTGTTAGGATTGCCTAATGGCTTCTAATGCCTCTTTGGACGTGATAGAACTGAAAAGGATTATATATTACCTCTTCATAAGATCCTTATGTTGGCTTGTTCCTTTGATGATGCTAGAAGCTCCCCTTCTTTCAATGCTTCTTACAAGCTTTCATAGTTCTTGCTACACTATTTGCATTTTTCCAACTTCAAGGTCTCCTTTTGATGATGTCAATGCGTCAAGATGAGCTTTGATACCACTGATGGAGAATATCTACTCCAAATTGTAGCCAAAGTGTGTTGGACCCTTTCTTAGGACCTTATAGATGTCTACCACAATGAGTCAAAAACTTAGTTTCTCTTTGCTCCATCATATTGAAACTCTGAGACTTCATACATATAAAATAGACTCTCAGATCTTTTGAATGCTAAATCATTACAAATGGATTCTAGGTGGTATACCAACCTTCCCAAAAAAGACATACTAGTCATTGTTAAGGATATGTTTGCATATGTGTACTCACATTCACTTGTACACTCACAATATGAAAAGATTAGACCAGTGACCTATAGTGCTCAGTATACACAAAATCATTTAGTAAAAAGGATAATTATGATGCAAATTCTCCTTAGAACAATAAAGAAAAGATGGAGTAACATGACTTGATATCCAAGTCACATACAAATAGATATGCCTACGTGAATTTCTCTACCTATACATAGAGTTAAGCTAGTTGGGGTGTAGCCTAGCTAGGAGCTAGCTTAGGATTGATAAAAGTACATCAAATGAGTGCTCTAAAACTCATGGAAGAAGCCCATGAATCCTTCCAACTGAGTGTATATATTATTGATATATTTCATTAATGATGTGTGTGAACACACTTAGGACCATTGGGGCACTTTTTTCCCTCTTTAGGAGTTCTTCCCCTAGCTTGTATATATGACCATAACCCTAATGGATCACTTATCTTTGTACATTCACTTGGTAATACATTCAATATTGTCTTGTTCTCCAAGATATTCTTCTTTTGTGTGTTGTTCATGTGCTTCCACACACCTCGAACTCCAACAATCCATATTAGATCATGTCACTGCTTGCTCTAAGGCATCATCAACACCCCTCTGGTCATAATCTCAAAATTGCATAAGAATTGGTGAGGATACTTGAGATGATAAGAAGTTCAAAATCTCTTCACTCTGTGTCATGAGAATTTTCATTTGAGCTCGTTTCAGCCTCCAAACACACTATCGCAATGGCTATGCATGTAATTTTGTCCTTTTGTGTCAAACATATATATATATCATTTTTTATTTCCCAATACAATCACCGCAAGGTCTAGTAGAGGTCTAATAGAGCTTGTTTGGGTAATTCTGCTTGAATTTATGAGATACTCTCAATTTTCCACATTAGGGTATTTAGTCACTTGCGATGGATGAAAGCAAGGATGTATTCAATATGTTGGCTATTGAGGATAAGTTGGATGGTACTAATTGCCCATTGTGGGCATACATGATGTTTCATGATTTGGTAGCAAATGGCCTATGGAATATTATGCAGGCTGTTGAAAAATGTCCTACTATGCCTACAAATACAGTGATTGAAGGTGATGCAAATGCTATTGAAAATAATGATCTTCAATTTTCGTCATGTTGTGATTCCTGTTGCACCTATTGTAGAGCAACTTTGTTGGGATGGCACAGATGCACATGCATATGCATTGATAGTTTTGTCTATCAAACATGTCATTATCCCTCATATTTGCTCTTGTAAGATAGAGAAAAATGATTGAGATACTCTTACAACATTATATAAGGCAAGAAATGAGGCTCATGTTGCTTACCTCCAAAAATAGTTGGAGAGTGAGCATATGAATGAAGGATATTCAACGGAGACTCTTTTGATAAAGATCAAAGATTTGAAAGAGTAGTTGATTTTATGTTGATGAAATCTTGCGAGATAATTCACTTCTGCAAACTATTCTTAATGGTCTTCTAGATTCATATCAAATTTTTGCCTCTACTCTTTGACTGATGATGAAAGACAATCCAAATGCCTTAAACTTTGAGGATTTAGTCTCTGTTTTGCTACAACAAGATCAATATAGGAAAAACATGTCAATTATGTGTTTTACATATCAAACTTTCTTAACTAGTCAGAATGACAGGTAAATGGAGCTCATGTATTGGTAAGAAGAAATTTCCTAATGTTATAGAGTCAAAGAAGGAAGACAAAGATGAAAGGAAAACAAAAAAGCACAAATAGCTCCACAAGTATTGTAACAAAAATGATTATGTCATAAAGAGTTATCCTAACCTAGATGCAAAGGAGGCAAAGAAGAACGGGGTTGGAATGGACATTGCAAAGGCCTCTACACGTAAAATAGAGTCTAGTAATCTTGTTTAGAATGAAGAATGGGCATTTAATATTGTTTGCAATTATGAACCATCTTCTCATGAGCAGTACATGTCTATACTAGACTCAAATGTTTGGTACTTTGATAACAGTGCAATCAAATATATTACCTTGCAACATAGTTTCTTCACTTTAACTAAATGCATTCTATTTAGTCATGATGTTGTTTTTGTGGAAGATGCAATTTAGCCCTTAGTTTCAAGTACCAAGGACACATCAATTAGCTTAAAATGTTATGACACTTTGCTTCCTCTTTTTACAGGTGGACAATCAAGCATTGGTCTTAGTGAAGCAACTTCCCAACCTTTACAAGTTTCAATTGATGATGCAAATCATTCCATTTTGTTGGAAATTTAGTAGGCCCATAACTAATATCACAGGTCCATAGTTCCATAGTTCCATAGGTCCATGATCTACAACATAGATTCCAGCAATCTTCCAATATTGACAAAACATGAACATACCACATTTAATCATACAAATGATGAGACAAAGATAGAGAAAGATTAGACAATATGTGCAAAGTGTTACGTAAGCCACTGCTTACTCACACTATCATATATACAAATGTCAATTTACAATATGGGAGCAAAACTCTCAACCACTCTATGTGAACAGAAATAGATGGATGAGTGAATGTACAAATGTAACAAACATATTCAGATGTATGGACAGAAATCTGAATATATATGAGATGTGTGACCAAATAGGTTGGAGACGAGTGAATATGACTGACAGAAAGAGGAAGGATCAGTCTAAAACTAATAATCAGCAAACCCTCATCTGAACTTAGGCTATGGAAGACCCTAAGTCAGATATGTGTGTGAAAAGATCACATACTTACAAAAATAGCAAAGAATGCTAACAAGTTTGCTACCAGAATTCCTCAAACTCATATGAACATACCTTCTCGAACACCTCATCCAAATATGCATGAAGCATATATGTACTGATTCTCTTGTACCTATGCCGAATAGGACTCCTCCTGATATGGATGACACTGCCTCCATAAACCCCAAGTAGTACTTGTGTGCATAAAGAGAATATGTACCTGAATTCTTAACATAAGATGTAAATCTTATGTTAACCACCATCCAATGTCTTTGAAGTAACCCGAAATCTTCATGTAGAAGACAATCTTCAAATACATCATGTGGATGGCTAATCCACACCACCAAGTTGCTGATGGGTAAGTCCTCTCCATAAGAAAGAGTGTGAGCACACTCTTCTTCTCCAAGAAGAACTCCATAGCCGCTCCTCAACATGCTCCAAAATAGCACCATGGCTGCCCCATGTGCTAGAAGCACTACCTCTATTGAGGGACTCCAAAGCTTGTGTTGCAAAAGGTGTAGGATGTCCTAGAAGTGACCCAAACACTTCTTTATATAGCCTTGAGTGTCTCATGCAAAAAACTCACTAAAAAGCACTTTATTTTAATCTCATTGCTTTTTAAATTGCTTTTGCTTTATTTTTAAGTGAGTTTGCTTTATTTTTAAAGTTGCTTTTAGCTAACTTTAAAAATAACTTCTTGACTTGCTTTTTCACACTTCTGACTACTGATGAATGATCTGGCAACATTTTTATGATCCTCATGCCGAGAGCTATCATATGAGATCAAAACCCTAAATCAGTAGGGTTTTTGCCCTAAATGGATTTTAACTTGATGTGACATTGTTTTCGAACAATCCCCCTTGCAATGTCATATTGGTACAAACTGAACTGGATATGTAACTTCATTCATCTGCAAACTGTCATAAATTTCAAACTTGTACTCCCCAATTGACCTTTAAACCTTTTCTTCAAAAGTCTTCTTCAAAACTGAATTTGAATTTCTTCAAACTTAAAAAACTTGAACTTGCTGAATATGAACCATAATACTTGAGAAAATATGCAAACTAGATATCCAATAGTGTACACATCAAGCAATCACTTGCTTGATAACAAATATAGCATGTACTGACGCTGAACGTGCTATCTCCTGTCTTTTCAAACCTGAAAACATACACTAGGATCCACATATTTGCATTTACCTTACGAAAGGTTTCTCAACGTACTTCTGCTATGTCATGTAAATACACTAGACATAATCAAGAACTGAATCCTGGGACTTGTGACTGACAACTCACAAATTAGTGTATTATGAACACTAGCTCGTTCATCTCTGATTGTACTCAAGTCAACTTAACTCAACCCATCCCAACTGAAATCAACTCATGGGTCTCATCAAAATTTCATATCTATGATGTCATCTTGTCATCATCCTTGTTCTATCTATAAGTCCTTCATACATTTTTCCTTCAGAGTCTGGTATAAACATATATGTGCGTACCTCTAAAACATACCTCTCTGAAATATCAAGCTTCTTTGCAATAGAACTATGGAACCTTCTCCTGAATAGGAACACCTAACAGGAACTTTCTCCAGACATTCTCCTTCTTCCTTCTTCTTTCAAAGCTAGAACATAAAGAGAAACTGACAAAGGAAATATTGGAATACCTGATATAGGAATATCTGGAATTCTTATAGATATGACTCTGCATTCTTTCACATATGGCTAAAAAATAAGTCTTCATGTTCCATCACCCCCTGGATGATTTAACACTAGTATCCAGAATTCTTCAAATATATCAGACTTTATGAAATCTGGAACGTCTTCCTTCATAAATCTGATTTTTCATAACATTAATACCTGTGTCTGAAACAAAACTTTTGAACCCTTTTTTATTAGCATTGTGCACATGCCAATCTCTTCCATACCTTTTGTTCTGTTCATCTTGAACTAGCAAGCACTTTTAACTTCTTCAAATGAACTTTTCTCTTATTCTAGTACTAAGAGTAAGAGATAAAACAAACATGGTATACAAATGGAAGTGAACATAGAATCATGTTTTACCATCTCCTCATATCTCTGAATCAAAACTTTGCTTCAAATGTGACTGATATGACTGAATTCACCAACCTTTTGTCTGAATGATGAATTACCTTTCTAGAGTTTACCTCTCTAGATACAAAATGTGAGCAAAAAACTTCCAGCCAACTTACAACACAAGATTGGCTGAAAACAAAACTGATGCTCTCCATATTTGTCTTCTTAGATGAGCTTTCTTGCTATGAAAGAGAACTCTCAAAACTCTCTAGAAAAACCTCTAGATACCTGTTTTGATGTAGCCTTTAGCTTTCAAATAATGAAAGTGTATAAAAGCACTCCTTGAATCCTTCAAATCTCTTCATAAGTGCTCTTCTAAGATATGACCTGCAAATGATAATCTGATAGTAGAAACCGATACCTGTGATTTGATATTGATCTGATTCCTTCATCTTCTCCAAACCATTGTTTTTCCTTGAATTTGAAGTATCCTTCTCTTCATCAACTCTTGATCTTCAAACAATACTTCTGTAAAGTATTTGCATACTCTTCCAAAAGTATTCGACTTCTAACAGATCATTAACTTCATACTCCACACTAATGAATAAACATGTAACAGAATTGTCTAATTCTCAAATCTCTACTCATCTAGATTAAGTGTGTATGTCAAATGTCAAATATTAGAAGATTCCCTTAAATCATATGTTGTAAACCTGGAAGTCTGGGAACCTAGGAGCTCTGATACCAAAGCCCTAAAGCTCTGATACCAAATGTTGGAAATTTAGTAGGCCCATAACTAATATCACAGGTCCATAGTTCCATAGTTCCATAGGTCCATGATCTACAACATAGATTCCAATAATCTTCCAATATTGACAAAACATGAACATACCACATTTAATCATACAAATGATGAGACAAAGATAGAGGAAGATTAGACAACATGTGCAAAGTGTTACATAAGCCACTGCTTACTCACACTAAGTGAATGTACAAATGTAACAAACATATTCAGATGTATGGACAGAAATCTGAATATATATGAGATGTGTGACCAAATAGGTTGTAGAAGAGTGAATATGAGTGACAGAAAGAGGAAGGATCCGTTTAAAACTAATAATTAGCAAACCCTCATCTGAACTTAGGCTATGGAAGACCCTAAGTCAGATATGTGTGTGAAAAGATCACATACTTACAAAAATAGCAAAGAATGCTAACAAGTTTGCTGCCAGAAATCCTCAAACTCAAATGAACATACCTTCTCGAACACCTCATCCAAATATGCATGAAGCGTATATGTATTGATTCTCTTGTACCTATGCCAAATAGGACTCCTCCTGATATGGATGCAACCGCCTCCATAAAGTCCAAGTATTACCTATGTGCATAAAGAGAATATGTACCTGAATTCTTAACATAAGATGCAAATCTTATGTTAACCAACATCCAATGTCTTTGAAGTAACCCGAAATCTTCATGTAGAAGACAATCTTCAAGTACATCATGTGGATGGCTAATCCACACCACCAAGCTACTGATGGGTAAGTCCTCTCCATAAGCAAGAGTGTGAGCACACTCTTCTTCTCCAAGAAGAACTCCATAGCCGCTCCTCAACATGCTCCAAAATAGCACCATGGTTGCCCTGTGCTAGAAGCACCACCTCTATTGAGGGACCAAGTTCCAAAGCTTGTGTTGCAAAAGGTGTAGGATGTCCTAGAAGTGACCCAAACACTTCTTTATATAGCCTTGAGTGTCTCATGCGAAAAACTCACTCAAAAGCACTTTATTTTAATCTCATCGCTTTTTAAATTGCTTTTGCTTTATTTTTAAGTGAGTTTGCTTTATTTTTAAAAGTTGCTTTTAGCTAACTTTAAAAATAATTTCTTGACCTTCTTTTTCACACTTCTAACTACCTAATGAATGATCTGACAACATTTTGATGATCCTCATGCCGAGAGCTATCATATGAGGTCAAAACCCTAAATTAGCAGGGTTTCTACCCTAAATGGATTTTAACCTGATGTGACATTGTTTTCCAACATATTTTTTATGCAGATTTACATGACACACTTTTTAATGAGAGACTTGACATGAAAAAGGCAAAAAGTATACCTAAATGGCTAGTACATACTTTGAGAGAGAGCAAATTAAATGCATCTTTATCATATCATACTTTTTTAGGCCCTCATAGTGTTTCCTTTGCATTAGATTGTTATGCAATGGATGCTTGAGTCTTTGTGATGAGAATGAGCATGTTTTCTTTATGAAACATAGAATTCAAAAAATTGGATGGCTAATATGTAATCATAATATTATGTTATTATGAAGAGTGACACTTGGCCTTTATGTGATTTTCCTCCATACAAAACAACCTTTGACACTAAATGGGTACACAAGTTGAAACATAAGCATGATGGAAGACTTGATAGGTATATGACTAGGCTTGTTGCCGAAGGTTATGCTCAAGAGAGGCATTCATTTTGATGAGAATTTTGAGCCCATGTGTTGAATCAGGAGTGCTTGTAGCATCTGTACACTTGAAACTCATCACGGTTGGAATATGGATGATTTGGACATTAAAACTACATTTCTGAATGGTGATTTACATGAAAAAGTGTATGTATTTCCTCCCCATGTTTGTATCTAGAAACGGCACGAAAACAAAGTGTGCATGTTGAAAAAGGCGTTGTATGGATTGAAGCAAGTACCACTTGCTTGATATGAAAAAATACATGTATACTTGCTAGCACATGGATTTGAGAACAATCCAACTGAGAACATTTTATATTTTAAGCATGCAGATTATGTACTTTTAATCATTGTTGTATATATTGATGATATGCTACTCAGAGGTCCTAAGGAGAAGCATATTGATGAATTTATGGCTGATTTTCATACCTCTTTTGAGACATCAAATTGGGGTATTTGCAGCATTATTTGGGCATTTAATTTATGCAAGTTGATGGGTGGAATAGCTTTGTTTCAAAAAAATAAAAATTAACACACTACTATAGTATTTTGGCCTTGAAGATTGCAAACCTATTACCACTCCCATGAAGATAGTTTTGTGGTTGAGTCTTCACAATGTTGGAGATGCATTTGACATTGTTCTCTATCAGCAAGTTGTTGGATGCTTGATTTACTTATGCATAACTCGCCCTAATATCCAGCTTGTTGTCTCACATATGAATAGGTATATGCATTGCCTAGGTGTCAAGCATTGGCAGGTAGCTCAGTGCATCTTTTGCTATTTGAGTGGTACCAAGCTACTTGAATCGTTTCATCCTGAGGGGGTTCATTATCACCATATTTACATGCTTTTTCCAACTCAAATTGGGTTGGTTACTATGACACTCATGTTTCCATCAGTGGTTTTTGCTTCATGCTTGGTAGCTCATGCATATCTTGGTTAAGCAAGATGCAGCCTATCATGGACACTTCTAATTGTGAGGGTGAATGTGGATAGTTTTCTTATAGAGATCAAATATTTAAAGAAGAAATTGATTTCTATGGATGGAATTTGCAATTGTGCATATTTTTATCAATGGATTGTGTGATTCTTGTCAAAATTTTTCTTCTATTCTTTTGTTGATGATGATAAAATCTAAATGCATTAATATTTGACCATGTAAATTCTATGTTTTTGCAATAGGATTAGTCTAGGCAAAATAGTTATATTATGTGTGTTCTGGATCAAGCTTTTGTTGTTAGTTACAAGGGCAAGGGTAAAGGAGGTTCTTCCTCTAGTAAGCAAAAATCCATACTCTTTCACAATCAAAGAAGGACGACAAAGATGAGAGGCAAGTAGATAAGAAAAAAATAGATTTGAAAGTATAGTAAGTCCAATGATCATGTTAAAAATAATCCTTATAAAGTTGTTACAAAGGAGACAATGAAAAAAGAGGTAAAAATTGCTATTGTTGACTTTTCTCCTTCTAAAACTGAGTTTGTAAACTATTGTACAATGAAGAAAGGAAATTTACTACACACTATTACTATGATCCATCATCTCGTGGTCGTTTTAGGTCTATTGTGGACCTGTATGTTTAGTACCTTGATAGTGGTGCAACCAAACATATTACCTCTCAACATAGTTTCTTCACCTCACTTAAGCCCACTCCTGATAGGAATATTGTCATATGTGTGAACAAAAACTCCTCTTATCCTATCATGGGATTTGGAAAAAAATATCCTTATTGTTGTTAATGGAAGACCATGAACATTATTATATGCTTCCCATGTGCTAGAGATCCAAAAAACTCTATTATCCGTGTGAGCATTAGCCAAGATTGTCTTGATAGTCAAGTTTCTTGATGGCATGTGTATGATTCACGGTCTCTCTTATTGTGACAAAATCATTGCATTAGTCATGTTGTGTCATGCATTGTATAAGCTCACAAATTATGGAAAACACGTGTATTTCAAGATTTACATGCCATCTCATATGTGGGAATTCGGCATGCAAACTTAAGGAACCTTCTACATGTATGTAAAGGCTGCATTTTTGGTAAAATGTAGCATTATTCCTTTCCCGAATATGGTGCAAGGATATTTGAGTTGGAATTACTACTTGTTTGTAGTGATGTCTTTGGTCTTAAATAAGCATCATCTTTTGGTAATTACTTGTACTTCACGATGTTTATAAGTGAATTTTCTAGACATGAAAGGATCTATCCACTCAAATCAAGGTCCAAATTTATTATGTGCTTTAAATAATTCTTGATTTTGGTTTAAACTAAGACAACATGTAAAATGGGTAGTCTCTAATCTCACAGATGGGGGCAGTATATGTTTACTAAATTTAATGCATTTCTCATTGAACTTTGGGTAGAAAACCAATGTAAAATGCCATACACACCACAAAAAAATGCTTCTAAAATGAAAAAAGAGGCCTCCAATTGATAGATTTGAATTCACTCTTCATCACATACTCCAATTGGACATGATCATCTACTTACATAGTTTTTTTGTAACTAGAAGATTCACTATCATCTGCAAACATAAAAAAATCCAAACATGGAACACAATTATCATGTGGATGTCAGACACATGAAAATTATATGTTTATGAGTTTCTTGTGCATCATATAATCATATAATGATATAAATACTTTTGATCACCAAGTGAAAAACCATGAAGTAAGCTTTATTTTCCATATGTAAGTTAATCATGGACATAGGCACCTAATCAAGCTCTTCCAAATCATCATCATCATCCATCTGAATGGACTTCTTTTCAAGACTATCAATGGGTTTCTATTTCCTCCTCTAAATCAAGACATCATGTATCTGATTCTTATAAAAAGAAAATTTAGATCCATCAAACTTGTAGACCTTAAATCTATCCTTGCCTTGCAAACTATAACCTTTCTTAGAGCCACTTGCACCACCTTTGATCCACCAAATATGTTTGAAGTTTCGATTCCATAATGTGAAGAGCATGTTGACTAGAACTAATATCAAGTGAAAATTTGGCTAAGTCCCAAAATCTAGAAGAATTTTGACATAATTTCCCCCCAAAAAAGGATGCATGTAACCATCATGATATGATCTCTTGATATTCATTGCATATACCTAGAATACCAAAATTTTTTTAGCATGGTTATCATGCATCTATAGATCCACTATCATGCCCATCTCCTATAGTGAGGTTAGGGTATGCCGTCCACTTGCATCCTCTTTAACATGTAAAAAGGTTTCATGTAAAATTGCAATTATTGTACATAGGTAGTATCTATAGATACATATATAGTGAAAGATCAACACATATACATGAGCCAAAGGACACAATATGGCTAAACTCAAGCTAAAATGTATGCTAAATTTTTCATCCATACCAAAGATAAGAATACCAAGTGGTGAATGCAACCACAACTCACACTTGTCCACCAAATATTTCAAATCAATTGAATGGCTTTAAAACTCCAATAAAGATGAATATCCCCTTCAAAAGAAGCACAAAGGAAAATCTTTTTTAACTTCTTTAACCTATATGGTGAAACAATGCATCACAAAACTTCAATATACCGCCAAAAAATCACCTAAAAACATGTGTCCAACAACATTTGAGTTTATGAATAGCCCATGTGGTTAAGCACTATGAGGTAGATAAATGCATCATTTTCTACTTTAATGATACCTAGACGTTTGGGTCATTTTATCGCAAGAAGGAATCCATATTGCAAAACTTAGATTCCTTTTTAGATGTAGATTGGGTTGTTTGTATGACAGTTTTGTGGTTTTGCTTCATGCTTGGTAGCTCATGCATATCTTGGTTGAGCAAGAAGTAGGTATTATGTACAATTGAGAAGATAAGTATAAGGTGATTCTTACAAATATGATTGAGTATGTGTGTATTGAATGTTATATGGTTATTTTAGGTGTCTTTTAATCCTCTACTCTCGCCACCTTTCCTAATAGTCCAGATATGTTAGTAGTTGTAGGAAAGCCAGTGCTCCATGCTTGTATAAAGCACATTCATATGCATTTTCACTTGCCAAGGAGAGGCTCTCTACTAGAGATCCACTTATCATATATGCCTACATAGGATGATCTTGTAGAACTATTCACTTGGTTAGATAGTTTGTTAAGAGAGTGATATGTTAAACATAAGTGCTCGTAATTAATCATTTGAATGAGACAACAAATCTTATGCCCCGTTTTGAGTTTTTTTTTTTAACATTCCATGACATCTAACATAATTTTCTTCAAAGGTTGGTTATTATTGTCCTAAAAATAGAATCATTTTAGATAATGTATCTACAAAAATTGACATCCTATAGCTTCCATATGTCCCATCTCCAACACATCTAGGTACTTCTTTTCTTTGATGCTAATCCTCATTAAGGAATTATTTGATTTGTTATAGAATTAATTTCAAAAATCATATAAAGTTTGAACTATTTAACTTGATTTCTTCTTAATCTCTAGAAATCTTTTTCTTTCAAAGCATCCCGTCATGTGTTCAATCCAATAACATATTAAATAGGATTCAACACATGGATGCTTTGAAAGAAATAGATTTCTAGAGTGTTGTATGTTTGGTCAATTATTAAAGGCATGTAATAGAGGGTCATCATATGTGTATGAGCCAAAAGTCCATAGGTAACCTTGTAGGAAATTGAAGAGATGTTGCTCTTGGGTTTCCCTCCATGAGCGGTTCCATAGACCTCATCAAAATAGAATTACGAACATTGAGGCCAAGGCCAAACCACATGGGAGGATTGTTGTCAACCAAGGAGCTCAACCAAATGCACTTTTAAGCACGGCTATTTCAAGTGAAAAGAATAGTTTTGACACCTAAGAAAATCACTATTGCTCATCAAAAGGAGTCTCAAAGAAATAGATTAAGTAGCATAATTATGCATATTAAAAAAATCCACAAAAACAATTGGAAACTACAATTTTTTATTCTAGAGAAGCTAGTCTAGCAATCACAAATCCACATAAACATATGGGAAAAGAATCACTAGAAAAGAAGGAAAAAAGTGAGAAGAGAAAGCATCAATAACCCAATCACACAAAGCCAAAAATTTCAAAATGGCGTGGAAGAACAAATAGGACATCAATTCAAAGATTAAAAAATAAAGCAAACAACCCACTAAAGATCCACCCAAATAAGCCACAATTTTGGAGAAAGAAGGTATTTCATTCAATTGAAGCGAGAACTCTGATTCCCATCAAGTCACCAAGAATAGTATCAAAATTAAATTACCTTGAAGACAACTAATATACATGTTACATCAACTTCTATTATAAAAAGAAGAGGCACCTCAATATTGATGTTCCCATGCATAAATTTTCCTAAGTATCCCATTCCTTGTGCCACAAAAGTATGCATCCATATGGCCACATTATAGGACCATGCAAAAATCACTTTTATTATAGTTCCATGTGTTTTCCTCCTAGAGATTTCAACATTTGGGTTGAGGTTAAGTGTCGTATCAAAGACTAGAAGATAGAAATTCGGTAAATGAAGTCGTGAAAGGATTAATAACACTAAAAACACGCCCTAAAAAATTAAGGATTCCTATTTTATTTGATTAATCCATTTAATCTATTTGATATTTAATTTTTTAATAAAATATACTAAAAATGGTTCTTTGACAAAAATGATGCTATATTTCCCACTTTTTCATCTTTGTGGTCCATTAATTATCTTCCTTTACCAAAGGCTCGATATATAGTGTTACCATCGGCACCATAGGAGGATCATCTCTCTCCTTACCACAAAGTTCATTTAGGATCTCCTTGATGCATATTTCTTGTATTTCAAGAATTAACGTCTCCTCATGGGGTCCAAAATTTTGTTTTTCCAAATATCGTGTATGTGTAAGCAAGATATTCCACATTTTTTTTGAATATATCACTATCCTTGTATGTTTCATACTTTCATTTTCAACCTCCATGGTTTGACATCCATAGATGCACATTTCCATTCAATAATGATAGGGCGTTTCAAGTCTCCACTCAAATTTGATTGCTTGTTCATAGCATGATAGGTTTCATGCTTCGCAAGGTAAGAACATATGCACGGATGTCATTCCTCGAATCCACCTTCGTTTTCATACCACTATGTTTGAGATAAAGACAATATCCACCCCAATATTGGATTAATGTCAATTTTTTCCACCAACGTATTCCCAATCATCACTTCATAAATTCCTTATTAAATTTTTCAACCCTAGAAGTTTGGACCCAAGTCTCAAGTCATTTGCATGATCCAATTGTCCACTCAAATAAACTTTTTTGTATTTCTTAAGAGTTATTCATACTCTTCTTCATGTCTAATAGGGTGCACATGCAAGCTTTGGTAGTTGATTATCCTTATTTTCATTGGATGAAAACTTTTTCCCAAGCTTCTTTGTTTGATTCATACCTTTTTACTTTCCTTTCTCTCTTTTTACTTCATGAAATATGCATCAACCTTTTTACTTTCTGCTTAGCTATAAATCCAATGGAATCTTCTTCTCTATTATCTTCTTCTTTACTCTTTTCATTATCCTCCTTCACTTTCTCATCTTTTGATCCTAATCCTATTGAAAACTTTTTCCCTAGCTTGGTCTTTAACCAATATCAAGCAATAATTTATCACAATTAATGTCTTTTGGAGCACTGAAGTTGGAGCTAGCACATTTTTACTATTAATTGTCCGTTCATTAGGAAAATAAATTCATCAATAACTTTCTCCAAACATAACACAAAGGGTTTCATGCAGATTTGAGGGTAATCACAAATGAAAAAGTCCTTGCGCATGTAGCGTGTCACCTTGGGTTGAAGATGGAGATGTTGAAACTTAATGGAACGGATATTCATGCAATGGCCAATATTAGCTAACGAAAAAACATGACACTTTTTGCATAGCAAGGAATGCACACCCAGAATACCCCTTTCTAAAGAGCAGCTCTAAACAAAGATGGCTCTGTTGATCAATACATATTCTCAAACAAGGCCAAACATGTCAAACTTGAAAATATGTATATCAGAGCCCCAGTCATTATATTTTAGGCAAGCCATACAAATAAACAACTCATCTGTCAAATGACTTCCTCCAACAAGGCATACATTTATAAAGTTATCAGTTCCGAAGAGGGAAAAAATTGGGGGGGGGGGGGGGGGGGGGGGGGGGGATGGGGATGGGGGATTGCTTAAGACCAAAGTGCCAAAACAGCATTCGATGTAATTCATGAATTTACAACCACTTTCTTGTTACGTGCTAAGCTTTCCTATGTTAGGCACTCAATTTGCTGACAAAATATACACTAGTACGTTTGAACGTCAACCTTGCAAATGCATACTTGACCTTCATTCGTTTTCAGATTTGACCAATATTGGAACATCTTAAATGTCCTCGAAGGCTTCATTCAAGATGTTCAACTCGTCTCAAAAACTACTATGAATGTGTTTCACCATCTAATGTCTACTCCATGAGACTACATCCATTGAGCAGATAAAAGGTAACATTGAAAACAACAAGAATCTGCCAGCATGTCCTTTATAACTTGCCTCATCGGTGCACTATTCACATGGCAAGGAGTGCTGCACCCAGAATAATCCTCTTTCTAGAGAGAAGCTCTAAACAAGAGGTTTTGTTGATCAATACATGTTCTCGTTACAAGGCCAAACACATTCTTCAAATTTGAAACCATTTATGTGAGAGCCCAGATCATTACTTTTTGGTAATGCCATACTAGTCAAATAACTCATCTAGTCAAAGAACTTCCTCCAGCTCTTTATCCAATTTACAAGACCCAAAGTAACAAAAATCCTACCATGAGTGAACGGAAAGTTCATGTGATCTTATCGCCTTCTTAGACAAACAGTAGAATTTCAAGATTATAATGCCAGAATAAAAGATTTCTACTGGCGAACAGTCTATTGAAGCTCATACCACATCATCAATGGAGAAAAGAACTGGATTAGAATTTTGAACTAAATACAAAAGCAATGAGTTAGAGCATTAAAAAAAAAGTTGTTCTCGGCATCTTACAGTCGGCATCTGTGAGGTGTAAGGTAGCAAACTATGTAAAAACCAGTTTACTCCAGAAATATTTACTTGAGTTCTAACAAATGTTTCCTCAAAAAATTACGATGATCCTGCTGTGCTCTCATTCAACCATCAAAAATATACAGACTAGAAACAACAACCCCCTTTCTTGCTGGCATCTTGAGAATCAATGAGAGGAACTGGCTTACCTCCTTTGGGCATAGAAATAGCATCTTCCTCTAAGGTTAATGCTTTCTTGCTCACAATATTGTAGATGTCAGTCAAAACGGTCTGAAATGCAACCTCAACATTTGAAGCATTTAGTGCAGAGGTCTCAATAAACGACAAGCCCTCTTTTTCTGAAAGATTTTCTGCATCTTGTGTTGAGATAGCCCTCAGATGAACAAGATCTGATTTGTTTCCTACCAGCATTATCACAATATTTGAATCCGCATGATCTCTCAGCTCTTTTAACCACTTTTCAACATGATCAAAACTGGCTTTTTTTGTCATGTCATATATTAGAAGAGCACCTACAGCACCTCGATAATATGCACTGGTGATAGCCCTGTATCTCTCCTGGCCTGCAGTGTCCCATATTTGAGCTTTTATGGTCTTGCCATCAACCTGCAATATGTGAGAATTTGTATCATATAACAGACAAGTGTGAATTCGAATTGAAAACAGAATCACAAGAAACCCCAATACTAAGAAGTGAAGTTTTACAAAAGAAAGCCCCAAACAATCTTTCTTGAAGTAAGATTCATACAATGTCATATATCAATGACATGTTTTGACACAGATCCACTGATTGCATTTAAAACCATTTCAGGCACTATCCACTCCCTCTAGACATTGATCTCAAGAGATCTAATGGCAACATGTAGACAGAAGTCTCCAACTTTTGGAAATTTGTTTGCCAAAATTTGCTAGTAAACTTAGTGTCTTGGTCACTAATCATATGCTCGAGCAGTCCATATAGTTTATAGAAATGCTCCACAAGGAGCTTAGTTAAATCATTCACGGTGGGATGAGTGAATATAAATTGTGCCATCTTCAATGGCATCATGAACCTTCTAGATCCAAGGTGATTTAGCCACAAAATCCATAGGAATGCTAATACATTTATTATTAAGAATTTGCAAAACATGTTAAAAACCCATATGCACAGTTGGCATTCAACTTTATTAAGTTGGCATCATGTACAATCCCTACACATAGCCCTCAATAACGGCATTCATGTGTGGCAAATAAAAATATTGACCAACTAGAGCCAGGGTAGATGCATGTCAAGATGTTATGCATTGGAATCATAGTGTGACTGAGAGATTTGAATCTTTGACTTAAATCGAGATTTAATCGTTTAAATCGCTCAAACTCAAAATAACAATCGAGGTTTTTATCCTCAGACAGATTATATATATATATATATATATATATATATATATATATATATATATATATAAAGACAATATATGATATATGATATATCACATGATTTCATATCATAAATTATAATGTATTGAATGTAAAACATTCATCGTTCAGGCTCAAAATAAAAATCAAGGTTTCCATCCACTCAGACAGATTTTTATTTTTTAATAAAAACAATAGATATATTATATATATATATAGATATTTGCATGAATAAAAACAATATATGATATATCACATGATTTCACATCAAATTATAATGTATCACATGTAAAACGTTCATCATGATTCATAAGTACACAAAGATGTGAAACTCAAGAGTTTAAAGTACTACAAATGACAAAAGAAAGGAAATATGATCCACTAATAAATACAACTATAAGTCTTCATACTACAAATATAACATAAAGAGTCAAGGTCTAATGATAATGTGGAATCTGGAATTTGAATACATCACGAGTCATGAACAATAACAATAAAATGTGAAAGAATCGAGAATCGAAACTCAAGGCTCAAACTCTTCATCTACAATATCATCATCCACCTCAAATGAGCTAGCCCATGAGGAGGTAGATGTACTATCACTATAAAAATCCATGGCTCTCCGTGTTGACCCAAGTATTCAAGGAGCGATGGATCCTATTGATGATATCACTAGTGGAATTGACGAAAGGAGTACTTAGTTCAAATGCTCCCCTAACCCCCTAGTTGTGACTATAGACTAATCACTAGTGTTTGAACTTTGATTGTTCATTGGTTACATTAACAATCCGATGATATCATTGGCACGGGTATGTCTCGCCATGGTCTAACTACAACTACATAGTCGAGGAAGGCTTCATAGAAGGGATTTGCATGTGGAGGCATGCAAATTTTCTTTTATTTATGGTGTCGAGAGGAGGGGAGCCCAAATGGCCCCCCTCCTTAGAAAACCAAAGGCAAAAACCTTACTAATAGAGGCCCAAGATTGACTTCATGCAACTATGGAGGCATGCCAATGATAGAGGCCGAAGATTAACTTCATGCAACTATGGATGCTGTACTAGACACTTCCACAATGCTAGGCTTGCTATGGCATGCGGGCAGGGGGGGGGGGGGGGAGAGAGAGAGAGAGAGAGAGAGAGAGAGAGAGAGAGAGAGAGAGAGAGAGAGAGAGAGAGAGAGAGTTACCTACCTCATGGTGAAGCTTGGATGCCAAACAGACAATGGGCATCTCTTTGACCTAGGGATTTTCCAAAGAGTTCTTTTGTAGATCCAAGGCATGAACAATTTCATACCCCTTGTGTAGCATTGATTGGTTCTCTGTATGTGTGATCCATGTGACTTGAGGGATTGGTAAATGATAGTTGAGGTGGTACTAAACTCCAAATCCATAAGCACTAGTGATGGGGGATTTCCACATTGTAGGTCTCTGACATGAAGGGTTCTCTCCGCATCTCTCTATATTTCACACATGAGGTGGCAAGTCATTTATAGTGCTAGCCACAAGAAACAAGATATTTAGTTCCTCCATGATCATTGATGGACATTGCCATGTGAGAGAGGATTTCTTTCTTCCATGACCACCGATTGGGTCTCCCATATGCAAAATCTAGTAGAAATACTGACCAACCAAGGTGCAATATATATAGGTAGATATTATCTTAGTTCTAGAGCCCAATAGTGGATAGCTAGCATTATTATGGACTCATTTTACAAGATACACCTTGACCTTGTTGAGGTCATGATGTCATTTGAGTTGTCACTTATCAATCATACAAGTTATATTAATTAGTTCCATTAAGAGACATTGCGAGCCTCATTTACCTTCTCAAGGGACCATTGCATACAATGTACATAGCATGCTAAGTGCTTTTCCCAAAAGGAGTTAATTTTATCACCAGTTATGTTGTGCTTTTCTAATATGTAGGCAAGGCTACCAATTTTTTTCTCCAAAAAGGAAGCACAAAGGTTGTATTTTCTTTGAAAGATGAAAGTTGGTGATGTGATTGCACTTTAATTAAGAGCATGGAGTCTCCTACTTCATCTAAGCAAATATGTACTTGTCATTTTTTCAAAGAAAGAGGCATGTGATGCTTTATTCTTCCTTCAAAAGGATTATGGCTATGCTCTTCCCAAATGGAGCTATGTATTTCAATTTTTTCACCTTATAGCATTAACTTGAATACCTTCACTTTGCACATTTAAGCATAATGTTATGGCTATGTTCTTCCCAAATGGAGCTGAAGTTTATTGTTTATTTACCTTGTAATTAAAAATCCAGTGCTTATTCTCTACATATCTTAACAAGTTCTTTCGATCTTGAAATAAAATTTCCTTGCATGTTCATATAAATAGTTTGATCTTTTAATATGTTCATATAATTTATGCATTTTTTATATACCAGAATGAATCTAGGCCAACCCCAAATTCACCCTCAAATAAAAGTGCAGCTATAAGCTCATGGCAATAAACCACAAGACTACATAGCAGATCAGCTCACGTGCATATGTTCAAAAGGGATGAGGATGCCCATTTTGCTCAACTCTTGAGTATCCTTTGACTTTGGAAACACTCTTCCCTTGGTATAAGGTCCTTGAGCTTCCCCAATTCACATTTTTAACACTCCCCCTCAAGATCATGGTGGTAGTGTCTATCTCTAAGAGACTCGTTGCCTTCTAAACTTGTTGAGCTTAATTGCATCCAAACCCTTGGTGAAGATAATTGCAACATGGTCTTTAGTGCTTGCAAAATTTTCAGTTATCTTGATGTGAGAGTACATGAACCCATTCAGATATTTTCAGATAGCCAGAGAGCTATAGCTATAGCAAAGAATCCAATGCATCATGCAAGGACAAAGCATATAGAGGTACACTACCACAATATTCGAGAGCAGATAGCTAAGAAGCACATTGAGCTAGTTTATGTTCCTTCTAGTGAGAATGTTGCAGATATATTTACCAAAGCATTGACTAGAGATAGTCATGAGAAGTTTTGCAGGTTACTGAAGCTTGTACCAATATGACATTGAAGGAGGGATTGTTGGAGTCAATATCATATGGTCCAACAATGGCTAGAGTATCGACTTTCAACTACTCTCAAAGAAACTCAACCGAGCGCATATATTAGTTTCTTTATTGACCTCTTCAAGGAAAAGACGTTGGCAGCGTGGCTACAAGAAAACACTTCCAAACAAACCACGGGAGTTTGAATCCAAGCAGCGGAGGCGAACACGTTTTTTAATAAAAGCAAAAGCAGAAGTAATTTCGTTTTTTAAAAAGCTAAAACAATGGAAGCAACGACGGATTTAGCGATCTTGCAAGTTTTTTGTAGCGATCGTAGCTTTTCGAATTGGCTTTTGGAGAGATATACAAAACTATATAACGAGGGCCTTGCTCATTGTTAGATCACTCACTCAAGGAGAACTCATCAAGAGACTCTCAAGGAGATCAAGGAGGAAGAGTCTCATACTCTTGGAGGAGGTGAAGTTTTGGTGAAGGAGAGCCTACTCTCTTGGAGCAAGAAGTCTTCTACAAGGTGAAGGTAACTATCTTTTGTGAGTTAACCTTATATTTTGTTTTTAGGGTTTCTCTACCCTAATCTCAAAATAAGGGTTGGTTGATTTACAATTTTGTTACATTATTTTGTGAGAATAAGGTTAGCTTCGTTGCTCATTCACTTCACACACTTCGATTATTTCAACATAATCTAAATTTTGTATCATCATCTTCTCTAGACTCAAGTTAACTCATGTTAACTTGAGTTAGAAGGCTCTAGAGCTCTCTGGGAAAAACTCTCTCCCCATGCTCCCCATGAGGTTTAAACCCAAGACCTCCTACTTCCTAACCTTGAGACTTAACCACTAGGCTAAGTGGATTACTTGTTTTAGAGAGCACATGAACCTATGCTTAAGTCTAGTCTCGAGATCTTTGGCCATACACACGAGTGACCAGACGATCAGATTTGTCTAAATCAGTTGGACATTCAAATCATAGACTTACTTTATTACATAGCTAGTGCTTGCCAAACACTCTTCCTTCAAGGGGTATGAGCTTTTTAGCTCTCGGTATGTGCTACTCTATGCTTAGAGAGCTCTTGTCACTCTTTTGACTTACTCCCCTTGTTCTCCTCTTTACTCCCCTTGTTCTTCTCTTTGATCTCCTTGTGTGAATGGCCCTTGGATCCTTCTCAACGAGAATGAAAATAAATAGACCTCCTTGTGAGTCTGCACCTACCCTTGTGTGTCCTTTGGCTCTTCACATGGCCTTAGTTTGACTCCTTGCTCTTCATACGTCCAAAATGGATGAGGAAGCGCCTTTTGCTCAGCTCTTGAGTATCCTTTGACTTTGACAACACTCTTCCCTTGCTCTAAGGTCCTTGAGCTTTCCCAATTCGGACTTTTTACATTATTGAACTATTAAGCAAACGTACCCCACTTGGCCTCACTCCATATGATTCTCAATACTTAACAATGAAAAAAAAAAGAGAAAATTGGCAAAACGAAATAAATTTTTGCAATGAAGTTCCCTAAAATCATGTGCTATAACATGGTCAAAAGTATCCAACAATATACCATGAAGCACAATATCCCCCACAATGTGAACTTCAAGATGTGATATGATATGCTTCCCATGATGCATCTTTCCCATTATCAAAATTCCACCTTTTGTAGCACTAAGCTAAAAAACTCATCTAATAGACCTATTGATTTTTGAAGCAAGGCTAGTTACATGCTATAATATTAAGGTTTTTATAAAATCCCCTTTACGTCTTTATGAGTTATAAATATCAAAATGTAAGGAATAATGTTGATGCAAATTACATCAATGAGAATTTATAAGCTTATTGCTACAATCAACCAGAACGCATGTAACTTCATTACGTAGCTGTCATGATTTCAAAGAATAATGGCGACAGCAAGAGAGAGAGAGAGAGAGAGAGAGAGAGAGAGAGAGCCGGAGATGTAAATATCCATAAATCGGTATGGCTCAAGGTAAATAATTTTCCAGATATAGTAACTGGGAAGAAATAAACGCATGAATGTATAGTCACTTTGTGGTCTCAATATATTGTGGACCAAGCTGTGGGTTCAATATCTACCCAAGAATCGATAGACATGTATATTGCTCCTGGTATGGGATGAGTAAATATTAATATGCCTTGCATACCCTGTCTGAATTGATTTTCACATCTTAATTTCAACTCAACCACTGAAACCCACATCTATTTTCACTCAAAATAAACAAGTACGAAGATGCTCCAAAGATATCACATCTATTTTCACTCAAAACAAAGAAGTACGAAGATGCACCAAAGATATCGTGGTGGGATGGAAAAAATTGTTCATGCATTCAATAATGCCTTGTGACCTACGAAGATAAATAAGGTCTGACCAAAAAAACAGTTTGCAAAAAGAATGTTTTAACGAAAAATTGATCGCTGTATTAGGCATGTAAAGCTAGTCAAAGTGCGGAAATATAATGTACGGGTTATGCTTTAAATAATAATCACTGAAAGATTACATCATGAGGCTTTCATCATAGAACTGGATATGATCAACAAAATCCTGCGACGGTCGGGGAAATCTAATCAGATTCTGCAAAAGTAATCTGAGCCCGAATCTCTCTCTCTCTCTCTCTCTCTCTCTCTCTCTCTCTCTCTCTCTCTCTCTCTCTCTCTCTCTCTCTCTCTCTCTCTCTCTCTCTCTCTCTCACACACACACACACAGAGACGAAAAACATACGTGAACAAACACATACGACGCAGAAGAAACGTAAAATAGCGTGCATGCCTGGATGGTACGTGTGGCGAACTCCACGCCGATGGTGGACTTGGATTCGAGGTGGAACTCGTTTCGCGTGAAACGAGACAAAAGATTTGATTTACCAACACCAGAGTCTCCTATGAGAACCACCTTAAACAGGTAGTCATATTCAACTTCATCGCCACTCCTGCTACTGCCTGCACGCCGCATCTCCTTCCTGACTTGCCTAGAGGGAAAGCGTCCCCCCTCTCCTTTTGCGCGCGGAAAGAGGGATAAGAGCGGGAGAGATCTTTGTGCGAGCAGGCACGCGCAGAGACCGAGACAAGGGAAGGAGAGAACCGTACGAAACTCTACAGAGATGAAAAGAAGAGAAGGAAAATGACAGGGAGATCTCTGATAAAAGAAACGGAGAGGGAACTGAGAGCAAACGAGGAGGGATCGACGTGTGAGGATCGATGCGTACGTGGGGGTCCTGTGTACGTGTGGGCGGGAAGGCTGAGAGAGTGAGAGAGATGCGAGGGCTTGGACTCGGCACTTGGGAGCCAATGGGGGGGGGCGCCGAACGGAGGAGTAGACTCAGTAGAGGAAAAACAGCGCAGCCATGAACATGCAAAGTAAAGTAGAAGTTTGAGGATCTCTCCCGGGATTTGTCATGCCATTGACTTGGAATGAGAAGGAATACGGCACTCTCAACAGGTCTTTATTCTAAAATGAAATAGACAGCCCCGATTGGAGCTTTTTTTTTTTTGATAGAGTATCTGTAAGCATTTACTCTTGAGCTTTAATTTTGAAATCGCATAATATTCACGAGATCTTAGTATTCTACAAAGCAAGGGTTAGACAAGATTACAACTGAATACAATTGGTTTATATTCGTCAAAGCTATTATATATCTAGCTCGAGGGTTGAACACAAGACTTTATAACAATTGACAAGATTACAAAGCAAGGGTTAGACAAGGGAATACAATTGGTTTATATTCGTCAAAGCTATTATATATCTAGCTCGAGGGTTGAGACATGGACACTGAAGTTTAAGCCAGTTCAGCTCAAAGTTTCATTAATTGAGAGAATCTGAAGTCATACACCATAACAGGCTTGAACCATTCAAGGTATTAATTGTTTTATATTGATCAAAGGTTAAGGTTTTTTTAAAGAGAAGTTCAGTCGAGGCTTACTTCCCCTTGTTTAAATTAATAAAAGAACAATTGTACAATGAAGGGGCATACTGCCCTTGGGATCCTGTGTATCCCATAGAAGAGGGATAGGATGGCCCAAAGGTACAGCAATGGTAATGGTCCAAACTTGATATGTGTATTCTTCCACATCGAACTAATTAGTTAGACTAAAACCCTCAATCTTATGTCTAGGGTTCAAGAGTGTTACCATTGCACCACACCCCTCAATGCCTTCGATCTATTCTTTTTCTGAGAGGAAGTTCAGTTTAAGCTTACTCTCCCTTGCTTGAATTGATTGAACCAACAATTGTACAAGTGAAGAGGCATAGCACCCATAGCACCCCCCATATCCCACAAAATAGGCGTTAAAATAGCCTAAAAGCGATACAATAATAACCCAATGCATGTCAATCACGGCCACGAGGGGTTGGACCCCCACCCTTGCCTCAAGAGGCAAGGGCTCAAACCAACTAAGCTAACGTGTGTTGAGTTTGAGATCGTATGCTTCATTGTGGGCTTTCGAGCATTACCTTGTACCAAGTTCCGATCCATGTGGACCATGCTACACAGCATCAAACAAATGAAAATGAAATTACATACAAGGTCATGTGTGAAACAGGCTTTGGAGGGTCTTGAGCCTATTCTTTCTTTTTTTTTTTTTAATGACGGTTCGGCCGAGGCCTACTCCCCCGGACTTTAACTTTGAAATTGCAACTATACAAGGAAGGGGCATAGTACCCATGGGACCCCCCTTATCCCACAAGAAGAGGGGTTTACAAGACTGGGTTAAACAGCAGTCACAACTACCGCGAGGATGGACAAACGGTGGCACATCAGCCACATACATCATCTTCCCAAGATACACATGTCCCTTACATGTTGTTGTCAGGGATTGAACCCTCGCCCCCGCCTCAAGAGGTGAGAGGCCCAACCACTAGGCCAGCGAACTGGGACTGTCTTGAGCCTATTCTTGCCTAAGAGGCCTTAAGAGCTTAATTATTCGACTTCGTTTCCGTTCATATGTTTTCGAGGATCATCGTGAGCTACCGAAAACCGTCTTCTCATGAAAAGTCTTTCTTAAGGGAGTTTGTTGGTTGCTCAATGCAATCTCTATTCTTTATACAACGTAGGTCTAATTCAAAACCTCAAAACTCGATTCATTGAGAGAAAGTGTGAGAGAAAGTATGAAGTGATACGTGCTAATAGTCAAGTCTAGCTTGAGGCATTCAAAGTACTAATCACTCTTGTTTTTATCAAAGCTAAATTTTTGGATTGGTCATGCTTTCGTTGCTTTCGAGAAATGGCACGAGGTTAAGAAATGTTGGAATCAATATCCTATTGGTTCATTCAATGTTCTTTTAGGTCAGGATTCAATATCCTCTTGGTTCATTTTACTCAAGTTGTTCTTGAGGAATAGACGGGCGTGTAACAGCATGTGTACAAAATGCTTATTGTTCTATAGAACATAACAACATGGAGCATGTTGGCTACAACATGGTCCTTCCATATAATTGGCTAGGGTTCAAACTTCCATTCCAGTAGCAGCGTGCGAAGCTTTTCCATATAATGTTTTGCTTTATTAAACAGCGATGGATGCGATTTTCGATTACGTTTCCGCGTAGCGATCGCTTTACGAGTTATGCTTTATTGAATGCGTTTCAAGGCTCAACAAATACTATATAAGAACAAGTTGGGTCACTCTCTATTCATCCTTCACCTAGTTTTCAACACAAGCCTTGAGCTTGGACCTCAATAGAGGTGGTGTTTCGTCTAGCACATGGGGTAGCCATGGTGCTAACTTGAAGCATGTTGAGGAGCAGCTATGGAGTTCTTCTTGGTGATTCTTCTTGGAGAAGATGAAGGGTGTGCTCACACTCTAGATCATGGAGAGGAGGTTATCTCTTGTTCATGGAAAGAAGACTTGGTCATTAGCAGCTTGATGGTGAGGATCGGCCATCTACATGTTGTATTTGAAGATTGTCTTCTACATGAAGATTTCGGGCTACTTCAAAGACATTGGATGGTGTTTAACATAAGATTTACATCTTATGTTAAGTATTCAGGTACATATTCTCTTTATGCACACAGGTACTACTTGAAGTTTATGGAGGCAGTGGCATCCATACCAGGAGGATTCCTATTCGGCATAGGTACAAGAGAATCAGTACGTATATGCTTTATGCATATTTTGATGAGGTGTTTGAGAAGGTGTGTTCACATGAGTTTGAGGATTTCCGGAAGCAAAGTTGTTAGCATTCTTTGCTACTTTTTAAGTATGTGATCTTTTCACACACGTATCTGACTTAGGGTCTTCCATAGCCTAAGGTTAGATGAGGGTTTGTTGATTATCAGTTTCACACTGATCCTTCCTCTTTCAGTCACTCATATTCACTCTTCTAGAACCTATTAGGTCACACATCTCATGTATATGCAGATTTCTGCCCATACATCTGAATATGTTTGTTACATTTGTACATTCACTCTTCCATCTATTTCTCATCACATAGAGTGGTTGAGAGTTTTGCTTCCACATTGTACATTGAACATTGGTATATATGATACTATGAGTAAGCAGTGGCTTACGTAACACCTCACACATGTCGTCTATTCTTTCTCTAGCTTTGTCTCATCATTGTATGATTAAGTGTGGTATGTTCATGTTTTGTCAATATTGAAAGATTGCTAGATTCTGTGTTGTATATGCTGGACCTATGGAACCATGGACCTGTGATATGAGCCAAGGGCCTACCTCATTTCCAACATTTGGTATCAGAGCACTAAGGTTTTAGTTTCAGAACTTTAGGTCTTTGGCGTCAATGCATTCAGGCTCATTCATATTCTCAGGTTTCCAGAATTCCAGGTTTACAACATATGATTTAACAGCATCTTCTAACATTTGACATTTGACATACACACTTAATCTAGATGAGTAGAGAATTGAGAATTAGACAATTTAGTCACATGTGTATTCATCAGTGTGGAGTATGAAGTTGATGATCTGTTAGAAGCCGAATATTTTGGAATACTTTACAAAAGTATTATTTGAAGACCCAGACTTGATGAAGAGAAGACTACTTCAAATTCAAGGAAGAACAATGGTTTAGAGAAGATGAAGGAATTAGATCAACATCAAATCACAGGTATCAGTTTCTACTATCAGATTATCATTTACAGGTCATATCTTAGAAGAGCAGTTATGAAGAGATTTGAAGGTTTCAAGGAGTGCTTTTATACATTTTCAGTCTTTTGAAAGTTAAAGCATTAGCTACATCAAAACAGGTATCTAGAGGTTTTCGTAGAGAGTTTTGAAAGATCTCTTTTATGGCAAGAAGGCTCATCTAAGAAGACAAATTTGGAGATGAGATGAGTTTTTTGTTTTCAGCCAATTTTGTGTTGTAAGGTGGTCGGATATCAAGGTACAAATGTGATCTAGAGAGGTAACTCTAGAAAGGTAATTCATCATTCAGACAAAAGATTGGTGAATTTAGTCGTTTCGGACATTTGAAGCAGAATTTTGATTCAGAGATATGAGAAGATGGTAAAACATGTTTCTATATTCACTTCCATTTGTATACCATGTTTGTTTTATCTCTTACTCTTAGTACTAGAGAAAGAGAAAAATTCATTTGAAGAAGTTAAGAATGGTTGCTACTTCAAAATGAAGAGAACAAAAGGTATGGAAGAGAAGTTTGAAGATGTTAACATCATCAGGTGGAAGAAAGATGCAGAAGAAGAAAGTCCATCATTTCCAAAAGAAAAGTAAGGTTTCCTTTTCTCATATATTTTCCATATTATTTTCCTATTTTATCCTCTACATCCAAAGACAAGTCTACGAGAACATCTTGTTTAAAGAAGAAGCAGTTTCTTGTTTTGCATTACACTTGGTCATGATTTAGTAGATTTGACAAAGAATTGCATTGAGAGAAAGAAAAGCAACGGATTTTTAAAAAACAGATATATGTTTTGAATCATATGTGTATGAGTTATATATAAGTTGAAGATTTTAAACAGGCAGCTTATATGTTCCCTCAAAGAATTCTTGGTGTGTCAATATAGAGCTACTTGGTATATGGCAAGTTGCAAAGAAGTATATTTCTTCTTTATCTAACTCTTGAGGTAAAAGAGTTCTTTTGTAGCAGATGTTGAAGACTTGGGTTGAGGTTTTATGTTTGGAAAAGTTACCTCATATTCAGTATATTCAATATTTTCAGAAACTTCAAAAAATTTAGTCTTGTTGATGTACTAGTCAGTTGGAGAATCTACTTTCTATGATTGTCTAGACTTTTGGATACATGTTTGTATTCAAAAAGGTCTTCCATCATATCCTATTACTTGATTGAGAAGTGGAGTTAGCCAAAAGAAAATCAAGCAGGTACTATCACATTTCACCAGGGTAGAATATGAAAAGATGAAGTATCAACTTGCAGCTTTTGGAGTTCTCAAGGTGAGAAGTTTTGTCCACTTATGTTTCAAGTATGAATTGCAAATTCTTGGAAGGATTTGTTTGAAGAAAAGTTTTTACAACTTTTTGAGAAGCGTGGACACTTGGAGACATTCAGGTAATAAATCAAACATTCAATCATGAAGGTTTGATAAGAGCAAATTCTACACAGGAGAGATCATTGATCTTGGATAGATCTTGTATGATCTTTTATGAGTCAGTTGTCTATCCTTTGTTTGAGAAAGTTCTTACCATTGGAGAAAGTAACTCAAAGATTCAGGTTCTATCAGATTTGTGTTGCAGAGAGATAGAAGATACTTGTTATGTTACTGAAGGTTATGAATCCTATAAAGCTTTCAGCAAGGTTTTGTTATGTTAGGATCAGCTAACCTTATTCTAGATTTTGGGAAGCTGAGGAATGACATGGAAAGCTATTGGCATCTGCGCAATGCTAATAAAAAGGATTCAGAATTTTTGTTTCAGATACAGGTATTGATCACTGAACATCAGATTTATGAAGGAAGACATTCCAGATTTCATAAAGTCTGGTATAATTTGAAGAATACTGGATACTAGTGTTAAATCATCCAGGGGGGTGATGAAACATGAAGACTTATTTTCAAGCCATATGTGAAAGAATGCAGAGTCATACCTATAGGTATTCCTATATTTCCTTTGTTAAGTTCTCTTTATGTTCCAGCTTTGAAAGAAGAAGGAAGAAGAAGAATGTTTGGAGAAAATTCCTGTTAGGATGTTCCTGTTCAGGAGAAGGTTCCAAAATTCTATTGAAGAGAAGCTTGATATTTCAGAAAGGTATATTTGAGAAGTGCGCACATATATGTTTATACCAGGTTCTGAGATGAAGACATGATGACATCATAGATTTTTTGACTCATATTTCAGTTGATTTCAGTTGATTTCAATTGAGTTGAGTTGATTTCACTTCAGTACAATCAGAGACGAACCAACAGTGTTCATAATACACTAAAGTTGTGAGTTTTCAGTCACAGGTTCCAGGATTCAGTTCTTGATTTTGTTTAGTGTATTTGCATGACACAACAGAAATACGTTGAGAAACTTTTTTTAAGGTAAATGCAAATATATGGATCCTAGTGTATGTTTTCAAGTTTTTGAAAACAGGAGATAGAAGGTTCAGAGACAGTTCATGCTATATTTGTTGTCAAGCAATGATTGCTTGATATGTACACTATTGGATATCTAGTTTGCATATTTTCTCAAGTATTATGGTTCATATTCAGCAAGTTCAGATTTTTTGAAGAAAAGTCAAATTCAGTTTTGAAGAAGACTTTTGAAGAACAAGTTCTGAAGTGCTGGAGTACAAGCTTGAAGCTTGTGATAGTTTGCAGTTTGTGACAGATTGCACATCCAGTCCAGATTGTACCAATATGACATTGCAGGGGGGATTGTTGGAATCAATATCCTATTGGTTCATTCAATGTTCTTTTAGGTCAAGATTCAATATCCTCTTGGTTCATTTTACTCAAGTTGTTCTTGAGGAATAGACGGGCGCGTAACAGCATGTGTACAAAATGCTTATTGTTCTATAGAACATAACAGCGTGGAGCATGTTGGCTACAGCGTGGTCCTTACATATAATTGGCCAGGGTTCAAACCCCCATTCCAACAGCGGCGCGTGAGGCTTTTCCATATAATGCTTTTGCTTTATTAAACAGCGACGGATGCGATTTTCGGTTACGTTTCCGCGTAGCGATCGCTTTAAGAGTTATGCTTTATTGGATGCTTTTCAAGGCTCAACAAATACTATATAAGAACAAGTTGGGTCACTCTCTATTCATCCTTCACCTAGTTTTCAACACAGGCCTTGAGCTTGGACCTCAATAGAGGTGGTGTTTCGTCTAGCACATGGGGCAGCCATGGTGCTAACTTGAAGCATGTTGAGAAGTAGCTATGGAGTTCTTTTTGGTGATTCTTCTTGGAGAAGATGAAGGGTGTGCTCACACTCTAGATCATGGAGAGGAGGTTATCTCTTGTTCATGGAAAGAAGACTTGGTCATTAGGAGCTTGATGGTGAGGATCGGCCATCTACATGTTGTATTTGAAGATTGTCTTCTACATGAAGATTGTCTTCTACATGAAGATTTCGGGCTACTTCAAAAACGTTGGATGGTGTTTAACATAAGATTTACATCTTATGTTAAGTATTCAGGTACATATTCTCTTTATGCACACAGGTACTACTTGAAGTTTATGGAGGCAGTGGCATCCATATCAGGAGGATTCCTATTCAACATAGGTACAAGAGAATCAGTACGTATATGCTTTATGCATATTTTGATGAGGTGTTTGAGAAGGTGTGTTCGCATGAGTTTGAGGATTTCAGGTTGCAAACTTGTTAGCATTCTTTGCTACTTTTTAAGTATGTGATCTTTTCACACACGTATCTGACTTAGGGTCTTCCATAGCCTAAGGTTAGATGAGGGTTTGTTGATTATCAGTTTCACACTGATCCTTCCTCTTTCAGTCACTCATATTCACTCTTCTATAACCTATTAGGTCACACATCTCATGTATATGCAGATTTCTGCCCATACATCTGAATATGTTTGTTACATTTGTACATTCACTCTTCCATCTATTTCTCATCACATAGAGTGGTTGAGAGTTTTGCTTCCACATTGTACATTGAACATTGGTATATATGATACTATGAGTAAGCGGTGGCTTACATAACACCTCACACATGTCGTCTATTCTTTCTCTAGCTTTGTCTCATCATTGTATGATTAAGTGTGGTATGTTCATGTTTTGTCAATATTGAAAGATTGCTAGATTATGTGTTGTATATGTTGGACCTATGGAACCATGGACCTGTGATATGAACCAAGGGCCTACCTCATTTCCAACAAGAAAGCCACTTTATGATAATTGTTAGTATATTTGGGTAATGATGTGTTTGAGCACACTTAGATTGTAGTGTGCTTTTTTTCTTCTCATAGATTTTTCCCCATGTTGTATACACACAGTTTTAACATTTTTTTCCCATGTTGTATATGTTGGAGTTTGAGGTCTGTGGAAGCACACAAACAACATAAGGAGGAAGAAGGAGCTTGGAGCACAACATACAATATTGAATGTATTACCAAGTGAATGTACAAAGATAAGTAACCCATAGGGTCATAAGCATATGTTGATATATTTAGGTAGTGATGTGTGTGAACACACTAGGACCGCCGGGGCACTTTTTTCCCTCTTTAGGAGGTTTTTTTCCCCCCGCTTGTATATACGCCTATTGCCCTAATGGGCTACTTATCTTTGTACATTCTCTAGTAATACATTCAGTATTGTGTGTTTGTGCTCCAAGCTTCTTGTTCTTCCTTGTGCTGTTCGCGTGCTCCTGCAAACGTCTAACTCCAACAATTGGTATCAGAGCAGGTCGTTGCTTCATCTAGGGCGCCGTCGACACTCCTCCGTTTGCAGTCTCAGAATCGCACAAATTTTGATGAGCATACTCAGCGTGCCGAAATCGCGATCTGAGCTCGTTTCGGCCTCCGAACGCACTATCGTAGCGCTTGTGCAGGCTATTTTGTCTTTTTGTGCCAAAGGTATATACCAGTTTTTGTTCGCCAATTTAAGAGTCTTGAAGTGTGCTACAGGTCTAGCAGAACTCGTCTGGGCAGTTCTGTTCAAATTTTTGAGATACAGTCAATTTTCTGCATCAAGGTATTTTAGTCACTGGCCATGGCTGAAAGCAGTGATGTATTTCGTATGTTGGCTGTTGAGGATAAGTTGGATGGTAACAACTACCCATTATGGGCTTATTTGATGCGACATGTTTTGGTTGCAAAAGGATTGTGGAACATTGTGCAGGGTGTTGAAAGACGTCCTGTTACACCTGTAACGACCGGTACTACAAATACAGGTGCTAGAGCTGATGAAGATGGTGTCGAAGATGATATTCACAGATTCCTGTTCGTGCTGCTGTTTCTGTTGCACCTACTACAGAGCAAATTCGTTGGGATGGCAGAGATGCCCAGGCACATGCATTGATAGCTTTGTCTGTCAAACGTGCCATTATTCCTCATATTCGCTCTTGCAGAACAGCTAAGGATGCTTGGGATACACTTACCACATTGTACCAAGCTAGGAATGAGGCTCGTGTTGCTTACCTCCGAAAACAGTTGGAGAGTGAGCACATGAATGAAGGTGATTCTATGGACAGTTTCCTAACGAAGATCAAAGATTTGAAGGAACAGTTGATTTCTGCTGATAAGGTTATACCAGATAGCTCACTTGTGCAGACCGTTCTGAATGGTCTTCCTGATTCATATCAGAGTTTTGCTTCTACTCTTCGGTTGATGATGAAAGGCAATCTGAATGCCTTATCATTTGAGGAGTTAGTCTTTGTTCTGTTGCAAGAAGATCAGTACAGGCAGAATAGGTCCATTATGCGTGTTGCAGATCAAGCTTTCCTGGCTAGTCAGAAGGGCAAAGGAAAATGGAGCTCTTCTACTAGTAAGCAGAAATATGCAAATGTTGCACATTCGAAGAACCAGGATAAAGATGAGAAGAAATCAGAAAAGCAAAAATTGTTTTGCAAGTACTGTAAAGGGAATGATCGTATCATAAAGAACTATCCAAAACTGGCTGCAAAAGAGGCACAGAAAAAGGAGGCTAGAATGGTTATTGCAGAAGCCTCTACACCAAAAACAGAGTCTGCTAATCTTGTGCAGGAAGAAGAATGGGCGTTTACTACTGTTTGCAGTTTTGACCCATCTTCTCATGAGCAGTGCATGTCTGTAGTGGACTCAAATGTTTGGTACTTTGACAGTGGGGCGACCAAACATATTACCTTGTAGCGCAGTTTCTTCTCTTCACTCGAGCCTGCCCCTACAGGGAATACTGTCACATGCGCCAACTCCTCTTATCATGTTATGAGAGTTGGTAAGATCATTCTTACTACTGCTGTTGGTAGTTCTTTCACCTTGTCAAATGCCTTATTTGTGCCAGGGATTAAGAAGAATCTGTTATCAGTTTCTGCATTAGCCAAGATTAGCTTGGTTGTAAAATTCGTTGATGACAGGTGTATAGTTCATGATCTATCAAATGGCGATGTGATTATTGCTTCTGGCACTTTATGTCATGGGCTGTATAAGTTCATAGACTATGAAAGATCTGTGAATGATTCGGCATGTGCAGCTCATGATTCTCAGGCTATGTCAGATGCAAAGCTTTGGCATGCACGCTTTGGTCATCTGAATTTTGCTAGTTTGCTACACCTACAGAAATCTGATATGGTGTCTTCTTTGCCCAAGCTTGAGGCACCTGGAAAACATGTATGTGAAGGCTGTATTTTGGGAAAAATGCAGCGTTCCTCCTTTCCAAAAGATGGTTGAGTTCGGGCTACGCAGAAATTGCAGCTTGTACATAGTGATGTCTGTGGTCCTATGCAGACACCCTCTTTTGGGGATTACCTTTACTTCGTGACTTTCATTGATGATTTTTCCAGGCATGCATGGGTATATCCACTCAAAGCAAAGTCCGAAGCGTTCATGTGCTTTAAACAGTTTTTGGTTTTGGCTGAAAATCTGTCAGCATGTAAAATGGGCACCCTCTGTTTTGATCGAGAGGGGGGATATATGTCTTCTGATTTTAATGCATTTCTGGCTGAACGTGGGATAAAACACCAGTGTACAGTGCCGTATACACCTCAACAGAATGGAGTTGCTGAACGAAAGAACAGGTCACTCATGGAGATGGCGAGGTGCATGGTCAAGAGTCAGGCTTTACCACATAGTTTCTGGCTTGAGGCTGTCATGTGTGCAGCATATGTACTAAATAGGTGTCCCACTAAAGCACTGCAGTCTATCACTCCATATGAGGCTTGGCATGACCGCAAGCCATCTGTTGCTCATCTGCGTGTTTTTGGTTGTTTGGCATATGCATTAGTGCCTGAACAACATCGCAGAAAATTGGATGATAAGGCAGTAAAATGTATTTTTATTGGGTACAGTTCTGAAAGTAAAGGCTATCGTCTGTATCATCCACAGACTAAACGCATTCTGGTTAGTCGTGATGTTGTCTTTGTGGAAGATGATATTCAGCCATTGCTTTCATGTACTAAGGAGACATCTGTTAGCTCCAAAGACATGTATGATACGTTGATGCCTCTTTTTACAGGTGGACAGTCTAGTGCTGGTCCTAATGAGGCAATCGCCCAAACCCCGGCTTTAGCCGTTTCCCTTAACGGGCAAGGAGGGAAGACCAACATGGTCGCTAAATTGTCCGTTTCCCAGGTTTTCTTTACGGGAAACGGACACTTTCCGGTTTTACGCTTAGCTAATACCCCATAAAGCGGAGGGAAGACCAACATGGTAAAGCTACAGCTACACCATGTAGGGAATGCTTAAGCGTTTACCTTTAGGTATTAGTGCTAAAGAAACCCTAAAGCGCTATGCGTGCTTAGCTAATACCCTTAAGTAAACGGTTAGGCGCTTAAGCGAAAACTGTTAGGTTTTCTTTAGCTCGATAGGGAAAGTAAAGAAAACAAAACCTAAACGTACTAATACCTATTGGCTAAAGCAGCCTTTGCAGGTTTCATATGATGATGAAGATCATTCTATTTCTGATGTAGATTTACATGATGCACTTGTTGATGAGAGAGCTGATATTGAGCAGGCAAAAACTATGCCAAAATGGCTGGTGCAGACTTTGCATGACAGCAAATTAGATGCACCTTTGTCATATCGTACTCGTTCAGGCTCTCATAGTGCCTCCTTTGCATCAGATTGCTATGCTATGGCTGTGTCTAGTCTCTCTGATGAGAATGAGCTTGTTTCTTTTGATGAAGCACAGAATTCAGAAAATTGGATGGCTTCCATGCAATCTGAATATGATGCTATAATGAAGAATGGTACATGGTCTTTATGTGACTTGCCTCCTGGCAAGAAGGCCATTGGCACTAAGTGGGTATACAAGCTGAAGCGTAAACCTGATGGTAGAGTTGACAGGTATAAGGCTAGGCTTGTTGCAAAGGGTTATGCGCAGGAAAGAGGCATTGATTTTGATGAGACCTTTGCACCTACATGCCGTATGACTACTGGTCGGAGCATTTGTGCACTTGCAGCCCATGATGGTTGGAATGTACATCAGTTGGACATTAAAACAACATTTCTGAATGGTGACTTGCATGAAGAAGTGTATGTTTTTCAGCCTTGTGGCTTTGTGCAGAAAGGGCATGAAAACCAGGTGTGCAGGTTAAAGAAGGCATTATATGGTTTAAAGCAAGCACCACGTGCTTGGTATGAGAAGGTACATGCCTATCTAGTTGCACATGGTTTTGTGAACAGTTCAACTGAAAGCACCTTATATGTTAAGCGTGCTAATGATGTGCTTCTGATCATTGTTGTCTATGTTGATGACATGCTGCTCACTGGTCCTATTGAGAAGCATATTGCTGATTTCAAGGCTGATTTGCATGCCTCATTTGAGATGTCTGATTTGGGGCATTTGCATCACTATTTGGGCATTCAGTTTATGCAAGTTGATGGTGGAATGGCTTTGTGTCAAACGAAATATATTGACACATTATTGCAGCGTTTTGGCCTTTAAGACTGTAAGCCTCCCACTCCTATGGAGACAGGTTTACGATTGAGTCTTCATGATGTTGGAGATGCATTTGATGTTGTTCTCTATCAGCAGGTTGTTGGATGCTTGATTTACTTATGCATTACTCGGCCAGATATTCAGTTTGCTGTCTCACAGATGAGCAGGTTTATGCATTGCCCACGAGTCACGCATTGGAAGGCGATTAAGCGCATCTTTCGCTACTTGAGTGGTACTCGGCTACTTGGGTTGTTTTATCCCAAGGGGGGATCACTACCACCAGATTTGCATGGTTTTTCTGACTCAGATTGGGTTGGTTGCTATGACACTCGTGTGTCCACCAGTGGTTTTTGCTTCATGCTTGGTAGCTCATGTATATCTTGGTTGAGAAAGAAGCAGCCTACTGTGGCCACTTCCAGTTGTGAGGCTGAGTATAGGGCAACTTTCACAACGACTGCTGAGTGTGTGTGGCTAAGACGCCTTATGGCTGATTTGGGTGTTGGCCAGTCTTCTGCCACCACCATCTTCACTGACAGTCAGAGCGCATTGGCAGTTGCGAGGAACCCTGTGTTCCATGCTCGCACTAAGCACATTGAGGTGCATTATCACTATGTCAGGGAGAGGTTCTCTGCTGGGGAGATCAGCTTGGCATATGTGCCCACGCAGGAGAACATTGTAGACCTTTTCACGAAGGCTCTGCCTAGGGAGAAGTTTGAAGCTTTTCGCAAAGCTTTGGGCTTACTTCCTTTTGTGGAGTAATTTCCACATAGCTTTGCACTTCCTTATACATGAGTGTCAGCTCCTTGTTCACAACATCACTCCCAGGGGGGATTTGTTGATATATTTAGGTAGTGATGTGTGTGAACACACTAGGACTGCCGAGGCACTTTTTTCCCTCTTTAGGAGGTTTTTTTCCACCGGCTTGTATATACGCCTATTGCCCTAATGGGCTACTTATCTTTGTTTATTCTCTAGTAATACATTCTGTATTGTGTGTTTGTGCTCCAAGCTTCTTCTTCTTCCTTGTGTTGTTCGCGTGCTCCTGCAGATGTCTAACTCCAACAGCATATATATAAGCCTGGGGACAAAAAAAACTTCTAAAGAGGGAAAAAAGTGCCCCGACAATCCTAAGTGTGTTCACCCACATCACTATCGAAATATATCAACAAATGCCCCTTGGGAGTGATGTGATGAACAAGGAGCTGGTCATGTATAAGGAATTGCCAAGCTATGTGGAAAGATATCAATCCACAAAAGGAAGTAATCCCAAAGCTTTGTGAAAAGCTTAAAACTTCTCCCAAGGAAGAGCCTTTGTGAAAAGATCTACAATGTTATCCTATGTACGCACATATGCCAAACTGATCTCTCCAGCAAAGAACATCTCCCTAACATACTGATAATGCACCTCAATGTGCTTTGTATGATCATAGAACACAACATTCCTCGCAACTTCCAATGCACTTTGACTGTCAGTGAAGATGGTGGTGGTAGAAGACTAACCAACATTCAAATTAGCCAAAAGGTGTATGAACCACACACATTCGACAGTTGCTGTGAAAGTTTCCCTATACACAGCCTCACAACTAGAAGTAGCCATAGTAGGCAGCTTCTTAATCAACCAAGATATGCATGAGATATTGAGCATGAAGCAAAAACCACTAGTGGACACATGAGTGTCGTAGCAACCATCCTAGTAAGAGTCAAAAAAATCATGTAAATATAGTGGTAGTGATCCCCTCTTAGGATAAAACAATCCAAGTAGTCGAGTACCGGTCAAGTAGCAAAAGATGTGCTTAACCACGTGGCAATGCATAAATCTACTCATATGAGAGATAGCAAGTTGAATATCAAGCCGAGTTATGCATAAGTAAATCAAGCATCCAATAGCCTACAAATAGAGAAAAACATCGAACTGCATCTCCAGCATCATGAAGACTCAATTGTAAACCTATTTCCATAGGAGTGGCAATAGGTTTACAATCTTAAAGGCCAAAACGCTTCAATAATGTGCCAATATATTTCACTTGACACAAAGCTATTCGCCCATCAACTTGCATAAATTGAATGCTCAAATAATGATGCAAATGTCCCAAATATGAAATCTCAAAAGAGGCATGCAAATTAGCCTTAAATTCAACAATATGCTCCTCATTAGGACCAGTGAGCAGCATATCATCAACATACACAACCATGATCATAAGCACATCATTTGCATGCTTAATGTATAACGTGCTCTCATTTTGATTTTTCTCAAAACCATGTGCAATCAATTAGGCATGTATCTTTTCATAGCAAGCACCTAATGCTTGCTTCAAATTGTATAATGCCTTTTTCAACCTGCACAATTTGTTTTCATGCCCTTTTTGCACAAAACCACGAGGTTGAAATACACACACATCTTCATGTAAGTCACCATTCAGAGATACAATTTTAATGTCCAATTGATGTACATTAAAAATGATGAGCTGCAAGTGCACAAATGCTACGAATGGTGGTCATTCGGTATGTGGGTGCAAATTTCTTATCAAAAGCAACGCCTCTCTCTTGAGCATAACCTTTTGTAATTAGCCTAGCCTTACACCTACCAAATGTTCCATCAGGCTTACGTTTCAACTTATATACACATTTAATCCCAATGGTCTTTTTTATTAGAGAGAAATCACATAAAGACCATGTACCACTTTTCATAATAGCATCATATCATGATTGCATAGCAACCATCCAATTTTTTGAATTTTATGCTTCATCAAAAGAAATAGGCTCATTTTCATCACAAAGACTAGGGGTGCCTTTGCATAGCAATCTAATGCAAAACAAGCACTATGAGATCCTGAACAAGTATGATATGATAGAGTTGCATCTAATTTGCTATCTCATAAAGTATGCACTAGCCATTTAGACATACTGTTGTCCTCCTCTGTATCAGCCCTCTCATCAACAAGTGCATCATGTAAATCTACATCAGGAATGGAATCATGTGCATCATCATGTGGAACCTATGAAGGCTAAGAAATTGCCTCATTTGGACCAACAATTATCTGTCTACTTGTAAAAAGGGGCAACAAAGTGGCATACACATCTTTGGAGCTAACTGATGCCTCCTTAGTACATTAGAGTAAAGGCTGAGTTGCATCTTCCACAAAAACAAAATCATAGCTAACCAAAATGCATTTATTTTGTGGATGATACAAACGATAGCCTTTGCCTTCAAAATCGTACCCAACAAAAATACATTTCACTGCTCCATCATCCAATTTCCTACCTTGTTGTTCAGACACTAATGCATATGCCAAACAACCAAAGACACATAGATGAGCAATAGATGGCTTGCGGCCATGCCAAGCCTCGTATGGAGTGATAGATTGCAGTGCTTTGGTGGGACACATGTTAAGTACATACCTACACACATAACAATCTTAAGCCAGAAACTATGTGGTAAAGCCTCGCTTTTGACCATACACCTCACCATGTCCATGAGAGACATGTATCCCCCCTCCAATCAGAAAAGAGGTGCCCAATTTACATGCTGATAAATTTTCGACCATAACTAGAAACTATTTGAAGCACATAAACACTTTGGACTTTACTTTCAATGGATACACCCATGCATGCCTCGAAAATTCATCAATGAAAGTCACAAAGTAAAGGTAGTTCCCAAAAGAAGGTGCCTACATAGGATCATAGACATCACTATGAATGAGCTACAATTTATGAGCAGCTTGATTGAACAATCCTTAGGGAAAGAAGAACACTGGCATTTTGCCCAAAATAAAGCCTTCACAAAAATGTTTACAAGGTCCCTCAAGTTTGGGTAGTGAGGAGGGCATAGCAAACTAGCATAATTCAGATGACCAAAGCATGCCTACGAAAGCTTTGCATCTGAGATAGTCTGAGAATCTTGTACTACACATGTTGAATCATTCATAGATTTTGCATAATCTATGAGCTTATACAACCGACGACATAAAATGCCAGAAGCAATAATAACATTGCCATTGTTGATATATTTAAGTAGTGATGTGTGTGAACACTCTAAGACCGTCGGGGCACTTTTTTCCCTCTTTAGGAGGTTTTTTCCCTCGGCTTGTATATACACCTATTGCCCTTATGGGCTACTTATCTTTGTACATTCTAGTGGTAATACATTCAATATCGTGTGTTGTGCTCCAAGCTTCTTCTACTCCCTTGTGCTATTCGCGCGCTTCCAAAGATGTCTAACTCCAACAATTGGTATCAGAACAGGTCGTCGCTTCATCTAGGGCATCGTCTACACCTCTCCGATCGCAGTCTCAGAATCGCACAAAATTTGGTGAGCAGACTCAAGGTGTTTCAGAGATCAAAAAGCTTCACTACTTTGTGGTGCCGAAATCGCGATTTGAGCTCGTTTCGGCCTCCAAACGCACTATTGTAGTGCTTGTGCAAGCCATTTCATCTTTTTGTGCCAAAGATATATATAGGTTTTGATTTGCCAGTATAAGCATCTCAAAGTTTGCTACAGGTCTAGCAGAACTCATTTGGGCAATCCTGTTCAACTTTTTTAGATACAGTCATTTTTCTGCATCAGAGTACTTTAGTCAGTGGCCATGGCTGAAAGCAGTGATGTATTTTGTATGTTGGTTGTTGAGGATAAGTTGGATGGTACGAATTACCCATTATGGCTTTATATGATGCTTCTTGTATTGGTCGCAAAAGGACTATGGAATATTGTGTAGATTTGGAAAACTTGAAGTTTGGGTTGGCCCAAATATCTAACTTGGATGTTTGTATAATGGTTTACTCCCAACCCATAGTTACTTGATTTTTTTCACCCGACTGGAGGTCTACTTTGTCCTATTGGGCTTGAAAATCCTATGTAAACTGTAGGAGAAAGTTTTTCATTTACTTTGATCAACCATACTATAACTTGAACAAGTCAAATCCAAAATGAAAATTATCCAATCGAGGACACTTTTCTCAAAAACCTTTCGCTTTACATTATTGGGAATTGTCAATCCTAGTCTGTTGCGAAAAGAATTAGATACCCTATCTAAGTCAAATCCAAAAGATTCAAAAAGCAGATGGAAAGAACTAAAACTTTTTACAACTAATTCAAAATTCAAAGATACATAAAATTTTTGAGTCAAATTCTAGATGACTCAAGACTTTAACTTCTCAAAGATATGTTTCAACAAGGTATTGAAGCATTTTTCCTATCTTTAAGAGAATAAACTAGATTCTCAAAAAGGTTCAAAGCAAATCTAAAACATCATCCAACCAAAAGATACTAGTGTGGTATCTAACATCAATGTGTCGACCTAGTGAGATTATTTTTATGAGTTTTTACTCAAATAATGCTTCACTTGAGAATAAGTTCATGCCTATATTCAATCTTTATGACTAATTATTGGGAATGTAATTCTTGTGCATTGCTTTGAGTCAAAGGATTAAATGTACCAAGTTACACTAGGAACTTGGTGCTTGACTTAGTCAGTCTATTCCTTAGTTGTCATAGCACACCCTTGAGCAATCTATGCAAGTCCCATTTTCCTTTTGCACCATTTCTTTCTTTTTGCATTTTTAGAGTTGGCATGCATAGGGCCAACATAAAAGGACCCAAAAGGCACCTTTTTTTTGTTTTCCCTATGCATGTCACTCACTAGAATTACTAATATAATAAAAAGAAGAAAAGCAACTTTGTTGAGCTCTACAATATCTTGTTCTACATCAATGCTACATCCCAAATATGCATCAAAACCCACACTTCTCCCAAGACATCAATGTTTGTTGAGGATGATAATATCTAGGGGTGAGGAGTATTAGAGAAGGAACTCATAGTGTGACTACAATGAAGCAAAGGTTGAGAAGATGGATGGGATGGTGAAGAAGAACAATCATGGATGAGAACAAACATGGAGCTAAAGGGGACCCAAAATCTCCAAATTATGCCTTGAAGACCATGTAAATACACTTTTTGAAACATCTTTGAAATGATTTTTGTAAAAAAATTCCACATTTATAAATTCCAAGGAGTCCTTTTGTCTTTATCATGATAGCTAAAGCCACTAGATTTTTTTTGGCTTTTTTGAAACCCAAATTTAGGGGTCAAATTTACATTTAGGGCTTATTTTTTCTAACTAGGGTGGATACTAAAATGTGAACATGTCCTAAGCTTCTAAAATGTTAAAAATGACATTACATTCTCATTTTGTGAGGTTAACTTGTGCATTCTTCTTAGTCTTGTTGTTAGTCTCTTGGAACTTCTATTCACTTGCTTGTGAGAGAGGCTTGTATGCATGTTGACATATGGCATAGGTGCATGTGATATACCATTGACATTCATCTCATATTGACATTATGGGCTTTGGATGCTACAATTGATTTGTGATAGCTTGAGGTGGTCTAGGGTGCAATAATGGTCAATGGCCAGCTAGTAGCATCAACCATTTTGATCATTTCAATGATCAAGTGAATAATCAAGCATTCAAACATCTTCACCTCCATCATATCACTAGAAGGGAAGACTATCAACCACCTTTGGGTTCCTAAAAAAATATTGGAATCTCAAAAGGAATGTAGTTGTAAGTGGGTACCATAGGCCATGATCAAATTGAAAATTAGGGTACGTCATCCATCCAACAAAGTTGTGATGCCATGGATAACAAAGCTAGATCTATACATAGCATCCCTTCTAAGAAACTAAATCAGTATAAAAATCCCAAACATAAGGGAAAGAGCAAAAGAGTTATATTTCCACTTATACTTTGGTTGCATTCATAAAATTTTTTCGTGCACCTAGACTATGTGCCTAGACTATGCGCCTAGAGGGCTGAAACCAATAGCCTCACATATAGAAACTTGTGAACCATGTCTACTTAGTAAGCACATACTCTAGGAGATGGAACTTCCTTTATACTTATTCCTTCTTTGTCTTGTATTTTGATTTTTCTTTTGCTTTTTCATTTTTTTCCCCTTTTCCATTTCAATGGGTCAATTTTATGAAACAAAAGAAATTAAAAAAAGAAAAGGAGGATGGAAGAATGGCTAATCTAAGAACACTCATTTTTTTTATTATTTTGTAGTGCTGCTTGGATGATGGAGGATCAAGCTCAACAACAAACACCTCCACATATACAACAAATACCGAAGGACCTTTGAAATATGTTAACTAAAAGGGAGTTTGCATGATATGGAAGAATGAGTTTCCTTCTATATCCTAACCAGTATCTTTTGTGTCAAACAACTTACATTTCAGTTCATGGCACACTAATCAAGCTCAATTTCTAATATTGTTATTACATACTAAAATGGTAGGACGAGTCACGGCGACTATCCAAGGTTCATTGTGTATGGATTCCATGTAGCTTTGAGAAACATAGATCTATCTTCCCTTCTAATCCATAAAACATTAAAATTCACACCTAGCATCATACAACTTGAGGATAGTGAATTCCTAGTGATAGAAATGGGAAAACAACTCAAGTCTCATGCTACAAGGCAAAAGAAACTTGTTGAGATGTGAGAGTGGATTATTGAACAAAAAGAGAGCACTCATGCCAAGTGGATAACGAAGAAATTATTGCATGGCATGCATGCACTAATCCAAATCATATACTATGTTTTGCAACAAGATGCACCACCAAATTATGTTATAACATATTAATCTATTGGAAGTCTGAAGCTTTAATCTAGGTATAAAAGGCCTAGAAAAGAGTTAAGAAAGAAAAGAAAGATGATGTATGAATAAGAGTGCTATGTCCTCCGATACTTTCATTAAGTTGGGTGCAAACAATATCACCAAAAGAGTCTCCCTACAATTCAACAACCACAAGCAATACACCACCTAGCAAAGTCCAAAGTGTTTATGTGCTTTAAATAGTTCCTGGTTATGACTAAAAATCTATCAGAATGTAAATTGGGCACCTTCCATTTTGATTGTGTTGGAGTTTGAGGTCTGCAGAAGCAAGCGAACAACACAAGGAAGAAGAAGAAGCTTGGAGCACAACACATAATACTGAATGTATTACCACTAGAATGTACAAGGATAAGTGACACATTAGGGCTAAAGTCATATATACAAGCCGGGGGAAAAAATCTCCTAAAGAGGGAAAAAAGTGCCCTGGTAGTCCTAGTGTGTTCACACACATCACTACCTAAATATATCAACAAATCCCCCCCGGTGAACAAGGAGCTGGCACTCAAGTATAAGGAAGTGCCAAGCTATGTGGAATCAATCCACAAAGGGAAGTAAGCCCAAAGCTTTGCAAAAAGTTTCAAACTTCTCCCTAGGTAGAGCCTTTGTGAAAAGGTATGCAATGTTCTCCTGTGTGGGCACATATGCCAAACTGATCTCTCCAGCAAAGAACCTCTCCCTGACATAATCATAGTGCACCTCAATGTGCTTAGTGCAAGCATGGAACACAGGGTTTCTCACAACTGCCAATGCACTCTCACTGTCAATGAAGATGGTGGTGGCAGAAGATTGAACAACACCCAAATCAGCCATAAGCCATATGATCCATACACACTCAACAATCATTGTGAAAACTGTTGAGCACATTATTCTTCAGAAGGTCCATACTCTAGATAATGCCACAGATGCTTTGACCAAAGCTCTACCACAAGATGGATTTTGACACTATTGTCACTTGACGAGGGCTACTTGATCCATGATCTTACATAGTTACTTGTATATTGTGTAACATGCCCATCCAATGGGAGGTATAGTTTTTATAGTTACGCTCAAGTATTCTTTATCATTCTTTATTTTTCTCCCATAGACACTTCGACCATATTGGCCTTTAGTGGGAGAAGTGTTGATCACCATAGCATGGCCCATGTCATTCAGTTTCACACTTTTCTATTATTGAAGTTTAAATTCTGGCTTATTAAGAACTCAATCCCACTTCTTACTCATCAAGACCTCAAAATTGACCTTTAAGCTTAATGGGGTCCTGAAGACTACGATTGATATTAATGTGGGGCATGGCATTTGATAGGCCTTCAACATGTGAAAGCTTACCATTACTAGTAACCTTCCGTGGGTAGGGAAGGGGGGGATCCCGGCCTTCTCTTTCTCTCTACAAACCATGTTAGCATATGTCTCCAGCACCATGGAGCCAATGATGGCACTTTCATTGATTGGGTTTTCTTCTTTACTAGAGGAATCTTTTTATGATGACTTTCCCCATCAAGAAAGATCAATGTCTTTTGTCGTACTAAAGCCTCCTAGGAAGTCATAAATGTTAACTTCTATTTTGATAATTGAGGATTCATGAGGGTGAGCTAGTTCACCTTTATGTGGTCTCCTCAAAAATTATCTTTTTCCTCCTTTTTACTTCTTTGAAGTCCGCATCCTTTTCTTCTTCTTTTCCTTCAGTAGTCTCTTCCTCATCCTTCGACTGGTTTGTCATGTTAGGTTCTATTACAATCTGGGTTTGGTGAGGTTCAGGGGTTTTACCTTCCAACTTTGATGTTTCCTCAATGGCCTGCTTGGATTTTACTCCTTTTGAAAGGGGAAAATTTATGTTGACTTGAACACCATAGTGGAAACAAGCATTTGGAAAGTTCTTGTAAATGATTTCTTGTATTAGGATTGTTGCATTCCCTATATTGATATTCATAACTAATGGAAGATCGGAGTTGAGTTCTGCTTTCGCACAGACTTAAGGGTGCCAATTGTTAGGACATCAACCTTAACAAATGCTTGAGAATGATTTTTCCTTATCATTGAAGCAAGAAGTATCCCTTGAGAATTCCAATTCATGTAGAGGTTCATGATCATTTATGATATCTCATTTTTTGAATCATGTAAAAGACTATAAGCTTTTAATCCTTAGATTCTTGACAAAGGATAATTGAGAGATACTCAAAACTCCACGAGATTGGAGGTTGGTGATGTTCGTAATCAATAAATTACCTAAGTCAAGCTGTTAGACTTGATTTCTAGTTTTCCTAGATTGTAGCAAAAGTGATTCTCATCACAACAACCAAAGCCTACGTGCTATTCAAATTCAAATCCATTAGAAAGGAGTCTTGAAAGGACTCCTGATTTCTTGTACATAATGTTAGATCAATATACAAATACATTTGATCTTTGTCTTTCTCTTTTCCATTCTCTACATCATCGTCTCCAATATTTGTCAACTTGTAGAGGTTGTTTCTCACTTTAGAAAGCTCGAATCTTTATGAATAAGCACTCAATGGAAAAATAATAATGTCTAATTCATGTGTAAAATTGTTTTGTAGCATTTGTTTAATTAGATTGTGAGAAATACAATTTATATGCTCTCGGGGTCAATCTTTGTGTATCTATGAAAAGTCGAGGATACATTTATTCAATGTTAACTTATAATCGGAGCATATTTTTCTTATAAATTGTACTCTTGTGCATTATAGCATCTTAACCCTATAACCCACCATCATCTAAGAGGAATTTATTCAATTGTAATGAACATTACAAGTTGCATGATCCATCCATAAACAACAAGTTCTTTGAACTAGTCAATGTGCAAGTCTATCTGTCTTGTATCAATAATTTCTCATTGATCTTCCAAAGCACATAGGGTGTTTTATTGCACCCATTTGAAGTTTCATAAGATACAATAGAGTTATCAAAAGCAAAAAGGTTGTTCATGTGCTAGTTGGATGGACCAAACTTCAACACTTTGCAACACTGATTTCTACTACCACAAGCTTCTTCAAGTATTCATAGTGGTATTAGAGCTATATAAAGATTGGTGATGGCCTTCCCTCAATGATTGAGAATCTTGATTAGGAACAACTATGCTTCTTGGAAAATCAAAAGGGAAATTTACTTGCAAGGTAGAAATCTCTATGGAATTGTAGCAGGTGATGAAGTCATGCATACACCAAGATCCAAAGGAGGACCTACACAAGAGCAGATTGAAAAGCTCACACTTTGGTATGCAAGAGATGCTTTACATTTGTAAGAAAGCATTACATTTATTTGGCCAAAGATTCAATTTCAGAGGAACCTTCAACATATGAAAAAGCTAAGGGTAACCCTAATTGGGAGAAAGACATGAAGGAAGAGATAGAAGCCTTAAAGGAAATGGATACATGGGAGTAGGTTCCAATGCAAACCAATTAGGAGGGAATAGGTTGCAGATGGGTCTATAAGTTTAGAAGGAATTTAGATGGATCAATTTGTAGGTACCAAATCTAGATTGGTTGCTAAAGGATGTGTTCAAACCCAAGGCATAGACTATGAGGAGACTTTCGCATCATTTGCCAAGATGACCACCATCAAGACATTGCTTAGTGTAGAAGTTGCAAGGAATCGGAAGCTACTTTGACTTGATGTGAAGAATTCTTTCCTCAATGGTTGGATCAATGAAGAGGTATATACATCACAACCCCGAGGGTTTGAAAACCCTAATTATTCTACCTATGTATGTAGGATAAAAAAAGGCACTCTATGGATTAAAACAAGCTCCTAGAACTTGGAATTTCATATTGGTAACCTATCTTCAAGATTAAGGTTTCAAGTCAAGCAATGCAGACCCTTCTTTGATCATCAAGAAGATTTCCAATGAAACTATCTATTTATGTGTATATGTAGATGACATAAGTGTGATAGGTGATGACTTGAATGGAATAGAAAAGATAAAAAAACATATGCAAGAGGAGTCCAAGATTAGTGATGTAGGAGAGCTCACATTTTTCTTAGGTATTCAGGTCATATATATAGATCAAGGGATGTACTTGACTCAAAGAAGGTACATCAAGATATACCCCTAAAGTTCAAGATGGAGAATGCAAAACCTGCACGTACACCTTTGGAAATAAATCATAAGCTTAGTGTTTATGAAGGGCAGTAGATTGAAGACATAAAATAATATCAAAGCTGTGTAGGAAGCTTGATCTATGCTACACATACAAGGATGGACATCTCATGTAGTGCAGGAGTGCTAAGCCAATTCATGCACTCTTCAAGAAGACCAAATATGGATTTATCTAAGAAAGTAATCAAGTATCTCAAGGGCATAATCAATGTACTATCCTTATTCATCAAACTTGGATCTAGAGCTATACTCAAATTTAGATTGGGTTGGATCCAAGGATGATGGGAGAAGTACTTTAGGATTCTTAGAATTTGCAGGTTCTAAGCTTATGTCATGGAGTTCCAAAAAGCAACCAACATTTGCATTATCTTCAACTGAAGGAAAAATTAAAGGATTGACCATAGCAACTCAACAAGCTATATGGTTAAAGGTTTCTATGCCGATTTGAGACTTATGAGTTCCAAACTCACATATTTGGAGATAATATAAGCTCAATGCACCTAGCAGCAAATCTTGTTTACCATGCAAGAACCAAACACATAGAGGTTCATTATCACTTCATCAGGGAGAAGCTCATGGAAAAGGAGATTGATGTTTCTTTTGTTCCAAATGAAAAGCAAGTAGCAGACATGATGACCAAAGCACTTGATGGAGTTAAACTTTGCAAGTTCAAAAAAATAACAGGTATTAAAATTATCAGAGAATTAAGACTCAAGCATGCTTTAGCTTGAGGGGGAGCTATTAGGACATCAAGCTTAAAACATACTTGAGAATAATTTTTCCTTATCATTGAAGCAAGAAGTATCTCTTGAGAATTCCAATTGATGTAGAAATTCATGGTCATTAGTGATATCTCATTTTTTGGATAATGTAAAATCCTATAATCTTTTAATCCTTAGATTATTGATAAAAGATAATTGAGAGATACTCCAAACTCCACGAGATTGGAGTTCGGTGATGTTGGTAATCAATCAATTACGTAAATCAAGGTGTTAGACTTGATTTCCACATTTCATAGATTATAGCAAAAGTGATTCTCATCACAACAACCAAAGCCTACATGATATTCAAATTCAAATCCATTAGAAAGGAGTCATAAAAGATTCAAAGAACCTATATAAGGACTCCCAATCACTTTTACCATAATGTTAGATCAATATGCAGTTACATTTGATCTTCATCTTGCTGTTCTTCCATTCTCTACATCATCTCCTCCAATATACGTCAACTTACAGAGGCTATTTCTCACTCTACAAGGCTCAAATCTTTATGAATATGCACTGTTTAGAAAGGTAATAGTGTTTTCTTCATGCATACAATTTTGTTCTGGCATTTGGTTTGGTAGATTGTGAGAAATAGAGTTTCTACATCCTTGGGGTCAATCTCTGCACATCCCTAAAAAGTCGAGGATACATTTGTTCAATGTTAAACTTATAATTCAAGTGTAGCTTGCTTATAAATTGTATTCTTGTGCATTAATCTTAACCCTATAATCCACCATCTTCTAAGAGGAATTTATTCATTTGTAATCAGGCTTGGAGCATTGGAAATTACAAGTTGCATGATTTAGCCTAAGCTAAAAAATTGACTAGCGGCTGGGAGATCTTCCAACCTCGAGTTGTGTGCACTTGAAGTAGTTTGGATGCTCAAGGTGCTTGTTGCCAATCTTTCTCTGCATTGGTACCTTGCTTTCCACATAGGTACTCCAAAAATCTGTAAAAATCCCGAAAGTTAGGCTCATTTTGACCAAAATTTGAAAAATGGCAGAAATTGTCAAAAATTTTGTCTATCGCGATGAACAGTGTCTATCATGGATGGTTGTCTATCACAACAAATGGGTCTATCGCAATAGATCTGTGTATCATGATAGATAGTGTCTATCATGGATGGTTTTCTATCGCAATAGATGGGTCTGTCGCGATAGACATGTCTATCGCGATAGGTGGGTCTGTCACAATAGATGGCCTCTATCACGGGGTCGTATCTCTCATGATAGATGGGTCTATCACAATGGATGGTGTCCCTTGTCTATCCTCTATCGTGGGTTTCATTTTGTCGCAATAAATGGTGTCTATCACGAAAGACGGTCTATTGCAGGCTCTATCTATCGCGATAGATGGTGTCTATCATGATGGACGAGGTCTATCGTACCTTTTTGTCTATCAGGATAAAACAAAAAAATGGGAATTCTTTTATTGTGATTTGTGTTTAAGAATGCTCATGAGGTGTTGTGTATCATGCCTATGATGAAAATGCAAAATAACAAACTTTTATATCTATCATGATAGACAGAAGTTGTCATATTGGCCTACATGCAGAGTTCTATCATACAAGATGATGTTGCTAGAGCTGATGATGGTGGATTCCTACATAAAATGCTCAAAAAGACACAAAAATAGTAAGCAGAATAGGTCTCTCTTGCTCTCTCTCACAAGTGGAATGAGGGAAATGAAGTGGGCGATGGGGATATGAACAAAAAGCTCAATTTTTGGTGATGAAGGAGATACAAGAGGTTAAAAATTAGGTTCTAGGGCTTATTTGAGGGCTCAAATGGAGTCTAAAAATCATGAAAATTGGTAGGTAGATACTCATTAAGCTTCAGGACTCCTCGGCTTAACAAAATGGAGCCACAAAAATGTGAAATGGTATTTACAATGGTTTTTAGTGATCAAAATCACTATTTTTATAGGAATTTCTTCTAAAAATTTGACATATACTTCTTGGAGCTCCCTAAAATGCCCCCTCTTCTTGTGTGTCCACTTCTTTGATGTGTTCCCATGCCTTGTGCTTGACCTTGAGTGCCAACAATCCCCCCTCTTGAGTCTTTCATCCATGATAGACCCTTGTTGAAGTGGGTGTTCCATGTAGTACTTTGAGAGGTAGTGTCCATCATGTATCAACAAGAGCAGTTTGTCTTCCAAATTCAGCAGGGCCAGTTGTGCTATTGTTCATTTTATCACCACTAGCCTTTGCAAGCTTTAGTCCCTTTGTATTTACTTCTTCCTTGGATTCCAGCATGACGGTGTATTTGTGAGCTTTCAAAAATTGCTAGGTGCTCAAAAGAGGTTTTCAATGTTGATTTTTAGCAGTTGTTGGCTATGAATTGCTTCATAGGTACTGATGTTGTAACATTGATGGCCTGTGTATCTTTCAAAGATGGGTTTCACAATTATCATGCCAAGTACTCATAGCCCATAATGAATGATGGGTAAGTGTGTTAGTGCACGGGTTGAAGAAAATATGGGCCTTGTGCACGGCCTTGTAATGTGGCCCTATGCATGCTTACGTGGGGAATGCATTGTAAGAAGTATGGTGCACAAAATTGGGTCTTGAGCTAAGTGCTCAAGCGTATGGTGACACAGAGGTTTCCTAATCTATCATTGTTATAATGTTGCAAAAGTAGTGGATTCTTACCATGGTTAAAGGTCAGTCGATATTCATCTCTTTGTGTTGTAGTCCCATCATGGTGATTGACCATTGACTTGTCTTTCATTGTTGATGGTCTACTGATGAGATTCTTTGAGTGTATGGTCATGTCCCTTCTTTCTTCTTCTTCTTAAAAAAAATTATTCTAAGGAACAGTGTCACAAAACAAGAAGAAAGATGTTAATATCAATAAAATATCATACATATGTCAAATGTGTCTCATGTGCCTCGGATTCTCAACTCTATCTATGCACGACCTTGTAATGTGGCCCTATATTAATGCATACTATTGGAAATGCATGACCTGAATGGTGCAAAAGATGGGGTTATACCAAGGGCACATAATTTTTTCATGTCGAGGCTTCCAATGTTACTTGCAGATGTTGATGCAATATTTGTTTGGAGGTATCCATTGGATCTTGAAATGATGCAATCAATCGATGGTTGAATGACAACTGATCATTCATCCTTGTAGGGATCCATTTTAGAATAGTGTTCAGCCACGTACAGATCACTTTTGGCCTCTTCATCTTTGGATGGTTTCTTAAATTTTGTATCCCTCATGGTTGGCTCTTTGGTTCTGTGGGACTAATGGTGCTTTTGGCTTTTGAACCCATACCCTTATTGCTTGTCTTCTTACTATTGCTGAAGAGGTGAGTTGATCTTCTTTTGATCTCTATGCTTGGTTCTGACCCTTGCCTCTCCTTAGCTTCTTTATTGAGACTTTTCTTGTGAGGAAGAGCATAGGGTTTTGTGTATTTAAGAGTTCCTTGGCTACCGCATGTGTAATCACCCTTGTTGAGCTACAACTAGTTCCTTAGGCATCCAAATTTGTTGGATACCTTGTGGTTGAGCTTGTCTTAGTTGCTTGGTTCTTCTTTTGGCATGGTTGGCTTGCCTGTATTGGAATGGTTGGGGCAAAGCTAGTGTTTGCTTGCCTTTCATCACACATATTTGTTTAGTCTTGAAACTTGGCTCAGATTTTATCCTTGTGCATGAGGAGTGAGGTTGTGTAGTAGCTTTTATCACTGACGTGGCCTCCTTCTTGCCATCTGGTTGCAGTTGTCCTCCTCTGCTATGCGAATTTGATTGTTCCAATTGTGATGTTGATACTTTTGGGAGAGAAGGGGGTTCTAACATGCATGAATTGCCCATCAATAGGTGAGGAATGGTGCACATTGGACTCTTTAGTGCTTGCAAAGTTTGGGGTACTAGAATCAAAAGGGTCCTTGTCTTCCAATTCAACTATTAGGCATTGCTTGTTAACCTAGACCTGAAGTGATCATTGCCACATGTTTAAGTTAATTGCATGATCGTACAACCAATCTTGCCCTAATATCATATGTTTTGTGATGTGCTCATCATGGCAAACTAGCAACTTTACTATCAAAGGGACACCCTTTAAGAAGATAGGAATGTTTGACTCACCAATACAAGGGATTTCCATGCCTCCTAAGCCCAATAAATAGCTTTTAATGGCTTCACTTCCATGCCCAATCCTTTACAACATGAATACCTAATTGCACTAGTGGCAGCTCTAGAATTAATCAGAACTTTGATTGTCTTATTTGTAGTGCCATGCCCTAGCTCAACCGTGATGAATGGTTGTCTATCTATGATGCTAGGATGTGTGCTCTTTTTGGTGCACATAGCCATGTGATATCTTGGGGCATTGGGATTGACATCTAGGCCTTGTTGCCTTAACTTATTTCACCAAATGCGCTCTCTCACCTCTGCCTGTGCTTCTTCTCTAACCCTTAACTCTTCTTCTTTTTTCTTCTTAGCAGTGTTGAGTCCCATTAGCATATCCTATATAAGAGGTTCTTGATATAGCTAGATTTGACATCCACTAATGTAGCTTGTCAAGATGTCACATTCTAGAGTGGCTAATTGAACCACACCGCTAGTGGAAATTCTATTAATGACCATGGGTCCATATCCTCATTTTTCCAATTTATGGGCATGTTGCTTTAGTGTATAAACCAAATCTAGTTCTCCCTCTTTCAATCCGTTATCCTTGATATGTGCATCGAAGTATGCCTTTTTGTATTTTCTTTGTAGCATAGATGTCTGCTGCTGCTTGTAGCCTGGTCTCACCTAAGCATTCTAGATCAAGTATCCTAGAGGACAACTCATGTCCATTACACTCCTTCTCTTGTGCTACTTTTAAAGTTGGAATCATGAATTCTAATGGTAACACAATAATCCATCCAAAGGCCATCTAAAATGGGGTGGCATAGAGTACCATTTTGTAGGCAACTCGGCAAGCCCAAACAACATGATGAAGTTGTTTATCCCAATTAGAGCATTTATTATTTACCAGTTTTGTCAATACATTACATATGATCTTATTTGTGCTCTCGGCTTTTCTATTAGCTTGTGGATGATAGGGGCAGACTTCTTATGTATCACCGAGAATTCTTGGAGAAGGTTTTCAATGATTTCATTTAAGAAGTGCATACCTCTATCACTTACTAACTCTATTGGTAACCCGTATCTCATAAACGCGTTCTCAAATAAGAAATTAGCCATCATTTGAGCATCTTTCTTTTTTGTGACTTTTACTTCCACCCACTTAGTAAGGTAATCTATGGCTGCAATAATGTACTCTGCATGGGAGTTTCTAGCTAGAGGGTTAATAGGACCTACAAAGTCTATACCCCACTTCGAGAATGCATGCCCTCCCATCATTGGCCTCAAAGGCATCTCGTCTTTTCTAATCAAATATTGTGCACATTGGCATGTGTCACATCTCTTCACACAGTTACGTGCATCCATATGAAGAGTGGACCACCACAGTCCCGAGAATAGAATGGTCTTAATTACTCATTCAGGCCCAAAGTGTCCACCTACAACACCGCTATGTGCAGTTTCTAAGATTTTCAAATAGTCTGATTTGTGAACACACAATCTTAAGTAACCATCTTTGCCTCTTCAATATAGATTGTCTCCTACTAAGGCATAGTCCTGAGCCTCTTGTTCCATGCTTCATTTTCTTGATAGACTAGCCTCACTGGGTAGTCTTCTTGATCTCATAGTTCTAACAATGGAGCACTCCATTATGGAATTAACGACACGTGATAAAGGGTAGCATACTCCATTGGGGGTCTCTTCTAGCATACTAGACAATTCTTAATCTTCTCATGTATTCCTCTGTCCATACTAGGCCAATACACTCCTAAACATTTCAAATTATGAAATGTTCATCGTGTAGAATAGTGATTTCCTAGCAATCCTTCATGAGCTTGTTGCAACCAACTGCTATGTTCATCCTCCTCCACACAACAAGTTAATACATCCTCTATATCTTGTTTGTACATACTTCCTACCAATATTTGAAATTTTTGTGATTTCATAATTTCATCTTTGTTCATTTTCACATTATTATTTGCAGGTCTAAAGATTAGGAAAAATAACAACTTATTTGCCCATTTAGGAACAACTTTTAAATTGAACAGATAAGCATCGGGGAATTCATTAGACACTCCTCATGGTGAATCTTCTGAAGTGATACAAGAAAGGTGATCTGCCCTAATGTGGGTTCTACCTTTCCTAACAACCATTTCAAAGTCGTATTCCATAAGAGGAACCATCTTACTAAACATCTGGTATTGCAAGGTTTATTGACCAATATAATAAATCTTGATGGTCAGTGAAAAACTTGAACTTGTTTGCCAATAGATAGTGTCTAAAATTCTTGGCGGCATATACCATGCCTAAGCCTTCTCTTGTGATTGTTGTATAGTTTTTTTCAGCTGTGTTTAGCTGTCTGCTAGCATGTGCTATAGGCAAATGTAGATTTCCTTCACGTGCACAAATGTCTCTTCAGCTCATTGAAGGAGTTTTTGCATTCGTCGTTCCATTCAAAATTTGTCAACAAAGTGTAAAGTGGTTTAGCTATGATCGCATACATGCGGATAAACTTATGGTAATATCCACAATGGCCCATAAAGGCTTGTACCTCTTTAATGTTCCTTGGCCTTGGTAACTTTGCTATGGCTCTTACTTTGTCCTCATCTAATGATATTCCATTCTTAGAAACAACATGACCTAAGATCATACCTTTACATACCATGAACACACACTTTTTTGGATTCAGACAAACTCGATATTCTCTACACTTGTTGAAGAGCTGTCTGAGCTCTGGGATGTGGTGTCTTCTTTCTTGGGAATGAGCACATAAATCGTCCACATATGCTTCTAAGCTCTTTCATAAGAACTCTTTAAAGACATGACACATGAGACTTTGGAATGTTTCATGTGCATTGGTGAGCACAAATGGCATTACACGAAATGCAAAGATTCACCACTCTCTAGCAAAGTATGTTTTGTGTTGATCTTCTCGGGCAATGGCTACTTGGTTGTAACGTGAAAATACATCAAGGAAGCTATAAACTTCCTTGCTTGCAACATGCTCCAAAAAATGTTTGGTAATTGGAAGAAGATAGCTATCTTTGATCATGGTGGGATTTTTAAGGTTAATACACACCCGCAACTTTCCGTTCTTCTTGGGCACCACTATGATGGGGGACACCCATTCAGTATGCTCAATCTCATAGATAAATCCAACTTCAATCAGTGTGTTTTTTATGTTGGGTGCATAAGCTTCATTATATGTGTAGGGCTTTTGTTTGGTGGGCTTGGCGCCAGCCATCATGGGGTGTTGATATATTTAGGTAGTGATGTGTGTGAACACTCTAGGACCACCAGGGCATTTTTTTCCCTCTTTAGGAGGTTTTTTCCCCCAGATTTTATATATGCCTATTGCCCTAAAGGGCTACTTATCTTTGTACATTCTCTAGTAATACATTCAGTATTGTGTGTTGTGCTCCAATGTTCTTCTTCTTCCTTGTGCTGTTCTCGTGCTTCCGCAGATGTTTAACTCCAACAATTGGTATCAGAGCAGGTCGTCGCTTCATCTAGGGCATCGTCTACACGTCTCCGGTTGCAGTCTCAGAATCGCACAAATTTTGGTGAGCATACTCTGCGTGTTTGTGAGATCAAAACAGCTTTGCTATGTGTTGCCAAAATCGTAATCTGAGCTCGTTTCGGCCTCCAAACGCACTATCACAGTGTTTGTGTAGGCTATTTCGTCTTTTTGTGCCAAAGGTATATACCAATTTTGGTTTTCCAGTATAAGCATCTCGAAGTCTACCACAGGTCTAGCAGAATTCGTCTGGGAAGTTCTGTTCAACATTTTGAGATATAGTCAATTTTTTGCATCAAGGTATTTTAGTCACCGGCCAGGGCTGAAAGTAGTAATGTATTCCGTATGTTGGCTGTTGAGGATAAGTTGGATGGTACCAAATACCCGTTATGGGCTTATATGATGCGACATGTATTGGTTGCAAAAGGATTGTGGAACATTGTGCAGGGTGTTGATAAATGTCCTATCACACCTGCAACTGTTACAACTGCAAGTACAGAAGCTGATGTAGAAGGTGTCGAAGATGATGATATTCTGCATATTCCTATTTGTGCTGCGGTTTTTGCTGCACCTACTGTAGAGTAGATTCGTTGGGATGGCAAAGATGTCCAGGCACATGCATTGATAGCTTTGTCTGTCAAACGTGCCATTATTCCTCACATTCGCTCTTGCAGAACAGCTAAGGATGCTTGGGATACACTTACCACATTATACCAAGCTAGGAATGAGGCTCGTGTTGCTTACCTCCGAAAACAATTGGAGAGTGAGCACATGAATGAAGGTGATTCTATGGACAGTTTTCTAACAAAGATCAAAGACTTGAAGGAACAATTGATTTCTGTTGATGAGGTTATACCAGATAGCTCACTTGTGCAGACCGTTCTGAATGGTCTTCCTGATTCATATAAGAGTTTTGCTTCTACTCTTTGGTTGATGATGAAAGGCAATCCAAATGCCTTGTCTTTTGAGGAGTTAGTCTCTGTTTTGTTGCAAGAGGATCAGTCGAGGCAGAACAGGTCCATTATGCATGTTGCAGATCAAGCTTTCCTGGCTAGTCAAAAGGGCAAAGGAAAATGGAGCTCTTCAACTAGTAAGCAAAAATTTGCTAATTCAGCATATTCGAAGAAGGAAGATAAAGATGAACAGAAATCAGAAAGGTAGAAATTGTTTTGCAAGTACTATAAAGGAAATGATCATATCATAAAGAATTGTCCAAAACTAGCTGCTAAAGAGGCAAAGAAGAAAGAGGTTGGAATGGTTGTTGCAGAGGCCTCTACACCAAAAACAGAGTCTGCTAATCTTGTGCAGGAAGAAGAATGGGCGTTTACTACTGTCTTCAATTTTGACCCATCTTCTCATGAGCAGTGCATGTCTGCAATAGACTCGGAAGTTTGGTACTTTGATAGTGGGGCGATCAAATATATTACCTCAGCGTAGTTTTTTCTCTTCACTAGAGCCTGCCCCTACATGAAATACTGTTACATGCACCAACAACTCCTCTTATCCTGTTATGGGAGTTTGTAAGATCATTTTGACTACTGCCGATGGTAGTTCTTTCACTTTGTCAGATGCTTTGTTTGTGTCAGGGATCAAGAAAAATCTGTTATCAGTTTTTGCATTAGCCAAGATTGGCTTGGTTGTGAAATTTATTGATGATAGGTGTACAGTTCATGATCTATCAAATGGTGATGTGATTATTGCTTCTGGCATTTTATGTCATGGGCTGTATAAGCTCATAGACTATGAAAGATCTATAAATGATTCGGCATGTGCAGTACATGATTCTCAGGCTATGTCAGATGCAAAGCTTTGGCATGCACGCTTTGGTCATCTGAATTTTGCTAGTTTGCTACGCCTGCACAAATGTGAAATGGTGTCCTCTTTGCCCAAACTTGAGGCACCTAGAAAACATGTTTGTGAAGGCTGTATTTTGGGCAAATTTAACGTTCATCCTTTCCAAAAGATGGTTCAGTTCGGGTTACTCATAAAGCAACTTGTACATAGTGATGTCTGTGGTCCTATGCAGACACCTTCTTTTGGAAATTATCTTTACTTCGTGACTTTCATCGATGATTTTTCCAGGCATGCATGGGTATATCCATTGAAATGGTGTCCTCTTTGCCCAAACTTGAGGCACCTAGAAAACATGTTTGTGAAGGCTGTATTTTGGGCAAATTTAACGTTCATCCTTTCCAAAAGATGGTTCAGTTCGGGCTACTCATAAAGCAACTTGTACATAGTGATGTCTGTGGTCCTATGCAGACACCTTCTTTTGGAAATTATCTTTACTTCGTGACTTTCATCGATGATTTTTCCAGGCATGCATGGGTATATCCATTGGTTTTGGCTGAAAATCTATCAGCATGTAAAATGGGCACCCTCCATTCTGATCAAGGGGGGGAATATATGTCTTCTGATTTTAATGCATTTCTGGCTGAACGTGGGATAAAACACCAGTGTACAGTTCCGTATACACCTCAAAAAAATGGAGTTGCTGAACGAAAGAACAGGTCACTCATGGAGATGGCGAGGTGTATGGTCAAGAGTCAGGCTTTACCACATAGTTTCTGGCTTGAGGCTATCATGTGTGCAACATATGTACTTAACAGGTGTCCCACTAAAGCGCTGCAGTCTATCACTCCATATGAGGCTTGGCATGACCGCAAGCCATTTATTGCTCATCTGCGTGTTTTTGGTTGTTTGGCATTGCATTAGTGCCCGAACAACATCGGAAAAAATTGGATGATAAAGTAGTAAAATGTATTTTTGCTGAGTATTGTTCTAAAAGTAAAGGCTATCGTCTGTATCATCCACAGACTAAACGCATTCTAGTTAGCCGTGATGTTGTTTTTGTGGAAGATGCTATTCAGCCATTGCTTTCATGTACTAAGGAGACATCTGTTAGCCCCAAAGACAATTATGATACTTTGCTGCCTCTTTTTACAGGCGGACTGTCTAGTGCTGGTCCTAATGAGGCAACTTCTTAGCCTTTGCAGGTTTCATGTGATGATGCAGATCATTCCATTTCTGATGCAGATTTACATGATGCACTTATTGATGAGAGAGCTGATATTGAGCAGGCAAGAACAATGCCAAAATGGCTGGTGCAAACTTTGCATGATAGCAAATTAGATGCACCTCTGTCATATCGTACTCGATCAGGCTCTCATAGTGCCTCTTTTGCATCAGATTGCTATGCTATGGCTACATCTAGTATGTGTGATGAGACTGAGCTTGTTTCATTTGATGAAGCAAAAAATTCAGAAAATTGGATGGCTGCTATGCAATCTAAATATGATGTTATAATGAAGAATGGTACTTGGTCTTTATGTGACTTGCCTCCTGGCAAGAGGGCCATTGGCACTAAGTGGTATACCAGCTGAAGCATAAACCTGATGGTACATTTGACAGGTATAAGGCTAGGCTTGTTGCAAAGGGTTATGCGTAGGAAAGAGGCATTGATTTTGATGAAACCTTTGCACCTACATGTCGTATGACTACTGTTCGGAGCATATGTGCACTTTCAGCTCATCATAGTTGGAATGTACATCAGTTGGACATTAAAACTGCCTTTCTGAATGGTGACTTGCATGAAGAAGTGTATGTTTTTCAGCCCCATGGCTTTGTACAGAAAGGGCATGAAAACCAGGTGTGCAGGTTAAAGAAGGCATTATATGGTTTAAAGCAAGCACCACGTGCTTGGTATGAGAAGATATATGCCTATTTGATTGCACATGGTTTTGAGAATAGTCCAACTAAAAGCACCTTATATGTTAAGCGTGCTAATGATGTACTTTTGATCATTGTGGTTTATGTTGATGACATGCTACTCACTGGTCCTCATGAGAGGCATATTGCTGATTTTAAAGCTGATTTGCATGCGTCATTTGAGATGTCTGATTTGGGGCATTTGCATCACTATTTGGGCATTCAATTTATGCACGTTGATGGTGGAATGGCTTTGTGTCAAATGAAATATATTGACACATTATTGCAGCATTTTGGCCTTGAAGACTATAAACCTATTGCCACTCCTATGGAAACAGGTTTACGGCTAAGTCTTCATGATGCCAGAGATGCATTTGATGTTGTTCTCTATCAGCAAGCTGTTGGATGCTTGCTTTATTTATGCATTACTCGGCCATATATTCAGTTTGCTGTCTCACAGATGATCAAGTTTATGCATTGCCAAGGAGTCAAGCATTGGCAAGTGGTTAAGCGCATCTTTCGCTACTTGAGTGTTACCCGACTACTTGGTTTGTTTTATCCAAGTGGGGATCACTAGCGCCAGATTTGCATGCTTTTTCTGACTCTGATTGGGCTGGTTGCTATGACACTCGTGTGTCCACTAGTGGCTTTTGCTTCATGCTTGGTAGCTCATGTATATCTTGGTTGAGCAAGAAGCAGCCTACTGTGGCCACTTCCAGTTGTGAGGCTGAGTATAGGGCAGCTTTCACAGTGATTGTTGAGTGTGTGTGGCTCAGAGGCCTTATGGCTGATTTGGGTGTTGGTCAGTCTTCTGCCACCACCATCTTCACTGACAGTCAGAGCGCATTGGCAGTTGCGAGGAACCCTGTGTTCCATGCTCGCACTAAGCACATTGAGATGCATTATCATTATGTCAAGGAGAGGTTCTCTACTGGGGAGATCAGCTTGGCATATGTGCCCATGCAGGAGAACATTGCAGACCTTTTCACGAAGGCTCTGCGTAGGGAGAAGTTTGAAGCTTTCCACAAAGCTTTGGGCTTACTTCCTTTGCGGAATGATTTCCACATAGCTTGGCACTTCCTTATACATGAGTGCCAGCTCCTTGTTCACCGCATCACTCTCAGGGGGGATTTGTTGATATATTTAGGTAGTGATGTGTGTCGCTTGTATATACGCCTATTTCCCTAAATGGCTACTTATCTTCGTACATTCTCTAGTAATACATTCAGTATTGTGTGTTGTGCTCCAAGCTTCTTCTTCTTCCTTGTGCTTTTCGCGTGCTTCCGCAGACATCTAACTCCAACATGGGGATTGTATGAGAGCATATTTTTGTATCAACCCCCTTTTGGTCTCTATAGGTCCATGCAAGCACGTCTGTGTATTCCCTCAATGAGGCTACAAGCTCTAATTCTTCTTCTTCACTTAGGTCTTCCCCCTATGTACGTACATCGCTCTTCATTCTCTTTGATATGTACTACAATTTTTTTGGTCGTTTCTTTATTATCATAACCTTCTCTTGTGATGGCCTCTCTCTAAGGCATTGGTACCAAAATTCTCTGATCTTCAACTTTATTCTCTAGTACTTCGAATAATCATTCCTCCTCTGCTTGTTTCACTGCTTTTCTTTTCTTTTTTCTTTAGAATACCTTTACTTTCCTCCTTTGAATTCATAGTTTTAATGCTTGCGAGAGGTTCTTCTTCTTTTTGGGTAAATAATCCTATATTTTTTAGATAGTGCTCCTTTGAGTCAAAGCAAATATCCATCACAATGGACTCTAGATCGTCGCCAACCCAACCATGAGGCTCAAGTCCTCATATGGAAAGATCATTGGTGTGTAGGTTGGGTTTCTAACCAGTCGGGCTCCTTGAGAAGTTCCTTCTTCTCTTGCTTTTAGGCATCTTTCCTCTTCCTCTCCGATCTTGCACATCCACAAGTGAGTATCTTCATGCATTCATGATGGATCAAAAGAACTTACAAAATGCACATAGATTGAATCTTCTTGCACCCATTGTATAGGATTCCAATGTAGTGGTGGTACATATCTAAAGGTATAATCCTTCAAATTGACCTTGGGCATGACCCCTAAGTGCTGCAAGTACAAGGACTTGGTTCCCCAATCTTGTACTATTTGCAATTGCCATAGGAAGGGTATATTCCTAAGATCATTTCATAGACATTATTTTTACCAAAGTCACATATAGAAAAGGTGTGTTCAAAATCTACACCACAAGTGGTTAGAGTTATCCCTTCTAGCAATCCTTGAGGTCTTTCCGTATGTATGTCAGCCATTTGAAGCTTCATTCTAATTGGACTTAATGTGGGTTTGCCTCATTGCTTCCACAAGGAGGTGGTCACAATCGCAACATCAACACCTGAATCTAAGATAGCTTTGGTTGTGTAACCTTGGTAGCTTATTGGAAGATAAGTATTACCTTCTTCACCTTCACTCATGTCTCCTATTTTGCCTAGATGTATCTCTTGGACTTTTTGCTTAGAGCCTACTTTTTACATCTTGGAACCAAGTTCTAGAACTTGATTCATCACACGTTTCCACAACTCACGTTTTACTTTGAGTAGCTCTTCTAAGGTGAGATAACACTACACCTTAGTGTTCTTCACGACTTTAGTGTTTCTTGGAACCACTGAGTCTTCATTTCTTATCAATATTGTGGGAGCTCTAATATGAAGAGATTCAAATTCCCATGGGCATGTGAATTGTGGCAACTCTTGTAAAGAATTAGATTCAAAATCTAATCTTTCATCTTCTTGTTGCTCTTCTTGATCTCCATAAATAGATGGAATGTCTTGGGGAAATTGATCATGAAGATCATCAATTTTAGGAATAGGAGGGGAATAACCCTTCTCCTTGGCCCATTTCTCTTCTTGTATTTCCTAGAAGAACTCTTGAGATTACTGTTCAATTGAAAGAGGTGTTCCAACATCCATGGAATGAGGAATATAAACTTTTGTTGGTGGTGAGTTTTCTCTTTCAACAACTAGTTGAGCTTGTGGAGGTAAAGAAACACGTGGCTTGTTTACCAACTGCTTTAGTATTTCTAATAAGCCCTGGAAATGCAAACCTGACTTGATAGAGTTTGTTTGCTTGAACAATTGATTGTTCTTGAACATATCCTGAGCTAGTTCTACCATTTTCATGCAAATTTTTGTCTGTTCAATCTCTAAATCTATTCTAACTCTTATCTAGGTTTGCAGTTGTTGGCCCTTCTTGAAGTCCAACTTGGTAAGCCTTGAACATCATGTCCAAGCCTTCTGGGGTTGGATATGCGAGAATAGATCTTGGTTGTGGTCTATTCACAATGAATGGTGGGTTGGGATGAAGTGAAGTGGATGGATTTTTGGCATGCGAGGGGTTTTGAGATTCAATGTCAGCTATTTTTATTTTTTTCATCTCTCAGGCTTTCTTCTAGTTTGGATAACTTTCCAGCCCATGTAGGATTGGCCTTCTCCCTGATGTCCTTCCAGGTTATTGTTTTCCTCTTACTAGGCTCTCCCGATTCATTTGACTCTGATTGTTCAATTGGTTTAGCCTGTTTTAAGGCTTGTGACCTAGTGAGTGCTTGTATAGGAGCCACATTAATGCTACTCAAACTTGAATCCACCATTAAGCCTACCACGTTAATGGGTGTAATCTTGGGCTCACTAGAGGTGTTCCTTGGACAATCTCTTGGGAGATGTTCCTTACAACACTCAAGATAAAAGCCTTGTATTGTGATGTTCTATCCTTGTCTTGGAGTCGGTGGGTGGGGACATTCACAAATGAAATGGTCACCCTGACATCTAAAGAGTGGCAACATGTATATCTTGGTAGCTACTGATTATTGTACAAAATGGGTTGAAGCAGTAGCTCTCAAAGATAATAAGGCAGCAAGTGTATCTATGTTCTTATAGCATAACATCATGATGATATTTGGTTGCCCGGTGGAAATAGTTAGTGGTAGGGGAACTCACTTTTTGAATGAAGTAATTATTGAGTTAACAAGAACTCATATGATTATGCATAAGACATCCATAGCTTATCATCCTTAGGCTAATGGATAGACGAAAAGTACGAAGAAAACATTGATAAGAATTCTTAAAAAGATTGTGTAGGAAAATCAGAGAGATTGGGATCTAAACTTGGATTTAGCTTTGTGCTCCTTCAGAACATCTTTCAAAATTACAAAAAGAATGATACCTTTTAGGTTGGTGTATGGGATTGAAGCAGTGGTACCAATGGAGTTTGTAGTGCCAAGTTTAAGAATAAAAGCTGAAGAGATGTCTCCAAGTTTGTCTGTTAAACATAAGAGCAAGTATTTTTTGCAATTAGAAGAGGATCGATTGGTCAATTCTTATATTAATGAAGTTATTTAGAGAAGAAGGCAACACTTGGGTAAATATGAATGTAAAATTTAAGGTGTTTTAGGTTGGTGATTGGCTACTAATATATAATTCTAGATTGGGACCTCGTCCTGGTAAGTTGACATTAAGATATAAAGTTCCTTATCAGATTGTGGAAGATTTAGAACAATGTTCCTGTGTTTGGCACTAGAGTAGAGAAGCCTGTTAATGGATTTTCCAAGGGGTAATGGACAAACAGAGCCCACCAACAAAGTATTGATAGCTCTTCTCAAGAAAGAATGTATGTTGAGGTCCACTACCTATAGGTTGGCATGCAAGGAGGCCACATGCCACTCCCCCTTCCAACTGGTATATGGAGTAATTCCTATCGAGTCCTTTGAGTTTTTAGATGACTCTCCTCGAACACCATCTTTTTAGGTAAGAAGGGATCATGGGGTCTCTACTAGACTTTCAACACTCAACAAAATTTATGGTAGAATAAATTAGAGATAAGTATGCTTGTTCTCTTACATAGACCTCAATTACAAACATAGTTGTGATGCAAATGACTTCCTCATTGGGAAGACCCATACAAAATTAGAGAAATGCTCGAGTGGGGTGTAGTGCAATTAGAAACATTGGGTGGCAAGGCACTATTGCCATTCAACATTTCTAGGCTCAAGAACTATCTTCATCAACAAAACTGAAGTTTTTTTGATCCCTTGGCATTTTGTGCAATCTGGCCAGGTTGTACATAACTCTCCTTATGCTCTTTTTTTAATGTTTTATCGTTATGACCTGATATTATGCATTCTTTTTTTAGTTATCTAATGTAATTTTGATGCTCTTTCATAGCCTAAGTCATAAAAATTTTTTTGATGAAAAATTTTTGGATTTTTTTGGTAATTTTTTAGGATTGTTTTTCAAACTCTAAAGTTTCTTTTACCCTTTTCTAATAAAAGAAAAGTTTTATTTTTTTGGGCATTTTCTTAATTTATTTTCCTATTTTTTCTTATATTTTAGGTTTTATTAAAAAAAAGGGACAAGTCCCCATGAGCTTTAGCTCTTTTTGAAGGTCCACAAAAGAGGGGGCTCTCAGTCTGTCCAACCTCTGTGCCTAAGTAGTTCAAAGGTTCCATCTCCATCTGACTGTAAGGTAGTGAGCAGATCACTCTTCGTCAGCTTTTACCATGCTTGGGTTGTGTAATTTGGTTATTCTTGGCTTATGTAATTATGGAAGCTCCTTGGTTCAATGAATTCACTTGGGTTGAATAGGTAGCACCCCCCACCCCTCTTCTCTCCCCCTGGCTCGGTGCGCTTTAACCCCCCCCCCTCAGCTTAGTGCACTTTACTGCTGCTCCCCACTGGCTCGGCACACTTTACCCCTCCCCTCCTTGCCCCCCACACCGGCCCGATGCACTTTACACAACCCCCCCCCCCCCCCCCCCCCAACAAAAAAAAAAAAAAAAAAAAAAAGATATGGACACACACACACATAACATAATATATCATTTTATAATATGCTATCAAAACATTTCTTTTTATTGTTTTTTAAAGTTGAAATGTTCATATTGATAAATTCTACCTCGGATGATCGTTTTTGTGCTCGCCTTTTTTGTGATTCTAGGGTTAATTCTATGGTTTTTGACATGTCTAAATTCATTTTCATCATTGTTTTTCCAAAATTGGAGCACTTTTCCTTCTTTTGATCAAATCCTCTCTCTTTTTGGCCACATTGAACATGTGATTTTTCACTGTCACGTGCTCCACATGTCCATTTCCTCTTTATTTTTCCACATGTTTCACATTTTTCACATGAATCCCATGTATCTTCTCTTTTCTCGATTTTTCCCTATAATCGACCCCCTCACATCCTCCCAATCCCCTTTCTGACTCACTCCTACCCCCCCCCCCCCCCCCCCCCCTTGATAGCTTGACCCACCCTTTCCCCTACCTTCTTTCTCTTTCCCAATGGTCTATCTCATCATTTATCTTCATCCATGTTGGCTACGTGGTCTAGAACACTTTTGATTTTGGTGGCCGTCGATTTTTTATGTTCTTTGTAGAGCTTCCCTTCTATTCTTAGATTGGATTTCTCACTTGTTCTTTCTAAGGTATTATGATAGACTTGTGTTGGGGTGGCATCTCATTGCTCATGATTTTGCATTTTGCTCTCTGAGACGGAGATCCCATTAGCTTGTGGGCAACTATTGAGCCTCTCGTGGTGTTGTCTTGGCTAAGTTAATAAGGTATATTAAGAAATTAGAACAAGAATCAATGGGAAATACTTGCAATTGATACGATATCTTAGGTGCATATGTGGCCAACAAATTGTCATGCAGGATGATTGCACAAGTAATTGGGGTACTTTGTTGTACTTGTGTGTACTTCTTTGTCCTAAAAGGGTCTACCCACAATTATTACTTTGTCTTATTGTGGAAACAAAAGCTATTGTAATCTTCCAGTTTAATCAAGGCACAAAGACTTTTGGTGCAATGTGCTTTTCTCCTTCTTCTCTATTCTTCTCCTACAGATACTCAAGCCCCTTTCAACTAAAGAATCCCCCAACAAAGCAATACTAACAATCTCTACTTGCAAGGTAACAAAAATGGGAGAAACAACATGTTATGGGATCTTATGGTTTCCCCTTTTTCTTTTACTCCAATTAGTAGAAAACCAATTGTTGGTTTTTCTAATTCTTGGATACAGGTGAATTCCTCTTTTAAAATTCCAAAGAAGATCTTACTTAATCATGAATTTTTGGTGCAAGAGTCTCCATGGTTTGGGTGGCTTGTCTTTAATCATGGTCTATCTCGAGGATTGAAAGCTCACAAGGTTTTCAAAAAAGGTCTCATAGCTTGGGTGGACATTATGGAATCTAGTAGAGTGCTTGACCTCCAAGAGGTGACTATTGAATTTTAGGTCTTTGAAACCTACTACCTAGACATCAAAGGGAGATAGGATTGTTTCAAACTACTATTGCTATAGTAGAACAAGATGGAAGTTAGAAAGGTCACTAAGATGATATATAAAGATTTTAAGAAGTCATTACTAGACATGTTTCACATAAAAAAGACATTGAATTTTAAGTGGAATTTTTAGTGGGTGCCAAATAGTGGTAATACATGTTTCACTGCTTATGGAATCTTATTATTAAAAGGAAGCGTTGTGCTTTGATGTGGCTCATCATGCATCAAGGTTTATGGACTACTATTGGAGCAAAAGAAGCAAATATTGGAACGCCAAATGTTTCTTTTGTCAAATTGAGGAAGATAGTATACACATCTTTATGAATGGTCCAATGGCAAAGAAGCTTCAAGAAGCTTTGAGGAAGGCCTGCAAAGTTGTGCACCCTGAGACTCTCTTTTTTTCCTCAAGAATTCCTGCTTGGGGTTGGCTTCAACATGGACATCCCTCTGTGGATTGTATCAAGAGAAAATTACTTGTGGCACTCCTCAGTAACTAGAGGGTGTTTTCAAAGATCAATATGGATTGCTCTGAAGCACTTAGGTATAAAATAGAGGTGATGGCTCTTGATGCTCTCAAGAGAATGACTTGTAACACTGAAGCACCTCTAAGGAAGTTCAAATATCCAATAAGTCTAATATGTGGAGGAAAAAAAAAAGCTCTCTATGTCTTCTTAGGTAAGGCTCCAATTGATCTATGCAACCTTGTAATCCCTTCCTCGGAAGCTTCTTTCAGTTCCTTTCAGGCATTGTATCTTCTTTTTTCACATGAATTTGTATTCTCTGTGTTCTTAAAAGAAACACCATCACATCGTCACTTGCTTGTATGCACCAGCCATGCAGCAAAAACGTTTCAACAAAAATTTACATGGGCATTTGAGCAGAGTTTCCCAAAATCTCCACTGTTTTTCGAAACCGTGAGCTTTATTCAAAAGCAAAAGAGAAAACATACAAGAACGTGAGAGGAAGTTGGAAGAAGGTTAGAGGCTAAGAACGTGAGAGGAAGTTGGAAGAAGGTTAGAGGCTGTGGTAAATCCGGTAAGAGGAACTGTATTGTGCTCTTGAATCGAATAACCTAATGTTTATAGAAGTGAATCGAAGTCCGATGAGGAGATCAGCATATGCGCTTGATGGATATTTTGAATCAATACCAATTAGAGGTGAGCAGGCCGTCCGATTTTGGGTTCATGTCCTCCCCATGCATGCATCCATCATCCATCGACTGATAAATGCGGATGCTTTGTCAAACTGGCAAGTGTTATGTGATTCTGTGAGCTGTCTGTGCGCAGAAGCAGGTAGACGTATTCCGGTGGTTAAGTATTGTTTAATATTCTGTAGATGCTTTCTAGAGCTCAAAATACCAAAAATCAAGCAGTTCATTTTCTTGCCGTTTTAACTTTTTCTTATGATAATAGTTTCGGCTCTCTCTGAAATACCTTACGTTGGAAGTTGTTCAAATGTCATGCATTACAAAGATTCCACAGTCTTCTCAATTAGAAAGCCATGTGTGCCATGAAACCAAGCCCTAGACATGATTCTTCAAGCGACAAAGATTCTTGTTTTTTTCCCTCTTGTTTTATACTAGCTATGCATGTGACGGTTGTTTGGAAAGGACCTAATCTACAAAAAAAGGACCCATTCGTGCTGTTTGATGAAGTAATGAATACACATGGGTGATGATGAGCGTGGATCAAGGCCACAAGGAAGAGCATGTTGTAAATGGATGAAGAGAAATCCTAAAGGTTATCCATCATAATTTCAGCCAACTCCGAAACCTCAGAGCTGGATAAACAAAGAACGTTAAGGAATCAGAGAGGATACATGCCAATCAGTCCGGCTTCTTCGTTAAACGAGCTATAAACTTGCACTTTGAGGACTTACTCAGATTATTGGCGTCAGGAAGATCTGATTTCCATATGAAACGATGAAACCCCGCATTAGGATTTAGGATACTGATTCACATGTTTATGTTGATACTGTTTGTCTTTTCCCTTTAAAGACAGGGATTTCAAGGTGCGGTATCATGATGTGTAGTAAACTACAACAGAAGTGGGCACATATCGTTTGGTGAACGATGATATAAAGAAGTCATATGGCAATCTGAATCCTGCGAATTCTAACACAATCTTACGCCTTCAAAGAGGAAAATTCAAAGAGATGAAGCATGTGACAGAAGTGGATCCGAATCTTTTGGTAATGGATGATAAGAGCTCTGTGCAGGATGATGGTTGGTTCGAAAGAGGACAGAGCGATGCAAGGAAATGTTCGTCGCATACTGATAGAGTGCCTATGAAGAGAACTAAGTATGTCGTAGTACGAAAGAAATGTGGTTTCATGCATGTATGATATGTTTATGTTTCATTGCAGACCATGTGGCTCTTGAGCCCACATTTCTTATTCAATGGGGAAGGAGGAATCATGGTGGTCCCTAGCCCTGTAGATGCATTGCATTCAACAGACTCAAGCATGATGGTGCACACTAAGGCAGCGATAAGCAGGGGGGAGCAGCTGGGAACGAGTGAGTCCTGGAAAATCGAAGCACAAGGAGTGCTTTGCAGCAAGCACAAGCGAAGTCAGTGGCTGTTTTCTCCGTTTCGAAAAACCGTACCCTTTCTTTCTCTCTTATGTCCATGAGTAGCTTCACAGCTGTAGCTAGATGATAGATCTGATGATTTGGTGAACTCGCCTTTCCATGTCATTCTGGCCCAGGACATCGGACCTGAACCGTAATAGCCTTCCCATTCAGACGCGATGGGTCCTGGAAGCAAGATAGAACGGGAAAGAAGCTTTATCTGCAAAAGAAAACAGAAAGAAAAAGAGAAAGCAATGGACAATATATTCTCTGGTTGTGCTTTTGCTGGATTCTCCGCCTTCGCCACAGCCAGTTCTCGGTTGTGTCTTTTGCACCCACTTTTTTACCTTCTTACGTTGGCGACCACATGGCAGCAATGGGTTGCTTGTTTGGCCACATGCAGCTCCATATCAGTACCGCTTCAAATGTAGGTCTTGTTCTCGCCCCCTGTTTCTATTCACAACCTTCTACCCGTTTCTGGATGTCTTTCTGTCTATGTCATGTCATGCACCAGAGTTCTGCTGCATCAGATTCGCAACGGTCCTGCTAGAGGGGCCGCCACGATCAATGATCTTCTTCCGGTAGTGCTGACCTGTCCAATCCGACCATGGTTTCTTGGAGCTAGAAGCAATCAAGAGGGCTGTGTACTTACATGAAGAGTCTATTTTGAAAGTAAAAGCTACGGTTCATCATGCCTGTAGCGCTGTCAACTAGTCTGGCATCGGTCACTTTGTAAGGCTTATTTGTGCGAATTTCCCTCTAAATGTGCGTTTTAGCATAACAGATCCAAAGCAGGTTTTAATGATATGAGCTGCGCCATGACAGTGTTCATATAATAGCAATCAACCTCTCAGTCCGCTTGGGTGTGAGAGATCGCAGAAGAGATACTGATTGTTGCATCCAGAGGAGGTTTTGAACGGCGTCTCTTTATTGATGGTGACAAAATGCAGACAGGCCGCCGTGAAGCAACTGTATGGTTAAATCGTAGGATCTTCCACAAATGCAAGCTATGTATCAGCCTAATCCGCCCTCAGAATCGCTGCTAATGACCAATTTTATTAACCTTCCTTACCTTCCATGACAGTTCAATACGATTGTCCTTCATTTTCTTTGATTGGAAGACAGTACCATTCGCCTTTCCCTCTGTAGGAATCAGCAAAGCCACAAAAACCAATATCCCTCACGCTTCATACTGTTTATCTGCTTCTTTCAAACCACAGGCCGCCTGTGGATTGCAAGGGTGCCCCCCTTTCCACCCAAAATTCCATAGTTGAGAAAGGTTCATCTGATCTGAACATTCTCTTTGTAAGTAGATTGCCATCAAGGTGAATTACACAAATTCTAGCGAATGAGTATTGCATTGCAGTGCATTGCAGTGCATTGCAGAGGTCTTCCACCTAACATTCTACATTCACAAGTTGTCCTCTTGATCTGAGTATTGTTCTCTGTGAATTGCATCGTAATTCAGGTGAACCATTGAACAGCTAACGAATGAGTTTAGCATGCCAGAGGCTTTTCCATACTGCTTTGGGAAGAATGTACGCCAAACTCAGAGCACCACTGCTAACCACCACGGTCTTAAAGCTGCCCATAGCTCAGTGGTTTGTGTCTATCAGCCAAAGTCTTCTGGATTTTGTAAGCCAGTTTCCATCACATGGTGCAAGAGCCTTCTTGGCCAAGGTTTCAATGTGCACATAGAAGATCCACATGTTTATTATGTCTGTCAGGTTAATATGAGTCCTTGGAGATTGTGGAAAAAACACGGCTCCAAGCGTGTCCGTATAAAAGGCAAGACGTTCAGGGTATTCTGGGACCTCTCCAACGCGAAGTACATGTCTGGTCCGGAGCCGTATCAAGGATTCTATGTGGCAGTCCTATGTGACCGTGATATCATCTTACTTCTGGGTGATATGCAGAGAGAGGCGTATAAAAACAACAGGCTTGGCTCCTCTATCATGGTTAAATCCACTTTGTTGTCACGGAAGGAGCATCTTCTTGGTAAAAAGGTCTACCATACAAGAGTGCAATTTAATGACATCGGATCTATGCATGACATCACCATCAAATGTCATGTTGGTGCAGATGTGAAGGACCCATGGCTGTGTATACGAGTGGACAAGCAAACCATGGTCCACATCAAGCAGCTTCTGTGGAAGTTCCGGGGCAATCAGATGATTTATGTAGACGGACAAATAATTGAGGTCTTGTGGGATGCTCATAACTGGTTATTCGATTCGAGCTGTCCATGTGCTGTATTCATGTTTCGTACTCGTGTTCAGAAAGAGAAGCAATGTCTTGAAGATAGAACAGGAACGCATTCATCATCCTCCATTTTGGAACGAGGGATGGTTCATAACTTCAATGATGGACCTGCAGAACACCCATCCCAGAAAAGAACTTCTTTCGCCTCCATCTTAGAATGGCCAAACACACACAGCTTCAAAGGTTCCAAAGAATGCAGTGACCCATCTCCTGCTTATTCATTAATCTTGTATGCATGGAGGAGTGAATGAGCAGAAGTCATGTGTACCTGATGTTTGATGAGCAGAAGCTATTGACTATCAGACATTCTACCTGGAGCAGTTGTGTACTGTTCATAATCTCCCTCAGATTTGAGTACTATTGTGGAAATTTTTCTGTTGGATACATGGGACACACACAGGGAAATGTGTTATATTTGAGCTTTGGGAGATATTACTTGATAAAGATGCTAACATCGTGCTTTGGATCTTACTCAATGCATCATCAATATATTTGTGCTTTCTGTACAGCACTACAATACCTAAAATACAGAATCAAACGAAACGTAAATATATCTTTGAACAGATGAGTGTTTTTCCACAGACAAATAATCATTGAAGTTAAAAAGTTGTTGACGGAAGACAACTCCTATGTGTATTTTCAATGGCATAATCTCTTCATGCAGAAGAGGAGATAGATAACTTAATTCTAAAATTTTATGTTTCAGCCTCCCGGATCATTCTTTTATCCATATCGCTATCTCTTGATTCACTTCCTGTGAGAATGTGACTTGAATTCTTTAATTGATTTTTTAATGGTTGCCTTCCTCTTTAGAAAAGTCTGTTTTTCTGCAACTTGCTGTCAAACCATAACAGGTTCGGCTTGACATAGCATAAGAATCCTTGATGACCATCTTCTTAACCAACCTTCAGAATTATAATACTTCGTAGATCATTCCTTCCTTTCAATCCGTTTACATCATCTCAGGACTAGTATCAAGATTTTATGCATTTAATATGCTTCCAAATGTCAATGCCCTTGACATATAGCAACAGAAGATGAGTATTTTAGGAGTCACCCCTAGAACCAAAACCCATGATGCAGATCTCTGTGTTTGCATATGCTTCTTGTAGAATATAAGATATGCTTCTTGTAGTATATATGAGTCGAGTCATTCCAATAAGAAACTTGAGTATCGGTTATGTTTTCTCCTTTGTATATGTTTAGCAAAAACCTAGGGCTAGGGTTGGTCCATTTATCTAGGGAGAGGGACATAAAGAGTAGAAAAGAGAAGACTAGATGAACGCACCATCTTGTTTAATTTATGAATCAAATCTTGTAACAAACGTTTCCAAACCTTCTAAATGATAAATGCTTATGTGATAGGTGAGAGGTGTGCTTCTATGTGTCACAATGTTGTCTTATTCACATTGTGGATATGCTTGGACATGAACATTCTTTCTCTTATCCATCAGTAAAGTATGCAATGTCTTAGCATTAATGAACCAACCAAATCACCCCCTTGCATCATGGATTTGAGGGGAACATTGTTAGCCATATCATTATTCGTCATGCCTATTATCGAGTTTTTGTTTTTCATATTAATGAGGATGCAATTTAACTTTTGGTGTCCTCATCAAAGGGGATTTTTTATCATAGATAAGATCTAGGATCATGAAGAAGGAATGCCAATTTTCTTCTTCATCGATCATAACTTTCATTCCCTATTCATTTATATTTCAATACAATGTATAATGTTCAACAATGCTGGCTCAAACAATTGAACCATTGGCCTCCCTTTGGGGGGGCATGGGTTTAAAAAATTTTGGTTGTAGTAATAGGATGCTCCTCATCATTCTATGTTGAAATGCTAGAACCAACTCCTTTAGGGGAATCATTGGCCTTTAAGAACTCTGGATAGACTATGTTAGTAGTGGCAACGATTGTGCTCACTATGGTAGGGTTGAATTATCCTCAAATGAGTCTTCTCATCTAGCCTTAGGATCATCCCTATCTCATTCTTACCCTTAGTGGGCCTTCAAGCTCTGTTCATTCCTAGTAGGTGATAGGTGTTCTACCCTTGCTTGTGTGAGATTCGGGGGGTCCCATGGGTAGTATGCCTATATATATATATATATATATATATATATATATATATATATATATATATATATATATATATATATATATATATATATATATATATATATATATATATATATATATATATGGTTTTCATTTTATACGATGCATACATTTCTTTTGTATCAGATATATAGTACATGACTTTGGTTAAATTCCTTATGTACTATCCGTCTTTTGGAGGAAGTCATGAAGGCATGTCTACTATGAACTAGCTAAACAAAAACCTTGGAAATTTTACAAAAGAAAATAGAGCTCAAAATATGAAATTTGTATAGAATTCGGATTGATACAAATTCATTATTTGTCCAATCACATGAACTTGTTACAAAAATGCAAATACATCTTCTTCTATGTTTTTTCTTCTGGAGAATTTTAAGTTTTGTATTTGATTCACACTTTTCCCGTTTTTCAACCATGCATGTTTGGAATACTTTTTTAAATCTTCATATAATTATCATGTTAAATCACCCAAGAATTCTAACTCATGATCACTATTTAAAAGGACCATGGAGAATTTACCATATGTTGTTCCATCCATGGAGAATACATGATCCTCATAGAAATCTATATCTTATACACTAGAAGGCCATGCATATCATCTAGATTTGACCGCCATGGAAACTTCTATGCGCTCAAACTCAATATGTTTCAATATATTGTTCGAACATTCTAGAGAATTATATATATTTTTTTCTACTAAATACTTGGACATCAACATGTAAATTTGTACACTTCTCTTTTCTTGTTGCTGTTGGAGATAGATGTCTGCGGAAGCACGCGAACAGCACAAGGAAGAAGAAGAAGCTTGGAGCACAAAAACACAATACAGAATGTATTACCAGAGAATGTACAAAGATAAGTAGCCCATTAGGGCAATAGGCATATATACAAGCTGGGGGAAAAAAACCTCCTAAAGAGGGAAAAAAGTGCCCCGGCGGTCCTAGTGTGTTCACACACATCACTACCTAAATATATCAACAAATCCCCCCTGGGAGTGATGCGGTGAACAAGTAGCTGGCACTCATGTATAAGGAAGTGCCAAGCTATGTGGAAATCACTCCACAAAAGGAAGTAAGCCCAAACCTTTGCGGAAAGCTTCAAACTTCTCCCTAGGCAGAGCCTTCGTGAAAAGGTCTGCAATCTTCTCCTGCGTGGGCACATATGCCAAGCTGATCTCCCCAGCAGAGAACCTCTCCCTGACATAGTGATAATGCACCTCAATGTGCTTAGTGCGAGCATGGAACACAGGGTTCCTCGCAACTACCAATGCGCTCTGACTGTCAGTGAAGATGGTGGTGGCAGAAGACTGGCCAACACCCAAATCAGCCATAAGGCGTCTGAGCCACACACACTCAACAGTCGCTGTGAAAGCTTCCCTATACTCAGCCTCACAACTAGAAGTGGCCACAATAGGCTGCTTCTTGCTCAACCAAGATATACATGAGCTACCAAGCATGAAGCAAAAACCACTGGTGGACACACGAGTGTCATAGCAACCAGCCCAATCTGAGTCAGAAAAAGCATGCAAATCTGGCAGTAGTGATCCCCCCTTGGGATAAAACAACCCAAGTAGCCGATTACCACTCAAGTAGCAAAAGATGCGCTTAACCGCCTTCCAATGCGTGACTCCTGGGCAATGCATAAACCTGCTCATCTGTGAGATAGCAAACTGAATATCTGGCCAAGTAATGCATAAGTAAATCAAGCATCCAACAGCCTGCTGATAGAGAACAACATCAAATGCATCTCCAGCATCATGAAGACTCAATCGTAAACCTGTCTCCATAGGAGTGGCAGTAAGGCTTACAGTCTTCAAGGCCAAAACACTGCAATAATGTGTCAATATATTTCGTTTGACACAAAGCCATTCCACCATCAACTTGCATAAACTGAATGCCCAAATAGTGATGCAAATGCTCCAAATCAAACATCTCAAATGAGGCATGCAAATCAGCCTTGAAATCAGCAATATGCTTCTCAATAGGACCAGTGAGAAGCATGTCATCAACATAGACAACAATGATCAGAAGCACATCATTAGCACGCTTAACATATAAGGTGCTTTCAGTTGGACTGTTCACAAAACCATGTGCAACCAGATAGGCATGTATCTTCTCATACCAAGCACGTGGTGCTTGCTTTAAACCATATAATGCCTTCTTTAACCTGCACACCTGATTTTCATGCCCTTTCTGCACAAAGCCACAGGGCTGAAAAACATACACTTCTTCATGCAAGTCACCATTCAAAAATGCTGTTTTAATGTCCAATTGATGTACATTCCAACCACGATGGGCTGCAAGTGCACAAATGCTCCAAACAGTAGTCATATGGCATGTAGGTGCAAAGGTCTCATCAAAATCAATGCCTTTTTCCTCCGCATAACCCTTTGCAACAAGCCTAGCCTTATACCTGTCAACTCTACCATCAGGTTTACGCTTCAGCTTGTATACCCACTTAGTGCCAATGGCCTTCTTGCCAGGAGGCAAGTCACATAAAGACCATGTACCATTCTTCATTATAGCATCATATTCAGATTGCATGGCAGCCATCCAATTTTCTGAATTCTGTGCTTCATCAAAAGAAAGAGGCTCATTCTCATCACAGAGACTAGACGCAGCCATAGCATAGCAATCTGATGCAAAGGAGGCACTATGATAGCCTGAACGAGTACGATATGACAAAGGTGCATCTAATTTGCTGTCACGCAACGTCTGCACCAGCCATTTTGGCATAGTTTTTGCCTGCTCAATATCAGCTCTCTCATCAACAAGTGCATCATGTAAATCTGCATCAGAAATAGAATGATCTGCATCATCATATGAAACCTGCAAAGGCTGAGAAGTTGCCTCATTAGGACCAGCACTAGACTGTCCACCTGTAAAAAGAGGCATCAACGTATCATACATGTCTTTGGAGCTAACAGATGTCTCCTTAGTACATGAAAGCAATGGCTGATTAGCATCTTCCACAAAGACAACATCACGGCTAACCAGAATGCGTTTAGTCTGTGGATGATACAGATGATAGCCTTTACTTTCAGAACTGTACCCAACAAAAATACATTTTACTGCCTTATCATCCAATTTTCTGCGATGTTGTTCAGGCACTAATGCATATGCCAAACAACCAAAAACACGCAGATGAGCAACAGATGGCTTGCGGTCATGCCAAGCCTCATATGGAGTGATAGACTACAGCGCTTTAGTGGGACACCTGTTCAGTACATATGCTGCACACATGACAACCTCAAGCCAGAAACTATGTGGTAAAGCCTGACTCTTGACCATGCACCTCGCCATCTCCATGAGTGACATGTTCTTTCGTTCAGCAACTCCATTCTATTGACGTGTATATGGCACTATACACTGGTGTTTTATCCCACGTTCAGCCAGAAATGCATTAAAATCAGAAGACATATATTCCCCCCCTCGATCAGAACGGAGGGTGCCCATTTTACATGCTGATAGATTTTCAGCCAGAACCAAAAACTGTTTAAAGCACATGAACACTTCGGACTTTGCTTTGAGTGGATATACCCATGCATGCCTGGAAAAATCATCAATGAAAGTCACGAAGTAAAGGTAATTCCCAAAAGAGGGTGTCTGCATAGGACCACAGACGTCACTATGTACAAGCTGCAATTTCTGCGTAGCCCGAACTGAACCATCTTTTGGAAAGGAGGAACGCTGCATTTGGCCCAAAAGACAGCCTTCGCATACATTTTTTCTAGGTGCCTCAAGCTTGGGCAAAGAAGACACCATATCAGATTTCTGCAGGCATAGCAAACTAGCAAAATTCAGATGACCAAAGCGTGCATGCCAAAGCTTTGCATCTGACATAGCCCGAGAATCATGAACTGCACATGCCGAATCATTCACAAATCTTTCATAGCCTATGAGCTTATACAGCCCACGGCACAAAATGCCAGAAGCAATAATCACATTGCCATTTGATAGATCATGAACTATACACCTGTCAGCAATGAATTTCACAACCAAGCCAATCTTGGCTAATGCAGAAACTGATAACAGATTCTTCTTGATCCCTCGCACAAATAAAGCATCTGATAAGGTGAAAGAACTACCATCAACAGTAGTCAGAATGATCTTACCAACTCCCATAACAGGATAAGAGGAGTTGTTGGCGCATGTGATAGTATTCCCTGTAGGGGCAGGCTCGAGTGAAGAGAAGAAACTGCGCTGCAAGGTAATATGTTTGGTCGCCCCACTGTCAAAGTACCAAACATCTGAGTCCACTGCAGACATGCACTGCTCGTGAGAAGATGGGTCAAAACTGCAAACAGTAGTAAACACCCATTCTTCTTCCTACACAAGATTAGCAGACTCTGTTTTTGGTGTAGAGGCTTCTGCAACAACCATTCCAGCCTCCTTTTTCTTTACCTCTTTTGCAGCCAGTTTTGGACAGTTCTTTATGATATGATCATTCCCTTTATAGTACTTGCAAAACAATTTCTGCTTTTCTGATTTCTTCTCATCTTTATCCTGGTTCTTCGAATGTGCAACATTTGCAGATTTCTGCTTACTAGTAGAAGAGCTCCATTTTCCTTTCCCCTTCTGACAAGCAAGGAAAGCTTGATCTGCAACACGCATAATGGACCTGTTCTTCCTGGACTGATCTTCCTGCAACATAACAGAGACTAACTCCTCAAATGATAAGGCATTTGGATTGCCTTTCATCATCAACCGAAGAGTAGAAGAAAAACTCTGATATGAATCAGGAAGACCATTCAGAAGGGTCTGCACAAGTGAGCTATCTGGTATAACCTCATCAACAAAAATCAACTGTTCCTTCAAATCTTTGATCTTCGTAGGAAACTGTCCATAGAATCACCTTCATTCATGTGCTCACTCTCCAACTGTTTTCGGAGGTAAGCAACACGAGCCTCATTCCTAGCTTGGTACAATGTGATAAGTGTATCCCAAACATCCCTAGCTGTTCTGCAAGAGCGAATATGAGGAATAATGGCACGTTTGACAGACAAAGCTATCAATGCATGTGCCTGGGCATCTCTGCCATCCCAACAAATTTGCTCTGCAGTAGGTGCAACAGAAACAGTAGCACGAACAAGAATCTGCGGAATATCATCTTCGACACCATCTTCATTAGCTCCAGCACCTGTATTTGCAGTACCTGTCATTACAGGTGTAACAGGATGTCTTTCAACACCCTGCACAATGTTCCACAATCCTTTTGCAACCAAAACATGTTGCATCATATAAGCCCATAATGGGTAGTTGGTACCATCCAACTTATCCTCAACAGCCAACATACGGAATACATCACTGCTTTCAGCCATGGCCGGTGACTAAAATACCTTGATGCAAAAAATTGATTGTATCTCAAAAAGTTGAACAGAACTGCCCAGACGAGTTCTACTAGACCTGTAGCAGACTTCGAGATGCTTAAACTGGCGAACAGAAACTAGTATATACCTTTGGCACAAAAAGACAAAATAGCCTGCACAAGCACTGTGATAGTGCGTTCGGAGGCCGAAACGAGCTCAGGTGAGTATGCTCACCAAAATTCGTGCGATTCTGAGACTGCAAACGGAGGAGTGTCGACGGTGCCCTAGATGAAGCGACGACCTGCTCTGATACCAATTGTTAATGATAGATGTCTGCGGAAGCACGCGAACAACACAAGGAAGAAGAAGAAGCTTGGAGCACAAAAACACAATACAGAATGTATTACCAGAGAATGTACAAAGATAAGTAGCCCATTAGGGCAATAGGTGTATATACAAGCCGGGGGAAAAAAACCTCCTAAAGAGGGAAAAAAGTGCCCCGGCGGTCCTAGTGTGCTCACACACATCACTACCTAAATATATCAACAGTTGCAACAAAAGCACTAACTACAATGAAGAAAAAAATAAAAGTAGAAGATAATTATAGAGAGTGAAAAAGCAAGCTGATGCATGTATCATCCCCTTCATGGGGATCCAATTTCTTTTTGACTTATTACCTCATGAAGAAATGGAAGCATGCCTTTATAATACCTAATTCTTTTACATCGGAGTTCCAAGGATGTTTATATGGAGAAATCTTTTGATGTTTTCCCAAAATTGACCACACATCTTTGCATATGGATCTTCCATTTTATTTCTCCTCTAATGCGAACATCCCATAGATTCCTCAAGAAGAGAAGCTTGCTACCAAGAGACCTTGTGATTTAATTAGAGGATCATACTGATGGATCCAAATTTGTAAGAGCAAGGTAGACTTCTTTGATTGAAAACAAATCAAAACTTAATCTTTGATCTACTCCATTTCCACTTTGTGAATCGTTTTTTGATTAATGTGTTTGTGGAGGAAGCTTATGCAAGAGTTTGCATTCACAAATGAGAGTCTAAAAAATTACAAGTGACTTGTGCTCACTTTTATAGATGAGGAATTATCCTTGTCTACACTAATCCAACTGGACAAAAACTTAAAAGTTTGCCTAAACTAGTCCAAATAAAACTCCAAAAAATGTGGTAGGTCCTTAATGGCTAGAGGACTCCTTTGCCACCACAAAATTTAGGTTTTGCTTTCTTATAAGTACTCAAAAAATATTTACAATTGAGTTTCTATAGTCTTTGTGAGAAAAGTGGTTGTAGCAAAGTTGGCCCTGAGTGCTACATATTCAACTAAGCTCGTTAACTAAAAATTGAGTTATGGAAACTCATACTCGAGTGGATAATAACCCCCTCCCCCTGCACACTACAATGTAGCCTTCTCAGCTTCATCTCTCAATATTTCCCCCTCTTGTTTCCTCTTGTCCTTGATAGAAGGGGGAAAATGTGAGGTTTTATGGATTAAGGAACTTATCTATCGCTTCCCATATTTGAGAAGCTTTTCTATATTCCATCTTCTTGACCACATTAGCTAACTTGGTTATCTTTTTACTCAATTTGATTACTTTATTATCTAGATCTTGTTGATTTTCTATCATCTAACATTTGGCTACATACATATTAGAGGCCACTATCTATGCATGTGGTGGTGTTTGGTAGTATCCATATATTATAGATCGTATATTCAAGAACACCCTCAAAAGGTTGCTCATGTAGAGGGGAGTTTGTTTTTGGATCCTTTGCATTCATTGCATACAAAACATACCATTTTCCATAGACCATTGTATAGTTGTAGAGTGCATGTCATCAAGTGAGTGTGTTTTGAGATCCATTATAAATTTTCTTGTCATAGCAGAAAGCACTTACGACTTGTGGTTATTTCTTATGTCGTATCATGGAATTTTTTTGTGGCACCTAATCATTTTCGAGTTTTCAAGCATCATTAAGTGTTACACCAATATATTCTTCAACTTCTCTATTCATCTCATTCATGCTGATGATGTACAAGGGTGGATATATCATTTTTTGGTTATGGTCCAACCACTCAGTCAAATAGCCTTGACCTTAATATCTTATCCTCATACTCTTGGAAATTTTTTTGTATCAATCTATACCTTTTCTCTTGGTGGTTCAACATTACTTGCCCTTGAGTGGAATTTGATGGGAGCTCCGTGGTCTCTTCTCACATAGTGTTAGGGATAGGAATGTTTAGCTTTAAGACCTCAGGCTATGGAGGATTTTGTTGGTTGAAATCATTCTCTTTCGCTACAAGAGCAAAAAAACTACTAGCTTGATCTTGTCATAATGTAGCAACTAACTTTTCAAGCTCTAGAATCTTTTCCATTAGCCATAAATTATCTTGCTCTTGTAAATAGATACTGTATCATGCACTTATATTCGTGTCCTTCTCCTGGAGTTTCCTTTGATATTCTTTCCCTTTCTCCACCATGAGTGTTGAGGGTCCTGCTTCTAGCGAGTGCATGGGGGCCCTTTCTTATTTAAAGAATGCACTTCTCTATACCTTTGTGGATTCTCTCATATTCACTCTCTTGTAGCAAGTATTGGCCCTGTGCTCAAAATTCATTAGCTTTGCAAAGGGTTATCTGTTTTTCTCTTTGAGTATCATTTATGCCTTACTCACTTGCAAGGCTGATTCATGCTCTACCATTATGAGTCCTTGATTCTCTTCAAGATTATAGATATCCATTTTGCATTGTTGCATTTTTGAGGTGACTTTTGCTGCTTGTGCACTTAGGGAAACATTAGACTACTAGCTTGAATGGACTTGATGGCTAGTTGGAAATCTTCATGAGCATCAATGATAGATTGGGATGTTTCCTCCATAGCGTGTAACTTTGGTAAGGGATTAGAAAGAATTGAAGTTGAGTTGAACGGTTGTGATAACGTAAGGGGTGAATGTGGATGATGTGATGATGGATGTGGGTGTAGTTGTGAAAACGTTAAGGGTGATGTATGTGAAAGTGATGGGTGTAGTGTTCGGTGACATGTCCATGGATTTTGGTTTCGAGGTGGATGTGGTGATTGGTAAGTGGAGTGTGTTGACATGAGAGAGTGAGACTACAATGGTGTTTCTAAAGTGTGTGATGTTTTTGGTGGTAGGAGGAATGGGAATGCACACATGATTATAGAGATACTTATATAACCATTTTCATTTGGTACATCATGGTCAAGAATGGCATTATAATCTATACTGGAGTCAATATGGGAAAGGGCATCTTGTACATTGAGGGATAGCATGCTTTGTGGAGGGTTAGTGACTATTACCCCTTGCTCATGAGCTTCTACTCTAGGAGTATGTCAAACAAGTTCTACTTGTGAGACTACATCCACAACTTGTTCCTTTCATAAAGTGTTATTTGCAATTGGTTTGGCTGATTAGGGGAGAGGGTGGGTGGCTATGAGTACTCTATTACTTTCACTTTTCCTTTGCACTTGCGTTGATGTTATATATACGATCTCAATAATGGTCAATGTCTTTATTTTTAGAACCTCCACAAGTTGTTATCAACAACTATTTGTTTCTCATACTCCTCTTGTTGGTGAGGATATGTTGGTTTTTTTGGTGAAGATGACCCTAATGAAGACTCTATGGATAGATTGATTGGCGTTGTTGCTTGGAAACCTATTGGCTCTTCTATAACCGTTTGTGAGATGTACTTATTGCCTCAAAAATTACAAAAATATTTTCTTTTGAGAACCTTTCCCCATTATGACTCTTACACTTAGGTATTTTTGATGGATCCACCTTCGTGTCTTCTTACTACTTATGTTGCTAGTCTTATATGGGGATGTGATCATGAGGCCTCTAATTCATGTCTTATGAGTGCTTTGGACCATCTTCCCTTTGTGATAGCATGATATATCAATAGTGTTAAGGATTTTGTGGCCTACATGGAGACTTTGGAGCCCCATTTATCATGGCACATGCCTAGCTACTCCAAAATCCAATTGGTGATATTCATAGTCTTATCGACTTGATTGGTATATACATGCTTAGATGGGATGGTATATCTTTCTTGGGGAGCAAAGATAAAGTTCTGATGTAACATTCTCATCCTAAGCTCAAGTGTTAGAACTAGAAGTAACTAAAGACTCTCTTGAAAGACAAGACTTGTGAATGATGTGTGTGCAACTCTCCTCCCATCCAATCTATCCTCTTGCATCCAAAATAGTAATGCTCGAGAATGGTCTAGTGTTGCCATGTGGCCATCATGCAACACTCATTCCCATTACCATTGAATACCTTAGGATATCCCCCAAGCTTGGGACCTTGACTATGGCTTGCCCTTGTCCCACATACATGGAGTGGTCTCTCTAGACCAATGTCTGACACAACTACTAGATACTCGTGGATGATACGATTTCTCAATTTCTTTTGTCTTCACTCTAATATCCTATCTAGAGAATAACTTGTGCTATCACTTTCTTGCAAAAAAACAATACCCTCCATTAGATTATCCTCTATGTAAATATGATTTCGAAGTTTATTGACATGAAATACTTGATGGACTCTGCAATCTGGAGGAAGCTCTAATCAGTATGCAACATCACTAAGATTTTTAACTATCTCCCAAGGTCCACAAAACCTTGATGAAAGCTTAGTACACTTCCCTGTGGATAGTGAAGTCAATCTAGCTAGCAATTGAAGAAACACTCTATCTCCTTCCTCAGAGACTCTAGGAGATCTCTTCCTATCAACATACTCTTTTGCCCTATCAGCTGCTTGTTGCATCTTGGCTTTACCCATTTCTAGATTTGCTTGGAGGTTTGCTAAGAACTCTAAAGCACTAGGACATTTCTTTTACATTCGTATGGTACTAGGAGCAATGGGATTCATGCCCGTAGTTCATCTCAAAAGGTGACATTCCTGGCACTTTATGAGGTCTATTGTTATAAGCAAATTGTACTAATGGTAAATAGCTATCCAAATATGACTGCCTCTTAGACACATATGCCCTCAACATGTCCTCTAGAATCTGGTTGACCCTCTTGGTTTAACCTTCTTCCTGTGGATGATCACCACTACTCATTTTCAATGATACTTTCAGTTTGTCAAATACATTCTAGAAGTCTCCTATGAATCTGACATCCCTGTCTAAAACTATGGATGTCGATAACCCATGCAATCTAAAGACATGTTGGATAAACAACTCGCTACTATGGAGCTTCTATCATCTCCTGCATGAGTATGAAATGAGCCATCTTGCTCAATCTATCTACCACAACTAGGATAATATCCCGCTTCCTTTGGTTCATAGTAACCCAACTATGAAGTCCATGGATACATTGTCCTAGTTATGCTCTGGAATCTATAAAGAATGTAAAAGACCTAGTGTCTTTACCTTTTATGCCTTGTTGCCTTGACACATAAATCATTATTAAACATAAGTGTGGACATCTCTAGCTAATCCAAGCCACCAAAATGTTCTTCTAATAAGCTGAATTGTCTTGTCAACACCAGGATGCCCTGCGCAAGGAACATCATGGTTATCATGAATGACTTTTCTTCTCAAATCTTGGGAATCCGGCATGCAAACCTTTCCGTTCCATTTGACTATATCATTCTCCTTTGAGAAATTGGAATACAGACTAGACTTGTTTGCTCTGCTAGGGGAAGAAACAGTTGGAACTGCCTCATCTCCTATGATAGAGCCATCATTGATGGCTCTAATAATATGTGACAAATGTGGATCTTCCACCTGTGCTTCCTTTATTTCTCGTAGCAATGAGCTTTCTAGAACTGTAAAGCTCATTTGATACACTATCCATGATAATGCATCAGCTAGTATATTCTCTTTACCTCTTCTATACAAGATTTCCATGTGAAATTCCTACATGAACTCAGCCCAACGAGCCTATCTGCTCGAAGATCTGGCTGATTACAAAATTACTTGAGTGTATGATGATATGTATATACCTTAAAGTCTGCACCATAAAGATAGTGTCTCTAGACTTTAAGAGCATGGACCACTACATACAAATCTTATTCATACATTGGCCAATTGCAATGTGCACTACTCAACTTTTTGATTTCAAAAGCTATTTTCCTGCCATCTTGGCTCAAGACTGCTCCTGTGGCTATTCCACTAACATCTATCTCTAACTCAAATGTTTTCTGTGTATCTGCAAGTTTGAGTATAGGAGCCTCTAAAATAGCTTGTTTCAAAGTATCAAAACTTTCTTGTTGCTCTTGCTTCCATGCAAATGACACTTTGCCTTGAAGAAAGTTTGTCATAGGTGCTACTATCGACGAATAAGAACAAATGAATTTTTGATAGAAATGGGAAAGTCCTAGAAATGATCGTAACTCCCCCTCATCTTGAGGAGTAGACCAAACTAAAATAGCTGAGACCTTCCATTTGGACCCCATTGGCCGATATCACATGCCCTAAATACACTTTCTCTAGAAGAAACAACTGAGTCTTTTTTGGATTTACAAACAACTTATTTTCTTTTAATTTATTTAATATTAATCTCAAATGACTTTCATGCTCATGAAAAGACTTACCATAGACTAGCAAATCATCAACAAAATCCATAACACACTTTCCAATGAATGGTTGTAGAATATCATTCATTAACATCATGAAAGTAACAGGTGCATTAGTTAAACCAAATGGCATAAACAAATACTCATAATGCCCAAAACAGGTCCTAAAAGCTATTTTATATACATCATGATCTTTTACACTAATCTGATGGTAGCCACTTTTCAAATCTATTTTACCATATACAATGGCTCCACCTAGAGCATCTAAAAGATCATCTATCCTACGCATGGGATATCTATGCTTGATGGTAATCTTATTGAGTGCTCATTAGTCAACACATATCCTATAGGATCCATCTTTCTTTGTCACAAGAAGAATTGGTGCTGCAAAGGGCGAATAGCTGGGTCTGATCAACCCTTTTTGCAAGTACTCATCCACGACCTTGTGGACTTCATTCTCCTCTTGATAACTCATTCGAAATGATCATTGAGTGATCGAACTCGCTCTTGGTACCAATTTGATTCTATGCTCAATGTTCCTGCAAGGAGCTAAATCCAAAGGTAATTCTTTCAAAAATAACTCTTGGAATTTCACTCTTACTTTATCTGAAAGTACTTGAGCATTCGAATTAGAGTTTCCATGACTACATGAATCCATCACTAGACATGATGGATACACAAAATAAAGAAATTAAATATACTTACAATCAATCTTGAGCAACTTGGTAGCAGTTTTCAATTGCATCTCTTGGAGATCTGGTTCTCCACGGATTAGTAGTCACCTCCCCTCATGCTCAAACTGATATACATGCGAAGCAAATTCAATGACTAGTCATTTCCTAGCATGCCACTTCTTACTTAGGACTACATTGAAAGTTGCACGTCTAGCTATCTCGAAATTCAGTCTATCCTCATAGATCTGAATCTAAATGGGTAAACCAACCACTCATTAGTCCCAAGTCTTAGTTCCCTTCTTGTCAGCTAACTCTACTATGTAATCATAGTCTGACTGCACAGTCTCTTAGTGTAGCCTCCTTACTAGTCGAGAACTAAACACATTATGCATCGACCCAATGTCAAAGAGTACCTTCACACGTCCTGCCATGACTCCCCTCATGACAATGAGCTCGATGTTTGGGAACTAGTATCCTTTTTGTGCCACTGGCTAAAGCACAACATCTAACACAGTAGGAACCTTGTTTGTGACTGGCATGGCCACTATGGGAGATGATATCTGGGATGCTTGATCATATGCACTTGCTTAGCCTCTCTAGAAGGCTATGCATTGATTGAGCCAGGAGTAGATGTTGGGAAGGGTCGGCTTATCTTAGTCCATGAGGACCTCTGACCATGGGACCCTAAGCCCCTATGGCCATCCTCATAGACTAAGTCAATCTCCATGGCATGTGCCAAGGAATGGCATCTCTCCTTCCTCACTAAAGGTCTAATAGTTTCACTCAGTCCCAAGACAAGCTTGTGGACCTAGAGAAACTCAAGGATAGTATGAGGTACTTTAAGAAGTACCTCTCTGTACTTATTTGAGTAATCCTAAAGGGTTTGGTTCTTTTATCTGATGAAGAACCAAGTGTCTAGCTCTCTAGACCTCTCATTAGGTGGTACAAAACTACTGTAGAACAAGACTTTAAATTGTTCCCAAGTTGTGGGCTTTTCTTGTCTTGTTCTATCTTGCACCACCAGCTATGGGTGATGCCCATGAGGTTATAAGTGGCCAACTGAATTTTATGACTATCATCCATGATATTGCATAAGCAGAAACACTGCTCCCACTTGTTGAGCCACTTCTCAATAGCATCAGCAGTCCTAACACTAGTCAAGTCATGATATCTAGGCAGCTTAAGGCCCTTAAGTTTCCATTTGGCTAGTATGTTATCTCTAGGGGCTTCTAGAGCTTGATGCTTGCCTTACTTTTTATGCACATGCGTGATAAATCTTAAAAATTTTGCTAGCATAACGACATAATAATGAAAATAAAAAAAATGAAACTGAGTGCACTACATGATTCTCCAAAAAAACGGTGTCGGCAGGCAGAATATATACAAAGATACCAAAAGGGCACTACATGCCCTTGCAATAATCCTCGTGCTTGCGGCACGGTATAACAATAAGAACACTATAAAATCTTATATCCTCTCGGTTATACCTGCAAAACCAAGTGCTAGCTGTACCTGCAACACTACTTTCGTGTAAATTGTAGAGTTGAACAAGCTGCTAACTAATCACATACCATATATGCCATGCAAAATGCTTGTCATATGTGCACCATGATGCATGAGGAGGGCAAGAATGCATCAAAATTGACCAAAAAACTTATCTTAGAGTTGAAAAACTTGATGTGCAAGTGTGTGGAGGTGCTAGAGATGATCCACAAACACTCCTCTTGCTTCTCCAAGAGTCTCCCGATAATCGATTATCGTGTTGAAAAACTGCTCGAACAGGGATCCTTGATGTCAAGTAGCTAAGTTTGAAGCTTTGTACAGGTTTGAAGGTAGGTTCAAAAGGTAGCTTCTAACGATTACTAGAAAGAGCTCTCAATGAGAATCCATAACAAGATAAATCACTCAATTTGGAGTTGATATGAGCAAGATATGCCCAAATGAGTGGAGTTAGCTAGTCTAGATAAGCTAAAATAGATTGGCTTTAGTTATGGTATTGAAGATGACAACTTGAATTTGCCTCTTGTGGGAGTCTTTTCAATGAATGAATGTGTGCAGGAGTTCTTTATCCCACATAGCTTCTCCTCAGTCCTGAACACGGACATAAATAAGACTTCATGTGCTTCTTCGATAACAAGCGGAGAATGGAGTGTGTATTCTCCTCCTTGATCGGTCGACCTCCAGTCATGGGCGAGTATGCAGAGCTCTTGTGCACATCTGAAGAGTGCCATTAGCATGTGACTCCCGCTTAGAGGGCTGAAGAAGACTTTCGTTTTAGATAAAAAACCCAACTCCATAGTTTCTCTCCCTCGATGGCCACACATAGATGTGAAAATGATCTACGACACAAGTCCCAAGGCGGCCAAAAATCCCACATGAAAAGAAATCTTCCCAAATCTATGCTCTATTACCAAATGTTAGAACTAGAACTAACTAAATAATCTCTTTAAAGACAAGACTTGTGAATGATGTGTGTGCCACTCTCCTACCATCTAATATATCCTCTTGCATCCAAAATAGTAATGCTCTCGAATGGTCTAGTGCCGTCATGTGGCCCATCATGCAACACTCATTCCCATTACCATTGAATACCTTAGGATATCCTCTGAGCTTGGGAACTTGGCTATGGCTAGCCCTTGTCCCACACACACATGGAGTGGTGTCTATAGACCAATGTCTGACATTGAGTTTTGGCTAGCTAATGGATTTGAATGTCTTCAAGTTTTTGTTCTTCATATTGGGAGGCACTTCCACATCTTTCTTCATGATACTTTCCTTTATTATGAAAAGTTCCATAATGAAGTTTGGAGATAACTCCACCATCTTTAGTTGTCCCTCAAAATTGCTACCCTAGAATCTTGGATATCCACAATCTCAAAGGCACAATCTAAAAGTATCAATAGCTTAAATACATCCCAGGAAGTTGGGATTATGGAGTGGAAACATTAGATAATCTTTAGATCCCATTGCTTTTTAATTATGCACAAAATATTTGGTAGTTGCTATATGATCTCAATTTCTTTCACCATAAAGAGAATTTTTGCAATCCTTTTCCCCTTGGATAGTTTTCATGACATAAAAATAATTGTTCTTTGAAGTGCTCTTTGTGTCATCTGTGAACGAGTGTGCTAAAGCCACCTTCACGTACCTTGGGTCCAGGTCTATGGGTGTCGATATGATCACTTGATGATTTATTTCAATGCACGAGATCCTAGTGAGATTGTTGTGAGATCTATATCTCTTGTGTTTCAATAGGCTAGATCTCTTGCGAGAGAATTGTGATGGATCTAGTATGATAGTTTCCTATCCAAATGGGGGGTATGGACCCTTGTTTAGACGTCATAATCACAAAAATGTAAGCTAAGTTAGGATAGGTTTGAGGTAGAAAGCTTGTATGTTAGTCTTTCCACCATCATCCACCATAAAGTGCTAGCTACCGGCTTCATTGTTGATTGTTCCATGAATTCTACTTCAAATACTCTTTTTGTCATCTTTTTCTTTTTCTTCTCTCTAAATTCTCATGCAAATCCTTCTCTTTATCCCTTCTATTTAAGAATAAAAATCCTATTTTCCAATAAAAGAAAAATGGTGATATTATGAGTGAGGCTTGGGGCTACTTAGGTCTATAGATCAATTGGTTTTGACTAATTTTCTAGTGATGGGTGGATTGGAAAAGATAACCAACAAGATTGTTAGGAACCCATTTCCAAGAACTAATAATATGAGAAGTCTAGGACTCAACTATGGGTTCAAGGTGCTAATGTGATACTGTTTGTCTATTTATTATCTTCCTATGGTGAGCAAAGGATTTAGTCTTGTTACACCATACCATATGAGAGTGACTAGTTGATGATCATGTGACATGGAAAATAATGGACATATGATGTCCCTTTATTATGGCATTGGGCAGCCATATCATAGCTCAATGTTGCTCAACTTGGAATAATCTTGTATATCCACTTAGGCTCCGAATGATGGTTCCTTTTTCTAATTGGTCTCTTCCTCTTAGGAGGTGGCATTGTCATTTTGGAAGTTAGAAGATTTTTCTTGAAACATTGCACTTTGTCCCTACAAACTCAGACTGATTGGAGTCATCGTGCTTGAGTTGAGTCTGAAAGATGGCATATCATGTTAGAAGATGACTGCGTAGTTCTCATCTCTCTAGCTTTATCTAACTTGCAAAGTCTCCTAGGGTGGTTAGTGGGGTTAGTGGATGGTTTAGAAGACAATGCATTGAGTGGCAATGAAGATTCGTTGTGGAGATAGCATTCACATGTTGAAGATTGGGTTGATGAAGATGAGTATCAGGTTCTAAATCTGGTAGAGATTCTTGCAATTCCAAAAATTCATTAAATTTGCACGTGATTCTCATGTCAAGTAACTTATGAGGTATTTCCTTTGTGCACTCTTAGTTGTGATATTATCTACCTTAAATTTTCAAGAACATTCTTGAATACAAATCTAATGTCACAAAGTGCTCATAGATCCATTGCTATCCTAGGATGGCATCTTCCATTAAGTCTTCACACCCCCTCGCATACCAAGAAATCTACATTCATGCTTGAGTTACCTAGGTGGAAGGCAATTGATATTTATCATAAGCACTAGAGTTTCTTTACACGGATGCCTATAATGTAGGCTTCTAGTGGTTTCAAAGGTTCTTGCACTTCTAGGACTTTAGAGGCTTTCATATATCTAGAGCAACTAAGGTGTCTATTAGCATGTAGACAAATAGACAAACATATATGCTATTCCTATCCTGATGTACAATCTTCAATCGATGATTAGTTTTCTTGAGATTACCATGTGGCTATGGGAATGGACTAATCATAATATTTGAGTCGTTTATGTTCATCAACCTATTTTTACCATAATTTCCTCTTCCTAATATGGTCCAAATTTTATCCCCATACCTCTTGTCTTTTGTGTTTCTTAGCTTCTTTCCTAATCTTTGTTCTCCTCAATCTATCAAGTGTATTGTCTCTCAGAGGTTCTCTACACTGGATATCTACTTATACAATAAGATTGTTCCATCTAATATAGCTAGACTGATGGCACCTCCTAAGGATATTGTATTGATAACCACATGGCAATAACCAAACTTCTTCATTTTTCTTGCATGTTGTTTGAGGGTGTAAACTAGTTATAGATCACCTTCTTAAGTGTCATCATAATAGGCTCTCTATCTATGTTTTCTTGTATATATCCCTGCAATAGCTCTAGGGTGTGTCTCTTGGATTTCTCAAGTTGATCTATCTATTGAGACAACTCATGTCTAGCCATTTGTAGTCTTTCATTACTCTCAAGGTTGAAATCAAAAAATCTAGTGGGAATATGGAGTTTCGTCTATACAACAAGTTGAATGGTGAAAATTTGAGATCAATCTTGTAGGTTAATTTTTACTCCCAACATGGTAAATTTTTTCATCCTAGTGTTATCTTCCATTGCTTATTATCTTTGTTAGGTCCATGCATATGATTCTTTTTTGAACTCTTTGTTGTCCATTACTTGAGGATGATACAGAGAAGATTTTTATGAATAAACAAGAATCATTAAGTAAGGATTTTATGAATACCTATTGAAACAAGAATTTTTCCATGGTCTATGCATCAATCTTTTTAGTTTCCCTAGCTTCTTGCCATTTTGTTAACTATTTTTGTGGTGACTATAATGTATTCTTCACGTAAGCCTCTTGTTCGGGCATTCATGGGACCAATAAACTCTATGCATCACTTTGAACATGTTTGGCATCCAATCATAAGCCTAAGTAGCATATAATCTCTTCATAGTGGATACTTGTCATGGTAGTAGATATCACATCTTTTCATAAAGGAATATGCATCCATATGGAGGGTTTGCCACCATAATCCTAAAAGGAGGATGACCTTCACACTCTCTTTAGGTGAAAAGTATCCACCTACAACTCTTGGGTGCACCATTTCAAGTATGGTTAAGTATTGACTCTTGTGAATACGGAACCTAAGGCAATCATCATGTCCTCTCACATAAAGGTGATTGCATAATGTCATGTAATCATGAATTTCTTCCTCTAAAGATCTCCTTGTTGTTGTTGCAATGACATCCACTGTGTATTTTTTGTCTCTCAAAAAATCTACTATTGGTTGAATCCATTCTGGTACTCTAGTCACTTGATATAAGTTGTCTTCACTTGGGTTTCCTTTCTTTGCAATGAGAGGGGTTTTCTACATATTGAGGCTCTTCTTTTTCCATGGTGGGAACCTATATCCCTAGTCTCAAAAGGTTTTGTAGAGTTGTTGAATTGGACATATGCTAACTCTATATTTCTAAGTGTGTAGATTCCTGGAATGTGTTCCTCTCCTCATTTTCTATGCATCTAAAAAGAACTTTGTTTGAACTCTTAAAGTAAAGATTTCTGACCTTTATTTGAATATGTATATGTATATGTATATGTATATGTATATGTATATGTATATGTATATGTATATGTATATGTATATGTATATGTATATGTATATGTATATGTATATGTATATGTATATGTATATGTATATGTATATGTATATGTATATGTATATGTATATGTTTATGTTTATGTTATGTTGATGGGGGAAGTATCTCAACCCCTATGCAATGACGAAGTGCGAATGACCTCCACCAGTATCCTTCTTTCACCTCTACACACCAAAAATGCTCTTTCTCAAAGCATATGCAAAGAAATCCAATGAGCTTTTGTAGACCTATAGTAGACACTAGGAGATTCCCAAAAAAAGAAATTTCACTCCAAATGGATGCTTACACAAAGAGAAACAATGTCTACAACATGAGCTAGTTGAATGCTCACAACTGCTAGTCAAATAGAGACCTCACTTCACTCCAACAAGCTTTTCTCCAAGAATGTATAGAGAATGAATCTTAAATTTGGGTCAACTTTAGAGAAATCTAAGAGCTACCCAATGACACCAAAATCACAGCAAATGGATAAATAGAGAAGGAGAACCAACCCTTACAACAAAGAGCAAAATATTTCCAATAGAGCCTACACACAAAGACAGATATCAATCACCCAACTTCACTAAAATGAATGTTGCTCCCAAAATACTCACAGAATGCTCCAGAGAATTGGTGAGCATAAATTATCTCTAATAGCTATCCAATGAGACAAGATTTACATCAAATGGATACAATATGAAGGAGAACCAATGCTAACAACTCAGGGGTAGAGAGTTGCAACATTGCTTGCGCACACACATAGATATTCCTACTAAAAGGAAAACAAATAAGCAAGCAAGGGGCTTTCTTATCACAACTCCAGCACTTAGTGCTCACTTCACATGGGCTAAAACTCCAAGAATATGGCCCAAAATAAGTCGAGATACGTGCTCCTTTTATAGTAAGAAGTGTGCCCCTAAAATCTATGAACTACCTTTCCAAATTAGCTTCATAACTTTGAGGACTTAGTTGAGATGACTTGGGGAGTGGTTGAGTGACTTTTCTTGATGGAATCTTGTGGCTTTTGGCTTCCATTGATTGCTCCACATGTCCATAAATGATTTCCCACGAATTTTTAGCTTAAAGCTTGACTTTTAACACTCCCCCTCAAGCTTCAATTCTTCGTCCTCATCCAAGCTCCTTCATGTTGATGCATTGCTTGAATTTTGAAATCTTCATTCCATCCAAAGCCTTTGTGAACATTTCGGCAACTTGATTGTTGGTACCAATATGATGTACTGAAAATTTCTTGGGGTATCACCTTTTCCCTTATGAAGTGATAATGCACTTCAATATGCTTGGTTCTAGCATGATAGATAGGATTCGGTGCTAGATGAATGCTACTCATATTGTCACAGAAAATTGGATATGTGTCAAACTGCAAATTAAGTTCCATAAATAACTTCTTAATCCACATTAGCTTACATGTGACTTGATCCAAATCTCTATACTCAGCCTCCATGGAAGACAATGCCACCATGGGTTGCTTTTTTTTGAAATCCATGAGATGATCTTGCTACCTAGCGTGACTAGGTAACCACTTGTACTCCTTCTATCTTCCCTCGAACTAGCCAAATCAGCATCGGAATAAGCTTTGACTTGCATATCATCATCAAATGAGTAGAGCAATCCTTCATTTATAGTGCCCTTGAGATATTGTACCATTCTTCTTGCAGTTTGCAAGTGTGTAGTCCTTGGACTATGCATAAATTGTGATAACACTCCAACTCCATATGCTATGTTAGGCATAGTTATTGTGGCATAATTTAAAGAGCCTACAATAGATCGATAAAAAGTTACATCCTCTAATGGTTCTCCATCAATGGAGCTTAGGTTTACATTAACTTCCATGGGATTTGAAATAGGCTTGCAATGTAGCATCCCAAACCTCTTAAGTAGGTCTAGAGTATACTTCATTTGTATGAGCATAATACGTTCTTCTTTGTATACAACTTCAATGCCAAGAAAATACCTAAGATGTCCAAGATCAGAGATCCTAAACTCCTTTCCAAGCTTTGCCTTGATCTCCTCAATGCCCTTTGTATCATTACCTGTAATGATAAGATCATCTACATACACACACATGTAGACTACAAGTTCTCATCTTTATTTGATAAAGAGAGATGGATATGCCTTGCATTGATTGTAATCACATTTGATCAAATAGTCCACCAAAATATTTGGTTCCAAGCCCTTGGAGCTTGCTTTAGGCCATAAAGTGCCTTCTTCAACCTACAAACATGATGTGGAAACTCTTTATGAACAAAACCTAGTGGTTTCTCCATGTATACCTCTCTTTCAAGTCTCCATTGAGAAAGGCATTCTTGATATCCAATTGGAAGAGCTTCCATCCTTTGCTAGCAGCCATTGCAATGAGTGTCCTAATGGTGCTCATCTTTGCCACAGGGCTGAATTTCTCTTTGAAGTCTACTCCATAAGTTTCTACAAAACCCTTGGCCACCAATCTTGCTTTGAACCTAGAAATAGATCCATTTGAATTCCTCTTTATTTTATACACCCACTTATTTCCTATTACCTTCATGGTCTCCTTCTTGGGCACTAGAGTCCATGTTTGATTCTCCTCAACTGTGGCAATCTCTTCTTGCATTGCCTCTTTCCATTCAGTGTACCTGCTTGCATCTTCATAGCAATCAGGCTCATGATCTTCTACTACTTTGGTCATATATGCATAACGAGTTGCCATCTAAGAATCATAAGTAAACCTTTGAGTTGAATACTTAACCCTAGAAGATTTCCTTTCTTCACCTTTTGGAGGAATAAACCTCCTTTTCTTTGGATACTTGATCTCTTTCTTTGATGTGGCTTCTTTCTGCATCATGTGTCCTTCATCATCTTCAACTTCACTACCTTCTTCATCCAACTCCACCACTGTTGCTTTGCCTTTGTTGATTGATTGTGCTTCATAGCTTGATGAAGATCTCCCCCTCCATGGTGAGGTCATCTTGAACTATCTTCATTGATGGAACACCTTGGGCCGCTTAGCTCTAGGTCAATTTGTTCTTCATCATGTGCATGCTTTTCTTTTTCATATTCCTGCATACAATCATACTTCTTATACCAAGGGAGTATCTCATCAAATGCTACATCCCTTGATATCCTCAAGTCCTTTGTGTTTGGGTTGAAACACCCGTAACCTTTATGATCATTTGAATATCCTAGAAACACACATTTTTCTACCTTTTGTTGTAGCTTGTGCCTCAATTCACTTGGCACATGTACATAACAAGTACATGCAAATGTCTTCAAGTGGGAAAGATCAGGTTTCTTACCATAATAGGCTTGATATGGTGTCAATCCATGGATCCTTGAGGTAGGAGCCCTATTCATAAGATACACGGTGGTATTTTTTGCATCACTCCAAAACATGTTAGGTACATTCATCTCGTTAAGAATTGCTCTAGTGATCTCCACAATGTATCTATTCTTGTTTTGGGGTGTGTATGTGCATGTTACCTACCTCTTGATGCCTTGATCCATTAAAAAAATCAAAAAATTCATTGGATAAATATTCTCCCCCTCCATCAAACCTTAGCTTCTTGATATATGTACCTATTTCCTTCTCTACCATTGCCTTCAATGCTTTGAAACATGTAAACACATCTAATTTGTTTTTTATGAAATAAATTCAATGGATTGCTCTTTGGTTGGCCCCCACACATCTGTATGTATCAACTCCAATGGGTGTTGACATATGTAGCCACTCTTCTTGAATGGAAGTCTCGCTTGCTTCCCTAATTGACAAGATTCACATAAGTGCTTCATACCTTGTCCTTGGAAGTTGGGAAGACCTTCAAACGAACTCTTGAATTGCATTTGCTTCATTCTTTGTATGTTGATGTGACCTATCCTCTTGTGCCACAAGTTCAACTTCGAAATCCTCTTGTTTCCATATGTGAGGTAGACATGTTGAGTGGAATGAGAATTTACCTCCAAAGTGAAGAGTCTCCCTTGCTTCTTTCCTCTTGATATGACCTTGTACCCTTGCTTAGGGTTCTCCACAAAGCATCCACCTTTGTTGAACCTTACTTGATAGCCTCTTTCAATCATTTGCCCTATGGACACCAAGTTCTTTGTGATGGTAGGTACTTGCAAGATGTTCTTGAGACATCTTCCTTCTTCCTTGTCATCCAAAGCTACATCTCCAACATGGGAGATCTCATGGGCTATATCATCACCTGTTTTTACATGTCCTTTACCTTTGGGAACATGTAGATTAGTAAACCAAGAAGCATTGCAACTCATATGGTTGCTACATCCACTATCAATATACCAAGTGTTATCTACTTTGCTTGAATTCCCATTCATGTGCGTCATCAAGATATTTTCATTTTCTGAACTTGCAGAAGCATAATTACCTTGGCCTTTGTATGAAGAACCTTGATTATAGATCCTTTGGTTTCCTCCTTGGTAGCAATCTCTAGCATAGTGCCCAAACTTGCCACATATGTAACATCCTTCGCCATCTTGATTCCTGTTTTGTTGATGTCGTCCTCCTCTTCCTCATGATCTTCCTCTGCTTTTTTATGATGAGGTGCTTTGGTCATGTCCTTGATTGCTAGATTGTCCTTGCCTTCCTCCAAACCTTCCTTTGCCCCTTCCTTGTCCTCATCTTCCTTTGCCCCTTTGATTACTTGCATAGAAAACTTGTGCATCCTTGCTTTTAGTTGAACTTCCACCTATGTTCATATGTTCGGTGCTCATGAGAGCAACCAATTGCTCAAAATTGTGAAGATTATCCCTTACATATACTGAAGTGGTAAAGGGTTTCCACTTCTCATCATCCCTCAAACCATTGAAAGTATAAGCCACAAGATCATCATCGTCTGTGTGGCTTCCAAGGGATCCCAATGCATTTGAAAACTCCTTGACCTTAAGTATGAAGTCATTTATGCTACTCCTTGAGCTCTTCCTAAGGTTGCTGAGCTCATTCTTGAGTTGGATCTTTCTTGCTTTGGTGCTTGTGGAATAAAGCCTCTGAAGTGTCTCCCATACCTTCATGCTTGAATCCAAGTCTTGGATATGGTCAATTATGCTATTGCTAATGTGTTGGGAAAGGATAAAGGTAACCCTCTTGTCTCTTTCATTCCATTCCCTAAAGGCCCTTCTCTGGTCATTGGTTGGATTTTCATCCAACCTAAGTCTTGGCTCACTTCCACTAATCAATCCCCAAAGGCCCTTGTCCAAAAGGTAGTTGGAGACCCTAAATCTCCATCATTAATAGTTCCCCTTGTCTAGCTTTTCAATTTGAGTGTTGAAGTCTCCCATGTCTAGTCTTTGCTACTTGGACTAGCCCTTGGATAATGCTCCAATGTGTGTAAAATGCAAATGAGTCTATGAGGTTACCTCAATCCAAAGCTTTCCTTAGATGGACATCTTGTGCTCTTGAAAATTTGAGTAGAATAGCTCCCCCTTGATGTGAGCTACCTCCAAGAAACTTTTGTTGATGCAAATCTTCAACCACCAACTCCAAGAGGTCTTCTTCCTTGTATTTAATGTCTCCAAGATTCCAAAATGCTATGATACCACTGATGGGGGAAGTATCTCAACCCCTATGCAATGACGAAGTGCGAATGACCTCCACAAGAATCCTTATTTGACCTCTGCACACCAAAAATGCTCTTTCTCAGAGCATATGCAAAGAACTCCAATGCACTTTTGT
>CM035416.1:36910022-36975022 GCA_020310875.1 Ceratopteris richardii
GTCTTCACATATCTGACCTGCTGTATTGCTTTGAGCCTATTTAATTTGTTGACAATGCACGCTATCAGCGGGAGGATTATTACCTGCCAAGTATCTTCTTGCACTTCATGGATACTTCCTGGCCTTGGTCTGTCCTTCCCATGAAATGTCCTCGTTCTGATTGATCTTTAATTCCAATCCTCAGGACCTGGATGATTCGCGTTGTTGCTTGATGCGTGCCCTTGCGGGGCTTTGGGCAGAGGGTGGTTCTTTCATTTTATGATCTTTATTCTTTATTGTGCAGTTTTTGACTTTGATCTTCTCCTTCTTTTCTTCTTGCTTGATTCCCCTTCCACACGTCCCTCCTCCTGAACTCTGTCGTCCCCGACAGGCTTTTTGTGGCGACGTGAATAGGTCTGTATGGCTGCTTGCTCTCTTTGATTCAGCAAATTGGCGTGACATATCATAAACTCTTTCAACTGTCTTGACTTCACTCCTTCCTCTGGGGCTTGTCGGTGATCCGCAAAAAAGCTGGTTTCATAAGCCACCAGGCGTGCATTAAGATTTGAAGTCATTTTGACGAAAATTTCCAAATCTATTTCGAAGAAGCCAGTGAAAAATGCTTCTTCAAAAGTCTGCATATATGTTGACGACAAAAACATAAGTCGAGAATAATACGAATACGCCATAAGTTTTAAGCGACTCGGAATGGTAGAAAGATAAAAAATGAGTGCTTCGGATCCTTGCGTAATGCCGATAAAGTTCAAAAATGTATATTTTGCGTGCTGAAAGACTTTGATTACAGTAAGGATCATAATAAAAATGCTATTCGTCATTTTGACCGCTAAATCCGAGACAGCCGAATATCTTGCGATCCAAAATTCCATTGTTTTTACCATGTACTCTTCCGTTGGTAGGTAGTTATGTGGCGGACTAGGTAACAATGGATAATTCAACCATTGATTATTTATGCTTCTCTGGCGCTGACCTTCCCAAAATTGGCTCCAGGAGCATCTGCGGGGTACGGGGCAAAATGATGGATTGACTTGAAGTGCGTATGGTGAAGCTTCCCATTGTACCCGCAATGTAGGATTCTTTTCCAATAGTTTCCGCCTCCAGATGGGATCAGACTTTTTGAATTCCTCTTGACTATACTTGAATGTATCTTTGCTGAACTGGAGGTTGGTGTCCGGATGTTTATGTGTAGTATTCTTTATATATTGTGGTGTTTGTTCTTTAAGGAGACCATATGGTACATTGAAGGGCTTCAAAATTTGATCCAAATTGTTGCTTTTGATTTTGGCCTCCTTCATCACCTGGATTATTTGATCTTCGAATTCAGCAGTAAGCTGGGACACCAATAGTGCCCTTTTCGATCGGCTCAGTTCTGCAATGTCCCGAGTATTATGTTCAATTTGGACCTCCTGTTCCTCCCTTATCGGTGAATGATGTGAGGGGGAGATAGAGGACGTACCTCAGTCTCCTCAGTAGCCGCGGCGGATTGTGGAACTACTGGTGTCCCCTCAGTTGACTTCTGCTTGAGCTGCTCTCTCAACTGCGTTATGATCTCCTTTTGTTGCTTAATTTCTTTTTTGGCTTTAGCAATAGTTTCCTTGTTTTTGAGTATCTCTTTAGCTACCACATCAAGGTGATCAGTGTCCTCTTTACATTGCATAAGGTAGCGATTCTCAGCTTTTTTCCATTTAGTTCTTAGAGTTGGAGTGTCATCCATATACCTCTTTTCCCATTTGGCAATGGTGGTTTGCTCTTGCTTGAGCTGATCTTCATACTTAGCTATCTTGGCTTCCAATTCTTTGATATCCTTTTTTGGTCCTCCTTGAACTTCTACTGGCTGATCACCCAGAAGAGCTATCATGAGCTCTTTGTTTCGGTTCCTTAGGTTTTCTGCCTCCTCCATGTATACCTTTATTTGTGATTCTAGTATTTTACTCCTAGCGTTCATTCGTGCCTTCTCGGCTTCGCTAGCTTCATATTTCTTTTGTACCTCTTGTAGTTGTTCTTTTAATTTGGCATTTTCTATCATCAAGTCATTGCACTGTTGTTTGGCTTCTTGGACTTCCTTTTCTTTCTTTTTTATGTGCTCTCTTTCTAATTTCAATTCTGCCAAAAGATTCTTACCCCCGTCTTGAAGCTCATGCTTGTCCTTCATCGCTTGATGGTAGTCTTCATCAGCCTCAAGCATTAATTGTTGTGTGTCCATTGCGGTTCTGATCATGTCCTGCACCACTAGCTTTAGCAGAGCGATGTCGACATTCAACCATGTCCTAGGTATGCTAAGAGCTTCTCCGGTTTGTACATCTTTTCCTTGCTCGACATGAACAGTTTTGTTGTGTGGTTGTCTAATTTGTAATTGTATGTTTTGTACTTTTTCTTCTTCATCCAAATCAATAGCTTTTGTGGCACTCACTTGAAATGTGACATCCATGGGGGAGGGTTCTGCCACAACCCTTATTGGTGTGAAGGGTTCCTCTTCTTCTACTGTCTCTGCTTGAGTCTCTTTCTTGGGTATCTTTATTGACACCTCGCTTATGGGTGTTGCCTCTTTGATAAGGATGGTGGAAGTCTCATTGATTTTGATGACATGTGTCCCTTCTTGGTATGCCTCCTTGCTTTCGGTGTCTCTAGTGGGGTGGACAGAGTTGTCATTTACCTTTGTTCCTTCGTTTGCTTCCGCGTATTCAACTGCATTCAACTCCTCCCATTGTCCATCATCTTTTGATTCACTTTGAATGTCCACATTCAATAATGAAGTGTCAGGCTCTTCTCGTGCATCCGAAGATGAGCTTGAATTATCCAACCCGATTTCTCTGTAATGGTGCACTTTTGTGAGTTTCTTTTTCACTTGCATCTCTTGGTGGGCCTGCTGATAATGGTGCCTTTGCACTGGTAAATTGACTTGCCCTTCTGTATATTGATGTGTTTCTTCCAGGGCCCTAGTTAAATCTTCCTCTGTAATTGGCCTGTGCTCTTCAATCGTTGTCTTGGGAAGTACGTGTGTCCTTTTTGTGGCTGGAACTTCCTCTTCTAATTGCTTGACTTCCCTGAGTCTCTTCGTTCCTCTCATTCTGGGTTGAGAGCTAGTTTCTGCCTCTTCCACTATCTTGACTGCTCTTTTCTTTTTAGGAATTGTGGCGACTTTGGCATACTTCGCCATAGCGATTGAGGATGGCATTTCCTGTAGGTGCTCTCTAATACCTAAAGCGTGGTAAATCAATATTGTCAGAGCGACGGTGCCATTGAGGAACTTCTTATTGTTCCATTGCTTCTTTGCCTCGAATAGTCTTTCTTGTATGTAAGGAGTCAGATTGATTTGATTTCCAATCTACTTGATTGCATGTGAGAGCTGTTGAACAATAATCTTTTGAGGAGCCGTATAGCGATGCATATTTGGGAAGCAGAAGTGCTAGTGGATGAGCCTGACTTCTCTTCTATGTCAATTCTGTTAATGTCTGTGAATGTTATGGTCTTGGCCCCACGACTCTCTTCCTTTACGACATTGATACCGTCCTTCTCCCATCCGAACGCTTCCTTAATCAAATCATGTGTGAATTGGATGACTACCCATTCACCTACGCCATCCATTACTCTAGCCGCGGGCACCAAAGGATCATGTAGTGCAGGCTGTAGTGTATTCATAACTTGAGTGCACCTGTGGAAGTCGAGCTTATAGATCGGCAGTTCAAAATATTTGTGTATGCCCGCTTTCTTCATGATGTCTTTCATAGATGGGAGTCCATGTAGTACTCTGAAATCCTGGGACATGATTGGAAATTGGTGATCTGTGTCCATTATTTTGATAGTTGCCAGGAAGAGGTACTCCCCAGCCGGTTGATCTTCCCTGAACCAACGTCCCTTTGCTTTGGTGATACTTTGTAGGGGAAATTCCAATACCTCCTCTTGTACTGTTGCTTCAGAATCTTCAGAAGACATCTGCACTTGTAATCTTCAGAAGACATCTGCACTTGTAAGGAAAAACGCATTAGCTTCAAAGGAAAGTATAGAAGCTGTGTAGTGCATTGCAGTGATTTGTTGTCGTTCCATCACTCCATTTTCCATGGTTCTATAGGCGAGATCTCTTACCATATCTTTTTATTTCTTTTCCTGAAAGAAGACAATCATTAGTGTAGCCGAAGCATTTAGTTATGTACATAGTAGGTCCATTCCTAAGAAAGTGGAAGCTATGCCCTAATTCTCATTGAAGAATGTGCACCACTACTTTTATCATGTAACTCATGTGCCGAGTGCTTGGCCTTGTAATGTGGCCCTATTATGCATACTTTAGGTGCATTTGATACTTCATGAGTGTAATTGGAATCTTTGCTGTTCTGATGGTCCATGCCTTGTGGTATCTTTTGCTTCCAAATCCACTTCGTTGTCATGACATTCCGTGTCTTCTCTTTGGTCCGTCGAACTTCATGTTTTGCTTCTGATGTCCTAGTGATTGAGTTTTGGCTCTTCATGATTCTATGATGAGTTTGTTTTGTCCTCAATATTTGAATGTCGCGATGTAATGCATCCATCTGTTTGCATATCTCTTGCTTGGTTGTTTGTCTGACCCTCTTGGGAATCCATATCTGATATCGTACCCTTTGAGCTTCAATCAACGGCTTAGGGAGCCATATTTGCAAGAGTCGTTTTGTTGCGGTTTTCAGTGATGCTGCTTTCTTGTTCTCCTTTTTCTCCTCATGAGTTGGTGTTGGCATCGTTGATTCCTGCACTTGATCCTTACGTACCCATTTGGATTTGTTCTTCCCTTGATGCGAGTATCTGAATGTTGTCTTCCCCATTGATAATCCTTCTGTCATATGAAAGTCTTCATGAAAATTGGTTGCCTTGTTGTCCGATCGTTCATCCACTGAATGGGGTGATGTCACCTCTTTCTTGGACACCTTAGGGTTTAAGCTTCCTACTTCTTCTATTCTAGTTTCAGAAGTATTGGGGCAGGAGTCATGTTCCACTAGCTCTTCTCTACATTCTTTTGCACTTTCGATGATTTTTGGTTGTGGTAAAGGCTTCTCTCCTAATAAACTAAAATTTTCCTTGTGCCCTATCTTGGCTAAAATGTAGCCTTGAGCTAGGTTGATACTAACTTCATTTTCAATTATCCAATCCTGTCCTAGGATCAAGTCTTCTATTAAATCTTCATCTCTGCACACTAAGACTCTTTGTTCCATGGAAGAATTTCCTAGGTGCAGGGATACGTGAGTTACTCCCATGCATTCGATGACTTGACCTCCAATTTCTATCAGTTGGGCTTTGGTGGGACTCATAATCATTTGAAGATCTTTTATGATCGTATTACGTATGCAACTAAGTCCTGCTTTTGAGTCTATTAAGGCATTTATCAATTTGTACTCTATTTTGCCAATTCCTAGGTTTAATTAAGGTTGTGACATGAAGGAATTTGTCGTGTCAGATTTATGGACTCGGTAATTAGCCATAGGGATAGGCTCTTCTCCTTGGAGATACCGTTCATCCCTTTGCCTAATCCATTCTTTCCTTTTCTTGATGCATTCTAGAGCTTCTTGTCGAGCCTCCTCTCTAATCCGTTCCTCCTCTTTCTTCCTATTTTGAGCACCTACTAAACGTGTTAACATTTGATCCGTCAATGGCTCCATGAACCGTTTCACTCTGCATCCACTTATATAGTTAGGAAGAACGTCTCCATCTAAAGTGGCCAGATTAACTGCTCCACTAGTAGAGATCCTATTGATGATCAGAGGTCCATATCCGCGTTTTTGTAACTTCTTGGCATGTTGTTTCAAGGTGTAAACCAGGACTAAGTCTCCTTCTTTAAGTCCCTTGTCTTTTATATGTGCGTCATAATATGCCTTTTGTCTTCTCTTGGCTGCATAGATTCCTGCTACCGCTTGTAACCTAGTTTCATGTAACTTCTCGATTTGGTCTAGTTGTTGGGACAATTCATGTCCGTTCCACTCATACTATTGGGCTACTCTCAATGTTGGGATTAAAAAATCAATTGGCAAAATTGCATTCTGCCTGTACACTAAATTGAATGGGGTAGTTCCAATGGCAGTCTTGTATGCTACTCGGAAGGCCCAAATTGCATGATGCAATTGTTTGTCCCAATCAGACCTCCCATTATTGACAATCTTTGTCAATATTGTACATAATACCTTATTGGAACTTTCCGCTTGACCATTGGCTTGGGGATGGTATGGGGCTGATTTTTTGTGGATCACTAAAAATTCATTCATTAAGGATTCGATTACTTCGTTAAGGAAATGCATTCCTCGGTCACTCACAATCTCAATCGGTAATCCGAAACGAGTGAATATATGTTCAAAAAGGAACTTAGCTGTGGTTTGAGCATCGTTCGTTCTAGTAGCCTTCGCTTCTACCCATTTTGTCAAGTAATCAGTGGCTACTATGATGTACTCAGCATGCGATCCTTTGGCCGGTGGATTAATGGGTCCAATGAAGTCAATACCCCATTTAGAGAATGCTCTCGCACAAACCATAGGTCGCAATGGCATGTCATCTCTCCGAATTGGGTATTTAGCCCTTTGGCATGTTTCACAACTTCGCACATATGTTTCAGCGTCCATATGTAAAGTTGGTGTCACTCTAGCACAATGGTGAGTACCAACGTGAGGAGATACACCTCATAAATGTCAATCCGTGGAGACGTGAGGACCGGTATGAAGACCGTGAGCAAGTGATGGCACAAGTGCGTGAGTGAAAGCACACAAGCATGCACACACATACACACACACGCGCACAAAGTAAGAGCAAGGAGTGGAACAATGGAAGATCTTCGATTATACAAGAGCTCTCTTACAACGCTGAAATCTACAACAAGCTAACCCCAAAAATGAGCTCTCCAGCCCTTTTTATAGTTTTTGAGTGGTTTTGGCCCTGTCCAGACCTAGTGTCCGGCCTAGTTAAAAAATAGGTTCCAGGGCTTATTTGGGGGCTCAAACGGAGTCTAAAAATTATGAAAATTGGTAGGATGGTAGATCTAATACTCCTCAAGCTCGAGGACTCCTCGGCTTGAACAAAATGGAGTTACAAAAATGGAAAATGGTATTTACAATGGTTTTTAGTGATAAAAATCACTATTTTTGTAGGGATTTCTTCTGAAAATTTGACAGGTGCTTCTTGGAGCTCCCTACTTGCTCCTTCTTCTTGTGTGTCCACTTCCTTGATGCGCTTCCATGCTTTGTCCTTGACCTTGAGCTTCAACACTCCCCCCCCCTCTTGAGTCTGTCGTCCCTGACAGACCCTTGTTGTATTGGTCGTTCCATGTAGTGCGTTGAGAGGTAGCGTCCTTTGCGTCCAACAGGGATGATTCAGTTTCCCAATGTAGCCTGGTCGTTTGTCCGGTTCTTCACTTTGCCACTATTATCTCTTGCAGTTTGTAGTCCCTTTGTACGTACTTCTGCCTTGTATGCCATCTGGATGGTGCATTTGTGAGTTTTCCAAAACTGCTAGCTGCTCAAAGGAGGTGGTCAATGTTGATTGTGAGCAACTCTCGGCGGTGGATGGCTTCCTTGTTCTTGTTGTTGTCGTCTTGATGTCGTCTGGTTCGTCCAAAGATGGATTTTCATAGTTTTCATGCCAAGTACTTGTAACCCGTAATGAATGGTGGGTCAGTGCATTAGTGCATGGGTTGAACAAAATATGTGCCTTTTGCATGGCCTAGTAATGTGGCCCTACGTATGCGTACTTGGAAAATGCATGGCAAGAAGTATGGTGCAAGAGATTGGGTCTTGAGCTAAGTGCTCAAGGGTATGCTGACGAAGAGGTTTCCTAATCTATCATGGTTATAGTGTTGTTGAAACATACACGTCTTACCATGGTGAAGGGTCCGTTGATCTTCATCTCTTCGTGTTGTGGTTCCCTCATGGTGTTTGATCGTCGGCTTGTCCTTTTTGTTGAGGGATGTCCTTGCTGGAAGTTCACTGATGAGCATTTTCAAGCACAGTCCTCTTCTTTGCACAGTCCCCCTTTTTTTTTTTTTTTTTTTGGGAACACGATGGCATTAAACAAGAAGAAAGAGGTTAGTATCAGTAACATATTTTGCCTGTGAAAATTGTGTCTCATGTGCCTGGGATTTCTCAATTGTGTCTATGCACGGCCTTGTAAGGTGGCCCTATATTGATGCATACTTTGGAAATGCATGACCTGAATGGTGCAAACGACAAGGTTATGCCAAAGGCACATGGTTGCTGCTGGTCGAGGCTTTTGATGTTACTTGTATACTTGATGAATTCTTTGATTGGAGGTGTCTATCGGATCTCGAAATGATGTAATCCTCCGGATTGGAACCCATTTTGGAATAGGGTTTGGTACTGTAGAGATCACCTCAGGCCAGTTCTTCTTTGGATGCAGTCCAAACTTTGGTATCCAGTGTGGTTGGCCCCTTGGTTCTGTGGATGTTGCTTGTGCTTTTGGCTTCCAAACCCATATCTTGGGTGAGTGCCTACCTTTTTTTGTAGAAGGGTTGAGTTTAGCTTCTTTTGGTCTTTGTGCTCTGTTCTTACCCTTTGCTTTCCTTGGCTTCTTTGTTGAGGCCTTTCGCATGGCGGGGAGCATAGGTCTTTGTACGTGTAAGAGCTTCTTGGGTACCCACATCTGTAATCGCCCTTGTTGAGCTGTAGCTAATTTTTTAGGCACCCAAATTTGTACCTGATTGTGGTCGGCCTTCATTGATAGCTTCGGTACCCAAATTTGATGGATTCTTTGTGCTTGACCCTGTCGTAGGTGCTTGGTCCTTCTGTTGTCATGGTCGATCTGGTTGGGTGGGAGTCTTTGAGGTAACATCGATGGTGGTACTCCTTTCTTTACCCAGATCTGTGTCATGCCCAACACTTCTTTCCTCTTGAAGGCTCTTTGTCTATTTGATAGACTGGCTGTCTTGCACTGTTTTGCTTGCTTCTGAGGTTGAACTACCGTGGACGCTTTACTCTTGGAAAAACAAGAAGAAGGTTCATCTTGCCTTTGCGACTGTCCTTCCGTGATTGCGTCCATCTGGATCATAGAGCTTTTGACATCTACGACATCTTGTTCGAGAAGATTAGCCTTAGAGGAACAAAGAGAGTGTGTGGTGTCAGTTTCAGTGGACATGCGATTCTCCAATTCTAATGTAATGCATTGATCATATACCCAAACTTGAAGAAGTTGACTTCTTAGGTTCAAGTTGACAGCATGGTCGTAAATCCAATCTTGACCCAAGACAAGTGGTTCTGTGAGGTCCTCATCATGACACACTAGCATTTTGACTTTTATTGGAACATCTTGAAGGTAGATGGGAAGTTCCACCTCGCCCAAACAGGGTGTTTCCATGCCTCCTAATCCTATGAGATAGGCTTCTATGGGCTTGATGCCCAAATGCAGGTCTTGGCAGTATGAAAGTCTAACTACACTAGTTGCTGCTCCTGAGTCAACCAATGCTCTCACAGTCCTTACACTCTTTCCTTGTCCTACCTCTATAGTCACAAAGGGCCGTCGATCAATTATTCGAGAAGTAGTTATGCCCGATTTTTGGCACATGTCCATGTGATATTTTGGAGCTTTTGTGTTGACATCTAGGCCTAGCCGCCGTAACTTATTTCTTCTGATGCGCTCTCTAGCCTCTGCTTGTGCTTCTTCTCTAACCCTTAACTCTTCTTCTTTTCGCTTCTTAGCAGTGTTGAGTCCCATGAGCATTTCCTCTGTAAGAGGTTCTTGATATAATTTGACTCAGCATCCACTAATATAGTTTGGTAAGATATCACCTTCTAAAGTGGCCAATTGAACTGCACCGCTAGTGGAGAGTCTATTAATGATCATGGGTCCATATCCTCGTTTCTCCAATTTGCGGGCATGTTGCTTTAGCGTATAAACCAGCACTAGATCTCCTTCCTTCAATCCTTTATCCTTTACATGGGCATCAAAGTATGCCTTTTGCCTTTTCTTTGCAGCATAAATGCCTGCTGCTGCCCGTAGCCTCGTCTCACCTAAGCGTTCTAGATCAAAGATCCTGGAAGACAACTCATGTCCATTCCACTCATGCTCTTGTGCTACTTTCAAGGCTGGGATTAGGAAGTCCAATGGTAGCACGGCATTCTGTCCAAAGACCATCTGAAATGGGGTAGCATTGAGTACCGTTTTGTAGGCAACTCGGTATGCCCAAACAGCATGATGAAGTTGTTTGTCCCAATCAGAGCGTTTATTATTTACAAGTTTCGTCAATACGTTACATAGGATCTTATTCGTGCTCTCGGCTTGTCCGTTAGCTTGTGGGTGATAGGGGGCAGACTTCTTATGTATCACCATGAATTCTTGAAGGAGATTTTCAATGACCTCATTCAAGAAGTGCGTACCTCTATCACTAACCAACTCTATTGGTAACCCATATCTAGTGAACACATTTTCGAATAAGAACTTAGCCGTCGTTTGAGCATCATTCTTTGTCGTGGCTTTTACTTCCACCCACTTTGTAAGGTAATCTGTGGCTACAATAATGTATTCTGCATGGGAGTTTCTAGCTAGGGGGTTAATAGGACCAACAAAGTCTATACCCCACTTTGAAAATGCACGTCCTCCCATCATTGGCCTTAAAGGCATCTCGTCTTTTCTTATCGGATATTGGGCACGTTGGCATGTGTCACATTTCTTCACATAAGTATGTGCATCCATATGAAGAGTGGGCCACCAAAGTCCTGAGAATAGAATGGTCTTAATTACTCTGTCAGGCCCAAAGTGTCCACCTGCGGCACCGCTGTGTGCAGTTTCTAAGACTTTCAAATAGTCTGATTCATGAACGCACAGTCTTAGGTAACCATCCTTGCCTCTTCGATATAGGTTGTCTCCTACTAAGGCATAGTCTTGAGCCTCTTGCTCCATGCTCCGTTTTCTTGCAAGACTAGCCTGATTGGGTAATGTTCTCGATCTCATGAACTCAACCAATGGAGCACTCCAATCTGGGATTAATGACACATGATAAAGAGTGGCATGCTCCACTGGGGGTCTCTTCTGGCACACTGGACAATTCTGGATCCACTCCTGTATTTCTTTGTCCATGCTAGGCCAATACACTCCTAAACGTTTTAGATTCTGCAATGTTCGTTGTTTAGAGTAGTGATTTCCTAGCAATCCCTCATGGGCTTGTTGCATCCAACTAGTATGTTCGTCGTCCTCAACACAACAGGCTAATACGCCCTCGGTATCTTGCTTGTACATACTTCCGGCCAATATTTGATACTTTTGTGATTTTACAATTTCTTCTTTGCTTGTTTTCACATTCTTATTTGCAGGACCGAAGGTTAGGACTGGTACCAACTTGTTTGCCCATTTAGGAACAACTTCCAAATTGAACAGATAAGCATCGGGCAATTCATCAGACACTCCTTGCGGTGGCTCTCCTGAAGTGATGCGAGAAAGATGGTCTGCCCTAAGATGGGTTCTACCTTTCCTGACAACCACTTCAAAGTCGTATTCCATTAGTAAGAGGAACCATCTCACCAAGCGGCCTGTATTGCAAGGTTTATTGACCAAATATAGTAAGGCTTGATGATCAGTGAAAAACTTGAACTTATTGGCCAATAGATAGTGTCTAAACTTCTTCACAGCGTATACCATGCCTAAGCCTTCTCTCTCCGTTGTGGTATAATTTCGTTCAGCTGCATTTAATTGCCTACTAGCATATGCTATCGGCAAATCTAGGTTTGCTTCACCTGTTGGTTGTGCTAGCACACATCCTATTGCATGATTGGAGGCATCTACATGGACATGGAATGGTTTGCTCCAATCAGGAGTGGTCAGTATTGGTGCTGAGCACAAGCGTCTTTTTAGCTCGTTGAAGGAATTCTCGCATTCCTCGTTCCACTCAAAATTTGTTAACAACCCATAAAGAGGTTTAGCTATGATGGCATACATGTGGATAAACCTACGGTAATATCCACAATGGCCCATAAAGGCCTGTACCTCTTTAACATTTCTTGGTCTTGGCAACTCTGCTATCGCTCTTACCTTGTCTTCATATGTTGAAATTCCATTCTTAGAAACAATGTGACCTAAGATTTTACCTTGTCGTACCATGAACACACACTGCTCTGGGTTCAAACACACTCGATAATCTCTACACTTGTTGAAGATTTGTCTGAGCTCAGGGATGTGGTAACTTCTCTGTTGGGAATGCGCACATAAATCATCCACATATACTTCTAAGCTCTTCCGCAAGAACTCTTTGAAGACATGACACATGAGCCTTTGGAATGTTGCAGGTGCATTGGTGAGCCCAAATGGCATCACACGAAATGCAAAAATTCCCCATTCTGTGGCAAAGGCCGTTTTGTGTTGATCTTTGGGGGCAATGGCTACTTGGTTGTAACCTGAAAATCCATCAAGGAAGCTATAAACTTCCTTGCCTGCAACACGCTCCAATAGATGTTCGGTGATTGGAAGTGGATAACTATCTCTGATCGTAGCGGCATTAACCTTTTTAAGGTTAATGCACACACGCAATTTCCCATTCTTCTTGGGCACCACCACAATGGGGAACACCCATTCAGTGTGCTCAATCTCATAGATGAATCCAGCTTCAATCAGCCTGTCAATTTCCTCCTTTATTTTGGCTGCATAATTGTCATTATATGTGTAGGGCTTTTGTTTGGTGGGCTTGGCATCAGCGGTCATCGGAATCGTATGAGAGCAAATCTTTGGATCTACTCCTTTCAAGTCTCTATAGTGCCATGCGAACACATCCCTATATTCCCTTAATAGAGCTACAAGCTCTGCTTCTTCTTTTGCACTTAGGTCATCTCCTATGTACGTACATCGTTCTTCGTTCCCTTCAATGGTCACTACAATTTTTTTGGTCTTTTCTTTATTGTCATATGCTTCTCCTATAATGGCCTCTCTCTTAGGCATCCGTACCAAAATTTTTCGGTCTTCCACTTCATATTTCTTGAAATTATCTGGTACTTCAAACAATGATTCTTCCTCTTCTTGTTTCACTGCTTTTCTTTTCTTTTTCTTTTGACCTCCTTCACTTCCTTCCTTTGAATTTATCGTTTTAATACTCGTGAGGGGTTCTTCTTCTTTTTGGGTTAACACTCCTATGTCTTCTAAATAGTGTTCCTCTGAGTCAAAGTAAGTATCCATCACAATGGATTCTAGATCATCGTCATTCTCTTCTTCTTCTATGAACTCACTAGGATCACACTCTTCCAACAGGGGCTGACACATGAACACTGAAATATCATAACCCTCCTCATCACAATGAGGTGTCCATTGTTCTTCATTGACTGCTATGTCCATGGTAGCTAAGATTTCTGCCCAACCATGAGGTTCAAATTCCTCATCTGGAAATATCATCGGTGTGTAGGCTGGGTCTTTTAATCGTCTATCTCCTGGGGGAGTTCCTTCTTCTCTCGCTTTTAGGCGCTTGTCCTCTTCCTCTGCGACCTTGCACATCCACAAGTGAGTATCTTCATGCAGCCATGATGGATCAGGTGAACTTCCAGAATGCACGGAGATTGAATCTTCTTTTGCTTTGTGGATAGGATTCCACTGTAGGGGTGGTACATCTCTGAAGGTGTAATCCTTCAGATTGACCTTGGTGGTAACCCCTAAGTGCTGTAAGTACAAGGAGTTGGTTCCCCAATCCTGTACTATTTGCAATTGTCGTAGGAAGGGTCTTCCTAGGATCAGCTCGTAGACATTATTTTTCTCAAAGTCACATATAGCAAACGTATGTTCAAACTCTACACCACATGTGGTTAGAGTTATCCCTTCAAGCAATCCTAGAGGTCTTTCAAAATGACCATCTGCCATTTGAAGTTTCATTCTCGTTGGTCTTAAGGTGGGTTTGCCCCATCGCTTCCACAAGGAGGTGGTCGCAATAGCAACACCAGCACCTGAATCTACGATTGCTTTGGTTGTGTAACCGTGATAGGTGATCGGAAGATAAGTGTTACCTTCTTCACCTTCGCTCATGTCTCCTATCTTGTCGAGAGGTATCTCTGGAACTTTTTGCTTAGAGCCTACTTTTGGCATATTGGATTCAAGTTCTGGAACTTGATCCTTCACATGATTCCAGAGCTCAGGTTTTGCTTTGAGCAGCTCTTCCACAGTGAGATGACATTGAACCTTAGTGTTCTTCACAACATCAGTGTTTCTTGGAATCACTGAGTCTTCATTTCTTACCAATATTGTGGGGGCTCTGATCTGGAGAGATTCAGATTCCCACGGGCCTGTGTAATGAGGCAACTCTTGTAAAGAATTGGATTCAAAATCTAATCTTTCATCTTCTTGTTGCTCTGCTTGGTCTCCATAGATAGACGGAATGTCTTGGGGAAATTGGTCATGAAGATCATCAATCTCAGGAATAGGAGGGGAATTACCCTTCTCCTTGGCCCATTTCTCTTCCTGTATTTCCCGCAAGAACTCTTGAGAGTATTGTTGAATTGAAGGAGGTATTCCAGCATCCGTGGAATTAGGAACATAAGCTCCCATTGGTGGTGAGCTTCCTCTTTCAATAACTGGTTGAGCCTGTGGAGGTAAAGAAACTTGTGGTTTGTTTACCAACTGCTCTAATCTTTCTAGTAAGCCTTGGAAATGCAAATCTGGTTTGATAGAGTTTGTCTGATTGAACTTTTGACTAGTCTCAAGTATAGCTTGAGCTTGTTCTACCATTTTCATGCACATTTTCATCCGTTCAATCTCTAAGTCTGCTCTAGGGTAACTCTTGTCTAGGTTTGCAGCTGTTGGCCCTTCTTGAAGACGAGCCTGGTAGGCCTTGAACATCATGTCCAAGCCTTCTGGGGTTGGATCTGCAAGAGCAGACCCTGATTGCGATCTATTTACAATGGGCGGTGGGGTGGAATGAGGTGGAATGGATGGAGCTTCGGCATGCGAGGGGCTTTGAGATGCAATGTCTTCTATTTTTGTTTTGGCATCTTTTAGACTTTCTTCTAGCTCGGATAGCTTTTTGTTCCACTTGCGATTAGCCTTCTCTCTGGTATCCTTCCACGTTCTTGGTTTCCTCTTACTAGGCTCTCCTGCCTCACTTGACTCCGACTGCTCAGATGGTTTTGCTTGTTGTGTAGCCTGTGCCCTAGTAACTGCCTGTACAGGAGCCACATTATTGCTACTTGAACTTGAATCTGCCACTAAGCCTACCACATTGATGGGTGTAACCTTGGGTACACTAGAGGGATTCCTGGGACACTCTCTAGGAAGATGTTCCTTGCCGCACTCAGGACAAAAGCCTTGTATTGTGATGTTCTGTCCTAGTCCCAGAGCTGGTTGGTGGGGACATTCACGAATGAAATGGTCGCCCTGACATCTAAAGCATGGTCCTCTAGGGGCTTGTGGTCTTTCCTGTCTCAATTGGGGCCTAGGATTTGGATTCGTATACATGACATTGGAGTATTCTGGCTCCCAATTTTGTTCTATAGGTGGTGTCCCATATTGATACTGAGAAGTCTCACTTTGCTCAGGTGACTCTATATAATAAGCCTGTGGACTATCTTCATGGAAGTAGTCTGAACCATGAGCGTGAGAATCATTTTCTGAGACCAATGGGGTTAGTGGCACCAATGCTCTATTAAGGTTCTCCTCCGCCATCGTATATTTAACTGGGATCACATTGGCCGGAGCTGGCGGTTGGTTTCCTAGGACTGGTTGTGGCCTATATGGTGCCTGATATTGCTGCTGGTATTGAGGTTGATATTGTTGTGGCCTATAATATGGCTGTTGGTACTGATTCTGATACCTACCCTGCTGGTAAGGTTGCTGATAATTTTGTCTAACAGCTTGCCTGTTATACGGACAATCTTGGGCCGTATGATTTGTGTATTTCCTCTCAATGGTGCAATATAGAGCATTAGGGCTTCCTTGGGGTTGAGTCGTCAATGGGCAAACATTAGCCATGTGATCTCCTCCACATGTATAACATCGCTTCACTGAGGTGACCCTTGGCATTTGTCTATTTTGAACTCCTAGCTTTTTGGCCACCTGCTCAGCTATCTCATCTATCTCAGTGGAGGCTCTAGAGGTATGACTTGTAGAACTATCAGAGTCCTTATAGAGTTTGGATAGTCCTAACTCCTCACCAAGTTGTCTTCTATGTCAATGCATATCCGTATACACTCTTCTATGGATCTAGGATCTTTCAGGTATACATATGACCTTAATTTTGTGCTCAACAGGCCATCTAAAAACAGTGCCACCTGTTTAGCTGATGTGGGTAATTCTGGTACAGGGCATCTTTCCAAGTACTGTCTAAACCTTCTTCCTGCAAGTCGCACTGTTTCTTGGGGTGTCTGTTTGAAGCTGTGGATCAAGGATGATGTGTTATGCCTGATACCACTCTTGGAAAATTCTACAATGAATTCTTCTAGAAGCTGACCTATCTCTCTATAGTTGCGACTGTTTAGAGGTTGAAACCAAGCTAAGGCAGTACCCTTAAGAGTCAAACCAAATGCCTCGAACTGGGTGAATAAGTCTTCAACCTGTTCAGCTCTTAGCACTTGTTTGAACTCCGCCACATGATCATAAGGATCTCCAAATCCATCAAAGTAGTTCTTCATTGTCTTAACCACTTGAGAGGGTCTAAGGGTTCTTGAGTGTTCTCGTGGTCTAGGCAATGGGAAATCATGATCATCTCTTTGATGTCTATGAACTCTATGTCTCTCCCTTTCAAGTCTTTCCGTTCCATATCCTGATCTGTCTCTGCCTATAGTGTCTGCAAAGCTTACCTCCGGTCTCTCTCTAGTTCTTTCTCTCTGGGTTTCATGAGCCTTGGATGATCCGGCTCCTTGGAGGCCCTGAGAAACATTAGATCTTGGTGGAGGGAAAATTGATTCGCCTTGCCAAGTGTAAGCATGTCTGTCATGATCTGATACCAAGAATAATTTCTGAGATGTGTGATCTAGGTAGACAGCTTTCCCTGGTGTCTCTGGGTCCTTGAATTCGTAGATGGTGACTACTGGGCTGGGTTGATCTGGCCTAAATCTCCAAAAGGCTTCCTCCGTTTCTCTATTCACGAATAGTTCTATGCTTTTATTATCTTGAGGAATCCATTCTGGAGTGAGCACTCTGGTTAAGACTGACTTACCTCTAGGGGTCTTGGGTTCTCCTCCTAGGTCTCCTTGCTCTAGGTCTCCTATCTCATTCTCAGGAATGATATTTCCAAACTCATCTGTCCTATCTGGTAAGTTGGTAACCACATACATGGTTCCTTCCTTATCAATGTAAGCACCCTCTTCAAACTTGACTACTGGGTGTTCAAGTCCAAAGGGTTGGTCAGGATTTTTGATTTGAACCACTGATCGCCTTAGACCATCCTCATAGATGCGAGCACCTAATTGGTTGGTCCTGATATACTCCAATTGGGTCTTATAGGGACCTTCTGGTGTCTGTAAATAGGCAGTGCCGGAGCTACGTGTGGGTCTTTCCATGTTAAAAGACATTTCCGAGTCACTGGTTTCTGAACTTCGTGTGTAAGGATAACCACTAAGCTGTTGAGCCCAAGACTTGGATGTATGGTTGACACTAGCCTCAGATGACCTAATGCTTTGTCTATCCTTGCCTAAGTGTCTGCCAGATCTCAGGTTCATAAGCCTTGGCTTCTAGTCCCAAAGTTCTCTTATATTGCTCAAAATCCTTTGGAACACCTTGGTTTTCCAATTTTCCTGAGGGTCAACTTCAAAATACCCTATCTAATATTCCCCACGAGCTTTCCAACAAAACCAAAATCACAGCAAACGGATTTCGTATGAGAAAGTTATGCCAGTTCAGGGTTTTGGGGGTTAAAACAGGGAAACAGGATCTCTCTGGGAACTCAGAACAGGCGATACGATACCAGATTTTCCACGATACGATACCTTTGTCTTACACGATACCCCTTCAGACGATACCACCTAGACGATACGATACCACTAGGATAACTGCGATCGCGATACCAACCTCACGATACGATACTGCTCTCTTAGGCGATACGATACTGAAAGTGGTCACGATACGATACCTCAAGGTGCACGATACGATACCAGAATCTCAGGCGATACGATACCACTTGGTCAACGATACGATACTGTGACCGTCGCGATACGATACCACTGAGGCAACTACGATCGCGATACCAACACTTGACGATACAATACCAGAATGGTATCACGATACCTCAAGTGGGCATGCACGATACGATACCACTTAACCTCGCGATACGATACCAAAATTTAGACGATCGCGATACCAACTTGGCCGACGATACGATACTGCACTGTCGACGATACGATACCAAGACTGGCACGATACGATACCACTGGGGCGACCGTGATCGCGATACCAGCACTTAACGATACGATACCAGAATGGTATCGCGATACCTCAAGTGGGCATGCACGATACGATACCACTTAACCTCGCGATACGATACCAAAATTTAGACGATCGCGATACCAACTTGGCCGGCGATACGATACTGCACGGTCGACGATACGATACCAAGACTGGCACGATACGATACCACTGGGGCGACCGTGATCGCGATACCAGCACTTAACGATACGATACCAAAATGGTATCGCGATACCTCAAGTGGGGCATGCACGATACGATACCTCAACAAGTGTCGCGATACACGGGAGTTCTGGTATCGCGATACCACAACTCAACCGGACACGATACTTGGAGATTTTGACACCCAAATTCAAAAATTTTAGCAGATTTGTGTACCTTGTGTCCACCTTGTCACTTCTATCAGCCTGTAGATGCAAAGTCACTCTCCAAAGTCACGATACAACGCTCGCGATACCAGGCGTTGTTCCTCTCACGCCGCGATACCACCGCTCAGATTCTAGTGTTTTTGAGAGTTTTTCAGTGTTTTTTCTTCAGCGTTTTTGGTTCTCAGCTCCTCCTAAGCTTGTTCCTCACAGCCACGAGTAAAAAACGAGTGAATGTAGTGACGAAAATGGAAAAAATCAGAGAATACGAAGAGGGAAGAAGATGGAGATGATGACGAAGATGAAGAAGGAGAAAAACTCAGAAACTGAACTAGAAATTGTGATTTTTTTACCTTCCAACGTCGCTACTCTACGTCTTACCGTCACACGCTCGTCCTCCAAGCTCTCTCCCCGGCAACGGCACCAAATTTGGTGTCACTCTAGCACAATGGTGAGTACCAACGTGAGGAGATACACCTCATAAATGTCAATCCGTGGAGACGTGAGGACCGGTATGAAGACCGTGAGCAAGTGATGGCACAAGTGCGTGAGTGAAAGCACACAAGCATGCACACACATACACACACACGCGCACAAAGTAAGAGCAAGGAGTGGAACAATGGAAGATCTTCGATTATACAAGAGCTCTCTTACAACGCTGAAATCTACAACAAGCTAACCCCAAAAATGAGCTCTCCAGCCCTTTTTATAGTTTTTGAGTGGTTTTGGCCCTGTCCAGACCTAGTGTCCGGCCTAGTTAAAAAATAGGTTCCAGGGCTTATTTGGGGGCTCAAACGGAGTCTAAAAATTATGAAAATTGGTAGGATGGTAGATCTAATACTCCTCAAGCTCGAGGACTCCTCGGCTTGAACAAAATGGAGTTACAAAAATGGAAAATGGTATTTACAATGGTTTTTAGTGATAAAAATCACTATTTTTGTAGGGATTTCTTCTGAAAATTTGACAGGTGCTTCTTGGAGCTCCCTACTTGCTCCTTCTTCTTGTGTGTCCACTTCCTTGATGCGCTTCCATGCTTTGTCCTTGACCTTGAGCTTCAACAGTTGGCCACCACAAGCCTACGAAGAGAATCGTTTTTTTTGTTCTGTCGGCTGAAAAATGACCTCTTGCTGCACCGGCATGTGCCATCTCTAATATGGGTAAATACTCTCCTTCATGAACACATAATCGTAATTCTAAACAAGTTTCTTCCCATGAGAACATAGTCTTTGCTCATCTCCTCTAGGGATCGTTTTCTAGCCAAGCTAACTCCTTCCTCATGTTCTCTTGTCTTTAGGAATTTCACTAATGTTTTGCTCCATTTGGGTGCTATCGTTGAGAAAGGTATGGACGTATGATCCTTTGGGATTGTCTCCTAGCATTCTGCACAATTACTTACATAGTCATGGACATTCTTGGGCATCTCAGGCCAGTATACTCCTAATCTCTTTAATTCCCTGATGGTTCCATGAGTCGCTTGGTGTGTTCTCCATTTGTTCACATATGCTTGTTCAATTAGCTTCGTTTTTTCGTCCTCCTCGACACATCTTAACAAAACTCCATTGGGTTCCTTATAGTACACACTTCCCGCAATAATATGCAAGTTTCTTGATTGGAGCATTTCCTTTCTGCTATCCTTATTGATTGAATGTTGTGGGCCATGGGTGAGTATAGGAATTAATTTATCTGCCCACTTTGGACAAACTTCTAGATTGAACAAATACGTGTCTGGCAGATCATCGGGTACTCCGCTTGGTCATTCTCCGTGTGTTAACCTTGAAAGATGATCCGCTCTTACATGGGTGTTCCCCTTTTTTACTATCACTTCAAAGTCAAACTCCATTAATAGTAAGAACCATCTTACTAATCTTCCCATGTTACAAGGTTTATTGACTAAGTACAGTAAAGCCTGATGGTCTATGAAGAACTTGAATTTGTTGGCTAAGAGATAGTGTCTAAATTTCTTCACTGCATAGACCATTCCTAATCCTTCTCGCTCGGTAGTGGTATAATTCCTTTCAGCTTGATTCAGCTGTCTGCTCGCATAGGCAATTGGATGATCTAATTTTCCTTCATCAGCTGGTTGGGCTAAGATACATCCTATTGCGTAGTTAGAAGCATCAACATGAATATGAAAAGGCTTGTTCCAATTTGGCGTTTTCAAAATTGGAGCCGTCCTAAGCCTCTTCTTTAACTCATTGAATGCTCTCTCACATTCCTCTGTCCAAGTGAATTGAGTTAATAGCCCATACAGAGGTTTGGCAGGCATACATGTGGATAAAGCGACGGTAATATCCACAATGTCCCATAAATGCTTGCACCTCTTTTGCATTCTTTGGTCTAGGAAGTTCTAATATGACCTTAATCTTGTCCTCATCAGTGGATATTCCATTCCTAGAGACTATATGTCCTAGGATCTTTCCTTGTCTTACCATGAAGACACACTTCTCTGGGTTTAAACAGACCCTGTACTGTCTACATTTATTAAATATCTTCCTCAACTCAGGAATATGATCGTGTCTTTGATTGGAGTATGTACATAGGTCATCTACATATACTTCCATGCTCTTTTTCAGAAATTCCTTGAAAACATGACACATCAATCATTGGAAAGTAGCTGGTGCATTAGTGAGTCCAAAAGGCATCACTCTGAAAGCATAGACTCCCCATTCGGTCACGAATGCGGTCTTATGTTGATCCTCAGTAGCAATAGCTACTTTATTGTATCCTGAGAATCCGTCTAAGAAGCTATAGACTTCTTTTCCTGCGACCCTTTCCAATAGATGCACACTTTCTTCAGGTTAATGCACACTCTCAATTTTCCGTTTTTCTTAGGCACAATTACTAATGGTGATACCCACTCGGTGTGTTCTATCTCATATATGAATCCTACCGCTAGTAACTTGTCTATTTCTTCCTTAATTTTAGCAGCATAGATCTTGTTGTATGTATAAGGGTGTTGTTTTGATGGTTTTGCATCTGCTGTCATTGGTATCCTATGAGAACAAATCGAGGGTTCCACGCCTTTGAGATCCTTATATGTCCATGCGAACACATCTCGATATTCTCGGATCAGTTGTATGAGTTCTTCTTCTTCTTCGACTGATACATCTTTGCCTATGTATGTGCATCGTTCTTCTCCATCTTCCACTGTTACTATAATTTTTTTTGTTTGTTCTTTGTTGTCGTACGCTTCTCCGTCTCGGGCCTCTCGTTTAGGCATTTGAATGGCTACCTTTCGCTCTTCTACTTCGTATCTTTTAAAATGTTCAGGAACTTCGAACAGGTCAGGGTCTGGTCCAATTTTACTCATTTCGACTTCTTGTTTTTGTACTCTAGGAGCGGCTTCTATTGCTAAGATCTTTGTCGGTTCCTGTCTCTCTTTGGTTCGAATGGTGTCTAGATAGCTCTCTTCTGAATCAAATTCGGGTTCCATTTCGATACTCTCCTATTCCTCCTTCCACTCTTTTTCCAAGATTTCCCCTTCTTCCACTTCTTGAAGGACAACCATATAAAGATTTACATCATAGCCTTCCTCGTCTATGCACTCGTTCATTGTCAAGACTTCCTCATTTACGCACACATCTAAGGTTGCTAGGATTTCCATCCATCCATGCGGTTCAAAGGTTTCATCCGAAAAGATTTGAGGCATGTACCTTGGGTCCTCTACAGGTCTGTAGTTAGGATGTCCTATTGGCCATATATGTCTGTTGTCTTCTTCTTTCTTGGCTTCCTTACACATCCATAACTGAGCGTCCTCGTGTATCCATGATTGATCACTCGATCCAGCACTATGAATGGATAGGTCATCTTCCTCCTTGTGTATGGAATTCCATTGTAGAGGAGGAACATCCCGATAGGCAAACGTATGCAAGTTTATCTTGGTTGTATTTCCTTGATGTTGCAGGTATAACGAATCTCTACCCTAGTCTTGCACTACCCGCATTTGTCTCATGAAGGGTCGTCCTAATATCATTTCGTAGTTGTTCGCTTTTTCAAATTTGCAAATTGCTAGTGTGTGTTCAAATTCAACTCCACAGGTATTCAATTTGATTCTTTCCAGTGTTCCTAAGGGTTTCTCCACATGATCGTCTGCTAATTGGAGCTTCATGCGTGTGGGTCGTAAGGCAGGTTTTCCCCATTTCTCCCAAATCTCCTTGGCGGCGATTCCTACCCCGGCACCCGTGTCTAATATAGCCTTGGTCATGTACCCATTGTATGTGACAGGTAGACATGTATTACCTTCATCCCCTTCACTAAACTCTCCCACTTTATCAACTGGGATTTGTATTTTAGATGTGTTTTTGTCTCCCTTTCCTTCCTTTTCTTCCTTCTCTTGCCCTAATTCTAATTGACTCGCTAATTGCCTCCATAATTGTGGTTTTACCTGAAGTAATTCTTCCACTGTTAATTTGCATTGTACTTTTGTCTTTTTTAGTTCTGTTAAATTGTGTGAACTCTTCTCTGACTTCCCTTTGGCTTTTCCATGTACTGTGGGTGCTCGTATTATCATAGATTCCTTTTCGTATTCTCCCACGTAATTAGGCAATGTTGAAATGCTCTGGGTTTCTTCTCTATTTCTATCGAGTCTCGATACTTCCTCATACACTCCCTCTAGATTGGGGTTTGGTTGATAAACTTCCACGTCTATTTCCTCAAAAGGAGGCTTCGATACTCCATTTTTCTGCCATTGTTCGTCTCGGATTCTATTCCATAACTCCTTTGGCCATTCTGCCTCTAGGTCAGGTATGGTTGACAGTGGTTCATCCTGGGTTCTAGTGCGCTCACGCTTGTCATCCTTCCCCCTAAGTTCTTTATCCAAGGCTCCGACGTTTTCTTTATATTGATTATCTGTTATTCTCGTCTCTGGTAGGGCTGGAATAGTCTTTTCTAAGGTAGCTTGTGCAAGCTCTATCAGCCTTCGACATATTGCTAGCCTTTCTTTTTCTAATTCCCCTTGTGGATAAAGTTTTTCATGTTGCTCTACATTTGGTCCCATCTTAATTCTAGCTTGGTAAGCTTTTAGCCACATGTCTAGGTCGTCGGGTTTTGGATCAGCTAAAATGGATCCTGGTTTCTCTACTTCTTGGATAAGCGATGGAATGGGTACTTCTTTTTTAATTTTCTGTTTTTTTGGTTCTTTCATACTTCTAGTTTGTTTCTTATTATCTTGACTTTTGTTTTTCATCCATTTGTCTTTGAGTTTTTCTCTTCTTTCCTTCCATTTCTCTGCTTTAATGTTCTGGGTACTCTCATGTGGGTCCTCCGAATCTTCAACCATTCGATTTTTGAGACTTTCCTTCCTAGTGTCTTCTTGTTCCCGATCTGGTTGGTTTTCTTTTCGTTCTTTCATTTGAGCTCGCGTAATAGCCTTTAAAGGCACGATGTACGCCTTATCACTTCCCGGTGCTTCTATCACTTCGATTACATTAACAGGTGTTGTATCCTGGGTTTTATTAGGATTTTTCGGACTATCTCTAAAAAGATGTTCCTTTCCACAATCATTGCAGTACCCCTCCCAAGTCCTAGGGGGTGGTGGATTATAAGGCCGAGAACATTCTCTAATAAAATGGTCTCCTCCACATCTATAACAGGGTCCTCTCGGCACAGGTGGTCTAATGGGTGGTCTCATGGGTGGTTGTGCTTTAGGTGCAGTATACATCAGAGTCGCTACCTCTGTTCCATAAGCCTGATCATAACCATCATATCTAGAGTAAGCCGAATCATATGCTGATTCATACTCTAACATGTTGTCTTCATAGGGATAATAATCTCCTAAGGTTAGCTCATATCCAAGGTTTGCTGATTCTACATTGATCGTCGTCGATGCTCGCACTATGGCTCTTTCCAAGTTTTCTTCTGGCTGAGCATACTTCACAGGTACCACTTGTTGAGGTTGTGATAGTTGTGGCCCTAACACTGGTTGGGGTGGTGGATATGGTGCTTGTTCATAAGGTCTCGGTGCTCCTGCTGGTGTTGGATAGGGATTGTATCTGGGCATCTCTCTGCCTGGTTCTCTTGGTGGATACCCGTATGGTCGATACTGTGGTGGTTGTAAGGGGCACGACTGCCTATTGAATGGACAGTTTTCTGTAGTGTGGTTGGTGTATTTTTGCTCTATGTGGCAGTACAGGGCAGTTCCTTGTTGGTGATGTCTATTGTATGGATATGTCTGGTGTGCACCAGTCCCTCCTTGCACACACATGTGTGTGGGGTGATCTCCTCCACATAGGCTACACCTTCGTAACATGGGCACTCTTAGGGCTAGGTGTTGGTAAGTTCTTTGCCCTTGGACTCCTAGTTTCTTTACTAGTAGCTCCGCTAATTCTTCCATATTACTAGAGTTGGATGTAATGGTACTCTGAGAGTCTTGTGATTTATTGGGACTGGGAGTACTCTTGAGATCCTCCGCGAGGTTGTCTTCTAGGTCAATGCATTCTTGAAGACATTCACTAAGGGTTTGTAATCTCTTCACGTAAACTAAAGTTCTTAAGGTTCCATTCGTGAGTCCATCCAAAAACAATGAAATCATTTTTTGTTGAGTGGGTCTCTTGGTAGCTGTGCATCTATCAACATACTGATTGAATCTCCGGGCAGCTATTTTCACTGTTTCATTAGGGTTCTGTTTAAAACTATGGATTAAAGACGCAGAATTTTGTTTAATCCCTCTCTTAGTGAATTCCCCAATGAATTCTTGAAAAAATTGCTCCATGTTTCCAAACTGATTAGGATCTAATGGCTGGAACCAAGTCAGAGCCGTTCCTATGAGGGTGAGTCCAAAGGACTCATACTGCACAAAGAAGTCGTCTACTTGTTCTACCCTTATGACTTGTTTAAATTCAGCAATGTGATAGTAGGGTTCTCCTAATCCATCATAATGATTTCTTACACATTTGGCCACTTGGATAGGTCTCAATCTTCTCATTGGTTCTGGCGGTCTAGGCATTACGGGAAAGACAGGAACTACTGGTCTAACTTGGGGTATTCCAGACTGTCCTCCTACTGGTGGTCATGGTCTTACTGGTGTTCGATACTGATTCCCTACTCTTGGGTGGGTCTTATTGTTCATTTGCACTCCTGGAGTTGCAAATTGTACATGAGTACGGTTTGGACCACTCCGTTGGCTAGTTTGTCCTGACATGGTGTGTTCTGTCTCTTGTTGATTTCCAAAGGGGTTCTGCGAAGTAGTTGCCTGATCTCTTTGAGGGAATACAGGCAACCCCATGTATTTCAATCGAGCTCTGTCTAAGGCACTAACCAACCAATATCTTCTCTGATTTTTGTCTAGGTATGTGATTCTAGTTTCGTCTTCTGGATCCTTCAGCTCATAAAATGTCATAGGGCTTTCTTCTCTTCCTGGAGCCGGTAAGTCTGTTTGCAGTAATACATCTGATCCATGGATCATATAAACTTCCAATAGGTAGTCATCCTGAGGTATCAAGTCTCCTCTCAAGACTCGTGTTACTTGGGATCTACCTCTAGGGGTCGTCACTAGCTCCTCAGGGTTTGGTCTTCCTGGGTTTTCTTGTTCCACTAACTCTCCCCTTTCATTGATCATTTCAGGAAATTCAGTCACTATGTATATGTGACCTACCTTGTCCATGTATGCTCCTCCTTCGTAGTTAACAGCAGGTCTAGGCATGATCATGGCATCCCCAGAGGTTACCATCCTAGCCACTGATCTGTTTAAGCCATCCAGGTAGATGGGAATCTCCTGGGCATTAGTAGAAACATAATGTAAGGAGGTACGGTACTCTCCCTCTACTACGGTCTTGAAGTTTCTACTTGGAGCTGGACCATGCATGTCTTCTAAGGCCATTGGTATCTCCTCCTCGGAGTCACTAGAGGTATCTGAATAGACAGAGTGGTGACTGACCTGAGCGGCACTCCCTATAGAGGATATGACACTTCTTCGGCTACTTAGCACTCTCCCTGACCTCAAGTTCATTCACCCTACTGAGGCTCTCTAGGTCTCTAAAACTCTCCTTGAGTGGCTCTTCAAATGCCTCAAGTTTGCCCGATGAAATGCTACAAAAGCTCTGGATGATACCACTTCTAGGTGATACTGCACCAGGCGATACTAAGCTAGCCACGATACGATACTGACTTTCCTGACGATATGATACCTTAGGGGTCCACACGATACGATATTGAAAACCCAAACGATACGATACCACTTTTTGGACGATCCGATACCAAAAAGGGCACGATACGATACTGGAGTTTGCCCGATACGATACCTGAATATAAGCCGATACGATACCAGCCTCCTCACACGATATGATACCACTTGCAAGGGGCCGATACGATACCAACTTGGTATCGCGATATGACTCTTGAAAATGAGATGATACGATACTAAGGTGGGGCGCGATACGATACCAATGTAAGTGGTGATACGATACCACCAAACCGGGCAATACGATACTAGTATGGTATCGCGATACTAGGCGGGACTCGAGACGATACGATACCACTAATGGATCGCGAAATGATATCGACGGTTAGGCGATACGGTACCACCGAACAACACGATATGATACTGGAACGGTATCGGGATACCACACAGAGAAGAGGACGATATGATACCAAAAGTGGACCTCGATACGATACCACTTTGGCAAAGTACGATCGCGATACCAACCCAACGATATGATACCACAAGTGGTATCGCGATACCAGGGCTGGTAACCGACGATACAATACTTCGGCGAGTATCGCGATACAAGGGAATTTTTGGTATCGCAATACCAGAAACTCAACCGATTGTGATACTCAAGCCAAAATACCTCAAAAATAAAAAAATTTTGTCACCCCCTACTCTTCTCTCACCCCTCTTCACTCCTAGCTTACTGTCTTGTGCACAGAAACTCAAAAAAATACTCTGCCCCTCCCCGCGATATCGAATGCGCATATATTCACGTGTTTGTGCTCTTTAATTTGTTTTGGTAAGTGAACACTTACGGAACCTTACCTCAGTGATGTCTTGGCTGCACTTTGAGCTCAACAACTAGTCTTAAATGTCTGCAATGCGCGATACTGCACCCACGATACCGATCGCTGCTCTCCGACAATACCAGAATGCAGGAAAGTGTCAAAATGAGTTCAAATTTTTGGTTTTTATATCTTTTTGGTGGCAAAAACTTAACTACACTAATTTTGGTAATTTTCTTTTGGCTTTTTTGGTGATCTTGGCCTACTCTTACTTCCCTTCTCTTCTCCTCTGCATGGGAGTTTCTAGCTGGGGGGTTAATAGGACCTACAAAGTCTATACCCCACTTTGAGAATGCACGTCCTCCCATCATGGGCCTCAAAGGCATCTCGTCTTTTCTGATAGGATATTGCGCACGTTGGCATGTGTCACATTTCTTCACATAGGTATGTGCATCCATATGAAGAATTGGCCACCAAAGTCCTGAGAATAGAATGGTCTTGATTACTTGATCAGGACCAAAGTGTCCACCTGCAACACCGTTGTGTGCAGTCTCTAAGACCTTTAAATAGTCTGATTCATGAACGCACAGTCTTAAGTAACCATCTTTGCCTCTTCGGTATAGGTTCTCTCCTACTAAGGCATAGCCTTGAGCCTCTTGCTCCATGCTTCGTCTTCTTGCTAGACTAGCCTCTTTGGGTAATCTTCCCGACCTCATAAACTCTACCAATGGAGCACTCCAATCTGGAATTAATGACACTTAATAAAGGGTCGCATGCTCCACTGGGGGCTCTCTCTGCACCTTGGACATTCTTAATCCACTCATGTATTTCTTTGTCCATGCTAGGCCAATACACTCCTAAACGCTTCAGATTCTGCAATGTTCGTTGTTTAGAATAGTGATTTCCTAGCAATCCTTCATGAGCTTGCTGCAACCAACTACTATGTTCATCATCCTCGACACAACAAGCTAATACACCCTCAGTATCTTGTTTGTACATGCTTCCTGCCAATATGTGATATTTTTGTGATTTTACAATTTCTTCTTGTGATGTTTTCACATTCTTGTTTGCAGGGCCGAAGGTTAGGACTGGTACCAACTTATTTGCCCATTTAGGAACAACTTCTAAATTGAACAGATAAGCATCGGGTAATTCGTCAGACACTCCTTGCGGTGACTCTCCTGAAGTGATGCGAGAAAGGTGATCTGCCCGAAGATGGGTTCTACCTTTCCTGACAACAACTTCAAAGTCATATTCCATTAGTAAGAGGAACCATCTTACTAAGCGTCCAGTATTGCAAGGTTTATTGACCAAATATAACAAAGCTTGATGATCAATGAAAAACTTGAACTTGTTGGCCAATAAATAGTGTCTAAACTTCTTCACAGCATATACCATGCCTAAGCCCTCTCGCTCAGTTGTGGTATAGTTTCGTTCCGTTGCGGTTAGTTGTCTGCTAGCATATGCTATGGGTAAATCTAAATTTCCTTCACCGGTGGGTTGTGCTAGCACACATCCTATGGCATGATTGGATGCATCCACATGGACATGGAATGGTTTATTCCAATCAGGAGTGGTCAGTATTGGTGTTGTGCACAAACGTTTCTTCAGTTCATTGAAAGAATTCTCGCATTCGTTGTTCCACTCAAAATTAGACAACAAGGCATAAAGGGGTCTAGCTATGATCGCGTACATGTGGATAAACCTACGGTAATATCCACAATGGCCCATAAAGGCTTGTACCTCTTTAACATTCCTTGGCCGTGGCAGCTCTGCTATGGCTCGTACCGTATCTTCATCTATTGAGATTCCATTCTTAGAAACAATATGACCTAAGATTTTACCTTGACGCACCATGAACACACACTTTTCTGGGTTCAGACACACTCGATATTCTCTACACTTGTTAAAGATTTGTCTGAGTTCAGGGATGTGAAATCTTCTTTCTTGGGAATGAGCACATAAATCGTCCACATACACTTCTAAGCTCTTTGCAAGAACTCTTTAAAGACATGACACATGAGCCTTTGGAATGTTGCAGGTGCATTGGTGAGCCCAAATGGCATCACACGAAATGCAAAGATTCCCCACTCTGTGGCAAAAGCCGTTTTGTGTTGATCTTCTGGGGCAATGGCTACTTGATTGTAACCTGAAAATCCATCAAGGAAGCTATAAACTTCCTTGCCGGCAACACGCTCCAATAGGTGTTCTGTGATTGGAAGTGGATAACTATCTCTGATCGTAGTGGCATTAACTTTTTTAAGGTTAATACACACTCTCAACTTCCCGTTCTTCTTGAGTACCACTACAATGGGGGACACCCATTCAGTATGCTCAATCTCATAGATGAATCCAGCTTCAATCAGCCTATCAATTTCTTCTTTTATTTTGGCTGCATATGTATCATTATATGTGTAGGGCTTCTGTTTGGTGGGCTTGGCATCAGCAGTCATGGGGATAGTATGAGAATAAATTCTTGGATCTACCCCTTTCAAGTTGCTATAGTGCCATGCAAACACATCCCTATATTCCCTTAATAGAGCTACGAGCTCCATTTCTTCTCTCGCACTTAGGTCATCTCCTATGTATGTGCATCTCTCTTCGTTCTCTTCAATGGTCACTACAATTTTCTTGTTCTTTTCTTTATTATCATATGATTCTCCTATGATGGCCTCTCTCTTAGGCATGCGTACCAAAATTTTGCGGTCGTCAACTTCATATTTCTTGAAGTTTTCTGGTACTTCAAACAATGATTCCTCCTCTTCTGGTTTCACTGCTTTTCTTTTCTTTTTCTTTTGATTGCTCTCACTTCCATCCTTTGAATTTACCGTTTTAATACTTGTGAGAGGTTCTTCTTCTTTCTGGGTGAACACTCCTATATCTTCTAGATAGTGCTGCTCTGAGTTAAAGCAACTATCCATCACAATGGACTCTATATCATCGTCATTCTCTTCTTCTTCTATGACATCACTAGGGTCACATTCTTCTAGCAAGGGCTGACACATGAACACTAAAATATCATAACCCTCCTCATCACAATGAGGTGTCCATTGTTCTTCATTGACAGCAATGTCCATGGTGGCTAAGGCTTCTAGCCAGCCATGAGGCTCAAATTCCTCATCTGGAAAGATCATCGGTGTATAGGCTGGGTCTTTAATTGGTCTATCTCCTGGCGAAGTTCCTTCTTCTCTTGCCTTTAAACGTTTTTCCTCTTCCTCTGCGACCTTGCACATCCACAAATGAGTATCTTCATGCAGCCATGATGGATCAGGTGAACTTTCAGAATGCACAGAGATGGAATCTTCTTTCGCTTTGTGGATAGAATTCCACTGTAGGGGTGGTACATCTCTGAAGGTGTAATCCTTCAAATTGACCTTGGTGGTGACCCCTAAGTGCTGCAAGTACAAGGAGTTGGTTCCCCAATCCTGTACTATTTGCAATTGTCGTAGGAAGGGTCTTCCTAGGATCATCTCATAGACGTTATTTTTCTCAAAGTCACATATAGCAAATGTATGTTCAAACTCCACACCACAAGTGGTTAGAGTTATCCCTTCGAGCAATCCTAGAGGCCTTTCAAAATGACCGTCGGTCATTTGAAGCTTCATTCTAGTTGGTCTTAATGTGGGTTTGCCCCATTGCTTCCACAAGGAGGTGGTCGCAATGGCAAACCAACACCTGAATCTATGATTGCTTTGGTTGTGTAACCTTGGTAGGTGATTGGAAGATAAGTATTACCTTCTTCACCCTCACACATGTCCCCTATTTTGTCTAGAGGTATCTCTGGTACCCTTTGCTTAGAGCCTGCTTTTGGCATGTTGGAATCAAGTTCTAGAACCTGATCCTTCACATGATTCCATAGCTCAGGTTTTGATTTGAGCAGCTCTTCTATAGTGAGAGGCTTTGATTTCAAGAAGAGGAGGAGGATTACCCTTCTCCTTGGCCCATTTCTCTTCTTGTATTTCCTGCAAGAACTCTTGAGAATACTGTTGAATTGAAGGAGGTATTCCAGCATCCGTGGAATTAGGAACATACGCTCCCATTGGTGGTGAGCTTCTTCTCTCAAGAACTGGTTGAGCCTGTGGAGGTAAAGAAACTTGTGGTTTGTTTACCAATTGCTCCAATCTTTCTAGTAAGCCTTGGAAATGCAAATCCGGTTTGACAGAGTTTGTCTGATTGAACTTTTGACTAGTCTCCAGTATAGCTTGAGCTTGTTCTACCATTTTCATGCACATTTTCATACGTTAAATCTCTAAATCTGCTCTAGGGTAACTCTTGTCTAGGTTTGCAACTATTGGCCCTTCTTGAAGTCGAGCCTGGTAGGCCTTGAACATCATGTCCAAGCCTTCTGGGGTTGGATCTGCAAGAACAGACCCTGGTTGCGGCTTATTTACAATGGGTGGTGGGGTGGGATGAGGTGGAGTGGATGGAGTTTCGGCATGCGAGGGGTTTTGAGATGCAATGTCTTCTATCTTTGTTTTTGCATCTTTCAAGCTTTCTTCTAGTTCCGACAACTTTTTATTCCACTTGCGATTGGCCTTCTCTCTAGTATCCTTCCATGTTCTTGTTTTCCTCTTACTAGGCTCTCCTGATTCACTCGACTCCGATTGTTCTGCTGGTTTATCTTGTTTTAATGCTTGTGCCCTAGTAACTGCCTGTACAGGTGCCACATTACTACTACTTGAACTTGAATCCGCCACTAAGGCTACCACATTAAGTGTAATCTTGGGTGCACTGGATGGATTTCTTGGACAATCTCTGGGGAGATGGTCTTTTCCACAATCAGGACAAAAAGCTTGTATTGTGATAGTCTGTCCTTGACTCGGAGATGGTGGGTGGGGACAATCACGAAGGAAATGGTCGCCCTGACATCTAAAACATGGTCCTCTAGGAGCTTGTGGTCTTACTTGTCTCAGTTGGGGCCTAGGGTTAGCATTTGCGTACATGACATTGGAATATTCAGGCTCCCAATTTTGTTCCATAGGTTGTGCCTCATATTGATACGGGTAAATCTCACTATGTTCAGGTGACTCTGTGTAATAAGCATGTAGACTACCGTCATGGGAGTAGTCTGAACTATGAGCATGAGAGTCATTATCTGGTATCAATGGGGTTAGTGGGACCAATGCTCTATTTGGATTTTCCTCTCCCACGACATACTTGACTGGAATCACGTTGGAAGGAGTTGGTGGTTGGTTTCCGAAGACTGGTTGTGGCCTATATTGTGCCTGATATTGCTGTTGTGGTCGATAATATGGCTGTTGGTATTGGTTCTGATATCTACCTTGTTGGAAAGGTTGCTGATAAGTTTGTATAACAGCCTACCTATTGTAGGGACAATCTTGAGCCGTGTGGTTCGTGTATTTTCTCTCAATAGTGCAATATGGAGCATTCCTTTCTCTAATGTTTTGGTTTTGCATTGGGCATACGTTAGCCATGTGGTCCCCTCCGCAGGTATAACATCGATTCAATGAGGTGACTCTTGGTATTTGTCTATTTTGAACTCCTAGCTTCTTGGCAACTTGCTCAGCTATCTCATCTATTTCCGTGGAGCTTTTCGAAGTATGACTAATAGAACTATCAGAATCCTTATAGAGTTTGGACAATCCTAACTCCTCACCCAAGTTATCTTCTATGTCAATGCACGTCCACACACACTCTTCTATGGATCTAGGATCTTTCAAGTACACATATGATCTTAACTTGGTGCTCAGTAAGCCATCTAAGAACAAAGCCACTTGTTTGGCCGGAGTGGGTAACTCTGGAGCAGGGCATCTTTCTAGATACTGTCTGAATCTTCTACCTGCTAGTCGCACTGTTTCTTGGGGAGTCTGCTTAAAGCTGTGGATCATGGATGATGTGTTATGCCTGATACCACTCTTGGAAAATTCTACAATGAATTCGTCTAGCAGGTGACCTATATCGCGATAGTTGTGACTACTTAGTGGTTGAAACCAAGCTAAGGCGGTGCCCTTAAGCGTCAAACCAAATGTCTCGTACTGGGTGAACCAATCCTCAATCTGTTAAGCTCCAACACTTGTTTGAACTCGGCCACATGATCATAAGGATCCCCTGTCCCATCAAAATAATTCTTCATTGCCTTGATCACTTGAGTGGGTCTAAGGGTTCTTGGGTGCTCTTGAGGTCTAGGCAATGGAAAATCATGTTCATCTCTTTGTTGCCTATGTGCTTGATGTCTTTCTCTTTCAGGTCTTTCATTTTCAAATCCTGACCTATTCTTGCCCACAGTGTGTGCAAAACTTACCTCAGGTGTCTCTCTAGTTCTTTCTCTCTGGGCTTCATGAGCATGGGATGATCCTACTCCTTGGAGGCGATGGGAAACATTGGATCTTGGTGGAGGGAAAATCAATTCATTCTTCCAAGTATATGCATGTCTATCATGTTCTGTTACCAAGAAAATTTTCTCTGACGTGTTATCCAGGTAGACAACTTTGTCTGGTATCTCTGGATCCTTGAACTCGTAGATGATGACTATGCCCAGATGGCTAGGTTGATCTGGCTTGAATCTCCAAAAGGCTTCCTCTGTTTCTCTATTCAAAAATAGTTCTATGCTTTTGTTGTCTTGAGGGATCCAATCTGGAGTGATCACTCTGGTCAACACTGACTTGCCTCTAGGAGTCTGGGATCCTTGTCCTACATTTCCTTGTTCTAGGTCTCCTATCTCATTCTCATGAATGATATTTCCAAACTCATCGGTCCTATCTGGTTGGTTGGTAACCACATACATGGTTCCTTCCTTATCAATGTATGAACCCTCTTCGAACTTGACCACCGGGTGTTCAAGTCCAAAGGATTGATCTGGATTTTTGAGTTGGACGACTGATCGCCTCAGGCCATCCTCATAGATGCGAGCACCTAATCGGTTGGTCCGAATATATTCCAATTGTGTCTTATAGGGACCTTCTGGTGTTTGTAGATGGGCAGTCCCTGAGCCACCTGCAGGTTTCCCCATGCTAAAAGACATTTCTGAGTCACTTGTGTCTGAACTTAGTCCGTAAGGATGACCACTTAGTTGTTGTGCCCAAGACTTAGCTGTATGGTTGATACTGGACTGAGAAGATCTAATGCTTTGTCTATCCTTGCCTAGGTGTCTACCAGATCTCAAGTTCATAAGCTTTGGCTAAGAGTCCAAAATTTCCTCTTGGTATGGTTCAAAAATCCTTTGGAGTCCCCTTGGGTTCCAGGTCCCTTGAAGGTCAAATTCAAATTATCCTATCTGAAAATCAACACATTATTCTTATAAAAAACAGTTGAGGTCGTGTAGGATTCGAAACGAGCTTTCCAACGAGCTATAGAGCTCAAAAAATGGACTTTGGATGAAAAAGTTATGTCAAATCAGGCTCCTGGGGGTCAAAACAGGCAAACAGGACCTTCTGAAAAAAATCGCGATTTTGTGAACTTTCAGAGAATCGCGATTTTGTGAACTTTTAGAGAATCGCGATTTTGTGAACTTTCAGAGAATCGCGATTTTGTGAACTTTCAGAGAATCTCGATTTTGTATCTTGAGAATCGAGTTTTCACAAAATCGTGTTTTTGGTTGAAAATCGTGATTTGTGAGAATGGCGATTTTGAGCAGAGAATCGTGTTTTCACAGAATCGCCTTTTCACAAAATCGTGTTTTTGCTGAAAATCGTGATTGGTGAGAATCGCGATTTTGAGCAGAGAATCGTGTTTTTGAGAATCGCGATTTTGAGCAGAGAATCGTGTTTTCACAAAATCGTGGTTCATAGAATCGTGTTTTCACAAAATCGTGATTTCACAAAATCGTGTTTTTGCTGAAAATCGTGATTGGTGAGAATCGCGATTTTGTCTAAGAGAATCGTGGTTTTCAAAATTTAGCGAATCGCGATTTTGAGCAGAGAATCGTGTTTTCACAGAATCATGTTTTGAAAATCGCAATTTTGTACCTTGGATGAAAATCGTGTTTTTTAGATAATCGTGTTTTTAGAGAATCGTGTTTTAGAGAATCGCGATTTTTTCTTAGAGAATCGTGATTTATGAGAATCGCGATTTTGAACACAACCACAGAATCGTGTTTTCTCAGACTCGTGTTTTTGACATGAAAATCGCGATTGTCTACAAAGAATCGTGTTTTCACAAAATCGTGTTTTAGAGAATCGTGTTCTAGAGAATCGCGATTTTCTCCTAGAGAATCATGCTTTTACAAAATCGTGTTTTTGGCTAAAAATCATGATTTGTGAGAATCGCGATTTTGAGCACAGCCACAGAATCGTGTTTTTTTGGCTGAAAATCGTGATTTGTGAGAATCGCGATTTTGAGCACAACCACAGAATCGCGATTCTGAGAATGACCACAAAATCGTGTTCTTTTCCACAAGCTTTTAGGCGGGAAACAGAGAATCGTGATTTTTCAAAAAATTTTGAATTTTCACAAAATCGTGATTTTCATCACAGAATCGCGTTTTTTGGTGGGAACTTCGAATTTTTGAGCGCCGAGCAATGGCGAGCTCCGTATGTGCAGAAAATCATGAAAAAACACAGCGCTTGCTCTCCCTTGCACCTCCTAACTCTTTCTCATACAATAATGCATGAAAAATGGTATGGAAATGGTGAAAATGCACTAAAAAACAAGAAATTTCTATGAAGAAGAAGATGGAAGAAGGTGGAGATGATGATGATGATGAAGATGAAGAGGAAAAAACAGAAAATGAACTCAAATGATAGTTTTTTTACCTTCCAACGTCGCAAATCTACGATCTTACCATCACAACGCTCGTCCTCGAAGCTCTCTCCCCGGCAACGGCGCCAAAATTTGGTGTAGCTCAAGCGTAAGCACCACCTCCTTTACTTGTCAATCCGCGGAGACGTGAGGACCGGTATGAAGACCACGAGCAAGTGAAGGCACAAGTGCGTGAGTGAAAGCACACAAACATGCACACACATACACACACGCGCACAAAGTAAGATCAAAGAGAGGAACAATGGAAAGCTTAGATTGCAAAAGAGTTCTCTTACAAAAGCTCTATTTTCTAACAAGCTACCCTCAAAAATGAGCTCTCTAGCTCTTTTTATAGTTTTTTGACTAGTTTTGGCCCTGTCCAGACCTAGTGTTCGGCCTAGTTAAAAATTAGGTTCCAGGGCTTATTTGAGGGCTCAAACGAAGTCTAAAAATTATGAAAATTGGTACGATGGTACTTCTAATACTCCTCAAGCTCGAGGACTCCTTGGCTTAAACAAAATGGAGTTATAAAAATAGATAATGGTATTTACAATGGTTTTTAGTGATGAAAATCACTATTTTTGTAGGGGATTCTTCTGAAAATTTGACATACACTTCTTGGAGCTCCCTACTTGCTCCCTTTCCTTGTGTATCCACCTTTTGATGTGCTTCCATGCTTTGTCCTTGACTTTGAGCTTCAACAATATGCATATGTATATGCATATGTATATGTATATGTATATGTATATGTATATGTATATGTATATGTATATGTATATGTATATGTATATGTATATGTATATGCATATGTATATGTATATGTATATGTATATGTATATGTATATGCATATGTATATGTATATGTATATGCATATGTATATGTATATGTATATGCATATGTATATGTATATGTATATGCATATGTATATGTATATGTGTATGTATATGTATCTGCAGGAAGAGTATGATGCATTGATGGAGAATGAGACTTGGGATTTGGTTCCTAAACCAAATAGTCAGAAGATCATTGGATGCAAATGGGTCTACAAGACAAAGAGGTTTGTAGATGGAAATGTGTCTAGGTATAAAGCTAGACTTGTTGTGAAGGGTTTTGCTCAGACATATGGTATGGATTATGATGAGACCATAGTCCTGTGGCAAAGATGACAACCATCAGGACACTCATAGCTATTGCTGCATGTAAAGGTTGGAAGTTATGTTAACTAGATGTGAAGAATGATTTTCTAAATGGTTATATTTCAGCTGATGTTTTCATGGAGCAACCACAAGGATTCAGAGATGGAAGGTATCGAGATCATGTGTGCAAGCTTAAGAGAGCTTTGTATGGTTTGAAGCAGGCCCCAAGGGCATGGAATTATAGACTTGAAGTTCTTGAAAGAACTTGGTTTCCAAATATCTAAGGCAAATAATAGCTTTCTTGTCAAAGCAAGTGAAGATGGGTTTATTTACATGTGCATATATGTTGATGATATAATTCTTACAGGTACAGATGAGAAAGGTATTCAAAGTCTAAAGAAGCAAATGGAGAAAGAGTTCAAGATCAGTGACTTGGGAGACTTGTCATATTTCTTGGGCATGGAGATCTCATACACTCAACATGGAGTGTATGTAACTCAAGAAAGGTATTTGAGAAACTTACTGATCAAGTTTAAATGGATGATTGCAGGGTAGCACCTACTCCAATGGAGGTGAATCACAAATTGAGCAGATATGGAGGAGAAAAGTTCAAGGATATGAAGTTATATCAAAGTTTGGTTGGTAGTCTAATCTATGCTACATTAACTAGGCCTGACTTATCATATGCAGTGGGAGTATTGTCTCAATTCATGCATTGTCCTAGGAAAGAACATTGGATTGCAGGTCAAAGAGTGTTGAGGTACATTAAGGGTACACTCAAAGAAGGTTTGTATTATGGTTTTACATCAGATACAAACATAAAGATTTATAGTGATACAGATTGGGCAGGTAATCCTGATGATAGGAGATCAACATATGGATATTTGTGTTATGTGGGAGATAAGTTAATTTCTTGGTGTTCAAAGAAGCAACACACAGTTGCTTTGTCATCTACAGAAGCAGAGTACAAAGGGATGGTTGAAGCTGCAAAGGAAGTGATATGGCTTAAGACCCTTATGAAGAGTTTTGATATCATTCAGAGTACACCCACTATTCATGGAGATAACATGAGTTCATTGTATTTAGCTGCTAACCCTGTTTTTTATGCCAAGATTAAACACATTGAGATTCAGTACCATTTCCTAAGAGAGAAGGTGATGGATAAAGAGATTCAAGTCATACATACTTCAACAAAAGATCAGATAGCTGATATGCTAACCAAAAGCTTGGATGGACCAAAGCTACAAAGATTTAAAGACATGGCAGGCATAAAGAAGATAGAGAAAACCTCAATTGATGATTGAGGGGGAGCTGTTGGTGCAGGGCAATCAACAATTGATGTTTTTGATGAAGAATTGAAGTTAAGGACTGAAGAAAAGGTCAAGTTATGAAGTATGAAGGAAGTGCATATCCAGAAGATGAAGATGTGTACACATATGTACATTATTTTAGAATCAGTTCATCTTATACTTTTGTATGGTCATGAGCTTGTAAATATTTACCTATATATACAAGAAAAAAATGTCGGGGCAAGTATGAGAGAGTGCAGAATACAATAATCCAGAAGAATTAGAAGAAATTAGATTCTTGAGAAGCATGAAGATTGGCTCTTTCATCCAGATGTAAAGTTTTCTAGTAATGAAGAGAAATTGCGCCCGATGTTTCTGTGTTCTCCTTTTGTGCTTGATCATTTCAAGAATCCTTTTGTATATGTCTAAGTACATAGTTAATGAATCTATGGTTAAAGTTTGAGAGCCTAATTGTAAACAGGATGTGAGAATTATGAGTAGGAACATTCATATGTGAAGAAGTGTTCACTGTTTCCTGAAACAGGCACAAAATTTGATGCTAATGTTTTGGTGAGTTCTCCTTCCACAATGTAAAGTTTTGAGCAAGCAAGCACTCAATCTTTAAGTTGGAAGGTGACCTACTTGTGGTTAAAAGCATTTGCATAAACGGGTTCTAGATTGAGAGAACCAAGTGTTAGAAGTTATATGTGTCTAAATCGACTTCTCAGAAGAACAATTTTAGACATAGGTGACTTGTTAAGTTCATTTCTCAAGATCTACTGAATCTTTTGAAGTGATTTTACTTGGAGTGACATGTCATGCAAAGTTTTATCAAAAATTTTACACATTTGATAAGTCAATGAGAAAGATATGTGCAGTAGATTTTCTATAGAATCATCTTCTTCATAGTTTATCCAAAATCTTTATAATTGATCTTTGGTTTCTGCCTCCTCTACCTTTTTTATTAAAACTCTGATTATTATTTCCTCCATTTTGATTGTTATACCAACAATCATTTGCCAAATGATTGGTTCTGCCACAAATCCAACAAGCTTTAGTATTATCTTTTTTCTTACCTCCTCTTCCTTTACCTCTGAAGTTCATCTTTCCTTTTGTAAAGTTAGCTTGACTTGAAGTTCCTTCATCATCAGTTGACTGCTTCCCTTTGCCATTCTTTTTCTTGTCCTTGGAGTACATAGCTTGGCTTGCACTCCTATCATTGTCTCCCTTAATGTCCTGCTCAAAAGTTAGCATGTGTCCTAGAAATTGATTAAGACCAGGAGTAGAGTGATCAAGTGACAATTCTATGGGAAATATGAAAGGCTTCCACTTCTCATCTCCTCTCATACCTGTAAGTATTTGCCTTACCAACTTATCCTCTTCAATGTCTTCATTTACTGCTCCCAAGCTATCTGCAATATCCTTCATCCTTGCCACATAATCAGAAATTGATTGTGAGCTCTTCTTCTTAAAGGTTGTAAACTTTGCCCATAATGAAGACTTCCTTGACTTGGTTGTATTTTGAAAATGCTCTTCCAAAGCATTCCACACATCTGTTGCAGTTTCTAATCCTTTGATATGAGGAAGAAGATAATCATTTACAGCCATGTAAATGATGCTCCTAGCTTGAGCATCCTTTTTCATCCAATTCTTCAAACCTGCAAGTTCCTCCCTAGTTGGAACACTAGGATCTTCAAACTCAGGCTTTTTTTCTTCTCTTGTAATGAATGCCATCAAATCTTTGCTCATGAGGTGTGCCTCCATCCTCATGGACCAAGCTGGATAGTTCTCCCTATCTAGCTTATCAATCTGCAAGCTTTCTCCCATCTTTGATCTTCTATGTCTGCAATTACTATGATTTATGATAATAAAGTGTACCTTTGATATGAAGCTTTGATCTTTATTGATCCTTCAAACTCATGCTTTGTACTTCTGCAGGTTATCTTCAAGAATTTGTCCTTGTTCACCCTCAATTAGAAGGAACTTCAATACTTGCAACAGTCGGGACTTCCAATGCCTTTACTTCACTTGTATTGCACCTTCTGCTCTGATACCACTGTTGGAGACTTCTTAATCTCCAAAGGTCTGATCTATACTGATCTAAGAACACTTATATATCAGTTATGGATCAAACTTTACACAAATATTGTTTTCTTTTATCAAAACTTTCACTAACACTTCTCATAGTAAAGAAATTCCTTCTTCAAAAAGTCTGCTTCAGAAATCGAATTTATTTCCTGTACATATCTTCAAATTTCTTCAAACCAATGATGCACACATCTTCAAACTACCTTTGCGCAATCATATCAACCATTAGTTCATCAAAAGAATCATTAAAACTTTAATTTGATCCTTAAGATCAAAAGTATGTCAAAAACTGTCTTTCTGAACAAGCGACTTTGACATAGGTAACTTCTAAGGTTGATTTCTCATAGCACAGATCCTGTTTTGCTAAATGCTTTTAGCCATAGCTTCCTTACCTTCTAACTTAGATTTTGAAAGCTCACTCATCAAAAACTTTACATTGTGCACTGAGATCTAAGCAAAACTTTGACATGAAAAAGTGCACGACTCTGAGAGATCATCTACAGACTTTACATACACATGTTCTTATTGATCATACTCACAAGAGAAGAAGAATTAGACCATGAAACTTTGAACATAGCTTCATTAGCTTCTAGATTATATGTGTACAAAAGGATTTCTGATCCACATGATCAGACTAAGAGACATCTATGAAATACTCATCGCTATTTTCTGAAGATGACTCTCTTCACATCTATCTCTATGACACTTGTCTTCTAATGACTCTCACACATATTTCTTTACATCATTGACTTATATACATATGATTCTAGACTTATTCCACGTCTATTACATCACTCCTTATCATCCTAAGGATTATGTATACTCATATTACAAGAATTTCCAACTGTAATATACATATGTATACAGGCTTCACTTCTAAGATCTCTTCACTTCCTCAAGTGGCTTCTTGAATTTCAATCTGATCATTGACATGCTTCAAGCTCTTTGTAATCATCAATTTGTGATTGCTTTGTTCCAATATGTATATGTATATGTATATGTATATGTATATGTATATGTATATGTATATGTATATGTATATGTATATGTATATGTATATGTATATGTATATGTATATGTATATGTATATGTATATGTATATGTATATGTATATGTATATGTATATGTATATGTATATGTATATGTATATGTATATGTATATGTATATGTATATGTATATGTATATGTATATGTATATGTATATGTATATGTATATGTATATGTATATGTATATGTATTATTGATGGTTATAGTAGGTGGATAATTCTCTATTTTATGAAGCATAAGGATGAGGTGTTTTCATGTTTCTAGAAGTATTTGGCACTAGTTGAAAACCAAACAGGAAGGAGCTTGAAGAGAATCACGTCTGATGGAGGTGGTGAGTACTTTTCACAGGAGTTTGATCTATTTCTACAGGATAGAGGCATAAAGAGGGAAGTAACAACCAGGTATACCCCTGAATTGAATGGAGTGGGAGAGAAGGAACGGGTTAATTGTTGAGGCAGCTAGGTCTATGTTAAATGAGAAAAAATTACCTAATTATTATGGGTAGAGGCTATTTCTATAGCTACCTCATTGGATCATTGCAAGATATTTGGGTGCATTGCCTATGCACATATCCCATCACAAATCAGAGGGAAACTTGACCCTAAGATTGAGAAATGCATATTTATTGGGTAAGATTAGAATCAAAAGGGATATAGACTTTATAATCCCACTAACAAGGCATTCCTAATTAGTAGGGATGTAGTATTTGATGAGAATAACTCTTGGTTTGTAGATGATTGCAAGAAAGTCAAATTACCATATGATTTGGAAACTGATTTTCAACCCTAACTCAAGAAGACCAACACCAAGCAGAGGACATCAACTCAAAAGATGAGGAGCATATTGACTTCAAAGCTTGGAAGTCAAGAGGCAAGTTCAAATACAAGCAATTAGAGGATCTACTCGAGTCCTCCAATCAAGCTTTAAGGAGATCACAAAGAGAAATTAAGAAGCCCATAAGGTATGGATATGATACATCCTTACTCACAAAGCACTCTGTATACATCACTAAAGATTCAATCGCAGAGGGACCTTCTTCATTTGAAGATGCTAAGAAGAAGAAAGAGTGGATAGAACCCATGCAGGAAGGAAGTGGAAGCATTGCAAGAAAACCACACTTGGGACCTAGTTCCTAAGAAACCATATATGAAGGTAATTGGTTCAAGGTGGATATATAAAGTTAAAAAGAACTCTGATGGTTCTATAAACAGGTACAAGGCAAGACTAGTGGCAGAGGGATTTGCCCAAACACATGGATTAGACTATGAAGAAATATTTTCACTTGTTGCAAAGATGCCAACAATCAAGGTATTGGTAAGTCTTGTTGCATCAAAAAATTGGAATTTATATCAGTTAGATGTCAAGAATGCATTTTTAAGTAGTTGGATATCAGAAGAAGTATATAAGGCACAACCACTAGGTTTTGAAAATGAAGAGAAATCAGGATATGTATGCAATCTTAGAAAAGCACTCTATGGTCTCAAGCAAGATCCTAGAGCTTGGAACCATAGACTTGTTACCTATTTGCAGGATCAAGGCTTTGTAGCAAGCAAGGCAAACTCTTCTTTATTTGTGAAGAAGAATAAATCAGAGGTCATCTACTTGTGTTTCTATGTAGATGATATCATTATTATAGGTAATGATTCTGATGGTATCAAGCAGATCAATTCTCAATTGATTAAGGAATTCAAAATCGGTGATCTAGGGTTGTTAACGTATTTCCTTGGTTTAGAACTTGTGTATACAGATTCAGGTATATTCATCACACAAAGGAAGTGCATAAATGATATGTTGGTAAAGTTTAAGATGGAGAGCACTAAAGTTGTAGGTATTCCCATGGAGCAGAGTCAAGTTGTATCAGGAACCCCTCACGGAGGAAATGCTCAGCCGACTCAACACTGCTAAGAAACGCAAAGAGGAAGAAAAGCGAATTCGAGAAGAAGCTCAAGCAGAAGCTTTAGAACGCATTAGAAGGATGAAGTTACGAAGGCAAGGTAGAGATCAGCCTAGAACAAATGACTATGCAGATCAAGGATATCCTATGGCCATGTGTGAAGTCGCAGGAACAAGCTCGCATAGGATAATTGATCGACGTCCTTTCATAACCCTAGATATAGGACAAGGAAAGAGTGCAAGGACCGTAATAGCCTTGATTGACTCAGGTGCAGCCACTAGTGCTGTTAAATTATCTTACTGTCAAGAGTTGCAATTAACTGTCAATCCTGTGGAAGCGTATCTCATAGGATTGGGAGGCGTGGAAACCCCTTGCATGGGCGAGGTGGAACTTCCCCTCTATATTCATGATGAGGCTATAACAGTTAAAGTACTAGTGTGTCAAGACGAGGATCTCACTGAACCTCTTGTCTTGGGTCAAGATTGGATCTATGACCAAGCAGTCAACTTAAACTTAAGAAGTGGACTTCTTCAGGTTTGGGTCAATCATAGTCGAATTACAGTAGAGTTAGATAATGGAGCACTCAAGGAACTAGGAAAGGCACAGACTCCTGGTCCTTCCAGGAATACACATGAAGATGACCATGTTGTTCTTGTCCAAAACTATGTGTTGCAGAGGAATGATATTCGCAAAAAAGGAGTCAGGGATGCAAAGGAACTCCCTTCTTTTCCAAAGGCCAGAAGGAGGCAACAACCAAAGGTGGATCAAAGGCAGAAGAAGCAGAGTACTACCTATGTCGGGGATCCAAAGTACCTGCACAGCAAAATGTCCCAGCAAGTGAAACAAGTGTGGGTGCGGAAAGGCGAACACCCGGTTGCACTCAAGCCAACCACACGGGCAAAGCCTCTTATTAGTAACCAACAACACGACACTAATAAGAAGTCTTTCGGAAATTCTTCTGCTAACGTGAAATCTATTTGGGTGCCCAAGAAGTCGATGAAGGCTAGCCCACAATCAAGACAAATTTGGGTGCCTAAGGCTTGCTTGCGGGCGCAAATAGCTACGCCGAAGCCACAACCTATACAGCATAAACCATTCACTCGCACAACCGGCATCCACTCGTTTTCAACACTCACGAACACACCAAGGCCCATGAGCACGAACGGAATCATTTGTAAATGGGTCCCTAAAAGGCCTCATGTTCAATCTGATACACCTATAATGTTCTCTAGCGTCTCTATGAAACCAAAAGAAAAACCAATCCACTGCATTTGGCAGCTTAAGACTTGTAGTAAACCCCCCGACCCCAATTTGTAAATTCACCCCCACTCACTAACTGCATTAGTCTCCTAGGAATACCCAAGCATTAACTACACACATTGTCTTCGTGCACTTACTAACCACTAACTCACCATCTACCTCATGTTAATGTTGTAACGGGGACAACAACGGATTTATTCTGTCCATTACGATGTTAACACATGATTCTATATTCTCACAGAATCAGAAGGCAAGCAGTAAAATGGCAGAAGCGACAGGTTCGGGCTCACAAGTAGGGATACTTACTGCAGGAATTGATGTGGATAGTCTACCTGTGGATGTGCCACCAACTGAACGACCAGTCGAGCTGCAGCACCTTCAGCAAATCCCGGTGCCGGATCCACCCACAGGGATCACAGAAAGAGTCCACGCCAATTCTCATTGGTTCAATGGCATGCCAGGTCCATTAGGAGAGGCCAAGTATATATGGGAGTCTAAGTGCGAGTATGACAGATCATGGGTGCGATTCCAATTTTTCTCCAAGGAGTTCGAGACTTTACAGAACACCGAGGATCTCCAGACCATATGGCAACGAGCAGGGCTGGCAGAATACTTTGAAGCCCCACTACCTAAACCCGATCTCCTCCGATGTTACTATTTGGTCTCCACTTTACAAGCTAATGAAGAAAAGGACAAACCCGGATCATTTGTTCTTCCCTCATTGCTGGGCAACAACGAGTTAAAGAGGTTTGAACTTACTGTGGAGTTGGTAAGCGACGCTTTGAATATGCACGGCACGCATGTACCCTCTGAAAAGGATGCTCTTGTTCCCACTAACATGAAGGATAGGAAACTATTGAAGCTTAAAGACATGGCAGCACTCACCCCGAATGTGTCCATCCCTCTCCGCATGTGCATGCAACATTTCGCCTTTCCCGGCCAAGACCGATTCACACAACCACACAAGAGGATCTGGTTCGCTCTCTACTTAGCGGAAGCAGGTGCGTTACCCATTAAGCTACCGGTATGGATTATAGATCAATTGTATGAAGCAAACAAACGGTCTTCTAGGAAATTAGTGGTGAATGGATGCTGTGCAATCACACGCATCATTTACCGGTGCCTAGCGTACGATGTCCCCATTGAACGTGCCTTAACTTGGGCACAATTACAAATGTTTAAAAGGCTCAAGACATCCACACATCAATCCAAGCGCATGAGGGGTGCGATCCCTTGTGTCCAGACAAGGGAAGTTCTAACTACTCCTGAGGTATCGCCACGAAGGGAGGCCACTGTACCTCCCTTTACCATTAGGATACCCAGGTCGGGATCTGACACTACGACACAAGCTACCCCATCGGCTCCTCCTGTTCCACCTGAATTCGAATTTGCTGCCACTGGAGATGCTGAAGGAATGGACCCCCAGGACTTCGAAGCTTTCCTACAAAGTACACAATTCTCCGATGTGGAGTTTTATTCAGAGGCAGAGGAACAAGGCACATCCTCACGAAGAAGAAGAAAGTCTACAGACGGTCAACATGTACATTGGAGTGACGCTCAGCAAGGTCAACAACAAGGACACCTAGAAGAAGAAGGAGCGTATGAAGAGGAGACCACTGAAGCCCCAGCCTATACAGCAGAACTTCGAAGGCTGTATCAAATTATGGAAAGAGTGCGATCGCAACAACTACTCACCGAACAGAGTAGCAGAGTACTCATGACTTAGTTGTTGGAAGAAGCAGGAGTTGACTCAGAGTATAGGGAAGGTCTCTTATTGATGGCAGAAACATATGGGGTAGTGGAAGCAGTGCGCACTGCCATTCAGAGGTCTCCAGTTCAATATGACCCACGAAGGTTCCAGACACGACCACGCTCAGGGAAGAATATCCAGATTCCCATTACAGTTGCAGAAGAGCCAACTATTACATCTGAACCTATCAGGACAACCTCCCAAGCAACCGAAACGGCTAGCCAACAGCACCCAGTCACCCATGAGGAGTCCACCGAACCACTACCACCCACACCCCCACCATCACCTCCTAGAGCAGAAACAGTGGAAATCACCTCGACCACTCAACCCACCGACCCAACCTTCATCTTCCGTACTCCCATCTCTAGTTCCACCCTATTCTCTACCACTGATAACCCAATCTTTGAAGCAACCCCCATCACTACACAATCCACCGAACCGCTCCTAGAGCCTACCCTAGGGCAACCATCACCCATGCCCTCAGCCATAGGTCATCCTGACCCTAGATCCACATTCATGGGTTTCCCTGCTACCACGCAACCCTTCCAGCCCCCCTCAAATTTACGACCTCAACCCCCGACCTCTCTCTCTCCATTTCTACAATCCCTCCATGACCTCCTTGCTAGAGCTTTTCAACCAGGGTCTCAACCATTTCCTGTCTTTTCAGCTCCCCACCCCACTTCGCATCTATTCACCACTTCCACACACACACCACCCACCATCCCAATGTATATGGCAGACCCCACACTCACACCCACTCCTGAAGGTATGGACATTTCACCACCCACGGCACCTCCCCCCACGATTTCACCTCCTCCCATTCCCCCTCCACCAATTTCACTCACACACACAACTTCCGTAGACACATCATTCACTGTTTCCCTTCCCCAATTCCCTTCCCATGCATCTCCCACTGTAAACACCACCCACTCATCTATAGGAAATGCATTGGACACCATGTTGGCTTGTATATCAAATTTAAGGACAGATTACATTCAGCTCCAGCAACAAAACGAACGCCTGCACGAGCACTCAGAGACACTACAGCACCGCCTTGCGGCACTAGAAGCGGAAAATGCTCGCCTCCACACACAATTCCAAACTCTCCAAGAAGCTCATGGCATATTGGAGGTACAGTTACAGAACGTAGATCAGGAAGCGGTGCAGGTGGTAGAAGGTCACCTACGGACACAGCTGGAACGCAACTCAAAACTTCAGCGAAATATGGCTCTACTCAAACGCCATCTTGCGGCCGCTCAGGAAGAGAATAGACGCTTGCAAGTACAAAATCAAGAGAACTTGGAGGCAGCAATTGAGAGCACACCGGGGGCACCCATCAGCCCATCCAAGTTTCAAGCAGTGACCCCCGATAATATCAAGATCATATTGGAAGACTATGCCATGCTGCTTGAAGCACATGATAAACTATCGGAGGAACTGGGACAATTGAAGCAGGAACACCAACAAGGACCAACATCAGCCTCTCCAACCACCCCCTCTGCGGCTTCACTTATCACAGACGCAGAGGCCATAAAAGATCTCCAGAAACAGGTCACTGAATTGCAAACACGCCTACTACAATATGAGAGACCATCTTCCCCTCCAGAGGCTCCCACGGACGAAGAAGTTGTGCAAATTCCTGTGGAACAAACGTTTGACGAAGAATACGATCCGCAACCATTCCCAGGAGGCCAACAAACAGAAGAAGCGCAGGACACATTCGAGGCACCACGGCCCCCATGGCTACGTCAAGTGGAGGAAATCGGGAGTTCGCACGAAGAACGCACAGTAGTGCAAAATCAGGCCATGAGGGTCATAGAGGAAACTGTGTTACAATCGGCTTACTTTAAGAACCTGTCATCGAGACGCCTGATCCTCTCATCTGAACTCCAATACAGGCCGTATTATATTATCTTGGCTGATTATAATGCAGAAATACAAAGAGTCACGGGTCAGATTCCTACCTTTGCGACCCAATTTCAACCCGAAGACCTTCCTCCAGAGGTGCAAAAAGGCAAAATTCGTCAACCCACATGGCGGCAGAAACTTCTAGAGACATATCCAGAAATGCTACGCACATGGAACAACGCGCCTTTACACCTCTTGTACAATCCATGCTACGGTCCAGTCCCACGCCGCAGGTCTTGGAAGGCATTCAATATCAAGGTACAGAACAACGCGCAATGCAAGGAATGGCTGAACTACCCGTACATTGCGCCACCACAGGGACCACCGTCGGCAGCATATATGATGGGAACCATTCGCCACTGGATGCCGCGCTTGAAGCCCATGCAAGATGTAGCAGCGCAAATGATGCTTAAAATCTTAGATATGATGCAAGTAGTCCTGAAGACCTTTAGAAATGCAGCCGCACCACAGGTACGTCTCCCGGGGTTTAGCAATGGAAATTACGACTTGGTGTATGACATGAGCACCACCCCCAGTATTCGTGTGGCTTACGCTTGGCATGCATGTTGGTGCATTTTGCCCAAGCCTACATGCTTGATATGCTTGATATTATCCTCATTTGTAAGTCACATGAGTAGTCATGTGAACACCTCTTGTAAAAGAGTACATTTTATCTCTTGTAAATGGAAAAAGAAAAAAGTAAATGGATGGCTTACCTCATCCATGATGTAAAAGCAAATTCGTGGCTCCAACTACCAAAATCACGAATTTTTGAGCTGAGGGAATCTCTCCTAACTTTGGGGATCACTTTTAGGTGGAGCCATTCGAATTCGAATTCAAAACTCCCTCCAAGAATTGCTATAAAAGGAGCAAGAAGGAAGAGGCGATTAGCAAGCCTTGTACGTGACCACTTCATGTCATTTTGTAGAGATTGAAGAGCTTACTCCATAGCTCTATCATTCTACTCCCATTGTGCAAAGATTCATTGCCAATGTGGTTGTAATCATATGTGAATCTATACATTTATTATCATCTACCTCTCTGTTTTGTTCTCTGCTATACTCACTCAGAGCAGTAACTTCAGAAGGTCATATCTCGAGTTTTACTGAACCTTTTTCAGTGTTTTAAAGTGCGTTAGATAGCTCTCACTGTCTAGTTTCTACCTATAAATTTTCAAGGTCATTGGATTTATACTTTTGGAGATATCTGCATTTTACTGCTTACTGGTCTATCTCTGCAGAGCCCCGAGAATTGTGGGAATGTTCCAGAACTTGATGAAACTTGTTCTCAGTGCTCAGTCCATCATTTGAAGTGTTTTAACTTGGAATAGGAAGCTTGCTAAGTCTATTTGCTATGCCCAAAAGGAATTTTTCTAATTCCTTCCAGGTTGAGAGCACTGTTCATTTTTTCCAGCAGGTGTATGTCCAAAAATAGCAAGTTTTGGGAGCTAGTCATTTCGCAACTAGCCTGTCTTGACTTAAACTTTTGGGATACATGTTCCAAAGTACTTGGCTGATATTTTGGTGGATTTAGGAAGCTTAAAGGGTCTACTAATCAACTCTGAAGTCTCAGTTGGCTGGTGTGAAGCTGGTTGTAGCGGCACCTACTCATCTTTGGATTGCATCCACCATCTCTCTTCACAGTGGTATCAGAGCATAGTCAAGCAACATGGGAGATGGATTTCCATCAACAATTGACAAATTGGATCGAAACAACTATCCGGCATGGTCTCTAAGGATGGAGGCTTACCTTCAAGGGAGGAATCTATATGGATTCATATCCGGAGATGAAGCAATGCCAACCATGAGGAACAAAGGGCAACCATCACATGAAGAAGTGGAAGGACTTTCGAATTGGTGTTCGAAGGATGCACTTGCAAGGTCCTATATTCTAAACTCAATCTCTGATTTTCTTTTACCTCATGTCAAGGGATGCAAGACATCAAGAGAAACCTGGAATGCACTTGCTTCTTTCTTCTCTTCCAACACTCGAGCAAGGAAGAACCAATTGTGGATGGAGTTCACAACAATGAAGAAAAGCCCGAAGCAAAATGTGACTGATTATGTCACAAAGATGAAGGAGATTTCCGACCAACTTGGAAGCATTGGAGAGGTAATTGAAGAGGAGCAAATCATAAGACAAATCATGAATGGAATCAAAGCAGACGACAAGTGGGAGTCATTCACAACAGCCATGGATTTATACATGGATATGCATGTACCCGACCTCAACACACTCATGGGCCAACTCTTCACTCATGAAGCAAAGATTAGCAAAGGTGGTGAGTCCTCAAGAGGTAATCAAACTTCTGCCTTATATTCTGATAAAGCTAAGGTCAAGGACAAGTCAAAGAATAGGAAGAATGAAGATGAAGGAAGCTCTTTCCAAGCAAACTTTGCAGGTAGAGGAAGAGCTAGAGGAAGAGGCAGAGGTGGAAAGCAAGGCAGGGGGAGATTCCAATCATCTCAACCTTGCAACATATGTGGCTTATCTAACCATACTACTGAAGAATGTTTCAGGAACCCAAGGAACTCAAGAGGAAGAGGATTCAATAGAGGTGGCTATGGATCAAATAGAGGCAGGTACAATGGAGGCTACAACAACAACTACTACAACAACAATTGCAACAACAACAACAACTATCAAAGTGGCCATAGAGGAAGAAGAGATTACAATAACTATGCAGAGGACCAAAGTCAAGAAGATTCATTATTGATTATGAATCTATCAACGAAGAAGGGTAAGGATGATGATCACATATTTTACATTGATTCGGGATGCTCGAACCATGTAGCAGGAAATGTGGCTTTACTTTCTGATTTGGAAGATCCTCATAACAAGCATGAAGTGCAGACAGGAGATGACACAAAGCACTCAGTGGAGAAGATAGGTAATGTGAAGACATCAGATGGGAATATGAACCTCTTAAGCAAAGTCTTGTATGTCCCTACAATTACCAAAAATTTAATAAGTGTTGGACAGATTGTTGAAAAAGGATTGCAGGTTAGATTCAATCGATTTGGAGCATATGTTGAAGACCCAAGGCAAGGCTTTCGAAGGATTGCCAAAGGAGAAAAGACAAGAAGGCTTTTCACTTTTGAAGTGGAAGATACAAAGAACATAGCTTTGTTTAGCTATGGATCTCAAACTCTAACAGAGTTGGAGATATGGCACAAAAGGCTTGCTCACATTGGTGAGAGGACACTCAAACAGATTTGCAGGGACCAAAGTGTACTTGGTTTGCCTAATATCACAAGGCAACACATGATTTATAAGTGTGAAGCTTGTCAACTCGGCAAGGCTCATAGACAACCTTTCAATAAGAAAGGATATATGTATCAAAATCCTTTGGATCTAGTGCACACGGATGTGTGGGGTCCAAGTAAGGAGCCATCTATATCAGGCTCAAGATATTATGTGTCTTTCATAGATGATTGTAGCAGGTGGACCATTCTGTTTTTCATGAAGCACAAGGATGAAGTGTTTAATTGCTTTAAGAAGTATATTACTCTTGTTGAAAACCAAACAGGTAGGACTTTGAAACGACTCAGATCAGATGGTGGAGGAGAATACTTCTCTTTTGAATTTGATGCCTTCTTGCATGAAAGAGGCATTAAAAGGGAAGTCACTACAAGGTATACACCCGAACTCAATGGTGTAGCAGAGAGGAGGAACAGAGCTATTGTCGAAGCTGCAAGGTCCATGCTCAATGAAAAGGGATTGCCGAACTACCTATGGGCAGAGGCTGTGTCGACAGCCACATATCTCATAAATAGACTTCCATCTAAGTCACTAGATGGAACCACTCCATATGAAGTGTGGAATGGAAGAAGACCTAGTCTAGAGCATTGTAAAATCTTTGGATGCTTAGCCTATGCTCACATTCCTTCTCAAGTAAGAGGGAAATTGGATCCCAAGGCAGAGAAGTGTGTATTCATTGGTTATGATCAAAACCAAAAAGGATATAGATTGTACAATCCAACCAATAAAGGATTTTCTGTGAGTAGAGATGTAATTTTTGATGAAAACAAATCATGGTTTGATGATGACAGGAAAGTGAAGCTGCCATATGACTTGGATGAAGATTTTCCATCACTTCAACCAAAGGAGCCAAAGCAGATTGAAGAAAGTGATTCGGAGATTGACCTAGAAGACTTGGAAAGACTAAAGCTATGGAAGAACAAAGGTAAAGCAAAGATGCAGGATGCTACATATGGACCCGAGAGCTCACATCAACCACTTAGAAGGTCTTCGAGGGAGAAGAAGAAACCAGAGAGGTTTGGTTATGATACTTCTTTGGTCACCAAGCACTCAATCTACATTGCAAAGGATTCAACCAATGAAGAACCTACCACATTTGAAGAAGCACAAAGCAAGAAAGCTTGGAGAGATGCAATGGATGAAGAAATGGAAGCCTTGAAGGAGAATGACACTTGGGAGCTTGTACCTAACAAGCCATCTATGAAGATAATCGGATCTCGATGGATATACAAAATCAATAAGAATCCAGATGGAAGTATAAATAGACACAAAGCAAGGTTAGTTGCTAAAGGGTTTGCTCAAACCCATGGTATTGATTATGAGGAGACTTTCTCTCCTGTTGCAAAAATGCCTACAATTAGGGTTCTCATTAGTCTTGCTGCATCTAGAAATTGGAATCTTTATCAACTTGATGTAAAGAATGCTTTCTTGAATGGATGGATTTCTGAGGAAGTGTATATGGCACAACCTCCTGGATATGAGGATGCACATCATCCTAACTATGTATGCAAACTAAAGAAAGCTTTGTATGGATTGAAGCAAGCTCCAAGAGCTTGGAATTTCAGATTGGTTACTTATTTGCAGGACCAAGGATTCAAAGCTAGCAAGGCGGATACCTCTTTGTTCATAAAGAGGAATGGATCTGAAGTGATCTATTTATGTGTGTATGTTGATGATATTATTATCACAGGCAATGATCTTGAAGGAATCAAACAGGTAAAGAGTCAAATGAAGGAGGAGTTCAAAATAAGTGACCTCGGACCACTCACTTATTTTCTTGGATTGGAGTTGATCTACACAGATTCAGGTATATACATCACACAAAGGAAGTATGTCCATGACATGCTCGTCAAGTTCAAGATGGAAAATACCAAGTGTGCAGGTACACCTATGGAGCAAAATCATAAGCTTAGTGCTTATGAAGGAGAGCCAATTGAAGACATCACAAGCTATCAAAGCTTGGTTGGAAGTTTGAACTATGCAACACTCACAAGGGTGGATATATGCTATAGTGTTAGCATATTGAGTCAGTTTATGCATAAGCCGAGAAGACCACATATGGAAGCGGCCAAGCGAGTCCTCAAGTACCTAAAGGGGACCATGAATGAAGGTTTGTTCTATTCATATACTTCAGATATTGAGCTAAAGGTCTACTCAGATGCAGATTGGGCCGGATCTAAAGATGATAGAAGAAGCACATCAGGGTATATATCATTTGCAGGTTCAAAAATCATTTCTTGGTCATCGAAGAAGCAACCAACCGTGGCATTATCTTCTACTGAAGTTGAATATAGAGGTTTGGCTAATGCAACTCAAGAAATCATGTGGTTAAAATCTTTGTACACAGATCTTGGACTTCATTCTTCAACACCTCACATTTTTGGTGACAACACAAGCTCACTACATCTAGCAGCTAATCCGGTATACCATGCTAGAACCAAGCATATTGAAGTCCACTACCATTATGTAAGGGAGAAGCTAATGAGCAAGGATATTCAACTATCCTACGTCTCTACAGATATGCAATGTGCAGACATGTTGACGAAAGCTCTTGATGGTACGAAATTAAGTAGATTCAAGTTGATGATTGGTTTGCAGGAAATCAAGGACAATTGAAGACTTATTTGGAGGCCAAGCATGTTAGGCTTGAGGGGGAGCTGTTGGTGCATTTTGCCCAAGCCTACATGCTTGATATGCTTGATATTATCCTCATTTGTAAGTCACATGAGTAGTCATGTGAACACCTCTTGTAAAAGAGTACATTTTATCTCTTGTAAATGGAAAAAGAAAAAAGTAAATGGATGGCTTACCTCATCCATGATGTAAAAGCAAATTCGTGGCTCCAACTACCAAAATCACGAATTTTTGAGCTGAGGGAATCTCTCCTAACTTTGGGGATCACTTTTAGGTGGAGCCATTCGAATTCGAATTCAAAACTCCCTCCAAGAATTGCTATAAAAGGAGCAAGAAGGAAGAGGCGATTAGCAAGCCTTGTACGTGACCACTTCATGTCATTTTGTAGAGATTGAAGAGCTTACTCCATAGCTCTATCATTCTACTCCCATTGTGCAAAGATTCATTGCCAATGTGGTTGTAATCATATGTGAATCTATACATTTATTATCATCTACCTCTCTGTTTTGTTCTCTGCTATACTCACTCAGAGCAGTAACTTCAGAAGGTCATATCTCGAGTTTTACTGAACCTTTTTCAGTGTTTTAAAGTGCGTTAGATAGCTCTCACTGTCTAGTTTCTACCTATAAATTTTCAAGGTCATTGGATTTATACTTTTGGAGATATCTGCATTTTACTGCTTACTGGTCTATCTCTGCAGAGCCCCGAGAATTGTGGGAATGTTCCAGAACTTGATGAAACTTGTTCTCAGTGCTCAGTCCATCATTTGAAGTGTTTTAACTTGGAATAGGAAGCTTGCTAAGTCTATTTGCTATGCCCAAAAGGAATTTTTCTAATTCCTTCCAGGTTGAGAGCACTGTTCATTTTTTCCAGCAGGTGTATGTCCAAAAATAGCAAGTTTTGGGAGCTAGTCATTTCGCAACTAGCCTGTCTTGACTTAAACTTTTGGGATACATGTTCCAAAGTACTTGGCTGATATTTTGGTGGATTTAGGAAGCTTAAAGGGTCTACTAATCAACTCTGAAGTCTCAGTTGGCTGGTGTGAAGCTGGTTGTAGCGGCACCTACTCATCTTTGGATTGCATCCACCATCTCTCTTCACAGTGGTATCAGAGCATAGTCAAGCAACATGGGAGATGGATTTCCATCAACAATTGACAAATTGGATCGAAACAACTATCCGGCATGGTCTCTAAGGATGGAGGCTTACCTTCAAGGGAGGAATCTATATGGATTCATATCCGGAGATGAAGCAATGCCAACCATGAGGAACAAAGGGCAACCATCACATGAAGAAGTGGAAGGACTTTCGAATTGGTGTTCGAAGGATGCACTTGCAAGGTCCTATATTCTAAACTCAATCTCTGATTTTCTTTTACCTCATGTCAAGGGATGCAAGACATCAAGAGAAACCTGGAATGCACTTGCTTCTTTCTTCTCTTCCAACACTCGAGCAAGGAAGAACCAATTGTGGATGGAGTTCACAACAATGAAGAAAAGCCCGAAGCAAAATGTGACTGATTATGTCACAAAGATGAAGGAGATTTCCGACCAACTTGGAAGCATTGGAGAGGTAATTGAAGAGGAGCAAATCATAAGACAAATCATGAATGGAATCAAAGCAGACGACAAGTGGGAGTCATTCACAACAGCCATGGATTTATACATGGATATGCATGTACCCGACCTCAACACACTCATGGGCCAACTCTTCACTCATGAAGCAAATATTAGCAAAGGTGGTGAGTCCTCAAGAGGTAATCAAACTTCTGCCTTATATTCTGATAAAGCTAAGGTCAAGGACAAGTCAAAGAATAGGAAGAATGAAGATGAAGGAAGCTCTTTCCAAGCAAACTTTGCAGGTAGAGGAAGAGCTAGAGGAAGAGGCAGAGGTGGAAAGCAAGGCAGGGGGAGATTCCAATCATCTCAACCTTGCAACATATGTGGCTTATCTAACCATACTACTGAAGAATGTTTCAGGAACCCAAGGAACTCAAGAGGAAGAGGATTCAATAGAGGTGGCTATGGATCAAATAGAGGCAGGTACAATGGAGGCTACAACAACAACTACTACAACAACAATTACAACAACAACAACAACTATCAAAGTGGCCATAGAGGAAGAAGAGATTACAATAACTATGCAGAGGACCAAAGTCAAGAAGATTCATTATTGATTATGAATCTATCAACGAAGAAGGGTAAGGATGATGATCACATATTTTACATTGATTCGGGATGCTCGAACCATGTAGCAGGAAATGTGGCTTTACTTTCTGATTTGGAAGATCCTCATAACAAGCATGAAGTGCAGACAGGAGATGACACAAAGCACTCAGTGGAGAAGATAGGTAATGTGAAGACATCAGATGGGAATATGAACCTCTTAAGCAAAGTCTTGTATGTCCCTACAATTACCAAAAATTTAATAAGTGTTGGACAGATTGTTGAAAAAGGATTGCAGGTTAGATTCAATCGATTTGGAGCATATGTTGAAGACCCAAGGCAAGGCTTTCGAAGGATTGCCAAAGGAGAAAAGACAGGAAGGCTTTTCACTTTTGAAGTGGAAGATACAAAGAACATAGCTTTGTTTAGCTATGGATCTCAAACTCTAACAGAGTTGGAGATATGGCACAAAAGGCTTGCTCACATTGGTGAGAGGACACTCAAACAGATTTGCAGGGACCAAAGTGTACTTGGTTTGCCTAATATCACAAGGCAACACATGATTTATAAGTGTGAAGCTTGTCAACTCGGCAAGGCTCATAGACAACCTTTCAATAAGAAAGGATATATGTATCAAAATCCTTTGGATCTAGTGCACACGGATGTGTGGGGTCCAAGTAAGGAGCCATCTATATCAGGCTCAAGATATTATGTGTCTTTCATAGATGATTGTAGCAGGTGGACCATTCTGTTTTTCATGAAGCACAAGGATGAAGTGTTTAATTGCTTTAAGAAGTATATTACTCTTGTTGAAAACCAAACAGGTAGGACTTTGAAACGACTCAGATCAGATGGTGGAGGAGAATACTTCTCTTTTGAATTTGATGCCTTCTTGCATGAAAGAGGCATTAAAAGGGAAGTCACTACAAGGTATACACCCGAACTCAATGGTGTAGCAGAGAGGAGGAACAGAGCTATTGTCGAAGCTGCAAGGTCCATGCTCAATGAAAAGGGATTGCCGAACTACCTATGGGCAGAGGCTGTGTCGACAGCCACATATCTCATAAATAGACTTCCATCTAAGTCACTAGATGGAACCACTCCATATGAAGTGTGGAATGGAAGAAGACCTAGTCTAGAGCATTGTAAAATCTTTGGATGCTTAGCCTATGCTCACATTCCTTCTCAAGTAAGAGGGAAATTGGATCCCAAGGCAGAGAAGTGTGTATTCATTGGTTATGATCAAAACCAAAAAGGATATAGATTGTACAATCCAACCAATAAAGGATTTTCTGTGAGTAGAGATGTAATTTTTGATGAAAACAAATCATGGTTTGATGATGACAGGAAAGTGAAGCTGCCATATGACTTGGATGAAGATTTTCCATCACTTCAACCAAAGGAGCCAAAGCAGATTGAAGAAAGTGATTCGGAGATTGACCTAGAAGACTTGGAAAGACTAAAGCTATGGAAGAACAAAGGTAAAGCAAAGATGCAGGATGCTACATATGGACCCGAGAGCTCACATCAACCACTTAGAAGGTCTTCGAGGGAGAAGAAGAAACCAGAGAGGTTTGGTTATGATACTTCTTTGGTCACCAAGCACTCAATCTACATTGCAAAGGATTCAACCAATGAAGAACCTACCACATTTGAAGAAGCACAAAGCAAGAAAGCTTGGAGAGATGCAATGGATGAAGAAATGGAAGCCTTGAAGGAGAATGACACTTGGGAGCTTGTACCTAACAAGCCATCTATGAAGATAATCGGATCTCGATGGATATACAAAATCAATAAGAATCCAGATGGAAGTATAAATAGACACAAAGCAAGGTTAGTTGCTAAAGGGTTTGCTCAAACCCATGGTATTGATTATGAGGAGACTTTCTCTCCTGTTGCAAAAATGCCTACAATTAGGGTTCTCATTAGTCTTGCTGCATCTAGAAATTGGAATCTTTATCAACTTGATGTAAAGAATGCTTTCTTGAATGGATGGATTTCTGAGGAAGTGTATATGGCACAACCTCCTGGATATGAGGATGCACATCATCCTAACTATGTATGCAAACTAAAGAAAGCTTTGTATGGATTGAAGCAAGCTCCAAGAGCTTGGAATTTCAGATTGGTTACTTATTTGCAGGACCAAGGATTCAAAGCTAGCAAGGCGGATACCTCTTTGTTCATAAAGAGGAATGGATCTGAAGTGATCTATTTATGTGTGTATGTTGATGATATTATTATCACAGGCAATGATCTTGAAGGAATCAAACAGGTAAAGAGTCAAATGAAGGAGGAGTTCAAAATAAGTGACCTCGGACCACTCACTTATTTTCTTGGATTGGAGTTGATCTACACAGATTCAGGTATATACATCACACAAAGGAAGTATGTCCATGACATGCTCGTCAAGTTCAAGATGGAAAATACCAAGTGTGCAGGTACACCTATGGAGCAAAATCATAAGCTTAGTGCTTATGAAGGAGAGCCAATTGAAGACATCACAAGCTATCAAAGCTTGGTTGGAAGTTTGAACTATGCAACACTCACAAGGGTGGATATATGCTATAGTGTTAGCATATTGAGTCAGTTTATGCATAAGCCGAGAAGACCACATATGGAAGCGGCCAAGCGAGTCCTCAAGTACCTAAAGGGGACCATGAATGAAGGTTTGTTCTATTCATATACTTCAGATATTGAGCTAAAGGTCTACTCAGATGCAGATTGGGCCGGATCTAAAGATGATAGAAGAAGCACATCAGGGTATATATCATTTGCAGGTTCAAAAATCATTTCTTGGTCATCGAAGAAGCAACCAACCGTGGCATTATCTTCTACTGAAGTTGAATATAGAGGTTTGGCTAATGCAACTCAAGAAATCATGTGGTTAAAATCTTTGTACACAGATCTTGGACTTCATTCTTCAACACCTCACATTTTTGGTGACAACACAAGCTCACTACATCTAGCAGCTAATCCGGTATACCATGCTAGAACCAAGCATATTGAAGTCCACTACCATTATGTAAGGGAGAAGCTAATGAGCAAGGATATTCAACTATCCTACGTCTCTACAGATATGCAATGTGCAGACATGTTGACGAAAGCTCTTGATGGTACGAAATTAAGTAGATTCAAGTTGATGATTGGTTTGCAGGAAATCAAGGACAATTGAAGACTTATTTGGAGGCCAAGCATGTTAGGCTTGAGGGGGAGCTGTTGGTGCATTTTGCCCAAGCCTACATGCTTGATATGCTTGATATTATCCTCATTTGTAAGTCACATGAGTAGTCATGTGAACACCTCTTGTAAAAGAGTACATTTTATCTCTTGTAAATGGAAAAAGAAAAAAGTAAATGGATGGCTTACCTCATCCATGATGTAAAAGCAAATTCGTGGCTCCAACTACCAAAATCACGAATTTTTGAGCTGAGGGAATCTCTCCTAACTTTGGGGATCACTTTTAGGTGGAGCCATTCGAATTCGAATTCAAAACTCCCTCCAAGAATTGCTATAAAAGGAGCAAGAAGGAAGAGGCGATTAGCAAGCCTTGTACGTGACCACTTCATGTCATTTTGTAGAGATTGAAGAGCTTACTCCATAGCTCTATCATTCTACTCCCATTGTGCAAAGATTCATTGCCAATGTGGTTGTAATCATATGTGAATCTATACATTTATTATCATCTACCTCTCTGTTTTGTTCTCTGCTATACTCACTCAGAGCAGTAACTTCAGAAGGTCATATCTCGAGTTTTACTGAACCTTTTTCAGTGTTTTAAAGTGCGTTAGATAGCTCTCACTGTCTAGTTTCTACCTATAAATTTTCAAGGTCATTGGATTTATACTTTTGGAGATATCTGCATTTTACTGCTTACTGGTCTATCTCTGCAGAGCCCCGAGAATTGTGGGAATGTTCCAGAACTTGATGAAACTTGTTCTCAGTGCTCAGTCCATCATTTGAAGTGTTTTAACTTGGAATAGGAAGCTTGCTAAGTCTATTTGCTATGCCCAAAAGGAATTTTTCTAATTCCTTCCAGGTTGAGAGCACTGTTCATTTTTTCCAGCAGGTGTATGTCCAAAAATAGCAAGTTTTGGGAGCTAGTCATTTCGCAACTAGCCTGTCTTGACTTAAACTTTTGGGATACATGTTCCAAAGTACTTGGCTGATATTTTGGTGGATTTAGGAAGCTTAAAGGGTCTACTAATCAACTCTGAAGTCTCAGTTGGCTGGTGTGAAGCTGGTTGTAGCGGCACCTACTCATCTTTGGATTGCATCCACCATCTCTCTTCACAATGCACGCATCAAATACCTCCCTGCCTGCTACAAACAGACCTTCGAAGAAATGTTCAGATCAGGTTTCTGGGAGTATCACTCGGAGATTTTTGCACCAAAGCCAACACATCTGCTCCAACTGTTTGCTTGTGAACAAGCAATGTACTCAGAGTACTACACCACCCCGCAACCAGAGACCCCTGGTGCAATAAATTGGGATGCATTGGAAGCTGATCTAGCAAGAGGCTTAAGGATAGGAGAACGTGAACTGGCCACCAATGTCATCCAATATTACATCGACCACCCGAGAGAACAAAGGTCTGTCAGAGGCGACAGACGCTAGGAAGGGGGGAGTGTTGGCATACAAAGCAACAGAGGAGTCATGCACAATACGGCAACAAGGCCAAATCATTTTTTCCCATGGATTATGTACAACTCAAGTGATTTTAATCACTACACAAACATTGTAAATCCCGTTTTTGGTAGAATAGACTCCATTTTGTGCAAGCCGAGGAGTCCTCGAGCTTGAGGAGTATTAGAAGTACCATCGTACCAATTTTCATAATTTTTAGACTTCGTTTGAGCCCTCAAATAAGCCCTGGAACCTAATTTTTAACTAGGCCGGACACTAGGTCTGGACAGGGCCAAAACTAGTCAAAAAACTATAAAAAGAGCTAGAGAGCTCATTTTGGGGGTTAGATTGTTTGTGAATTGAGCTTATGTAAGAGATCTTTTGATTAATGCAAAGAACTCCATTGTTCCTCTCCTTGTTCTTGCCTTGTGTGCGCGTGTGTGTGTATGTGTGTGCATGCTTGTGTGCTTCTCACTCACGCACTTGTGTCTTCACTTGCTCATAGTCTTCATACTAGTCCTCACGTCTCCACGGATTGACAATTATGAGGTGAATCTTCTCACGTTGGTACTCACCATTGTGCTAGAGTGACAATATGTATATGTATATGTATATGTATATGTATATGTATATGTATATGTATATGTATATGTATATGTATATGTATATGTATATGTTTATGTATATGTATATGTATATGTATATGTATATGTATATGTATATGTATATGTATATGTATATGTTTATGTATATGTATATGTATATGTATATGTATATGTATATGTATATGTAGATGTATATGTGTATGTATATGTATATGTATATGTATATGTGTATGTATATGTATATGTATATGTGTATGTATATGTATATGTGTATGTCTATGTATATGTATACGTATATGTATACGTATATGTATACGTATATGTATACGTATATGTATACGTATATGTATACGTATATGTATACGTATATGTATACGTATATGTATACGTATATGTATACGTATATGTATATGTATATGTATATTATAATGAATGTTGCTCCCAGACTACTCAGAGAATGCTCCAGAGAATTTATGAGAATAAAATAGACTCTAATACCTATCCAATGAGACAAGAATTACATCAAATGGATACAATATAAGGGAGAACCAATGCTAACAACTCAAGGGTAGAGAGTTGCAACACTGCCTACGCACACACATAGATATGCCTACTAAAAGAAAATAAACAAGCAAGCAAGGGGCTAGCTTAAGCAAGGGGCTTGCTTATCACAACTCCAGCACTTAGTGCTCACTTTACATGAGCTAAAACTCCAAGAAGATGGCCCAAAAGAAGTCGGGATACATGCTCCTTTTATAGTGAGAAGTGTGCCCCTAAAATCTAGGAAGTACCTTTCCAAATCAGCCTCCTAACTTGGAGGACTTAATTGAGATGACTTGGGGAGTGGTTGAGTGACTTTTCTTGATGGAATCTCGTGGCTTTTGACTTCCTTTGATTGCTTCACATGTCCGTAAAAGATTCCCCACGAATTTGTAGCTTGAAGCTTGACTTTTAACACTCCCCCTCAAACTTCAATTCTTCGTTCTCATCCAAGCTCCTTCATGTTGATGCATTGCTTGAATTTTGAAATCTTCATCCCATCCAAAGCCTTTGTAAACATGTCGGCAACTTGTTCCCTGGTACCAATATGATGTACTGAAACTTCCTTGGATATCACCTTTTCCCTTATGAAGTGATAGTGCACTTCAATATGCTTGGTTCTAGCATGATAGATAGGATTCGATGCTAGATGAATGCTACTCATGTTGTCACAAAAAATTGGATATGTGTCAACCTGCAAATTAAGCTCCATAAATAACTTCTTAATCCACATTAGCTCACATGTGACTTGAGCCAAAGCTCTACACTCAGCCTCGGTGGAAGATAATGCCATCGTGGGTTGCTTCTTTGAAATCCATGAGATGATCTTGCTACCTAGCATGACTAGGTAACCACTTGTACTTCTTCTATCCTCCTTGGAACCGGCCCAATCCGCATCAGAATAAGCTTTGACCTGCATATCATCATCAAATGAATAGAAAAATCCTTCATTTATAGTGGCTTTGAGATATCGTAACATTCTTCTTGCAGCTTGCAAGTGTGTAGTCCTTGGACTATGCATGAATTGTGATAACACTCCAACTCCATATGCTATGTCAGGCCTAGTTATTGTGGCATAATTGAAAGAGCCTACAATAGATCGATACAAAGTTACATCCTCTAATGGCTCTCCATCAATGGAGCTTAGCTTTACATTAACTTCCATGGGATTTGAAATAGGCTTGCAATATAGAATCCCAAACCTCTCAAGTAGGTCTAGAATATACTTCCTTTGTATGAGCATAATACCTTCTTCTTTGTATACAACTTCAATGCCAAGAAAATACATAAGATCTCCAAGATCAGATATCCTAAACTCCTTTCCAAGCTTTGCCTTGATCTCCTCAATGCCCTTTGTATCATTACCTGTAATGATAAGATCATCTACATACACACACATGTAGACTACAAGTTCTCCTCTTTGTTTGATGAAGAGAGATGGATCCGCCTTGCATTGATTGTAACCACATTTGATCAAATAGTCCACCAATCTTTGGTTCCAAGCCCTTGGAGCTTGCTTTAGGCCATAAAGTGCCTTCTTCAACCTACAAACATGATGTGGAAACTCTTTATGAACAAAACCTAGTGGTTGCTCCATGTATACCTCTTCTTCCAAGTCTCCATTGAGAAAGGCATTCTTGATATCCAATTGGAAGAGCTTCCATCCTTTGCTAGAAGCCATTGCAATGAGTGTCCTAATGGTGCTCATCTTTGCCATGGGGCTGAATGTCTCTTCAAAGTCCACTCCATAGGTTTGTGCAAAACCCTTGGCCACCAATCTTACTTTGAACCTAGAAATAGATCCATCTGAATTCCTCTTTACTTTATACACCCACTTATTACCTATTACCTTCATGTTATCCTTCTTGGGCACTAGATTCCATGTTTGATTTTCCTCAAGTGCATCGATCTCTTCTTGCATTGCCTCTTTCCATTTGGTGTACCTGCATAGCAATCGGGCTCATGATCTTCTACTACTTTGTTCATATATGCATAATGCGTTGCCATGTATGAATCATAAGTAAACCTTTGAGTTGGATACTTAACTCTAAAGACTTCCTTTCTTCACCTTTTGGAGGAATAAACCTCCTTTGCCTTGGGAACTTGATCTCTTTCTTTGACGTGGCTTCTTTCTCCATCATGTGTCCTTCATCATCTTCAACTTCATTACCTTCTTCATCCAACTCCACCAATGTTAATTTGCCTTTGTTGATTGATTGTGCTTCATAGCTTGATGAAGATCTCCCCCTCCATGGTGAGTTCATGCTTGAACTATCTTCATTGATGGAACACCTTGGGCCGCTTAGCTCTAGGTCAATTTGTTCTTCATCATGTCCATGCTTTTCTTCTTCATAGTCCTGCATACAATCATACTTCTTAGACCAAGGGAGTAGCTCATCAAATGCTACATCCCTTGATATCCTCAAGTCCTTTGTGTTTGGGTTGAAGCACCTGTAACCTTTATGATCATTTGAATATCCTAGAAACACACAC
>CM035416.1:36982522-37087522 GCA_020310875.1 Ceratopteris richardii
TGATTTCATCACATGAATTGCTTTGCACAATTTGCATGAGTAAGAGTATCTTAAATTTTCATATCAAGTTGGAAATTTCTTCATCTATGTTTATGCCCCCCTCATTTGATGTATTTGTTTCAATTGTTTATTGTTGTCATTTCTCTTCTTGTTCATTTCCCATATCAAAAGGAGCCTTATGAAAATAATAGCAATGGATTGTCAAGGAGGTTTTGGTCTTTATCTGTATCCTTACCGGCATCTAGAACACTTGCAATCTGAGATGGCTTGGTAGATTTATCATGCTAACCAAGTATTGCAGTAAGTGTTCAAACATTCATTTTCTTAAAATTTCCATGCCATTATGCTTTAATGTGCTTTTTGTGAAGGGCTTTGCTATGTAGAACAAGAGGAACAAGGAGGAGATGGAGGGAGAGAGAGGAGAGGAGAGATGTGCACACATGTGTGGGAGCCTTGAAACCCACATAATGATCTCTCTTGAGGCAATGCTCTACAAATGATGTATATATATGAATATAGGGGTAAGGTCACATGATCTTTACCTCCCCAAAAATCTTCCAGTTAAGGGTCAATGTGACCATAAGTGGAACTACACCAACTGCCTCGAATAAGGTGTATCCATGCACTCAAACTACTCTAGACTCATATCGATAAGAGTCGAGCTCACGTCTGATTGATGCAAGAACTGATGAAGTTCCTACAAAGGTCCCACTCACTCTATGCCTATGTCAATCATCGAACCACTTACAAATCCAAGTGCAAATGCTCCAATAGCAACTGCAACATCTGGTCTCGAGCATAACAACTCGTACATCAAACCCTCGAATGCTAACAAAACCTACACTATCCTGGCTAACCTAAGCATGTCAGCCATGTCTATATCCAAGGCATCCAAAGCACCATCTTCAAGACCAACATGTCCTGACATATCTATGGCAACATCTGGCATAAGTGAATGCAAGAATGATTGCATGATCGCTGACTCATCAATATCTAAATCATTCATCCTCTCAACCAAGCATGGGTCTAGTTGTGCACCCTAAGAGCTAGTATGCTCTAGCATACAATTTGTATCATAAGAGCTATCTTGCTCTACCACACCAAGTGTATCATCATGCTCCACATGAACTAATTGCACAACATCAACACCAAGATCAAATTGATTATCAAACTCTAACTAAGTATCATCACAATGCTTTACATGAGCATCCACATCATGCTCTAAAGCATCCAAATGATCATCGAAAGTGTGCTCCACATGAGCATCCACATGACCAACAAAATCATGTTTTATATAAGCACCATGAGCATCCAAAACATGATCTACATATGCATCCATCTAAGCATCTGAATCGTGCCATACATGTGCATGAAGAGCTCATAGGAAATGAAGACACATAGCGTACATGTCTGAGTATAAGTGATGCTCCACTAGGTAGCATAAGGCATATATCTCTTGCACCCTTAATTTCATATGTTATACCATTAGGCAAGTTCACACACTCATGACTCTCACATGAGAATCGACAAAACCACTTGTGATGTGGCGTAACATCAAAACCGGCTAATGCATCAAGCAACCAAGCCATATGTCTGCTATCCAATGAACAAGAGGAACCATGAGACGAACCATAGGATAAAGTGATATCACCATCACAAGCATAATCATCTGCCATATACTCTCTTGAAACCACTACCTGACTTGCATCGCATGCATATCTCTGACATTGTCATCGCATCCGCCTAAAGCAACATCGTTTAATATGGCCCTCACGGCCATAGTGTAAACATCAAAGTTGTCGATGTGATCTATGTCTCACATGATTCAATGGACTCGCATACATATCATGTAGTCTCTGCCATAATGCACTACATGTCTCCTCATACATAATAGAATCATTTATAGAATCCACAACCTATAACTGAACAGTGGAGTTGGCCAATGCATCCATACCCATCCACACGTGGTCCATCATGTCATGAGGCCTCTGTGCATCTCTATGCACATACATGTGTAACCTTGCATGAACAAATGTATACCACATCTGAGGTTTCCATCTCAGAAAGTTAGTGCCATCAAATCGAGAAGACACCATGCTGGCAATCCAAAAAACTAGAAATGTAACAAGAGACTAAGAAGTTATACTTTGTCCTCAATAGGATCACATCTGCATATCCATATGCATAACTCAAATCATAAATATCTTGTTGCAGAAGAAACCATGTGACCCAACAGTCACATAACCATACACTTAGCATGCACATAAAACCATGAGCATAAGCCTTCTCATCAAGTCTCCAAACTGACCAAGTAGATGTGAAAGAATCCTGGAAAAATTGACACAATATCCCTTGTAAAGTGAGCAATCAAACAAGATAACCAACAACAAAAGAATTATAAGTAACATGTCACCACCTATCACTGATGTTGGAACAATAAGCTTTCATTATGCTTGAGGTGGACATGATCTTCATCAAACTCGTCATTGGAATGATGCCACATATACTCCTTATAGATTTTTATTTGCATTCATTTGTTGTATTGAGAGTTTGATCATAGGATCACCCTCTTATGTAAGTTGCAAAGCATTTAACTTTGTAAAATGGAAGAGTAAAAGGCCTAGAAGTCACAAGTTAGAAGTGATTGGGATTTATTCTCAATCAATCAATCAAAAGGTAGATGTGATTTCAAATTTCCCTTTTCCTAGATTCTAAGGAAAGATATCAATCAATCGAAACTAACAAATCCGCCTAAATTCAAATTCAAATTCATGAAGAAAAGGCATGGCCATGTACTCAAGAGTCTATATAAAGACTTCACAACATTTTTAAACTAATTATCATGATGATTTTAAGTAATACATATACTTCTTGTTCATTGCTTGGTGCCACTTTAATTTACTGCTCCTTCTTCCTCAGATTCAGTCAAATTGCAGAGACTGTTGCTCTCTCTACACAACTCCAAGCCCAGTGTTTAAGGTCTCATTGCAAAGGTATTACTGTCTAGTTTATGCTATAAATTTTCAAATCATTTGATTCATTAATTTTAGAGATATTGAAGACTTTCAGTCTTGGGTTCATTCTCTGCAACTCCTTGAAATTTTTGGATGACACCAATTCAGTGTTAAGGTGATTTATCCTTGTATAGTTCATATAAATTAGTGCTTTTATGCATTATAGCAAGACAACCCTATGTATGACATCCCCTTAAGAGGAATTTTTCCGATTGTTATTGTGTTGCCGCTTCTCTTAGTGTTTGAAGTCATAACTTCCATCCATTTTTAGAAGGTTCTTGTGAGCTAGTCATGGTGCAAGTTATCTATTTTGCATCAAATTGTTCTTGTTAAAGTTCCAAAGTACCAATTGGGTTTTCTTGTAATAACCACAAACTTGCAAGGTCTACTTTACAGAGCTAGGGTTGGTCCTCTGCTGATTTGCTAGACCAACTTCACCACTTGACAACTAATCTTTCTAAGCTTCTCCAACTTCTTTCCATGATATTAGAGCAACTTCAAGATGGGAGATGGATTTCAATCAATGATTGAGAAACTTGATAGACACAATTATGCTGCTTGGCAAATCAGAATGGAGGCTTATTTGTAAGGAAGAAATCTATATGGGATTGTATCAGATGATGAAGCAATGCCTATTCCAAGATCCAAGGGAGGACCTACTCAAGAGGAAATAGATAGGCTCACACTTTGGTGTGCAAAGGATGATCAAGCAAGGTCATACATTCTCAAATCTATCTCTGATTTTCTATTACCACATATTAGAGGATGCAAGACATCTCAAGAGACTTGGGATGCCCTAGAGAATTTCTTTTCTGCTAGTACAAAGGCAAGGAAGAACCATCTTTGGATTGAGTTCAACCAAATGAAGAAGATCCAAAAAAAAAACATCACCGAGTTTGTTACAAAGGTCAAGGAGGTTGTTGATCAATTGGCATCCATTGGAGAGTTGATTGAAGAAGAAACCATCATGAGGCAAATTCTCAATGGGATTGGAGGCGACAAGCAATGGCAATCTTTCACCACAACCTATGATCTCAATGTGCAAATTCTAGACTTCAACATCTTTCTTGGACAACTCTTCAATCAAGAGGGCCAGCAATAGCATAAAGGAAGGTAACTCCTATCATGGTAATTCAACTAGTGCTCTATATGCAGATAAGAAGGACAATAAGTTGAAAGGCAAGAAGAAGGAAGAAGATGAAGAGGAGACTTCCCAAGCCAACTTTGCAGGCAAGAGCAAGTGGAAAGGGAAGAAGAAAGGACCTAATCATGACAAGAACAAAGGCCTGAATGTTCAACCTTGTGCCATTTGTGATAAGATCAACCACACCACTCAAAATTGCTAATTCAATGGAAAGACCCAAAAAGGAAGTGGAAGAGGTGGATATGGCAACAATAGAGGCAGAGGTGGACACAACTTCAACAATAACGATAGAGGCCATAACAAAAGGGACTACAACAATTATTCTAAAGATCGACAACATAAAGACTCATTACTCTTGATGAATCGAAGCCACAAGGAAGGTAAAGAGGATGATCATATATTCTACATAGATTCAGGATGTTCAAATCATGTTGCAAGCAACATAGCTCTCTTATCTGATTTGGAAAGTCCAAAGCATAGACATGAAGTTCAAACAAGGGATGATACAAAGCATAATGTGGAGAAGATGGTAGAACAAATATTCTGAGCAAGGTACTCTATGTTCCGAGTATCACTAAAAACCTAATAAGTGTAGGCCAAATAGTTAAAAAAGGCTTGCAAGTTAAGTTCACCCAACATGGAGCTTTTGTGGAAGATCCATGTCAAGGCTTCAAGAAGATAGCCAGAGGTGAGAAGCATGGTAAGCTCTTTACTTTCGAAGTAGGAGAAACCAAAAACATAGCTCTATTCAACTTTGGGTCTCAAACCCTAAGTGAGCTTGAAGTGTGGCATAAGAGACTAGCTCATGTGAATGAAAGAACCTTGAAAGATATATGAAGGGATCAAAGTGTCTAGGACTACCAAACATATCAAAGCAACACATGATCAACAAATGTGATGCATGTCAGATTGGGAAGGCACAAAGACAACCATTCAACCACAAAGGCTACATCCACAACAACTTATTGGACTTAGTACATACAAATGTATGGGGATCAAGTCAAGAACCTTCATTGGAAAGATCAAGGTATTATGTCTCATTTATTGATGACCATAGTAGATGGACTATTCTGTACTTTATCAAGAGTAAGAATGAAGTGTTTGATTGCTTCAAAAAGTATCCTAGAAGGCCACACATGGGACGTAGCTAAGATAGTACTTTAAGTATCTCAAGGGTACAATCAATGAAGGTATATTCCATCCTTACTCTTCAGATTTGGATATTAAAATCTATTCAGATGCAAATTGGGTAGGAGCTAAGGATGATATAAGAAGTACCTCGGTTACTTAGCGTTTGCAGGTTCAAAGCTAGTTTCATGGAGTTCCAAGAAGCAACCAGTAGTTGCTTTATCCTCAACTGAAGCAGAGTACAGAGGTTTGACCATACCAACTCAAGAGGCAATATGGTTAAAAGCATTGTATACAAATTTGGGACTTGTAAGTTCCAAACCTCATCTACTTGGAGATAATGTAAGTTCCATGCATTTGGCTACAATTCCAAATTTTCATGCAAGGACAAAGCACATAGAAGTCCACTACCACTTTGTAAGAGATAAGCTTATGGCAAAGGAAATTGACATTTCATTTGTTCCTACTGAGAAGCAAATAGCAGACATGATGACAAAGGCACTTGATGGGATAAAGCTTTGTAGATTCAAAGCTATGGCAGGCATTCAACCTATCAAAGAATGAAGACTCAAGCATACTTTGGCGTGAAAGGGATCTGTTGGAACAAAAAGCTTTCATTATGCTTGTAGTGGACATGATCTTCATGAAACTCATCATTGGAATGATGCCACATATACTCCTTGTAGAGTTTTATTTGTGTTCATTTGTTCTATTGAGAGTTTGATCATAGATCACCCTCTTATGTAAGTTGCAAAGCATTTAACTTTGTAAAAGAGGAGTAAAAGGCCTAGAAGACACGATTTAGAAGTGGTTGGGATTGATTCTCAATCAATCAATCAAAAGGTAGATGTGATTTCAAAATTCCCTTTTCCTAGATTGTAGGGAAAGATGTCAATCAATCTAAACTAACAAATCCGCCTAAATTCAAAATCAAATTGTTGAAAAAAAGGTGTGGCCATGTACTCAAGAGTCTATATAAAGACTCCAAAAAAATTTTACACTAAGTAGCATGACGATTTGAAGCAATACATATACTTCTTGTTCATTGCTTGGTGCCACTTCAATTTACTGCTCCTTCTTCCTTAGATTCAGTCAACTTTCAAAGAGTGCTACTCTCTCTACAGAGCTCCAAATATAGTATTTAAGGTCTCATTGGAAAGTTATTTTATGCTTACAAATTTTTATTGGTTCGTTACTTTTAGAGATATTGACCAAAAGCTTACAAGGTCTACTTTACATATCCAAAGAGCTAGGGCTAGTCCTATGCTAGTTTGCTTGACCAACTTCACCACTTGACAACTCATCTTTCTAAGCTTCTCCAACTTCTTTCAACTGGTCCAACCAAAGATAATGGCAAATACATGTGCCAAAAAAACTGATGGCAATACACACTAATACAATGGCAATACACTTCCCACTCAAATATAAATCCTGCAAGATGGTCCAATCTCTCACAAATAACCTGTGACCAAGTCCAAGTGAATGGAGATAAGCAACAATCCAAAGCTATCATACAAGCTTCAATATCCACTAGAGTTCTCTTCTAGCACAAAAGCTGACAAAATTTCGACAACATCTCCTCTGTAAAATGGACTCTAAACCAAAATAACCATGTGGGAATCACCATCCACATATGCCAAGAATCACATTGGCAAATAACATATCAATTCAACGACCATATGCTAATAGAATAGCCAATCAACATGACAAACATAAGCGCAACTGAGGCTCCAATATGGATCGTGTACCTGCATAAAAACAAAGATACAAGTACCAACCAAGATCCAAAATTAACTCTCATAAAATGTGTGCAACCGACGAGTAAATCCATAACCAAGTGGCATAAGCAAGATATATACTATAATACCACTATACATCCATTGATAATACCATGATCAAACTCATGATGATGTAAACCTCAAAAAAAGGTATATCATAATGTCATCTCACATGCCAAACACGTGACAAGATCATGCTCTACTCTCATATGGAGGAGCTACCACAGTGATCATACATGGATAATGCCTTCAAGCTATGAAAATAAGATCTTGCACACCTAAAAATCTCTCTTGAAGAAGTTCCACAACAAAATGAACCTCTAAAAGAAACTAGGTTCTTATGGTGAAAATATGTTGCTCTGTGTTTTGCTATTTTAGAGATGATAACCTCTGAATTTGATCTTTTTCTCTTCAGAAGACTTCAAGAAATTTTTTTGGCTATGTAATGGTATATAGAACACCTCAATCGGACGTGCGTAGCTCAAGATATACACAAAACAAGCATCTATTGTCAATTTCACCTTCACTTCTAGCACTGCTGCTCTGTATTTTATAATTTTGGCAACCTAACACTCCGAATTTGGATTTGCATTTTTTACAAAGAATTATCTTTTGTTGCAGCTACGCACAACAACTTGAATTGCTAAAATCCAACTTGTAAAACTCAAGTTATAGCCCAAACACTGACCTACTATCCAAGTGATTGTAGATTCATCTTTTACATTAGTCTACGTTTTTCAAATTTTGGGCAATCTAGCACTCAAAACTAAGTTTTGTGCCCTTCTGTGAAGTTGTAACCCTCTATCTCAACTACACAAAGAACTTTAAAACACACCAATTTGAGCTTCCGAACTTGAGTTACAGTCCAAATATTGAATAGGTGTTGAGAGATGTTCACTTGCACTTTCACCTTTTGTGAGCTAAGCTTCCATTGAAGCTTCTTGCACACAAGCCTTCAGCGAGCTTTGATACCAATGAAGGGCTTTGGTGTCTCGAACAAGAGGAGCAAGGAGGAGATGGAGGGAGAGAGAGGAGAGGAGAAATGCACGCACATGTGTGGGAGCCTCAAAACCCACATAATGATCTCTCTTGAGGAAATGCTCTATAAATGATGTATATATATGAATATAGGGCTAAGGTCACATGATCCTTACATCTCCAACAAAAATCCTTGAACCTACATAAATATTCATTTTTGGTGTATGTATTAAGTTTTGAAGTCTATCTACATTACATGTTTTGTGCATATTCAATGTTTGTGTGCTAAAATTCCATGTGAATGGAATGTCAATAGGACAATATCCTACAAACTAGTTCTTTATAATCTCTTCTTTATGGATGAAAAAAATCATCCCACCAAGATACATCTTGATTTATTTCATACCTTTTGCACACTCAATCTATCTCCTCTTCTCCATAGGTGCTTGCAATAGGTGGGTCAACATTGATAGGATGAATATTGTTGCACTGAGAACTTAAAAGATTCAATAGAAAACACAAAATCATTTACACCCTCTAGCTATAAAGATGTTTTCTTTTTCCTTAGAGAGGATTAATAGAAAACAATGAATTCAGACTATAAGGCTAAATAGAGATTAGTGAGATCTAGGCATCAATAGAAAAGAGAGATTTCATATTGTCTAACAAAGAGAAATGGAGAACCGTTTGCTTACATAGAGCATTGACAATGACATCAAGTCATTAAATGATCTCCAAATGACGACTCTAGATAATGATGGTGGACAGTGTTGGATATTGAACAATGATGTTTCATTATGATGGATAATGGTTAAGAAGTTTGATTATTATGTGTAATTATGATTTTTGTGATTCATGATGTGTGTTTGTGATTATTATTTATGATTATGAAGTCTCATCATGAACTTTCATAGGCCACAATGAAGAGTAAATTTTATATCTATGAATATATCTTTTTATTTATATATCTATCTTTCATAGTGCCTATCTATTCATCTATTTTCCAAAATACATCTCTAAATATTTATCTCTTACATTCATATATCTAACCAGATAACTATATGAACATCTTTTTTAGCAAAGACTATACAGTTCAACAAGTTATCTATGTATCTATCTATATAGTTATCTCTTACATTCATATTTCTATCCATCTATGTATGTTTCGAACTACCTTATATATGTATAGGTGTGCATGTAGAAATAATATACCTCATGTATATTCCAATGCTATGTCTAACTTAGTATCCATATAGTTTAATTCACTTAAATATGTAGCTAATATTGCCAATATATATGTTAGGTTTTTCCATAATTTATATAACTCCTTATGATCATATATATCTAGCTGATTATCTTTAATTCCATCAGTATAGCTACATACACATCCCAATATGCTTATCTATATATCTACCAAACTATCCATCTATTTATCAATAGTTTATCTACCATCCGAAGTAGTTATTCATCTTTATATCTATAAATCTAACAAACTATACAAAACCATCAATCCATATATCCACAAATTTACAAATCCACCACATAAGTGGGTAGATAGAGAAATAGACAAAATGACATAAATTTATGGACATCCATTGATGCATATTCATAAGCCAATGCATCCTTCTGCGTAAGTCTCAAAATTTTCATCATGATGAATCTTAATGCTAAAAAAATCAAAGATTTTAGACCCCTTGAGCATTAGAGTACCTGACATTGATGAACAACAATCGATAAGCCTTGAACATGATTTTGTGTTGGATGCTATTTTGGGAAAAAAATAACTCTCAAATTGAGAGATTTTCCAAAAATAATCCATGTTGTTTGGCTCAAAATGAAATAGGGATATACAACTAGTGTGACTTTCAATTGGATAGGGAAACCAATCTAGTCAAGCTATCTACAACTTGGTTAGCCATATTTTTCTAGTCTAGTTACTTCTAGTTTAGTTATGTCAAATGAGGCTAGTTGTACCTGATTGAGAAAATTTTGTTACTCCCAGTTGAATTTGGTTGTGCCTGTTACATCCAATCACATTTGGTTCAAGTGAAGAAAATGCCTATAAATAGGGGAGGTGCGGTAAGTTTCATCTTACTCAGAGTGGAGAAGTAAGAGGTTAGAAAGATTCGAAAAGGTGTTTTAAACACATTGTCTATAGGCAATCGAGAAGAAAGGAGCAAGGGGGGAATCTCATAGGCATATCATTTTCTGGCTCACAAGAATTTTCAAAAAAGATTCCAAATATTTTTTTGAGAATTTATGTAATTATTTGAACTGCATAAAATTTATAGGAAAAACTAGTATTTTTAGTGGCATCTAGAAAGCTAAGCAAAAAGGCCAAAATTCAATGCAAACCATTGACATTTTAGCTATAGTGGATGCTTAAAAATTGACTTTATGTGCAAAACAAAGGTAATTAAAGTCGCCTAGCACCAACCTTATGTGGGAAGCCAATGCCATGCCACCTCACACATAAATGTGATGCTTTGCATCAAGCTCTAGTGCATGGGGTCAATGCCAAGCATCGACTCCATGATTAGCATATAACTTTCACATAAACTTGATTCAGGCATTGAGGCTATGTGCAAATTCCATGTGCATCATCGAGTGTTTTCAAAATGTTGATGCTTGAAATTATGTAGCAATAGTAGCCATCTATATACATAAGGAGTTATTCAAATATTGCACATTCTTGACAATCACTATCTTTATATTTTCTAGGGAAACTGAGAAATGAGCTGATAAGTTTGTTAAAAAATTCAGGGTTAAACTGAGCTCAATAGAGGGACAAACAATCAGAATAGGGTTTAAATCACACACATGTACACACATAAAGACATATATGCACACATATATAGACACTATTATGAAGTAAGAACCAATACCATGCTTCAAACAAACACAATACATTATAATAATACACAAATATGCACATACACACATTTGTCACAATATACATACAAACACAAACACATACACATACACACTATTGTGAAGTAAGATGTTGATATACTTTGGTAGTGAGTGTGTGAACACACTTAGGATCCCTAGGGCACTTTTTTCCCTCTTTAGGAGGGTTTTTTCCTCCACATGTATATATGCCTATAACCCTAATGTGTCACTTATCTTTGTACATTCACTTGATAATACATTCAGTATTGTGTTGTTGTGCTCCAAGCTTCTTCTTCTTCTTCCTTGTGATGTTCGCGTGCTTTTGCAGAACTCAAACTCGAACAATTGGTATTAAAGCAGGTCGTCACTTCATCTCCTCCGGTTAGAGTCTTAGAATCCCATAAAATTTGGTGAGCATACTTAGCGTGATTAGGGGTTCAAAACATCTTCGTTCAGTGGTGTTGAAATTTCAATATGAGCTCATTTTGGCAACCAAACTCACTATCTTAGCACTTATGTAGGCAATTTTGACTTTTTGTGCCAAACATATATACAAGTTTTGGTTTTCTAGTACAAGAACCTCTAAGTTCAAGGTATTTAGTTAGTGGCCATGGCTGAAAGCAATGATGTGTTCCATATGTTGGCTATTGAGGATAAGTTGGATGGTACCAATTACCCATTTTGGGCATATATGAAGCATCATGTATTGGTCACAAAAGGACTGTGGAATATTGTACAAGTTGTTGAAAGACAACCTACTACACCTTCAAATACATTTATTGAAGGTGATATAGATGGCATTGAAGATGATGATCTTCAGGTACCTATTCTTGTTGCAGTTCTTCCTGCACCTACTACAGAGCAACTTCATTTGGATGGTAGAGATGCTCAAGCACATGCTTTGATAGCCTTGTCTCTCAAACATGCCATTATCCCTCATAATCGCTCTTGCAAAATAGCAAAGAATGCTTGGATATGCTTACCACTTTGTACCAGGCAAGAAATGAGGATCATGTTGCTTACCTCCAAAACAATTGGAAAGTGAGCACATGAATGAAGGAGATTCTATGGACAATTTTTTTACAAAGATAAAAGATCTAAAGGCAATGGATTTCTGTTGATGAAGTCTTGCCAGACAGTTGACTGTTCAGAATGATCTTCCAAATTCATATCAGAGTTTTTCTTCTACTCTTTGGTTGATGATGAAAGGCAATCCAATGCCTTAACATTTGAGGACTTAGTCTCAGTTTTCTTGCAAGAAGATGAGTCTAGGCGAAGAGGTCCATCATGTGTGTAGCATATCAAGCTTTCTTAGCTAGTTAGAAGGGCAAAGGTAAATAGAGCTCATCTACTAGTAAACAAAAATCTGCTAATTTTAGCACAATAAAGAAAGGAAGACAAAGACAAGAAGAAATCAAAAAAGCAAAAATTGCTTTGCAAATACTATAAAGGAAATGATCATGTCATAGAGAGCTACCCAAAACTGGTTGCAAAAGAGGCTGGAATGGTTGTTGAAAAGGTCTCTACACTTAAAATAGAGCATGTTAATCTTGTGCAGAATGAAGAGTGAAGCATTTACTATTGTTTGTGGTTATGACCCATGTTCTCATGAACAGTGTATGTCTACAGTAGACTCAGATGTTTGCTACTTTGACAATGGGGTAACCAAATATATTTCCTCAGAATGCAATTTCTTCAGTTCACTTGAGCCTGCCCCTACAAGGAATACTATCACATGTGCCAACAGCTCCTCTTATCCACTCATGGGAGTTGGTAAGATCATTATGGCTACTATTGATGGTAGTTGTTTTACATTGTCAGATGCTTTGTTTATGCCAGGGATCAAGAAAAATCTGTTATCAGCTTCAACATTAGCCAAGTTTGGCTTGGTTGTGAAATTTGTTGATGACAGATGTGCAATTCATGATTTGTCAGTTATTATTGTTGGGGAATTTTATGTTGTGGGTTGTATAAGTTCATAGACTATGCAAAATCTATCAATGATTCATCATGTGGAGTTTGAGATTTTTAGGCTATTTCAGATGCAAAGCTTTGGCATGCATGCTTTGGCCATCTAAATTGCTCTAGTTTGCTATGCCTACAGAAATCTCAAATGGTGTCATCTCTGCCAAACTTGAGGCACCTGGTAAACATGTCTTTGAAAGCTATATTTTGGGCAAAATGTAGCATCCCTTCTTCCCAAAAAAAAGTTTGGTACAAGCTACTCAAAAATGATAGCTTGTTCATCATGATGTTTGTGGTCCTATGCAGACATCTTCTTTTGGGAACTACCTTTACTTCATGACTTTCATTGATGGTTTTTCCAAGAATGCATGGTGTATCCACTCAAAGAAAAGTCCAAAGTCTTTATGTGCTTCAAAAAGTTTCTATTTTGCGCTGAAAATATGTCAGCATGTAAAATGGGCACCCTCCATTTTGATCGAGGGGGAAATACATGTAATCAGATTTTAATGCATTTCTAGTGGGATGAAACATTAGTGTACAATGTCCTATACACCTCAACAAAATGGAGTTTTTGAAAGGAAGAACAAGTCACTCATGGAGATGGCGAGGTGTATGGTCAAAAGTCAAGCTTTACCACATAGCTTCTAGCTTGAGCCTGTTATGTGTGAAACATATGTACTTAATAGGTGTCCCACCAAATCATTGTAGTCTTTCACTCCATATGAGACTTGGCATGGTCGCAAGACATCTGTTGCTCATCTCTGTGTCTTTGGTTTTCTCGCATATGCATTTGTCCTTGAACAACAACGTAGAAAATTGGATGATAAAGTATTAAAAAGGTTTCTTTTGGGTACAATTATGAAAGCAAAGGCTATCGCCTGTATCATCCACATACTAAATGCATTTTGGTTAGTTATGATGTTGTTTTTGTGGAAGATGCAATTCAACCATTATTTTCATGTACTAAGGAGACATCAGTTAGCTTGAAAGATGTATATGCCACTTTTCTACCTCTTTTTATAGGTGGATAGTCAAGTGTTGGTACAAATGAGGCAATTTCTTAGCCTTTGCAAGTTTCACATGATGATGTAGATCATTCCATTTCTGATGTAGATTCACATGATGCACTTGTTGATGAGAGGCTTGATATAGAGGAGGCAAAAACTATGCCTAAATGGCTGGTGCAGACTTTGCGAGATAGCAAATTAGATGCACCTCTATCATACCATACTTGTTCAGGCTCTCATAGTGCTTCTTTTGCATTAGATTGCTATGCAATGGCTGCCTCTAGTCTTTGTGATGAGAATTATTCTATTTCCTTTGATGAAGCAAAAAATTCAGAAAATTAGATGGCTGCTATGCAATCAAAATATGATGCTATTATGAAGAATGGTACCTAATCTTTATGTGATTTTCCTCTTGGCAAAAAGACCATTGGCACTAAATGGGTATACAAGTTGAAGCGTAAACCTGATGGAACAATTGATGTGTATAAGGTTAGGCTTGTTGCAAAAGGTTATGATCAAGAAAGAGGCACTGATTTTGATGAGACCTTTGCACTGACTTGTCGAATGACCATCGTTCAAAGCATCTGTGCACTTGTAGCTCATCATGGTTGCAATGTACATCAGTTGGACATTAAAATTGTATTTTTGAACGGGGACTTACATGAAGAAGTTTATGTATTTCAATTCTATTGTTTTGTGCAAAAAGGGCATAAAAACAAAGTGTGCAGGCCGAAAAAGGCATTATATGGTTTAAAGAAAGCACCACGTGCTTGGTATGAAAAGATACATGCCTACTTGATTGCACATGGTTTTGAGAACAATCCAACTGAGAGCACCTTATATGTTAAGCAAGCAAATGATGTGCTTCTAATCATCGTTGTCTATGTTGATGACATGTTGCTCACTGGTCCTAGTGAGAAACATATTGCTGATTTTTAAGGCTAATTTACATGCCTCTTTTTGAAAGATCCCAATTAGCTACCTGCCACTCTCCTCCCAATCTTAAATAGCCCTTGCCCTTGGCACCTCTAGAATCTTCTCTAAGGTCTAAACACTCATCATATGGCCACTCTATCGAGGTAGACCAATGGTAGACCGTGGAGGTCTAAATATATCTAACACTCTCTCCCCCTTCTAGAGATCACTGTCCTCAGTGATCAAGGAAGGAAAGTGTTTGCGAATCAGAGCTTCTGATTCCCAAGTAGCATCTGTGGGTGGATGGCTAGTCCGTGCTACTAAATACTCTGGTATGGAGCGATCCCTTAACTTTCGCTCCCTCTTATCAAGAACCTGAAATGGAACATCTGCCTAAGATGCTCTATTTTCTAAAGCAACTAAACCATCTATACAATTCTCATCTCGAGAAATGTATGGTCTCAACTTGCTAACATGGAAAATTGGGTGAACTTTGCAATTATCTGGCAATTGCAATCTATATGCGACATCACTAATCTTCTTGATTACTATCCAAGGTCCACAAAATCTAGGGGATAACTTGGGTTTCCGACCCACTGTCAATGATGAACTGAGTGAAACCTGTAAAAACACATGATCGCCCTCTTGAAACATTCATGGTGTTCGATATCAATCTACAAATGCTTTTCATCCTTTCAGCAGCTTGCTGGAGATTGAACTGAGCTATTTTTAAGTTAACTTGTATATCTGTCAAAAATTTTGAAGCACTCGGAGATTTACTGGGTAACCCAATGGTAGTTGGACTATGTTGACTAAATCCATAGATCACCTCAAAAGGTGGCATCCTAGTAGTCTTGTGCTCCCAACTATTATAAGCAAATTCAACTAATGGGAGAAAACTATCCCAATATATTTGCTTTTCTGAAACATATGCACGTAGCATATCTTCCAATATTTGATTAACTCTTTCGGTCTGACTGTCTCTCTGTGGATGCTCTCCACTACTCATCTTGAGTTGAACTTGAAGCTTATTGAACACGTGTTTCCAAAAATTTCCTATAAACCTGGGATCCCTTTCTGAAAATATAGATCTAGGTAGACCATGGAGTCTAAAAATATTCTGGAAATAAATAGTTCCGTGACTTGCGAAGCCTCCACTGATTCCTTTGTAGGAATAAAGTGTGCCATTTTGTTCAAACGATCAACCACTACAAGAATAGCATTATTTTGTCGTGGTTTCCTAGGTAAACCCGTTATGAAGTCCATGGAAATACTATCCCAACAATATTGTGGTATCTCCAATAGCTGTAGCAGACCTAGAGAACTAATCCTCTCTGCTTTATTCATGTGATGATGCAAAATATGAGATAATGCATCTACAACTGTATTCATTTTCCTTTTCTATATAGAATTTCCATATGAAATTCTTGCATCAACTCAGCCCATCTAGCCTGTCTCCCCCGAAGATCAGGCTGGGAATAGAAATACTTCAATGTGTGATGATCTGTGTATACTTTAAAAGTTGCACCATATAGATAGTGTCTCCAAATCTTCAAAGCATGAACTATTGCATATAATTCTTGTTCATGGACAGGCCAATTTCTCTAAGCTAAAGAAACTTTCTTACTTTCAAAAGCCATTTGTTTGGCATCTTGAATAAAAAATGCACCAACTGCGATGCCACTAGCATCGGTTTCTATTTCAAAAGGTTTTTGGGGATCTACCACCAATAAAACTAGGGCACTTGAAACTGCTTGTTTCAATGTGTCAAAAGCTTTTTTCTGTGCACTAATCCATATAAACTTTTGATTATTCTGTAACATATCCATCAACGGCGCAGCTATGTGCGAATAGCTGGCAATGAATTTCCTATAGAAGCTCGATAATCCTAAAAATGATCGCAACTAGCACTCATTCTGAGGAATCAGCCAACCAAGGATCACAGAAACTTTTCATGGATCCATTCTAATTCCATCTGCAGAAATTATATGTCCTAGGTACTCAACCTTAGATAAACATAGCTGTGTCTTCTCTAGGTTGACGTTCAAAGTGTTGTCATCCAAAATTTGAAAAATTGTACGCAAATGACATTCATGTTCTTCCAAAATTTTACTATAAACCAACAGATCATCTACAAAATCAACCACAAACTGACCAATAAAATGACAAAAAATATCATCCATGAGCATCATAAAAGTACCTGGAGCATTAGTTAAACCAAAAGGCATTACAAGATACTCATAATGACCAAATCTAGTACGAAAAGTTGTTTTATGTACATCATCATCCTTGGTCACTCTTATTTGATGATAACCACTTTTTAAGTCTATTTTACTATATGCAATAGCACCTCCTAGTGCATCCAGAACATCATCAATGTGAGGCATCGGATATCTGTGTTTTATTTTAACTTTATTTAATGCTCTAAAGTCTATACACATCCTGAAAGATCCATCTTTTTTGCGAACCAAAAGCATTGGGGTTGCAAAAGGTGAATAACTGGATCTGATGAGTCCTTTATCAAGATACTCCTCGATGGTGTGATGTACTTCTGCCTCCTCTTGCAGACTCATTTGATACAGTTGTCTGGCTGGTGGATGAGCTCCTGGTACTAGCTCAATCCTATGCTCCACTTTTCTGCGAGGCGAAAGACCTGAAGGTAACTCTGAAAGAAACAAGTGTTGGAATTCAGTTTTCATTCTAGAAGCTAGCTGAGCCTCCAGACTAGTTTGAATATGTAAACTTAACAACTCCTTATGCTCAAAATATAAGAAATACAAATACTTACACTCTGCTTTTACCATCGCAGAGGTAGATGTTCATCTGTACACCTTTACGTCCGGCTCTCCATGGATGATGATGCGACAACCATTATGATTGAACTGATATATGTGACTCTGAAAATCAATAGTTGGCTTCTTACTTGCATGCCACTGTTTACTGAGGACGAGATTCCAACATGGCGATCTCAAAATCTAGTTCATCTCTATAAGTCTGTATCTGGACTGGTAATCCGACAACTCGTCGATCCCAGGTCTCAGATCCCTTCCCATCTGCCAACTCTACTCTGTAGGTGTATGTCGATGGAGTAGTCTTCAACTTTAGTTTCTTGACTAAGGAAGAGTTAATAACATTATGTGTGGATCTTGTATCAAATAGAACTTTAACGAGATGTCCATGAACTTCCTCACTCATGACAACCAACTCGATGTCTGGAAATGATACCCTTTCTAAGTTACTAGGGATAGCACCACATTCTGGAACATTCTTAACCTTCTTAGTGACTGTTATATTTAAGATGGGTTTTTTGTCTTTAGATGGAGGATCCATCTCAGTGTCTATAGCTAGAAGATCAAAATCCAAAGGAGATGATGGAGCGGATGGCGAGGATTGCTGCCTCTCAACTAGCATCATTGTAGATATCTTCTTCTTTTTCTTAGGACACATCCTGTAAGCATGCCAACCTAGGCATTCATAACAAAGACACTCACGACGAGCCTTTTCTCTCTCTTGCTGTGTCAAACTGGATCTCTGCAAAGCTCTATCTGCCATGGATGCACTTACTTTTCTCTTCCCATGGCTCAAAGTCTGAATGACATTCATCTGTCTGTTAGATGCTCGAACTGAAGCTAGGGGCTTCTTGAATCTTGTCCAAGTGTTCTTTTCTCCAGAAGGTTGCAATTGAGAGTGTCGCCCATCCTCCAACACCAAGGGAAGTTCTATTGCCTCATTTAAGGTGTGGCAGCACTCCTTGCGCACAAGTGGATGCAACGTCTCCCTAAGCTCGAGAACAAATTTATGCACCTGAAGAAAATCAAGCACCTGATCTAGAATCTTCAACAAGATTTCCCTATATTTTTCTGCATACTCCTGCACTGAAACTTGTCTCTGTTATAGGAAAAACCATGCATCTAGAGCCCTAGTATGCTCATCTAGAGGAACAAAATTATTGTGAAAAATATAACTTTAAATTTTGCCCAAGTGACCGGTTCTATCTTATCTTGCTCTAATTTCCTCCACCAGCGCTGAGAAACATCCATCAAACTATAAGTGGCATGCTATATTTTCTGTTTTTCATCCTCAATATTACAAAGCCGAAAACACTATTCCCACTTACTTATCCATTGCTCCACCGCATTTGCCGTCCTAGCACTAACTTGTCCATGGTACTTTGGTGGATTTAAATCTTTCACTTGCCATCTGACATCTCTACCAGAAGAAACCCCCACATCTGCCAATGGTATTTATGAGCTAGATGGTTCAATAGACGGAACTTCCACCTGCATAGGTGTGTCGATGGGTGGCACCTCTAGTTTATTAATTGCTCGGAGGATCTTCTGAAGGGTATCCTCCATGCCTCTTACTGTAGCATTGAGATTTGTAATCTCCATAGTATAAGGTCACTCAAGCTCGACCTCTTCCATGGGAGTTACAAACTATGACTCCATCCAAGGTCATGCCACCCACACATCGTATGATCATAACTTGTTTGAGATGAGGGTTTAATCGATTAATGAACCACTGTGTAATCACATCATCCGGTAGGTTAGCATGCGCCAGTGGAAGCTTCCACAGATGAGTGCAGAATAAAGTTGCATACTCTTGCACATTCTGATGTGGTTTCTATCTATTGCTTTGTAAATAATCAAAGATTTCAACCACATTTTTCTTTAATAGAAAACATTGTAAGAAGGCATCCTTAACATCATCGTATTGACCGAAATGATTAATATCATATTCGGTTGACTACCGGGCAGCTTCATTAACAAGAATAGATTGGAACACTATAGCCTTATATGCCGGATCCGCTGGATAGTCGAGTACAACATAATTAATTTCAAAAGTACAAACATGAGCATCAAGATCATCACCTAGGAATCCACCAAATTTTGTATACGTAACTCCAGCAGGTACCGGCCATGGGGGTATGATCTGCTGCTATTGTTGATGTTGTCGTTGTTGCTGTTGATGAAGTTGTTGGTGGTGTTGCTGCTGACGATGTTGTTGCATACCACTCATGTTGTTTAAATCAGGAGGAAGTATCACTTCAGAATGGTTTGAACAAGTTGATCCTAATTGTTGTTGTGTCATCTCGCCACCTTGCAAATTCTCTGATAATATGATATCATTGAGTCGATCACACATGCCTAAATTCAATTGCCATTCCTCACATTTTGCTTCTAAGATGAACTTTTCACCATAACTTTCATCCATCAATACACTAGTTTCTCCGAAATCGAAAGCTAAAGTGGAGCTGTCACCAAAATTCAACAAGTTGCCATCGGAATTCTCCAAGCTATCACTAGAATTCAACAAATTGCCACCGGAATTTTCCAAATTGTCACCAGAATCAGTGATTACTCCACCTCCACCAACCGTACTTTCTGCGGATGGGGTTGGTTGCACTTCTGGTATACTCTATAGTCCTTGAACAAGAAAATAATGAGGTGGCACTCCACTAGCCCATATATCCTACTTTCCTTCCGACGATTGTCCTTCACCACTACCACCAGGAGGCGTTGCCAATGCGCAAGGAACTTTCCAGGGATGCTCATCACTTCTATACTTCGGGTAAGATTCTCTGAGCATATATCATAGGATTCTTCTCAAACCTTAATCTGCTCTCAGACTGGCTACTCCATGCCCCATGGCCGGCACCAGTGTAAAAGTGTTAACCGTCGTATTAACTATTATTGGAATCAAACTGCCAATGGGTTCTTGGGATGGTTAGGGGTCTATAATACAAAGGGTCTATATGTATTTTCCCCATTCAATTCGTTACTATAGTGAATTCTTCCTTAACTTACTCTAACAATTCCGACGGACTTAACTGCTAATCTCCTCAACAAGTACACAACAGAAATACAATATTCACTGCAACCAAAATACATGAGTTCTTAATGATGATTAACACACTATCACAATTAACCTTATACTTCACCAACAAATCACAGAATATCAACGAAATCACCACAGTTACTCAATACCAGACAGGGAAAGAACAATACAGCAGTATGGATGAACTATGCTGGAATCGATCCACAGGCACACTGCCAAGACGCATAGTCCGATGATGCTTTGCCTCTTTCTTCCATGCACTTTTTCATTATGAAAAGGTTACAACGATTGTGCTACATCGTTTTGATGTGCGTCTTTCCCAATTACATTTTCCACTAAATATAATTACATTCCTTTCCGATAGCCTAACAAATCATTGCCCTTAGTATAATATGTCTTAGTATGTGTACAATCCATCTATTTCATATTGAAAAAATCATTGCTCTTTGTATGATATGTCATGATTCATATAAGATCACAAAATATGGAAAATTCATGAGTGTTGTAGCTTTTAGATGCCAAATATTGGCATGCACATTTTCTCCATTCACGTGTTGTTGTCACGGGAGCACTAGATTTTGCGCAAGAAGACATGATTTCGCACTAGATTTTGCACTAGACACACAATTAGTATAATATATTTCTACTTACAAGGTAACCCACACATGGGAATACAATATTAACACAATAGGTCCCACAATTTGGGACTTAGACGTATGAACCATTGGACTAGACAAGATATAAGAGGTCCCACAGCCCAAGCCATAGGTATGAAACATGATATTAGAATTATAACATATCTCTTAGAATAGATGAGAAATATACAAAATAGAGACTATAAAATAACTTGAAATAATATATTACAAGATGATAAAAAAATGTAAATAGGACTAGAATAGACAAGGCTATAACAACGAACTAGGCAAGAACAAGAATCGGAACATAGAAAGTACTTATTTGGAGATCGTGACTCCTTGGCCTCCCAAGATTGGCTCTAGAAAGATTGAGGATCTCTATGGCTAGCCCCTCCTTATATAGGAGCTGGAGGGTAGTTTTTTATGGAAATTATGAAATGAAGGGTGGTTATGATTGATGATGTTATCAAGTCAAATCAGGGTCTCTCAATGTCAAAATGGGGGCATGTAGATAGTCATTCTTTGGGTTTGACACTTTTCAAACACGTCAATCATATTAGATTCTCAAAATTCTTCTTCAAGTTATGGAAACACTTCATGAATAATTATGATGAATTTTCCCCTCCTTATATGTGTTGGAGGGTGGATTTCTATGTGTTATGAGGAGAACTCTTAGGGGAGAGGTATGAAATACCTCTAATCCTTTATTAGATGGGCTCACACATGAGTGCCAAGTGGCACTTATGTGTGAAGCCACTTGAGAGGATCCATAATTGGAAGAGAGATCATATTGAAGTGGTACGTGGCTGGGAGGAAGTTAATGTTGGTGTACGCTCCGTGAGCTTTCGTATCTTTAGCTGACGGACCTCTTTCTTCTTCATCGAATTGAGAGCAGAGGAACCCCACGCCCCAAAAGTGAGGGGAGTCATAGGAAGTCAAGGCTTCACATTGGTATCAGAGCCAGGAACAGAGACAACGCTCAGCCGTCAACCACGCGCCCATGAGAATAGAGGCAGCGCCCAGCCATCAGCCACGCGCTGTGGAGGTGATCGCAATCCGGGTGGATCGGGTCCGGTCGTGGCACACACAGGGTGTATGAAGCTAATGAATGTTGGAAAGTTTAAAGATGTGAAAGTGAAATTAATGTTGAGTATGGAGAAGAGAGAGATGTTGAAATGATTATGGGAATAGGAATGTAGGAGTGCAAGTTAGATTTATGAACATGAATGATAATAATGAAAGAGAACCATACATACGAATGAAATTTGGAAGGAAGAATGGTCCATTGAAGGAGCTTCTTAAACACTTCCTAATTCCAATCCATATGCATAGTCTTCTTTGGATGATATGTATGCATGACGAGAATAGATGGAACCCTTACACATAAACCAGTTTCGAAAGGAAGAATGGTCCAATATTGGAGCTGCTTATACACTTTCAGAAACTAATCAATATGTATGGGTATGTATGGATTATATGCATGCAAGTGAATTATGATGATAGAGTTTACTCACAAGCTCAAAGAAACATCCTCACTGGTTCAACGCAATACTGCGGAGCCTTCTCACACATAGAAGAAATAGAAGACATGTAAAAATACTTAAGAGACTGAGAGAGGAGACAAGAGACAAGTGACAAGTGACATGAATTAAAAGGATTTGAATTAAGTTACATGTAAAATATCGTCGTGGTACGTCATGCTAAGCAGTCTACTGATCAAAGGTGGTTCCGACCCTCAAACCATGACAGTTCAACCGAATGTCACACGTAAGAAGGTGAGTTCCACTCCAGCGACCCTATGTCTGTTTAGGCTCGTAACGTCTAACTAAAGAAGTCTAAGACTCATTAAAATCAGCTCTAACTCACTCACACGCTCCACCGAGGGTGAGTCAAGATAGAGATGCTGGTTTCAAGAGCCTATCCTAGATTGGAGTTCTAACTTAAATTTGAAGCTAGGTTCTATACTCATACTAGCTCACCTTGGATCCTCACTCGCTCAACCGAGGGTGATCGTCTCAAGGAAACCGTAAGCTAGCATGAGCCCTATGGATGCCTAACAATGATGCTCTAGGAGTTTGGAGGGGGGTTTATATAGTTTTTTGAATGAATTTGGGCCCTTGGATCTAGAGAAATCAACTCTCAACTCTAGGATCACTACTTTCGATTACAACCATTTGATTAATCAAATCAATGGCTTGGAATTGTTCTTTCTATCAAATCTAGTGTAAAGGAGTGAAATTTAGGCGCCCTCATTCTCCACCATTGGATCTGGGGATGATCTGGACCGTCGGATCAGTGCTGACATCAATTCGGATAAGATAAGCCACTATTTTTGGAGAAATGTTGCATTATTGATCTTTGATTGTAAAAAAGGTCTTCTTTTATGGAAAAAATTCGTGGATCCTCCTTCCTTTATGCTTTAGTGCATCTCCACCCTTGAATATGAGCTCATCTTGACCGTACAACATGGTTCAATCATATTTTGACATGTGGCAGACATTCAAGCCTTCAATTTTCTTATTCTAGAAAACTGCGGTGACCTTGAAAACTGGACTTTGTGCTCTTTGACCCTCCAAAAAGTCTTTGATGAAGATGAAACATTGTAGGACTATGTTTCCAAAGATCTCCTTCAGGAATATGCAGAAAAAACTCCCATCTGAATCTAACTTGTACAAGTTTGACTACATTTGGAAGCTTGCAAGGTGGCATTAAGGTGTCTAGGAAGCTCGAATAGCCTTGAAAATTTGTACAAATATGTAGCCACATATGATCTTTATACATGCCAAACCATATGGCTAACATAATTTTCTATACAAGAATTTGTAGGGTCAAACTAGAAAAATTACATTTTTACAAAATGAACATAGCATATCAATGTGCTACAAAATCCATTTTCTGCTGAAATTTGGGCTATAGACTGCCTTTGACAATCTTTACAAGTATATGGATTTTCATCTAATTTGGTGACAATGAAATTTTTGCCCTAATTTCCCAACTTTGACCAGCTTTGACCAGCTTTGACCGCTACTATGGGCTTTCTTGATTTCTTTGAAACTTTGTATGTGACCTTCCTTTGACATCCTTGATGCATCCTGGACTTCTCGAGGAATTCTGGCTACCTTCGCCAAATATGTTTTTTGTAGGCCTTCACAAGTGAGAGACGAGAGCAAATCTCGACGACATTCGCCCCCACTAAACCTGCGATTCCTCCGGAAGCGCCACTCTAGCATCTGTGAAAAACAAAATGTTCCAGGCATCAAATTCTTTTATAGGCAACATAAGAAAGATGGAAGGAAAATTGATTATATGCATGAATAAGTAGGTAACGTGACATGAAGCAAAATTTGCATGAAAGAAATAATTGAAACAGGCAACATGAATATGCATGAACAAATAGGCAACATATATGCAAATGAACAAGCAACATTGGCAACAAGAAAGAAAAAAAACAAGCATCAATATGAAGTGGAAGTGGATGTATTGAGTCGTTTTAAGCATCAGTTCCTCTCATCTTGAAGAAAATTTTGTACCTTTTTCATAAAGCAATCTACCTTAAATATGATTATAAACAAAGATTTAGGATTTTCAAGAGACATCTTTCATCTTTAGCTTATTTTAGATCAACTCCTTTCCTACATAAATATGAATATGCTCTTTCTCTAATAACATGCAAGGAAATCTAACTAAACTCCACTAATGCATAAATCTGCCTATATAGCCCATGATTTATTCTACTCTGCCTCTTTATCCTCCTTTGGCTTGCTCTTTTTTTTTTTTTGATGATGATGATTCGGCAACTTTATGGTTACGATCACTTTTTTGGGGTGGAAGAAAGTGTAAACTTCTTGGTAACATGTAGCAACTTTTTTTTTTTTTTTTTGATGACGGGGAAAAATTAAACCCCGATACAAGGTACAACCATTTTTGATGACGGAGAACAGTCGTTTTAAACTCCGATACAAGTGCTGTGAGATGGACTAAGGATGTAGAAACATGCAATAGCAGGAGCTAGGATTTCAACAATTATGCTTTCGATACTGGATACACATGCATGTTTATATATGAAAGTCATGTCACCAAAATAAACCTCCAAATCTACATGCCCTATCTTTCCACAATCCTAGATTATAATCAATTTCTTAGTAGATAAGTTACTACTTAAGATACAATTTTACACAAGTAGAGAAATCATCATTTGCCTTTTTTAACTCAAGTGATGTGGATATGCAATGTGATGCAAAGACTGAAAAAAACATGCATGAAACAAGCATGGAGGTGATCGCAATCCGGGTGGATCGGGTCCGGTCGTGGCACACACAGGGTGTATGAAGCTAATGAATGTTGGAAAGTTTAAAGATGTGAAAGTGAAATTAATGTTGAGTATGGAGAAGAGAGAGATGTTGAAATGATTATGGGAATAGGAATGTAGGAGTGCAAGTTAGATTTATGAACATGAATGATAAGAATGAAAGAGAACCATACATACGAATGAAATTTGGAAGGAAGAATGGTCCATTGAAGGAGCTTCTTAAACACTTCCTAATTCCAATCCATATGCATAGTCTTCTTTGGATGATATGTATGCATGACGAGAATAGATGGAACCCTTACACATAAACCAGTTTCGAAAGGAAGAATGGTCCAATATTGGAGCTTCTTATACACTTTCAGAAACTAATCAATATGTATGGGTATGTATGGATTATATGCATGCAAGTGAATTATGATGATAGAGTTTACTCACAAGCTCAAAGAAACATCCTCACTGGTTCAACGCAATACTGCGGAGCCTTCTCACACATAGAAGAAATAGAAGACATGTAAAAATACTTAAGAGACTGAGAGAGGAGACAAGAGACAAGTGACAAGTGACATGAATTAAAAGGATTTGAATTAAGTTACATGTAAAATATCGTCGTGGTACGTCATGCTAAGCAGTCTACTGATCAAAGGTGGTTCCGACCCTCAAACCATGACAGTTCAACCGAATGTCACACGTAAGAAGGTGAGTTCCACTCCAGTGACCCTATGTCTGTCTAGGCTCGTAACGTCTAACTAAAGAAGTCTAAGACTCATTAAAATCAGCTCTAACTCACTCACACGCTCCACCGAGGGTGAGTCAAGATAGAGATGCTGGTTTCAAGAGCCTATCCTAGATTGGAGTTCTAACTTAAATTTGAAGCTAGGTTCTATACTCATACTAGCTCACCTTGGATCCTCACTCGCTCAACCGAGGGTGATCGTCTCAAGGAAACCGTAAGCTAGCATGAGCCCTATGGATGCCTAACAATGATGCTCTAGGAGTTTGGAGGGGGGTTTATATAGTTTTTTGAATGAATTTGGGCCCTTGGATCTAGAGAAATCAACTCTCAACTCTAGGATCACTACTTTCGATTACAACCATTTGATTAATCAAATCAATGGCTTGGAATTGTTCTTTCTATCAAATCTAGTGTAAAGGAGTGAAATTTAGGCGCCCTCATTCTCCACCATTGGATCTGGGGATGATCTGGACCGTCGGATCAATGCTGACATCAATTCGGATAAGATAAGCCACTATTTTTGGAGAAATGCTGCATTATTGATCTTTGATTGTAAAAAAGGTCTTCTTTTATGGAAAAAATTCGTGGATCCTCCTTCCTTTATGCTTTAGTGCATCTCCACCCTTGAATATGAGCTCATCTTGACCGTACAACATGGTTCAATCATATTTTGACATGTGGCAGACATTCAAGCCTTCAATTTTCTTATTCTAGAAAACTGCGGTGACCTTGAAAACTGGACTTTGTGCTCTTTGACCCTCCAAAAAGTCTTTGATGAAGATGAAACATTGTAGGACTATGTTTCCAAAGATCTCCTTCAGGAATATGCAGAAAAAACTCCCATCTGAATCTAACTTGTACAAGTTTGACTACATTTGGAAGCTTGCAAGGTGGCATTAAGGTGTCTAGGAAGCTCGGATAGCCTTGAAAATTTGTACAAATATGTAGCCACATATGATCTTTATACATGCCAAACCATATGGCTAACATAATTTTCTATACAAGAATTTGTAGGGTCAAACTAGAAAAATTACATTTTTACAAAATGAACATAGCATATCAATGTGCTACAAAATCCATTTTCTGCTAAAATTTGGGCTATAGACTGCCTTTGACAATCTTTACAAGTATATGGATTTTCATCTAATTTGGTGACAATGAAATTTTTGCCCTAATTTCCTAACTTTGACCAGCTTTGACCAGCTTTGACCGCTACCATGGACTTTCTTGATTTCTTTGAAACTTTGTATGTGACCTTCCTTTGACATCCTTGATGCATCCTGGACTTCTCGGGGAATTCTGGCTACCTTCGCCAAATATGTTTTTTGTAGGCCTTCACAAGTGAGAGAGGAGAGCAAATCTCGACGACAGCGCTCACAAAGAGAGGGATTTCCCTCTTCTCCTCCTCTTCCCCTCCTCTTGGATGTAGAAATACCTCTTCAAGTGGCCCATATATAGAGCTTGCTTGCGTCCTGCAACCCCATATGTGGGATAATCGTGTCGCCGCACGATTGTTCACCTGTGAAGTGTGAAGAAAAGCTTGTGGGAAAGGAGGTAAATTGAGTGGTTTATTTCGAATTTTTTCCTTAAATTAGGAGAGAAAAAAGAATGCTATGGATTAGAATTTTGACAAAGTGATAGTACAACACAATGGGTTGTGGAGATTGGGTATGGGAGTTAAGATTGTCAAAAAAGTCTTTAACCTCTCAGTTTGGAGCTCTCAAAGTCACTACTCCATGAAGATTTGCTTTCCCACAATCTACTTGTGACATACCCGGCTTCTTCGCACCATAACTTGCTCATATGATATCCGATTTCAAAAATCTTTGTCATGTTACAAAGCTACACTGCTTTGCTCAAAGACCATTGATGTTGGATTTGGACAAGATTTGGTCAACCAAAATCTCTCTACAACGCTTCAACAGGAACTAGACGGCCACTTCCGAGCCTAGTTTTTCTTCATCTGATGTCCAAATTCACTTTTTTCACTTGGGATAGCTTTATATCTTTGAAGTACAGGTCCTAGACTACATTTCTTGAACTGGCGAGGACTGTCAAATCTCAAAAGTTTGGGGCTATTGCTACATGGTTTTGGCATTGTTCTTGTTGGTTTTTGGTGATTAGAACCTCTCCGCACCAATCGGACATTTCCAATTTTTGTTTGGGCCTGGTGAGGGTTCAAAATCAGTGACCTCAAGCCTCAAAGATCACTTGGATTTTGCTTGCGCAGCTTCATTTTGTACCAGGGAAGTGCTCTTGTGATATATTTCTCTTCTTCTTGCATAGTCAAGCTTTACTTCCATTCATTTTCACATAGTCTAGTTAGCAAATGGGGGAAGGGAAGTGAAATATAGAATCTAAAGGGAAACAAATAGTTGACACACTTCTCCATCTAAAGAGCAACTAGAGGATCCTGATTCTAGAATGGAAGAAGTAGAAACGGGGCAGGAAGTAGAAGAAAATTTAGAAGAGAAAGAGCCTCAACAAGAAGAATATACATATGAGGAACTTTTGGATGAGTTTGTTACTCATGATCAATTTGTAGACTTGAAAGAACAGACCCTTAAACTAGAGAGAGATCTAAGTGGCATTACATCTCTCATTCAACAGCTAAAGTCAATATCTCTTCCTAGTCATCTCTAGAGGAAGAGTAGGGGTTTCTCTTTCCTTCCTAGCTAGGAAAGAGGTGACGTGAGTCTCAAGTGAGATCATTTGAGACTTTAGCTGCTGAATGAGAGATTAAATGCCACCTAGTAAGCATAAAGGAGAGAGCTCTAGGGAAGCTCCCCTCCTGAAAGACTTGAAGCCACCTACCTTTACGGGGGATGATCGAGATAGGAACAAGGATGCAACCTACACTTTTTTACAAAAGTGGCATGATTTGCATCAACTGAAGGGCACCCCAACATAGTACCGTGTGCTAGAGGCGAGTCTCTTGCTTGGCCTGCATGCTTATAAGTGGTGGATGAGTCTCAAGGAGACGAACTCGATCCCTACTGATTGAACTCAGTTTGAGACTCTTTTTCTAACAGAGTTTCTTCCTGAGAATGGGGAGGAGAGGAATTGGGATGAGTGGGATAGGATTACCAAGAGAGCTAGGCCTCTTACGGTCTACATATCCCATTATAGAGAGATCATTTTGAAACTTAAGGGCTTAGATGATTTCCAAAAAACTAGAGGGTTTGTTCGAGGCTTACATAAAGCCATTAAGAGAGAAGTGAGAAGGAATGCACCTAGGACGTTTGAGGAGGCGATCAAGTATGCACAGATCTATGAGGACCATAACCGTCCTCAATATACTCTTATGGAGACGGATCAACCCCTCAAGCCTCTTAGCACTACTAAATTTAAGAAGAAGTTGCCATTTGGGAAAAACAAACTTTTCATTAAAAAACAAAGATCACAAGGGCCTATGTTACCTACAAATCAGTTTGAGAGGGCCAAAAGAGAGAACCTATGCTTAAGGTGTTTGTCTCCTAGCCATTCACAGTGGAACTGTCCACTCAAGGAGGGGGAAGAAAAGAAGAGAGGACCAGAGACTAGTACGTCCTCTAAAAAGGGCAAAAAGGCGGTCCAGCTAGTGTAGACACTTCCTACTCATGGCAACTCTAGCTGCAAGGGAGTAGAGGTGATGCACGAGGATATAGAGCACACCTATTGTTTGACTCAATTGTGGTCATCGCAGTTTGGACCACATGACCTAGTTAAACTGCATGGTAGTGTGTATGGGACCAGGATTTGGGTCATGATAGATGACTCTGCCACTCATAACTTTATAAACTATGCTCTGGTCAAGAAATTAAAAATTCCCCAGCAGCCTAGTGCACATAAATACAGAGTATCTATGATGTAAGGGGAAGATAAGAGGATATGGGATACTATGGTATCCAATTTGGAGGTCAAAATGCAAGACTACACAGATCATATGGACTTCCAAATTATGAATATGGAGAGGACAAACCTTGTGTTAGAAAGAGAGTGGATATGGGGGTTGGGAGACACACTTAAATGCAGCTATCAAAACAACACACTTGAATTTGAAAAGAATGGAAGTAAAGTTTGTATTCAGGGAGAGAGAGATGTACCTAGTGCACCTCTCATTTCATCCTTAGAGTTGTATAGTCTTTGTTATTCTCAGCATGTACAGGAGATGTTTTTATTGTATAGTCATGATGTTGAGCATTGTACAGACAATTCATTTGATGTATATTTTCATGCTAGGAATGTAAACATGGACAAGACTTTCTATTATTCTTTTTTGCAATGGTTAAAAGTTTTAAGGATCTTATGTTTGAGTATGGAGATGTTTTTCCCATTGACTTACCTAGAGGGCTACCACCTGAGAGAGGGGACATTGACCATGCCATTGAGGTAGTTACTAACACTAACCCTATTTGTAAGCCATCTTATAGGCTTAGTGTTTCTCAACATGAGGAGGCTGAGAGGCAATTGGAAGATTATTTGGATAAGGGCTTCATTAAACCTAGTAACTCACCTTGGGCATCACCAATGCTCCTAGTTAAAAAGAAAGACGGCTTTATGAGGCTATGTATAGACTATAGAGCACTTAATAAAGTAACTATCAAAAATAGGTTTCCATTGCCTCGATTGGAAGATCTATTTGATCAGTTACATCAAGCTAAGTATTTCACCAAGCTTGATCTCATATCAGGATATCATTAGATCAGGATTAGGGCAGAGGATGTCCCTAAGACTGCATTTAGGACTAGATATGGGCAATATGAGTTTTTGGTGATGCCTTTTGGTCTCACCAATGCTCCTGCCACTTTCATGAAGCTCATGAATAGTGTTTTACGACCTTATCTAGGACACTTTGTAGTAGATTTTTTTTGGATGACATTCTGATCTATAGTGCATCAGAAGAGGAGCACTTTGAACCCTTAATAAAAGTATTTCAAGTGCTAAGAGAAAACTCACTCTTTGCTAAGCAGTCAAAGTGTGAATTTTTCAAGACAGATGTTAGATACCTTGGGCATATAGTCTCCCAGAATGGAATCCAGATAGATCCTAAAAAAGTAAGGGCTATTATGGAATGGCCACAGCCAAGGAACTTGGAAGAGCTGCAGATCTTCCTAGGTCTATCAGGTTTCTATCGAAGATTCATTAAGAACTATGCCAAAATTGTTGTTCCAATGACAAAACAACTTAAAGGGAAAGGGAAAGCCTTTCATTGGGGAGACGAACAGAAGCAAAGTATGGAGAAATTGAAAGTAGAAATTGCTATAGCTCCACTTTTACATATAGCAGATCCCAACAAACCATTTGTGGTTGAGACTAACACGAGTGATTTTGTCATAGGAGCGGTTTTAGTTCAAGATGGTTGACTAGTAGCTTTTGAGAGTAAGAACCTAGAACCGACTCAAAAGAATTACTCCGTCTATAAAAAGGAGTTGTATGCAATCGTCCATGCTTTGAAGAAGTGGTCATTATTTATATGGTGCCAAAGTTATGATAGTGTTTGATCAAGAGAGCATTAAGTGGCTCTCTAATCGAACAGACCTTAAAGGTTGTAAGGCCCGATGGGCAGAGACCCTTCAGGAGTTTGATTATGAGCTTAGGTATAGGAAGGGAAATTTTAATGTAGTGGATGATTCACTTAGCCGCATGTCTATGCTCAATGGACTGAGTTTTACTTAGATCACTAGTGAGCTACTTGAGTCCATTAGAGGGAAATGTAGGCTTGATCCTACATATTCCGAGATTTGGGAAGCCATAGAGAATGGGGATCATGATATAAGGGTTTCCAGTGAGGATGGAGTATTGATGGGTACTCAAGAAGGATTCAAGTGGAAGAATTACAATGTCCATGATGGATATCTATTATATAAAGGTAAGGTGTGTGTCCCTAGAGATCTTGAGATGAGACGACATATTTTGTATGAGTGTCATGACACACCTAGTGCGGGACATCCAGGAGTTAACAAGACTTATGATCTTATTAAGAGGCAATTTTATTGGCCTGGACTTCATAAAGACGTCCTAGAGTATGTGCTTAAGTGCACCAAATGCTAGGTCAACAAAGCTGAGAGATTGAGGATTAGAGGACTACTCCACCCATTGGATATTCCTAATGGGAAGTGGGAGAGTATCTCCATGGTCTTTATAGTTGGATTGCCTAAGACACAGAGAGGGCACGACTCGGTTTGGGTAATTGTGGATAGGTTAACCAAAATGGCCAGGTTTATTCCAACATGTACTATAGTGAAGACACCAGAGTTGGCTAGGCTCTTTGTAGAGAACTTATACTCGTTATATGGTCTTCCTTTAGACATAGTCTCTGATCGAGATAGGAAGTTTACTAGCCACTTTTGGAGAGCGGTCTTCAAAAGGTTGGACACGAAACTTAGCATGAGTATGGCTGAGCATCCACAGTCGATGGGCAAACAGAGAGGGTTAACCAAATCCTAGAGGATATGCTTCGAGCATATGTGAATGAAAGGCAAACTAATTGGGATGAGTACTTACCTATAGTAGAGTTTGCATATAATTGTGCCAAGCACTCTTCCATGGGGCATAGTCCATTTATGCTTATGTATGGGTTTCAACCAAGAGCTCCTTATGCAGTAGGATTGCAGAATGAGAAAGTTCAAGCTGCAAAGGACTTTTTGGAAGAGATGAACGATATGCTTAGGCTTGCTAAGGACATGATTAGGAGAGCTCAGGATAGGGCTAGAGCCTATGCTGATCCTCAAAGGAGAGACATCAACTTTGAGGTAGGAGAGCAAGTCTATCTTAGAGTTCCATCTAGGTCTGAAACCATGAAGATGGGACCCTGTCCAAAACTATCTCCTAGGTATTGTGGACCTTTACAAATACTTAAGAGAATAGGAAAGATGGCTTACCAGCTACAACTTCCAGAAAATAATCAAATCCATCCAGTTTTTCATGTTAGCCAACTTAAGAAAAGGCTGGGTGAATCTGACAACCTCATTCGAGACAATGAGGTAGTAGAGCCTATTTCTATTCAATCTATTCCACATGAGCCTAAGAGCATACTACGCACTCAAGAGAAACGGACAATAAGTCACTTGTATAAAGAGTGTCTAGTAAAGTGGAAAGATAGTTTAGAAGATAGCACCAGATGGGAGCGGGTTAGCACCCTTCAGAGACGGTTTCCCAATTTTAGATTACCTTCCCAAGGGTCTTCTTAAGGGGAAGGATACGGGGAAACAACACAGAGTTATGACCATGCACATGAGGTGCATGGGGATATAGTGGGAGTACTACTTCTATTATCTCTCTCTTTCTACTAGACCTTCCAATCCCATTTTTGAGGACATAAATGGAACTAAGGGGAAGGAAATGTTATGAGGAGAACTCTTAGGGGAGAGGTATGAACTACCTCTAATCCTTTATTAGATGGGCTCACACATGAGTGCCAAGTGGCACTCATGTGAGAAGCCACTTGAGAGGATCCATAATTGGAAGAGAGATCATATTGAAGTGGTACATGGCTGGGAGGAAGTTAATGTTGATGTACGCTCCATGAGCTTCCGTATCTTTAGCCGGTGGACCTCTTTCTTCTTCATCGAATTGAGAGCAGAGGAACCCCCCCCCCCCCCCCAAAAAAAAAAAAAAAAAAAAAGTGAGGGGAGTCATAGGAAGTCAAGGCTTCACACTATGGCATTATGAAGGACGATTATGATCGATGATGTCAATAAGTCAAAATAGGATATTTAGATGTCAAAAAAGGGCATGTCGATAGTTGTTCCTGGGTTTTTGACAAGTTTCAAACATGGATTTGATAATAGATTCCTCAAATTCTTAAATAATTATGAGATATGTGAATTTTCCATGAAATATAGGATGAATTCGAGGTGTTCCTTAGTGTCCGTGACATTTGGTAGTTTATTATCAATTCAAAAATTTGATATGGTGTAGGAACATCCTAAGCATGTTTTTAATTGCTTCATTTTGGATAAGATGTAGGTTTTGCATTTCCCAAATATGGTATAGCAAGAGCTCAACATAAATTGAAACTTTTTTATATCAATGTTTGTGGTTCTATGTAAGCACCATCATTTGGAAATTACCTATATTTTTTGACTTTTATATATGATTTTTCAAAGTCATGCATGGGGATATCTACTAAAACAAAAGTCTCGAGTGTTTTATTTCAAAACTTTCTCTCTACAATTAAAAATTTGCCAACATGTAAAATAGGCATTGTCTTTAAACTTCAATGCATTTTTACACTTCAATGTAAAATAGGCATTGTCTTTAAACTTCAATGTAAAATAGTCATTGTCTTTATTTTGATCGAGGGAAGAAGTACATGTCTTTAAACTTCAATGCATTTTTGACTGATCAAAGGATAAATATCAATCGAATGGTGTTGATAAGAAGAAAAATATATCTCCCGGAAACGATAAGATGCATGGTCAAGATTTAGAATTCATCTCATGGTCAAGAGTTAGAAATTATCTCATACTTAATCTGTGTGCCATGAAGGTATTGTGATCTATCTCTCTAAGTGGTTTTAGGTTTTTGCACATGCATGAAGGTCTAAGAAATAATGCAAAAATTAGAATAGTAAGGCTAGAAACAAAGATTATTATGAAACAAAGATTATTGTCTCAATCACAAACAAAACACAGAATAGTTAGCCAAGGTGTGGTTTTTGTAGAAAAATGCAACTCAACCTCCATTTTCATGTCTAAGGAGTCATCAATGTGATATGCTCAAGGAGAAGGCACTATAGTATGTATTTGATGAGACCTTTGTTCCTATGTTCCATATGACAAGTTGATATCATATTCACACACTTGTAGCTTGAAATGGTTGGATTGTACATTAGTTTGACATAGAAATTGCATTCTCGAATGGGGAATTGAAGCTCTATCAAGGGCCTCCTCTTGTAGTTTCATTACGTAGAGGATCTCAAGACTTCATCATCACCATCATATACATACATCCATACATAACAAATGATACAAAGATAGGAGTTGTAGAAAAAAGAAAATGGGATGTTGATGAATTTTAGAAGTGAATCTCATAAATTCTATCAAATTTCCACATAGAAATGGATATTTTGTGACTACTAACACAACTCTATTTAGGTTTGATGGACCCATTGTGTTGTATGATATCATCTTCATGGTTTCTTTGGGGTGTTTATTGTTTTTTTCGTCCACGATTGCTAGCCAGTCAGGATATTCAACCTCATCTTTTCCTTTCCTTTCGGTCTCCTTGGATGCCACTTCTTGATTAAGGTGTTTGGAACTATTGATCCAATGGTTGGGCTCTCACTATCTAAGTTTTCCTCTTTGCTTATGGAGTAGCCATACTCAAAAAATCCTCCTTTGAGTCTATAGAGTCCCCGACATGACTATCCGATGTAGTTTTTTTCCTTTGAAGTAAGTTGGTATGCTCTATCTTGTGTACTCGTTTTTGTGAAACAAAAAGATAACAAATGTTTTTTTTTTGAGAGTACAATGAATTTGAAAAGCCAGACACACTCAACCTCGTAAAGTAGAGACACTCATCTTGGGGAACTATGAGGCATCCAGTCGTGACCAAGACTTGAACCCTGGCCATGTGCCTAAGAATACAAGACACATCTACTAAAAGATAACGAATGTTGACCAAAGGCTAAAATTTCCACTCGTTTGTTCCTTTCGCTGAGGAGAAAAATTTGAAAACACGTAAAACGGGAATTCATACTCGAGCGCATTCCAGAAATGCTCACGCTGATTAAAATGCCGATGGTCGTGAGAGGGCTAGTTTATTGAAAAGCGGATGGTCGCTTCCATGAAATCTGAGATACGCGAGAGCGAGAGAGTGAGGAAGGGGAGTTTTCTATGTGTCTAGGGACAGTAGACGCGCTCTTCTCTGTGCCACGTAATGGTGAACGAGGCAAGGGTCGAAGTTCCCTCTGCTATGGACGCTTCTGCAGGATCACCTGCTGAGGGCACACTATGTATGGGCCTTCTTTATCTCTCGTCTACCAGCTCGAAGAAATCAAGTAATCGTGGGCCCATCTGCATCGGCTACTCTCGCAAAGGTTGGATCATTGTCAATATCACAAGTTCTGCCATCCAATTATTGTTTAAAGCCCGTAATATGCACACACAGAGAGAGAGAGAGAGAGAGAGAGAGAGAGAGAGAGAGAGAGAGAGAGAGAGAGAGAGAGAGAGAGAGAGAGAGAGAGAGAGAGAGAGAGAGAGAGAGAACTGGAACAAATTATGCTTATATCATGTACAGTGAATGTTCTCCGTCAAGGTGCCTATGACAAGTCGAGACAAGAAGTGGAGAAACATAATAAAGCTCTTCGGGATTTTAAGTATGCATGTATGGGCCGCTCTTTGTATATGAACAATCAAGCGAAAAGTCCCATACAACAATCCGATCTACCTTTTTGTGAAGGCTTATCGGTAAGCTTTCTCATACTATTTGGCATTCATCTTCAATGCAGAAAATGCAGGTAGATCCATCATTTGCTTTAAACATTTTTAATCAATGCGGGAAGTAGCTGATTCTGCCATGCATTCTTGTATCCCCAAATTTCCTTTGATCTGGCACAATTTTATTGGTTTATGTCCATTCTTTGGATCTTTTCTCGTCTTCATTCTATTTCGTATAGTTTTGTCTAGTTTATCATACCATCTGATGTTCATGAAAACTTAAAAGAAATTGAAACTTCGTACACAAAATTCTATGCTCAAATATAGGCTTTTGGATCTCATTTAGGATCATGGTTATGGGTACATATTTGTTCTCACTTTGTGCCACGGTTTTGATTTTTTTGTATTCCCCAATACTATGTGTTTTCCATGAAAGATAAGCTTATCATAGCTTGAGAGAAGAAAGGGATGAAAGGACCTTTGTATCTTTTGTTGCATGCTATGAAAATATGGCTAATGTGTCCATGATTAGGTAAGGACCAACCAAAGTGATAGCCAAGAAAGAGAGGCTGAAAGTATACATGCAAACAAAGATTGAGAGAGCTTGAGTACGTACAAGTGGTGATTCAAGACAATGTGTGAGAGGTGAAAATGTTTAGAAAACTTAACTTTTCAAGATAATCGTCAAGTTGATGTATTGCTTTACAAGAGCATGCCTCCTTTGAGAGAGTATAGTATATTGTAATAATGAAAGTTTGGAAAAGTAGAATTCTTGGCCGAAGGGATTTTGTGACTTGCAAGAAAGATTGCCTAGAAGTTGTTATTACTTGAGTTTCAAGTGCTAAACTGAAATATGAAGAATCTATTCATTTAATTTATTTTTTCAAGTCTTATTGGATTTTCATGCATTGAGTGGCCTAGTCTATTTCAAGCACAAATCTATTTGGTGGGAATAGTGACACAAAGAGTAGTATGTGACATGCATGCATGAAAATAAGTAAAGAAATTGTACAAGGGTTTATTCCAAAACCTTCCTCTTAGTGATCTTTTGTAGAATTTATTTAGTGAAAGATGTATCATGTGAATCTCCCAAATTATACATAAAAACTTTGACTTTAGTTTAGAGTATAGCTGATCCTATTCAAGAAAATTTTAAAAAGGTCATGTGTTTCTTACTTCATAATAAGCTCATTTGTGATTGTTATTTATGCTTAAAAACGTTAGGTCTTTGTCTCTCGTGATGAGTTCATTTAAGATTTTTCTTCATTTACAGTTGTTCAATTTGATCATAAGTAAGCTCAATGAAGAAGGGCGTTTTTTAGTCTTGTTGCCTTGAACTCGCGGTTTTTAGTTCATATTTTATTTTGTTTTTATCAAAATTAGCTATTTTATAAATTTCACATGTTTTATGATTAAAAACCATTCTCTAAAATTCATCATTAGTTTCAAGTATAATTTAACCATGTTATTTTATTTTTTTGATATTTTTAAAATCTTATCTTATTATAAGATTTTTAAATTTGCTATGTAGATTTTTGAGTGCAAAGCTCTATTATGATTGAGGCTTCCTTTCACCTTTGGAAGCAATAGAAACTTAAGCTTAATGGCTTTTTCAAAGTCGGTATTGCAAAGAGTCAATCTATTAGAGCTTGCACCTGTCATATCTCTTCTTTTCTTGTTTGGAATCTGAATAAAGATATAGTTTTATGGTCTTTGTTAAAAAAATAGAAATGATTTTTGACTATTGTTTTGATTTTTCTATATGTTTAATGTATAAGTATTTTATTCATCATTAGTGATTATTTAATTTAATTATTATTTTATATTGTTTGTTGCTTTTTTATGGTTCCACGATCATTTTTAGTTTTTCCCTCTTTTCAAGTGGTATGGTTTTCTATGTTTTATCTTGTTTTTATTCTTTTGTGTGATTAGTTGTTGCATTTTTTCAATAATCTATTTTTGTGTTTCTTATGCTTGGTTTGTTAAAAGTTCACAGAGCCTTTAAATTTTGAAGTAAAAGAAAGGAGGCAAAATCCACCACTTGTTATTTGCAAGCCAAATATTCTTTTTAGGTTTCTTGAAACCTTTCTAATGATGAATTTTGTACCGTTACCTTTCTTGCTTATACTAAATGAGTGTGGCTGTAAATGTTGTGGATTCTTCCTTGAAGCCTTGATTTTATTAGAACTCTAATTTTGCATATGCTTGTGTTGCTCAAACTTTTCTCTTTGTAAAGCCTTTGTGAAAGTGTTTGCAACATTCCTCATAAGGAAGTTTCATTTCTCATGTTTGTATGTGCCCTCCATATAAGGAGGTATGTTTCTTCGAAAAGTGTTTGCAATATTCCTCGTCAAAGCATAAAGAAGTTTCATTTCTCATGTTTGTATATGTCCTCCACATAAGGAGGTAATACGCAGCTGGGATATTGTCTTTAACGAGGCAAAGCTGCTTAAAAATAATTGATGACAATAAAAAGAAACTGAAATTTCAGCATGTACAACCATAAAGAAAATGAAACTGAAATTTCAGCATGTACAACCATATATTAAGCTTGAAATCGATCCTTTGTGATGCCCCGTAGATGGCTGAAAATGACCATGATGCAGTGCTAATTGAGTTAGATAATGCTGAATAGCAAATAGATGCACTTGAAGGAAATGAGTAGCCCCAAAATCATGCTGAAAACAAGGCAGGAAATAATGCATAGTAGACACTAAATGATGATGTCATTATTCTTCTTGATATAGAGAATGGAACCATTAAGTGAGAAGATTCACAACTATTAGGAGGTTTGCAAACATATATGACCCCTCTTTGCATTACATTATGGTTAATGATGAGGGTGGGCCTCACACATATAGAGAGGATGAGAAGTGGGAGCTTACCATGTAGGAAGAGAGAAAAGTTTTGCATGCTATTGATACTTGGGATTTGGTTGAGTTGTCGAAGGGAAGGTAAGTTATTCCTGAGTCCTGACAAATGGGTATAAAAGATCAAGAAAGTTACTCCTAACAAATGGGTGTGTAAAATCAAGAAAGTTATTCCTAAGAAATGGGTACATAAAATCAAGATAGTTGAGTGCAAAACCAAGTACAAAGCAAGGTTGGTTGCAAAGGATATGCCTGGAGAAAGGGTATAGTTTTCTAAGAAATATTTTCCCTCATGGTAAAGGGGCATTACGTGTGTTGTTTGCTCTCATCGCTTTCTTGGATTTAGACTTGTACCAATTGGATGTAAAAGACAACTTTTTGAAAGAGTGTGGAGAGAGCCTCGAGTTGATGCTCTTGGGTGCTTTAGAAGCCTAGACAACAAGGACGTGCTTGAGGAGAGAGTTTAGAGAAACTTGTGCAAGAACTTTGGGGGGGGGGAGAGAGAGAGAGAGAGAGAGAGAGAGAGAGAGAGAGAGAGAGAGAGAGAGAGAGAGAGAGAGAGAGAGAGAGAGAGAGAGAGAGAGAGAGAGAGAGAGAGAGAGAGAGAGAGAGAGAGAATACATCATTTCACTATCCTAAGATCCTCCCCATAAACAAGGCAAAATGTAAGCCATATCCAAAAACATAGAAAAGGTGTATATCATATGCACCGTAGGGTCCACAATGACCCACCCCTCGTGCCAAGCACCATCCTCTCAAGGGGATGGTGTCCCATACCACGCTTAGTGTCAACATAGCATAAAACTATATGATGAATTCGTCTCAAGACAGGCTATGTTTCCTTTCCTAGAAATCCATGTCCAAAACTTTTCTTTGTAGATGATGTGCAACCTCTCCGATATATCCAAATCACGTATTTGTAGTGTTGTGTATAAATAGACTTAGGACCGTCGGGGCACGTTTTTCCCTCTTTATGAAGTTTATCCTTCCCAGTTTGTACACATCCCTATAACCCTAATGGGTTAGTAATCTTTTGTAAATTGAACATTCACTTGGTAATACATTTTGTATTGTGTTGTGCTCCAATATTCTTCTTCTTCTTTGTGTTGTTTGTATGCCTTCGTAAACCTCGAACTCCGATTTATGAACTCCAACAATTGGTATTAGAGCATGTCTCTGCTTCATCTAGGGCGCTGTTGACATCCCTTTGGTCAGAGTCTCATAATCGCACATAAGTTGGTGAGCATACTTAGGGCAATTAGGAGTTCAAAACATCTTCGCTTTGTAACATCAAAATTTTGATTTGAGCTCGTTTCGGCCTTGGATGCATTATTGCAATGATTATGTAGGCAATTTCGTCCTTTTGTGGCAAACATATATACGGGTTTCGATTCACTAGTACAAGTGCCTCGAAGTCTATTGCAGGTTTCGCAGAGCTCGACAAAGTTTTTTTGTTCAACTTTTTGAGATACGAATAATTTCTGTACGAGGGTATTTTGTCGCTAGCCACGGTTGAAAGCAATGATGTATTCCTTATGTTAGTTTTTGAGGATAAGTTGGATGATACTAATTACCCATTGCGGGCATATATTATGCATCATGTATTGGTAGCAAAAGGGTTGTGGAATATTCTGTAGGGTGTTGAAAAATGTCCTACTACACCTGCAAATACGAGTATTGAAGGTAATGAAGATTGCATTGAAGGTGATCTTCTTTAATCTCCTTGTCGTGTTGCGGTTCTTGTTGCACCTATCGCAGAGAAACTTCATTGGGATGGTAGAGATGCTTAGGCACATGCATTGATGGATTTGTTTGTCAAACATGCCATTATCCCTCACACTCTCTTGCAAGACAGCAAAGGATGCTTGGGATACACTTAGAACTTTGTACCAAGCAAGAAATGAGGCTTGTGTTGCTTACCTTCGAAAACAGTTGGAGAGTGAGCATATGAATGAAGGAGATTCTATTGACAATTTTTTGACAAAGATCAAAGATTTGAAGGAGCATTCGATTTGTTGAGGAAGTCTTGCCAGATAGTTTACTTGTGCAGATTAATTTTAAAGGTCTTTCAGGTTCATATCAAAGTTTTGTCTCAACTCTTCGATTGATGATGAAAGGCAATCCAAATGCCTTAACATTTCAGGAGTTAGTCTCTATTTTGTTACAGGAAGATCAGAAGGTAGGGTAGAACATGTCAAATATGCATGTTGCAGATCAAGCTTTCTTAGCTAGTTAGAAGGGCAAAGGTAAATGGAGCTCTTCTAGTAGTAAGCAGAAATTTGCTAATGAGAACAAAACAGAAAAGCAAAAAGAGTTTTGCAAATATTATAAGGCAAATGATCATGTCATAAAAGTTGTCCTAAATTGGCTCCAAAAGAGGCAAAGAAGAAAGAGGTTGGAATTATCACAGACACAAAGGAAACCATCTTGAATCTTAGACTCTATGTGAATTTCTATATCTCATGATTGGTTTAGAATTTGGAGAAAGTAATACTTCCATCGCATCCAGAACGTGTGAAAACCCTAAGATCGACTGTCTGCTTACTTGATTTTGACACTCGGAGGTCTTGTTTCGAGTCCATGACATCATCAATTCGTAATCGCCATTGATGAATCTCCCTTGGAAAACTATATAAGGAGAGGTTGGCCACATATATACTTAAGTCTTTCCAAAATGTCAGGGGAGCACTAGATTGTGCCCGATTTCGGAATTACGCTTTTGATTACAAGATCATCAATTCGTAATCGCCACATATATACTCATCAATTCGTAATCGCCATTGATGAATCTCCCTTGGAAAACTATATAAGGAGAGGTTGGCCACATATATACTTAGTCTTGCCAAAATGTCAGGGGAGCACTAGATTGTGCCCGATTTCGGAATTACGCTTTTGATTACAAGATCACCCACATAGGGAAAATCATATAAGAATATATATCTGATACAAGACATCCCACACCCCGGGACTGATAGGTATAGATAATTGGACTAGACACGATACATGAGGGACTAGGTGCTCGAATCTTCCTCGAGATATTCTCGAATCTAAGACATTCTTGACTTCAAATTCTTCATGATCATCAATCTCGATAGGTGGTGAAGGACTAGGTCTCTCTCCGCTCGAGACTCGAGAATTTCATAAGGAAAATCTAATGAAGCTGAGACCAGAGAACATGATTGCTCCTCGTGGAACGCGTTGCTTGAGGGGGAGGTGATGTCATGGACAAAGGAAACCATCTTGAATCTCAGATTCCATGTGACTTTCTATATCTCATGATTGGTAAAGAATTTGGAGAAACTAATGCTTCCATAATTTCTGGAATGTGCCAAAACCTTGACATCGACTTTCTACTTGCTTGATTTTGATATCCAGATGTCATATTTCAACTGGATGACATCATCCATGACATAATCAATTTATAGCCGCCAATGATAAACCACCCGTGAAAACTTACAAGGAGGGGTTGTCCACTTACATACTGAGTCTTGCCAATACTAGTCTTGGGAGCTCAAGGAGTCGTGATCACCAAGTAAGTACTCTCCAAGTTTCAGTTCGAGTTCTAGTCTTGTCCTTTGTTCTATTCTTGTCCTTTGTTCTAGTCTTGTTTAGTCTTATATCTTGGACATTCTATATTGTCTTGTTGTAATATCGTAGTATGAGATTGTGTCGAGTTGTTTCTTGTATCTAGTTCATCTCTTTGAAGAGAGTTCTTGTAATCCAGATATCTTGCTTCATACCTACGGTCTCGGGTTGTGGGATCTCTTGTATCGTCTCTAGTCCAGTTATTCGTATCTGTCAGTCCCGAGGTGTGGGACGTCTTGTATCAGTTATATATTCTTGTATTATTTTCCCTACGTGGGTGATCTTGTACCAAGATTCGCTTGGTTGTCGAACTTATTGATGACATATGTATAATTCATGATCTCTCAAATGGTGATGTTATTATAGCTTTTGGCGTTTTATGTTTTGGGTTATATATGCTCATAAATTATGCAAAATCTGTGAATGATTTAGCATGTGAAGTTCAAGATTCTCAAGCTATCTGAGATGTAAAGCTTTGCGAGTTTGCTTCGCTTACAAAAATTTGAAATGGAGTACTCTCTGCCCAAACTTGAGGCACTTTGTAAATGCTAAACATGTCTGTGAAGGCTATATTTTGGGCGAAATGCAACATTCCTCCTTCCCAAAAGATGGTTTGTTTTGAGCTGTTGATAAATTGCAGCTTGTTCAAAGTGATGTGTGTGGTCCTATGCAACACCGCCTTTACTTCGTCACTTTTATTTGATGACTTCTCCAAACATGCATGGGTTTATCCATTGAAAGCAAAGTCCGAAGTGTTTATGTGCTTCAAAAAGTTCCTGGCTATGGCTGAAAATATGTCAGCATATAAATTAGGCACCCTCCATTTTGATTGAGGGTTGGATACATGTTTTCTGATTTTAATGTACAGTGTTGTATACACCTTAGCAAAATGGAGTTGTTGAAAGAAAGAACATGTCTCTCATGGAAATGGTGAGGTGTAGAAACAACATTTTTGTTTGAGCGTGAGATAAAACATCAATGTACAGTGTTGTATACACCTCAGCAAAATGGAGTTGTTGAAAGAAAGAACAGGTCTCTCATGGAAATGGTGAGGTGTATGGTCAAAAGGTAGGCTTTACCATGTAGCTTTTGGCTTGAGGTTGTCATGTGTGAAGCATATGTACTTAGCAGGTGATAGAAACTTAGTTCGCAGAGCTTCTTGTGAGTTCATGCTCGTGGTGTGTGTGTTGTGGGGTGCGTGTGTGAGCATGTATTCATTCAGAGTTCTATACCCACTATTGGGCACTGATGACGTTATTGGGGATGTCATAGTATTGAGTCGATACTGTGCATAATGGAGTTGATATGCTATATAGTCTTATGGTTGACTACCATAAGCTTATAGTTACACTTTCATTTGAGGGTGAATTTGGGGTTTGCCTGGATTCATTCTGGTATATATTTATGTGGTTTGTCTCTAGGCAAAAAGGCCATTGGCACTAAACGCTGAAACTTAAGCGTGATGGAACAATTGATAGGTATAAAGCGAGGCTTGTTGCCAAAGGTTATGTTGAAGAGAGAGGCATTGATTTTGATGAGACCTTTGCTCCTACATGTTGAATGACCTTTGTTGGTAGCATTTGTGCACTTGAAGCTGATCATGGTTTGAACGTATATCAGTTGGAACTTGGACATTAACATTGCATTTCTGAATCGTGACTTACATGAAGAAGTGTATGTATTTCAGCCTTTTGCTTTTGTGCAGAAAGGGCATGAAAACAAAGTGTGCAGGTTGAAAAAGGCATTATATGGTTTGAAGCAAGGACCACGTGCTTGGATGAAAAGATACATGCCTACTTGATTGCACATGGTTTTGAGAACAATCCAACTAAGACCCTTATTTGTTAAGAGTGCAGATGTACTTCTAATTGTTGTTGTATATGTTGATGACATGTTGGCATTTTGCTGATTGTTCCTAATGAGAAGCATATTGCTGAATTTAAGGCTGATTTGCATGCCTCTTTTAAGATGTCAGATTTGGGGCATTTGCATCATTATTTGGGCATTTAGTTTATGCAAGTTGATGGAGGAATAGATTTGTGTCAAACAAAATGATACATTATTGAAGCATTTTGACCTTGAAGATTGCAAATCTGTTGCTACTCCCATGGAATCATGTTTATGGTTGAGTCTTCATGATGTTGTAGATGCATTTGATATTGTTCTCTATCAACATGATGTTAGATGCTTTATTTAATTGTGCATAACGTGGTCTGATATTTAGTTTGCTATCTCTCATATGAGCAAGTTTATGCATTGCCCAGGTGTCAAGCATTGGTAGGAAAATAAGCGCATCTTCGCTACTTTGAGTGATATTCGACCCCTTCGATGTTTTATCCCAAGGGGGGATCATTATCGTAAGATTTACATGCTTTTTCCGACTCTGAATGGGTTGGTTGATATGACAGTCGTGTGTCCAATAGTGGTTTTTGCTTCATGCTTGGTAGCTCATGCATATCTTGGTTGAGCAAGGAGCCTACTCTGGCCACTTTTTATTAGTCGTGAGGCTAAGTATAGGGTTCCCAATGATTGTTGAGTATAGGCTGAGTATAGGGTTCACAATGTTCTGTTAAGTGTGTGTGGATCAGACGCCTTTTGGTTGATTAGGGCATAGTTATGTGGGATGGGGGATGGGCTCCAGGATGGGGTGGGTCTTGGGACAAGATCGGCTCATAAGAGGGGCCTCTGGATGAGGCCCGGAATGGGGATCCGAGACGGGGAGAAGGGTGGGGGAAGGGGGCCGGGTGTGAGCCTTAAAAGAGGAGGAGAAGGGAAGACATTAGATAGTAGAGAGAATAATCATTAAGAATATAGAATGGACATTATAGAGTATGGTGTTGCATATGCGACATTCACTTGAGTCTTTCAATTTTTACATTTATGATTTTTAGACTTACATGAATGATTAACTCCGTATTATTGATTTTCAAGATAAAAAATTCAATTAGTATGATTCATGGCATATAAAATATGTGATATTTTATCTAAATCTCTTGATGTTTGGCTTAAAAATTTGAAAAAAAAAAGAGTTTTTTTGAATGGGCCGTCCCGGACATGGGACAGGGCATCTGTAACAATTTGGGACACATCCCTTGTCTTGTACGCTTGGCCGGGACGGGTCCTGTCCGCGACCCAATTTATGGGTTTGGGACTTCTGGGATGCATGTCCTTGGCCATTTTGGCCCAAGTCACTCCATCCCCTGTCACTATGGATTATGGTCTTGGTCAGTCTTTTGCCGCCACCATCTTCATTAACAGTTAAAACGCATTGGAAGATGCAAGGAACCTTGTGTTCGATGCTCACACAAAGCACATTGAGGTGCACTATGATTATGTGAGGGAGAGGTTCTCTGTCAGAGAGATCAATTTGGCTTATGTGCCCACACAAGAAAATGTTGCAGACCTTTTCACAAAGGCTTTGCCTAGGGAGAGGTTTGAAGCTTTTCACAAAGCTTTGGGCATACTTCCTTTTGTGGATTGATCTCTTTCCACCTAGCTTGACACTTATACATGAGTGCCATCTCCTTGTTCACCGCATTACTCCCAAGGGGGATTTGGTGATAACTTTCGGTAGTGATGTGTGTGAACACACTTGGGACGGTCGAGGCACTTTCTTCCCTCTTTAGGAGGTTTTTTCCTCTGAACTTTTATATATGCCTATAACCCTAACATGCCATTAATCCTTTATATAGTCACTTGGTAATACATTATGTATTGTGTTGTGCTTCAGACTTTTTCTTCTTCCTTGTGGTGTTCGTGTGCTTCCGTAGATTAGTTGACATATTTCGGAAGTGATGTTTGAGAACACACTTGGGACTCTCGGGGCACTTTCCTCCCTCTTTAGGAGGTTTCTTCATCTCGGCTTTTATATACACATATAACCCTAATGGGTCACTAATCCGTTGTACAATCACTTGTTAATACATTATGTATTGTGTTGTGCTTCAAGCTTTTGTTCATGTGCTTCCGTAGACCTTGAACTCCAACAATTTTCACTCTTCTCATTGGGTGCATGCATGACCTCTATACGAAAAAGCACCAGGTCTTGCTCTAGGTCTTGCGTCTTCTAATATATCAACAGAGGCTACCACATCTCATGTCGATGAGAAGCTATGCCTTCTTGGATGAGATTGTACTCATGTTGCATTGCCTCAACTATGTCATCAAGAACTTTTGCACAAGGCTATATGCCAGATCTCCCTACTCTTGACACATGTCGAATAGAGTGTGTGGTTGTTGTGGAAAATGTTTTTGCACAATACTTGCATATCCGTCTCCTTGTTCCTGAACCAGAATTGGTAGGATTTACCAATTCATGACTTGATGTGTGAAGGTTTCATGTATGGGAAATACCACAAGCATAGTGCTTTAAGTGGAGGATAGAGGCTTGAAGGCAAAGATGGATGTAAAGATGAATGCGAAGAGGATGTAAGAGATGCCATTCAGTATGAAGCAATGGATTATGGATGGAAAGATGGAGGAAGACATCCTATGAAGCAATGGATGCTATGAACTTTGAAGCAATGGACACTGTATGCTATGAAGTAATGTGTAAGGTGGACCAGCCACCAATAGATGTGGTGTCTATGTAAGCCCTAAGGGGCTCGAGAGGATGGGTCACGAGTGCGTCATGTGTGTGAGTAGCTAAGGTTTGGATGCAAGCTTGAAGGTTCAAGGGGCTGAATATGAAGCTTTGGCTGCTAACAACACAAAAGCTCAGTAGGTAGTTGGTGGCTCAAGGTGGTAAGTGCATAAGCATGAGATCGATTGGGTTAGGTCTTCTTGAAAACTCATTCAAAAAATGTTGGATGTACTTAGTAATCCGGCTCGCACCTAAGCATTGAATGCACAGATTGCATCTATATATGCGGGTCCGCACATGGGACCCACGATGGTCTTTAGGTCATAGACCATTCTTGTTTTGTCTTTTCATATGGATAAGCTATGTTTGAAGTTTGAACTTTCAAGGCTAAAGTCATGATTGAACTGAAGTCTGCATGTACTTGTACATGCATCATGCTACATTTTACCCTCATACTGAATTTTTTGCATACATGCAAGCATCTGATGACTGATTGTATCAATTCATTTGACCCCATTTATCTCATTTTTTTAATGGTTTGCCCTCTGCACATCTCTGTTCTTAATTAGTTTTCCCCACACTCGTCTTTATTATAAAGACAAGTTTATATTATTCTTGAATTTATTATAAATTACCTTCTCTGATGCCTACATGTAAGAACAAAACTCATGCAAAATAATTCATCATATATTTGGCATGATGGATTGCTGCAGGTTTTTGTAGAACCTCCGTCTCAAACATTGAATTCAAAACAAGGACAAAGAATCCAAACTCAACAAAGCAATGAAGGTAAGAGTCAAGATTCTATTTTATTGATAACTTGTGCAGTTTCACATTCTGATGTGTGCTGTTTTTGTATTATTACATTTATTGCTTCTTACCTTTCTTCAAGTTCTCTGAAATTCTTGTTCGCACTCTCATTGAATATAAATCCATAAAAATTGTTCCAGAGTGCATTATAGATAAGTTATCATTACTCATATGACTATTGCTATTATTATTTGGTGAAGGACCTACGTTTAGGGTTTAAAACATGAGTAGTAGAAGAACTTAAATCTGTCTCGAATTCTTGATTCTTTTGAGGTTATTTCCTTGCTGTTAGCAATGTAATCATTTCTATTTGTCACTATGTTTTAGGAGCAAAAGTATCAGCACGGCCTGCTCAACCATCAAGGGCACCCACTGAAGAGTTTGGTACAAGGTACAAGGTTGCTTAGCATTTTCGTTATTCATCAGAACTGTTCATATGCTGTATATGAATCTGCAGCATTCACACAAGCAAGAAGTTGAAAAACATGTGCAGGCTTAATAATTCACAGGAGTGACCTTAAATTAGGACTTGTATAGTGCACCACATTTATCGAACATGTTCACCTCAGTTTGCTCTCTGTAGTGCAGTTCTTTTCATTGATGACAAGAATCACATTTCATATGGTTGAGGCTCAGAGCTGGTCTTATTTTAAGAAGATACAGATGATTTGCATTAAGCTGACAGACTGATATGCTGAAAATTGCAGGTTCCTCCGCAGTGCAGGAGTGTTAGCTGCTGCTCTGAAGAAGGATATTATCCGTGTTGGAAACCATATCAAAACAGTGGTAGAAGACATTATCCATTCAAACAGTGGATCCAAATAAGGCTGTAAAATCAAAGGTAATTCAGATAAAGATGTATGAGACACTGGAGGGCTCGGTTTGATAGACGTCTGTAATCTTCTGGTGTTACTATGGCTTTGCAGCTGGATTCAACGTGCTTGGGTACTTGAGGTTTTCCTGCATCTTGCAGTTGATCATACAGTACTTTCCTTTGAGCAGATTGCATGCTTTTATGTGCTGATTGGGACCCCAGACGTCCTGCTTGATTTGCAGCAAATATTCCTGTGTTTGATTGGATTACCACAACTTGTGCATATGGTCCAATCTTGCTTTCAGGATGATAATCAGTGTGAAGTTACGATTTCTGTTTTAACATTATGGTGGATATAGGATCCCAGACAAAGAGTCCATGATAATGTACTACTAACAGTCTTAAAAGAAGTGACATCATGCAAAGTTCCTTGTTGACAGTGGGCCAAATTATCAGACATGCATTTAAGATTCTGAGTTTTCTTGATGTCTGGTTATGATTATTATTATTACTATGTTTCCACCCAGAACACATACAGTTGGTACTTCTGTACATAACATTCATTAATTGGGGTATATCCTTGTTTTCATTAATTGGGTATATCCTTGCATGTGTATATATATCCAGCCAGAAGATTGAGCTTTTGGTTATGTTGATCGTGTTCATTCACCACCTGGTTTACTCTTGGATTGAATCTGCTGCAATAATTTTTCGGATTCTGTTTTCTTGTTCATAACGTAACTGGTTTTACATCACTTTATCTCCATCCACTGATGTTCGAGCTCAATTTGGAGCTCTTCTTTGTATAATTCTTCCCCATACACCCTAGATATCCCCCATCCCACCCCTGTTTCTGTTTTTTCCTCGTTTCGCTTTCACCCAAGTAAAACATAAAAAAGGTTAAAATAAACACAAACAGCTAGAACTTCTCCCTGTGGTGAACTTTTTCATTTTTGCATGGAACAGGCTGGCTTCTCTCTCTCTCTCTCTCTCTCTCTCTCTCTCTCCCCCCCCCCCCTTTTTTTTCCCCTCATCTCTTTGTGCCTTGCCCTCTTCCTTTCCTCCTTTCTCCCCTCACGTATAACAAAAGCCATAAACATAAAGATCTCCTAACATAACTAGCAAAAAAAGATTGAAGAGCAGGTCACGAGCCCTAGGTTGAAACATATTGTGCCAAGGAGCAAGCCCAGAATGATGGTGGTTGATATGGACCTTGGTTGTGCAGAAAATTGGAGTGAGAGAGAAGTATGTGCAAGCTTTCTAAATGTCTTTTCTCAAATGAATGAGCAAAGTACCTCTGTAAGATCGAGTATAAGCTTTGGGCACTTGGGACAATATGTTAGTGTGAACATGCTCAAGCTACCTTAAAGCTAATAAATTGTTTATTTGGGTCTGCAAATGTGGAGCAAACAAGAAAGTAAATTTATCTTTCAAGCGTGAAACAGTCTAAACTATATTGGGAGAGTTCTTGGGGCCTCTACACCTCAACTGTCTCCCACATAAATGACATTGGAAGAGTTTATACAATCTCCCACAGTTTATACAGTTGATGTTGCACCTTCAGGAGCACTTAGTGAGAAAATCTGCAGAATTATCACTGGGTGTCATAAGGCATGTAAAACTTGAGTTCCTATGTTCATGTAGATTGCCATTTTCTCTTTCCCTCTCTCGCTCTTCCCCCTGCCTTTCTCTCCTCTTTCCCTTTCTCTTCTCTTTCCCTCTTCTTTGCCCTTTCCCTCTTCTCAAAGATGTCCAATAGGGTATGCCTCTAAATGGTTGAAGATGGATTCTCGAGTCTCTTATTTGAAAAAGTAATCTAGAGAATTTTGCTTTCCATCCTAGGGGAAGTGAAGTCATACATTGCTCTATTTTTTGGTATCTTACCATCTTTTTTGATGGTCTATCTACTTTGTTGGTCCATCATACTAGTATTTATTTAGATGTTGAATATAAGGTTCAATGTGTGGGCTTAGTGTTAACATCTTGAGCTTGTAGACTAAAAGTCCAATGTTCAAGATTTTGAGATCGGCTCTACATGAACCCTTGAACGAGGGGATAAAAGGGTGTCCTTTTTGTGAGTGTGCTTGTTCTTTCAGCGTTTCCAACCTAATGGAAGAGTAGGTTGTAAGTTCAAACTTCCAAAGGAAAAAAATGATGCTCTCTGAACTTTGGTGTTTTTGATTGGGATCTGACTTTAATTGCCTCAACCTTAATCGCTATTGTGCTAATTTTTCATATTTCTTCTTTCTTTATTTGCTTTCTTATTTTTCTCTTAGTCTTTTTTGAGGTCTCATCTAATCTAAAAGCTCTTTCCAAATGCACTTTACTTTCACTTGGATAGAAGGTTTTGGATAGGGAGGGTTCAATGTGGAATTGAGAAGTTCTTGCTCATGAACTCCAGAAGTTGAATTCTATGTTGTTTAAGTGATTCAAAAGCTTAAGATGTATACATAGTTCTTTAGAGGTTCCATCAAACCTCGAGGCTAGGTTTGTTGATGCGTAATGTCAATCCAACATTGCTTTTAAGAGAAGATTTCCTCCTAAGTTTGATAATGAGACATATCTTGGCAGCATTGAAGAGCTCTATCTAGAGATTCAATAGGTTACATTGGCCTTCTCTCCTTTATAGATGTGTCTTCCATTACTTTTACATTTGCACTCTAGTCTCTCAACCATAATGGAAAATATCCTTCAATAAGTTCAAATAGACTTCTTTATTAGTAGTCTTAAGGTCATATTATTTTTGTTACTTGGATCTTTAATGCATAAAATTAGCTTAGTACACCATTTCAGTTTGCTTATGGCAGTAACAAGAATCCCTTGTTCACCCATTTAAAGCTTTCATGATTTTTCTTTTTCTTTTCATTATATTCTTCTTGCAACGTCCAAGTCTTATGAGTAGGTGAAGTTCAACTCTAGAATTCTTTTCAATGATTTGTGTTGTAATTTCTATGGCTATTGATATCCATTAGCACTCTTAATTTTGTAGGAAAATTCCTTCTTTTTGTATTTGGTGATGATGTTATCATTGTTTATATCCTTGGCATCTTTATCATTTGGGATTGCTAGGGCTTGAATCTCTTACCTTATTTCCACTCCCTAGTTCCTTCAATTTATTTATAATCCAAGGGTGCTTTCTTGCTCTCTTCTTTTCTTTAATTTAAAATGTAGGCTTCTTTCCATGGAGTTTGAGTCAATAGAGATTATGAACAAGCTCTTTGTATCTATGGCTTCTTTCTTCTCGAAACCTCCATTTGTCTTTAAGTTTCAAGGGACCATGGCAACTTGATTCCCCCTTCTAGGCTACTTCAATTTCTTTGGAATGTCCACTATCAATCCCCTTATGGATTCCTAGCAAAATTTTGAATTTACTCCTATTACCTTGGTTAGCGTCCATGTCTATCTGTCTTCTTTATTGGACTTCACCTTTCGTTAGTATTGCATACTGATTTGTTATTGAATTCTTTTTTCGTTTGAGGCTGATTTGTTTAGAGATTAATTTTTCCTTTTTTTGTTGTGGTTAGATAATTTTTCAATCCGACATTTCTCTCTTGAATGGGAACAAGCATTGGGGTAAAAATTCATAGATAATTTTTTTGTTCAAAGGGCATGCCAATGATGAGGGGGATTTTAATCCTTTTTTTTAATGGTTGAATTCCACATCTTCTTTGGTGCCATATGATGTTGACCACATATTCTCTCTAATGGCTCCCTTGTGTTTACCTTATCGGTGATGAAGCATCCCAATAGATGCATCATGAGTTGATGAATTCATATAGTTGGAAGGGGAAGGTTTGGGAGATTTACTCATAGAAGATATTTGTTTGCCAAAAATCTAAGGCAGATCACAAAATCAAACTCCCCTTCAAGATAAAATCTAGAGCACCACTTAAATAGACACATAAATACCTTGTCTAGTAGTAAAGATCCCATTTTGAAAATTTGGGGGGCCATTTCTCCATCATTGAACACACACAATGCCTAGTTTGCTACAAAAAAATAAGAGTTCCAAACCACTAAACCCTTGATCGATTAGGTAGGCCTTCTTGAATTTAGGATTTTGTAAGAGGTTTTAGGCTGAAGAGTCGATCATCCTAATTTAAGTTCCCCACATCGTTTTGTATCAATTGTCAATACCAAAAAATATAAGAAAAAAATTTATGTGGAGGATTCTTGGATTGGTTGTGCAAAGTAATAATTAAGGATGCAAGAGACGAGTGAAGTCAAAGATTCTTGGATTGCTTGTGCAAAGTGATAATGCAAGATGCAAGAGACGAGTGAAGTCGAAGAGAATAGATTGGAATGTACAAAATACATGCAAGAGAAATTTAAAACGGTCTTACTATTCATGAGAATATTATTAATGGAATTTTCCATCCTTCGTGATAGATTTTTGATGGTCCCTTAGAAAAATCTAGATAGGGGAGTACAAGGTAGAGGTATGTTGGGTCATAGTGGTTGGCTTCATATTATAAATCTCATTCATATAGCCCATGGAGTCAGGGTTCCTTACATGGGTGGCAATGTAAGGCATCCTCAATCCATGTGGTAGTACAAAATAGGGGTATGTTAGCTCTTAGTGGTTGGCTTCATGGTAATATTCCCTTTATATAGTCCATAGGGTGAGGGTGCCTTACATGTAGAGGATTATTGCTCATATTTTAGTCAATACATAAAATATGTAGACATACAACATACTACCCTAATTGGCCGACTTTACAAAATCACTAAAGGAATTATAAAGATCCATAAGCCTATGGAATCAAAACCGGTTCAAGTTTTATAATCTATAATTGTCCCAACTATATTGAAGCTCACAAGTTAAAGCATTGGCTTATTTAAATTGCATAACATGTTGAAGTAACTCCTTTTTGAAAAATATCCGAGTCTACCTAATCCATCTTCTAATTCTCAATAATCCAAAGTGAACTACATCCAAAATATAAGCTAGAATTCCCACAATGAGATATGAAATTGGAGATTGGATATAAATTAACACATTCTCGATATTTATGGAATGATAAACTATATGTTTCTTGGTCCAATAATAAGCATAAAAAAAGTTGACCGAGATAATATTTTAATATTTGAGTTTTGATGACCGTCTCAACATAGTTCTTATCTATATAGAATATTACTTCAACTCCATAATATTACCTTCAACTCGATAATATTACTTCAACTCCTTATTAAATCCCTATGTATTTTGTGCATGTATGAAGAATTGTATTCTTCAAAATGGCCAAGATTACTTCATAAGAAGAGGAAAAGAAAAATTTACTTTTTTTGAGTGAAAGATATTATCATTGTTGGTTCCTTTCTATCACCAATATACTAATGCACTTATAGTTGTGATCACACTTAGATATATCAAGGTACAATTTTCCCTCTTCAGGAGTTTTTTTCTCCTAGCTCATATATATTCAAAAATATAATGGGATATTACATCTATACATTTCAAACTTACTGATATCTTTGTGTGATGTGCTCTTGATATACTTGTGTTATTTGGGTGTCCTTAGTACTTGACCTCCATAATCCATATTAGAGAATTTTTTTCTTATTTATTTTATTTTTTGTATTTTTTCACACAATTGAAGCCTTTCTAGAGTGTTTTATGGGTTGTACTGAGTTCCATAGGCTATTGTTCAATTTTTTTAGCAAACAATCAATTTTTGCACTAGCGTACAATTATTGGCCACTTTTATAATAATGATGTATTTCATTGGATATCGAGGATATGTTGGATGGTCCCAACTACCTATTGTAGGTACATATGATGTGCCATATATTTGTAGAAAAGGGATTATGAAATATTAAAGGAATTTGAAATACATCACATTGTAGATGTTGTAGGTTTTAGTTTTGCTTCAATTTGACTATGTAAAGTGCACCATCAACACCTTATCCATTGCATAAAGATTTCAACAAGGTGGTAGAGATGTAGGGAAACATATTTTCATTCCTTTTTCTATAAGTGTGCCATTATCCCTCAAATTTTATTGTGGAAAATGGATAAGGATGCTTGGATTACTCTTGTCAAATTATACTAGGAAAGAGATGAGGCTCATGCTACTAACTTCTTAAATTAGTTGGAGAGAGAGAATGAATGAGGTTGATTCTTTAGAAAACTTTCTAACAAAGGCATAGTTGAAAGAGTAGTTGGCTTATTGACAAGTTTACTTGTGCAAAGTGTTTTTAATGGGTTTCTTAACCGAAGTTTCATAACTCTTTGCTTTATGATGAAGATAGTCTCCTTGTCATTTGAAGAGTTAGTTTATGTTTTATTACAAGAGGATCAATCTATGTCGGATATGTCTATTGTGCGTGTTGAATTTCATGATAGCATTGCTATGTAATGATAGATCTAGATTTTTCTTTGATAAGAAAAAAATTACCAACTTTGTGCAATCAAAGAAAGAAGAGAAAGATGAGAACAAATTAAAAGAAATATAGACACTTCTTCAAGCATGATAAGGCTAAATGTCCTATCATCAAGATTTGTCCTAATTTGGTTGCTAATGAGACAAAGAAGAAAGAAGCTAGAATGGTCGTTATTGATGCATGCACTATTGATATGGATTTTTCTAATCTTGTACAATTAGATAGTGGGGTTTTACTGGTTAATGTAGCTATGATCCCCCTTTCATAATCATTGTATATCTATAGTAGGCTTAGATGTTCAATGCCAAACCTATAGTAGAGTTTGCATATAATTATGCGAAGAAATCTACCATGGAACATAGCCCATCTATTCTTATGTATGATTTTCAACCAAGATCTCCTTATGTAGTATGATTGCAACATGAGATATTTCAAAGTACAAGGAACTTCTTGCAAGATACAAATGACATGCCTATTCTTGCAAAGGGCAATATTTGGAAATCTTAGGATAGAGCTAGAATCTATGTTGACACTCAAATGAGAGAAATCATTTTTGAGGTAGGACAACAATTTTATCTTATAGTTCTCTATGTTGACACTCAAATGAGAGAAATCATTTTTGAGGTAGGACAACAATTTTATCTTATAGTTCAAACTATATGTGAAACCATAAGGACATGAATTTGCACAAGATGATCTCCTAGAAATTATAATCCTTTTACATGATTTAAGAAAATAAGAAAGTTGATTTACTGTCTCCAACTTCTAGAATATGATCAAATATATCCAATATTTTATGTAAGTTGACTAAAGAGAAATCTAGGTAAATGACACAATCTCGTTTTAGATAATGAGGTTGTACATCCTATATCTATTCAATCTATTATGCATGAATTAGAGAAGATTTTCCACACTTGAGAGGAAAAGACTAAGAGTCGATTATATAAAGAGTGCGTAGTAAAGTGGAAGGATTAGTCAAAAGATAGTGCTACGTGGGAGAGGGTGCGTACCATACAAACATGGTTTCCCAAATTTTAGTTACCTTCCCAAGAACTGAAGGACATGGGAAAACAATACCCATACATATGAGTCATTGGAAGTGAGCATTTGGGGTCCTTTCTCCATATGCTTTCCCATGTCCTTCTTAAGGGGAAGGACATGGGAAAGCAATACCCATACACAGGGGTGATTGGAAGTGAGCATTTGTGGTCCTTTTTCCTTATGCATTTCAATGCCATTTTTTGGAAAAAGGTTGAAGTTAAGGAATTTTTTTTGTTCAAAGTAAGATTTTAGAGCCTTTGGCTTTATGGAGCACTCTTAGAAGGGTGGTGGTTGTGAAAATATTGGTATATACAATTTTATGAAGAAAATTGCTAAAAGCTTCAAATGAGGGGTTGTGAGGTAGGGTATGGGACCTTAGTTCATCTATTTTGGTGTCCAGAATTTGTCTCTCTCTCACAACAATACTTTTTTCCTTGGGAAAAAATCATAAACCTATGCTGATCCAAAAATCCATAGCGTAAATCCTCTCTCATATGGAATGAGTATATAACTATTTTTTGTGGCATGTTCATTTAAGAGGCTTTTCTTTTGCCCCTATAAATTCTCATGGCCATGTGCACTTGCTTTATCTCTTCATGAAGTTATGCAAGTGGAAATAATAGGGGTATAGGTAGGTTGGGATATCTTAGTCCAAGAAGACATTTGAGCTTGAGGATTATACAACCACGTACTATTCTCAAAGATGGAAACCATGTTCAATGCATCTGATAGGAGCTTGAGGATTATACAACCACGTACTATTCTCAAAGATGGAAACCATGTTCAATGCATCTGATAGGGTATGTTACCTATGACAAATTCTTTTTTGAATAAAGTTCATAGAGTTTCCTACAAGCTCACAACAATTTTTTTGGGCTTGGAAAAGTTCATTACTGTGCTTTAGCAATCTAAGAAACACCTTGTTATTTGTTTTGATGTACTCTTCATTTGACATGTCATTTTGACTCAAAAAAGAAACAAATGTACAAAGATCTAGTACTTTAGTATGGAAGTACAAACTTGTTGTAAAAGGTAACTTTGTTCTATTTTCCTGTACCAAATATGTGCAACTATTCATAGTGTTGCAAGTGGATTTTTAGATCTCTTGAGGATAAATTGATACCAATTAAAAAAAACCCATTTAAAATGCACCAACCAAAAAGCTCTACATATCTACACATGCAGTCACATCAAGCATAGTCTCACAATGAGGTAGTGAGAGAGTGATAGTTATATCATTTAATTTTCTATAATCCATGCAATCATTGGTTTTCCTATTTTTCTTATGCACCACCATAACAGGGGATAACCATGTGACTTTTTCCAAAGCATAGATAAAATGCTATCTAATAATCTACCGATTTCTACGTAGTTAGGGTTCATGTTGTACCTTGGTTGTGAAACTAAAATAATGGTGTGTCCATGCTAGGTAGGGTTTGCCCCCCTGATATTTGTGTGTGAGCGAGAAAAGACATCTTCATATTTCAATAACAATTGTTTGAGTTGTGCTTTGAAATTATCATCAAATTTAGATGAGGTTTGCTATTTTTTGGGCCTTGTTAAGTCTCCAAATTCAATTCTTGCAAGTCATTCCCCTTGACTCTTGAAATTTTGACTTTATTGTCTACAAACATATTTTCAACATAATGTATAGCTTCCTAAACCTCTTGATGCTTGTGCATGGGTTTTTTGGTACCAATTTTAGTTGTGAACTAAATTGATCTTGAATTTACATGTTTAGGTGATTTATTCTATTTTAATGAACTTTTTTTTGTCTGCATCCACTTCCAAGATGAAAATAATAATAGAATTCTATTGTAAAAACTCATCCTATGCATCATCTTGATTGCTTTTGGTATGCTAATGCCTTCAACATAAAGGAAATGCAATTTGGGTGGTACAATTCTACTACCCACTCTACATCCTCAATTTTTTCTTCCTGTGCTTTATTACAACTATGTATTGTCCCCAAAAGTGTTTGAAATTAACTACTTGTAACCATGGACTTCATAATATCATATGATAGGAGCACAAAGTTTCTTCAAGTTTACGAAAAAAAATTACAAGTTAAATGAGCCACCTCAATCCTTTAATTTTTGAGAATCTCCAAAGGTTGGACTCTTCTTTGGTCCATGATCTTTACCTAGAAATTTCTAGGTACCAATCTTATCAATTTAGATGTTTGCATGCATATCTAGGGAGTATATTTACTCTTGAGCGTCCATCCACTAGAACTCTTGACAAGTATATTTTTCCTATGCTGAAATTGATAATAGGTACTTTGTAATCAACTCCCTCCTAAGGTGATTACCCACCCTCCACTCGATCCAAGTCTACTTGTAAAATATTTTTAGTTAGACTGGTGTATTTGCTTTTGCAGTCCATGATAACCTTTTCAATAGCTACTGACTAAAATCTAGAACAAGCTCTAATAATTGTCCCACCTTTAGAAGAGGCAGGATGTTAGCTTGATGGTGCATGCAAGGACTCCCCTCTCCTCTCTATCTCTATGTAACCTCCCCTCCCTGCTATCACCTGCTGCCCTCCCCCCTTCTTCTTGCTCACCCCCCCCCCTTGAAGTAGCAACACCCCCCGTCCCCCCCATCATCGTGCTCCACCTTCCTCAATCCCTTTTGCCCGTCTCCCTGCCTCTCTTCTGCTTGCTGCCTCCCTTCTTGCCACCCCTTGTTGCCCCTTCCCTTCCCTTCCTCACTTCCCTTCCTACTCCCTCCCTCCCTGTCCTTCCCTCACACCCCTCTTTAATCCTTATTTTTGGCTTGGATCTTGTCACCCATCTATGGGTAGCTATCTCAAGAACAACCTTCAAGGCTCCATCTTTTCTCACGTGTGTGTCAGATATGGGTGGCCTTGGAGTTGGCCCCTCAGAGGGGCTCTCATGAAGGCCCCTCTCTTGACCCTAATCCGTCACCCATCTGACTCTAACTTATCGATGAGTGTAGAGCAAGTTTGGTTTCAGAAGCTGAATGCCTACAAGCATCGTCAATTATTTGCAAGATCATCAAACTATGACCTAACCATGGTGAGCTTAGGGACCTTCTCTAGGGAAGCTTGCTTGCTGAGGTGGACAAGCTAGTTGATATCTAGACCTTGGACTCCAACTTCTATCAAGTTGATTTTGGATCTGTGGAGGCTACTATTAGGATGATCACCTTATCACCCATTGCGGTTCAGGCTGGCCATGCCTATGTTTGCCCTTGGATCATGGCTTTGATCCATTGACAACCTCATCTTTAGCCTTCATCCCCAAGGAAGCACAAGGTTTTCTTGTGATGACCTGCTTTCCTAGACTTAGGTGTGAGTATTTAACCCTTGTGCCACATAATGGTGGGTCTCTTGGTACCTTCTTAGAGGTTTGAAAGACTACAGCCTCTATGATGGCCAAGGCAAAAGGTCCTCCTTCAGCTTTGATTCTCATTTCTAACCCTACATAATTGCCTTTGGAGATTGAGCTTCTGCTTCTCTCAAGTGAGCGGTTGATTTAGAGGGTCGAGTACTCGGGTCTTTTGAATTAGTGTTTTGCTTATTGCAAGGTTGATCACCTTGTAAAGGCATGCCCTTTGAGGACTAGACATCAGAGGAGACAATAGTCAAGGCAACAGGTGTAGAGAGTACGCATGCGGAAGCAAAATGAAAAGTAAAGTACTCTCACAAAACAAGGAATGTGTGAGACACAAAATGAGTAGATCATGAAATGGGTAAACTCATGTGGATTAGAAATGAGCTTGCCAAGAGCATGGAGTAGGCTCCTCAAGCTTCTAACCAAGTATAAATCAGGGGAGAGGCCCTCCTTATATAGATTTGGGAGGGGCTCTCAAAAGTACATCATATGTGGTATAAGTCTCATGAAAGGAGAATGAATACAACTGGTAGAAGCACATGGCAAGGTACCCAAATACAAAGGAAATACAATATAAAATGGAAATAGACTAGAAATGGAGTGGCTCCTAGATACAAAATGGAGATGCACTCATGCGGATACAAATGTAGATGAAGTAGGAGCAATCGTGTCGTCAACACCCCCTCTGCAGCTCCATTTTGGAGCGGCTGAATGCTGCAGAGGTCCACCAAGCGCTGAAGCGAAACCAGAGGTAGAGCCTTCGTGAACATGTCCGCCAGGTTCTCCTGAGAGGTACACTGCTCCAGAGTAATCTTCTGAGATATGAGCTTCTCGCGGATGAAGTGGTACTGGATCTCGATGTGCTTCGTCCGAGTGTGGAACAATGGATTCTTGGGGATGGCCAAGGCTGACTGGCTGTCCGTGTGAATACATGTCAGAGTATCCTGCAAAACACCAATGTCAGATAATAAACATCGAAGCCAAATGGCCTCACATGCTGCAAAGCTAGATGCTCAGTACCCGACCTCAGTAGATGATAGAGCGATTGTAGGCTGCTTCTTACTTGCCCAAGAGATAGGTCCTGAGCCAAGCAAGAATATATACCCAGAAGTAGACCGTCGAGAATCAGGATCACCAGCCCAATCTAAATCTAAATATCCGGCGAGTTTGATGCCCCCTCTATACCAAAGACCATGATGTCGGGTGAGGGCAAGGTATCAAAGTAGTCTCTGAGCAGCATCCCAATGAGTTTGACGAGGCTGATGTGCAAACTGACTGAGTATACCAACTGCATAAGCAATATCTGGTCTAGTGTTGGCAAGATAGAGTAATGAGCCAACAAGCTGTCGATAGGTATGCACATCCACAAGTGATGATGAGTCCTCCAGTGTAAACTTGATGTTGGGATCAAGCGGTGTAGAAACTGAGCGACACTGGTCCATGTATATCTGGAAAGTAGATCAGAGCAGTACTTCTTTTGTGATAGGATTATACCTTCTTTTGTTTGCCAAACTTCCATAACCAAGAAGTAGTGTAATAAGCCAAGATCTGTCATAGAGTACTCAAGGTGAAGCTGTGTGATGATGAACTAGATGCTTCTTCGTCTGAGCCTGTCAAGATCAAGTCATCTACATAGAGAATGATGATGGCTACTAAAGACTCCTTTTGATAGATATAGAGATTAGCATCAACATTACTTCTGTGAAATCCCTTGTCTTTAAAGAGCTTGTGAATCTTTTCATACCAGGCCTTGGGAGCTTGCTTGAGTCCGTAAAGTGCCTTGTGAAGCTTGTAGACTTGATCTTCTTTGCCTTTGATCTTGAAGCCTTCAGGTTGTTCAACATATACTTCTTCTTGAAGATCTCCATTGAGGAATGCACTTTTGACGTCCAACTGGTAAATGGGCCACTTAAAGTGAGCACTTAGTGCTAAGATGATTCTGATGGTTGTGAATCTTGCAGTAGGAGCAAAGGTTTCTTCATAGTCAATGCCATGTTGTTACATCCATTTCTACTTGCATAGCTTCTTCCCACTTAGGCTGACCTTGAGATTCTTTGTAATTAGATGGTTCTGGGATTTGTTGAATCTGATGCATTAGGGCGTAATTGACATAGTGACTTTGTTCTCGCTGTCGCTTGTCGATAAGTCTTTGAGATCTTCTTGGATGACTTGAAGTACTTGCTTCTGAGTTGGAGTTTGGAAATACTGAGTCCCCCTCTCAAGTGTAGATAGGTGGACTAAGACTTGTACTTGAATCTTTTCTTGAGTATGAGGAAGCTTCATTGAAGATCACATCCTTCGAAATGGTGATGGAGTGGTTTTCCATATCATATAGACGGTATGCCTTTGATTGGTCACTGTACCCTATGAATATGTGTTTCTTGGACTTTGATTGTAACTTGTTTCTATCTTCTTTTGGTACATGGACAAAAGCTTCACTGCCAAAGACTCGAAAGTAATTCACATTTGGTTTTCTTCCATAGTATGGGTGTTTTGTTCTGTAAAGCACTTGTAAATCCTCGATTAAGAATGTGAACGGAAGTATGCACGGCTTCTGCCCAGAACTTGTAGGGTAGATCCTTGTGATGAAGCATTGTTTGTGCCATTTCCATCACACTACGTATCTTCCTTTCAGCAACTCCATTCTGGGATGGAGTATGAGGCTGAGTGACTTGTCTTTTGATCCCTTTCTAGTTGAGAAAGTTATCAAAGTCATGATTCATAAATTCACCACCTCCATCTGATCTGATGGTTTTTACTTTACTTGAAGCTTCATTCTCAACTTCCTTGATCCAAGTTTGAAACTTAGAGAATGTGTCTGACTTTGAATTCAAAAAGTACACCCAAATATAGCGAGAGTGGTCATCTACTAGAAGATAAAATTAGAGGGATCCACTGAGGGATGGGGTATTCATAGGTCCACATAAGTCCATGTGGATAAGGGCTAGTGGGTTCCTCGCTCATATTGAAGCTTCCTTGGGAACTGGGGCCCTGTGTTGCTTGCCTTGGGTGCAAGCTTGGCAGACATTAGTAAGTTGCCCGATCTTTGGCGATCCCTTCACAAGTTGGGATGAAGAGATTTTTGATAAGTAAGAAGTGTGGCCAAATCTTTGGTGCCACAAACTTGAGGTTGATTCTTTGGATACAAAGCAAGATAGTTTGTAGAGGCCCTTTTCTTCAATACCTTGAGCAATGAAATCCTTTGTATGGGGATCAACTACCTTAACTGAGGTGTTATCAAACCATACTTGTTTGTCCTGATCTGTAATGGCCTCGACGGAAAGTAGATTCATACATAAATTTGGAACAAAAGGAACATTGGATAAAGACTTGCATTCCGCCTGATGGTTGGAAATTTGAACTTTCCCTTTTCCTTCGATGGGTAAACTTTTGTTGTTGCCAAGATAGACTTCTCCCGTATGTTCTTCGAGTTCTTGAAAGGAGCCCTTGTCTTTGCACATATGGGAGGTAGCTCTGCTATCAAAGATCCACTCATGCGGGGAGCTAGAAGTAACTAGGGCATTGGCTTCTGTGGAGATGAAGAGTTCCTCGCTGGAGCAGTGGGATCTATGTTGGGATCCTTTGGATGCTTGCCTAGACGTAGAAGCCTTCGATGATTGTTTCTTTTTATAGCAAAACTTTTCTAAGTGACCAGATCCACAGAAATCACAAGTGAACTTTTTCTATGAGTTTTGTGATCCTTGCTTAGATCCATTGCTAGCATGATGACTTGCGGTTTTCCCCTGATTGAATGGTCCTTTGGCCTTCATGGCAGACTCCTGGGAGGAAGTTGATTTGGCTTGCGAGTCGCGAAGGAGCAATAGTCGACGAACCTCTTCCCAAGATAAGACTGCGTTGAAAGCGATACTAAATATGACAAAGGGCTCCAAAAATAGAAAACCCAGAGAGATGAGCTAGCCTTGCTGGACTGTCAGACTCACATGGAATAGTAGCTGCATTCGCATGGAACATGAGGTGTGCGCTGATACACTTCCAAGTTGCAGTAGGCCGCTAACTCTGTCGAGTTGCCTTCTTTCTTGCTCTCAAAGAGACAAGTAAGCTAGTTATAGACACGCTCCAGAAGCCTTCCCAGGCATTTTTCTCGGATGGAATGGTGCCACAAAGCAAGCGAGGGGATATGAATCCAGTATCTATCGCCAGGCCATCCGGCATCAAACTCTAGCTGTAATGTCTACGAGCTCTCTGGTGTGTGACTCCGCCGTGGTGAGGATGAGGACGCAGAGGTCATCATCAGCATAGATGTTCTCCATGAAGTGTTGTGCCGCATGGATGGAGTGATGCTTGCCAGAGCTGCTTGTGCTAGTTCTTTGCTCAATTCAGTCTCTAGCTACGAGAAGATCTAGGAACGGTTCTGCAATCAGCATTGGCCCTCTACCAGGGACCTGGAAGTGAAGGCCATTATTGCATCACTAGGTAGCTTTCAAAAGTTCTATGGTGCGTGTATAGCTTTGATCGTCAACAAGGAGTGCTCTGTCTTTGACGCGTCTGATACTGCTATCAGGGACAACATGGAGTGGTTCAATGACGAGCAAGACACCCAAACGAGATTATGCACAACATTTCTCTATTGTGTTGAAGTTTCTCTCTCTCTCTCTCTCTCAAAGGAGAGATGTATGGCACGCTTCAAGTGCTGTTGCGCTTTCTATCTCTCTCACCGGAGAGATGGTGCAAGTTTGATGAAAATGATCCAGCAGCCTTTGTTGTCCTCCTCAAAAACTATTTTCCACGTACTCATTCACGCAATGGTTTTGCTCTTGTGAGTGTGAAGCTCCGATTTGCAAATGTAGGTACTAAAGCACGTGATATGCACAGCAGGATTTCTCATCAACTGCCATATTGAACAACATCACATTTTTTTTGGTTGCATTTGCACTAGTTGATGAACCAGATCTTGATCTGCTTGAGCTTTGTCCTCCTCCAGAAAGCAAAGAGCTGGCGAGATTGTGGTCATCAAAGTGTTGCTGCAGGTTTAATGCTGAGATGTCTGGCCGTCTTCTACCTACGCTGGATGCTGCTCAACCTCATCCTGCAGAAGTTATTGATGTTCAAATGCTCCTTATACATTGCATGTTTGAAGCTCTTAATCCCACGAGATGGCATGCCTGTCTAGGCATTACAATCTTCTTGATAATCTTCATCATCATACTCAGCGTCCTCTACTTCACCCTCTACAGGCCACGATGGATAGAGGTTACAAAAATGATAAAATGCAAAGAGTGTTTATGAACACTTCTAATTACTTGAGATTAGCAACTAACTTCACACAGTGTTTATAAACACTATCAACAAAGAGAACCACTATCAATTTCTGCGTAAATATTTCTCACAATGAGAATCATATTACACTCAATCCACAAAGAGGGGTGGGAGGGAGGGGAAAATGAAAGAAAATGGTGGACAAACAAATGAAGAAGATGTGTGGGAGGGTGGGCAAATAGGCAGAATGAATCCAAAAACTGATGGCAAAAGGCATCTCTCAATGAGAAGAAAGCACGCCACCAAAATGAAGCACCACCTCCACCAAAACGATCACCAAACACACCGCCAAGATCTCCACCTAGCGCTCTGATACCATGTAGATATTACACACGCGGAAGCAAAATGAAAAGTAAAGTACTCTCACAAAACAAAGAATGTGTGAGATGCAAAATGAGTAGACCATGAAATGGGTAAACTCATGTGGATTAGAAATGAGCTTGCCAAGAGCATGGAGTAGGCTCCTCAAGCTTCTAACCAAGTACAAATGAGGGGAGAGGCGCTCCTTATATAGATTTGGGAGGGGCTCTCAAAAGTACATCATATGTGGGATAAGTCTCCTGAAAGGAGAATGAATACAACTGGTAGAAGCACATGGCAAGGTACCCAAATACAAAGGAAATACAATATAAAATGGAAATAGACTAGAAATGGAGTGCCTCCTGGATACAAAATGGAGATGCACTCATGCAGATACAAATGTAGATGAAGTAGTAGCAATCATGTCGTCAACAAGAGGCTCAATGACCATCGAAGCAGACACTTCACCCCTCTTTGTCCTCCTCAACTCCTTCTGGCTCCTTCCCTCAGGAGGAGAGTGAATCTCATCACTTTGGTGCCCAAGTTGCCATGATTGGTCCCTCTACCTCTGGCAAGAGTTAGAAGCATCCTAGGCATTGAGAGCAGTTTGGGTGGTAGCCCCATTGGAGGACTCAAGGCATTCATTCCCACGGGGAACTGGTTCAACACACTCCAGGAGGACCGTTCTGTGGACTTTGGCATTGGGATGGAGTAGGGACCTTCACCTAGTATCGCTACCTCATTGGTACCTTTTTCTAGGCCTTCTTCCTTGGTCCACCATGCTGGTGTCCTCTCTTGGGACCTCCTCTACTCCGAGACCCCCTCAATGGCCAAGTACTTCTTCATAGTCCTCAATAATCCCTCAACAGTGACTTCTTGATGAACCAGGCAGTCCATGATCATCAACCTCCTCTGTGCCCCCTTTCTCACTAGACATGTCACCCTTGATGGCTATTCCTCTAGGGCTGGTGAGCTTTGATCACCACTTGCAAGGAGAGAGCTTCAATTATGAGTTTACGAGATTCTTTGGTGGACAGGAGGATCTTCTTGAGGCAATTGTTAGGATCCATGTCGTGGCCCTTCCTTCTCGTAGCCTGAATGTCTTAGAGTCGGCCGTTGCTTTCGCATTCCCACTATGTGGAGCTACACAATTGGGTTGGTCTCTTGGGGAGGCATTGGGTGTTATTGGGGTGTAGGTCATTGAGTTTTCTGAAGGCACAAACGACTGATGAGTCCACTTGGCTTAGTCTATGTAGGGTTTGGCCAGAGAAGTTGGCTGCATATTGGGGATGTTTGGACTCAAATTACTCCCCGTCCAAACCCACCTCAAAGATGGCTCGCTTTGTTGCTGCAATAACATCTTGGTTTGCCTTGTCTCCATGAGGGTTCTCTCATGGAATGTCCATGGACTGGGCATGCCTCAGTTCTTACAATATAGTGTTTGACTTTGGCATGAGCTTTGCTAGTGTTTGGTTGGTGGATCCATTGACATTCTGATGCTTTAGGAGCTCATCTCTCATTGAGCTGTATGTGGCAATGAAGAAAGCTCTTACTGATGTATATGGAGGATTTTTGGTCAGCTGGGTATGGGCCCAATGTCTCTTCGGGTGGTGTATGGATCTTTGTTGGGGAGTCCTTGCAGTCAACAATTGTGAACAGAGGAGAGATTATCCCTGGAATGGCCATCTGTATAGAGCAATACCTTGTTGAGTATCCTTCTTTGCTTGGTACTTACTACATTGCTTCTTCAAATACTTGAAAAAATTATGGCTGACAAATCCATTGTCTCCATTTGATCTTATGGTCTTTAAAGAACTTGGAAAGTCTTCTTGATTTGTCTCTGTCCACTCCTTGAACTTGGAATGTGCATCCTCTTTATCTTTTAGTGAATAAACCCGTGTACCTAGTGAAGTCATGTACTATCAAGCAGAAGTAAAGTGACCCACTAATTAGTGATGGTGTATGCATAGGTCTACAAAGATCCGCATGGACTAATGCTAAGGTTTTACATGAGGCAATGGATGCTTCCATGGGCAAAGGAGTAAATGTATGCTTAGCACATGCTTGGTAGTTTAACTCCACTTGTGCAATCTTGGGTAAACCCTTGACAAGATGACTTGAAGATATCTTTGCTAAGTAAGAGGTGTGTGTGAATCTGAAATGCCACAAGCTAAAGCTTGAATCCTTGGCCATGAAACTTGAAAGCTTATAGATACCTTTATCTTTGAATCCTTGAGCTATGACTTCTTTGGATCCTCGATCAATGACTTGAAGTTTGTCATTATCAAATTGCAGCAATGTGTTGCACTTAGTAATGGCCTTCATGGAGAGAAGGTTCTTACAAAGGCTTGGTACATAAAGAATGACTTTAAGTGAGCCTCTTCCTTGGATCTCAATGCACTTGTTATCTCCAAGATAAACTTGGCATTTGTGCTCTTGAAACTCATGAAAGTCTTCTTTGTCATTGCACATGTGTGATGAAGCCCCACTTTCGAAAATCCATTGTTTGCTAAGATTGGATGTGATACCTGCCTTCCGTTCAGTTGTAAGAAAAAGGTCTTCACTTGTGCAATAATTTTGATGCTCTGACTTTGGAGTAGACTTGAACTTGTTCTTGTTTTTCTTCTTGAAGCAGTACTTTTCTATGTGTCGAGGCTTGTCACAAAATTTGCAAGTAAACTTCTTCTTGCCCTTTTCCTTAGACTCTTGAGTGCTTTTTTCGCCTTTAGTATTATTGAAAGTAGCCTAGGCCTTGGTAACCATTTATTATGTAGCTTGAGTCTTTTGCCAAGAGTCATGGAGAAGCACAAGTATTCTTACTTCTCCCCAAGTGAGTTCTTGACCTCTATTCTAAGGAGTGGTCACAAATGTTTCATAGGATCTAGGCATCTTGTTAAATAGTCTAATGGCCATGTCTTCAATTGAGATCATTCATCCACAAAATGTTAACTTTCTTTGATAATGTTCAAACTGTGCTATCACTTTTTTAATAGTAGCTTGAGGACAAATAGAGAGATTGTGAAACTCGGACTCTAAATCATAAATCTTTGAAGGCGTTTTCTCTTCATATAGACTTTTTAGTGTGTCCCAAGCTTCTTTGGAAGTCTTAAAGGCAGTGATATGACCCTTTGTCAACTCATCACATACTAGAAGAATTTTACCTAATGCTCTTTTGTCCTTGATATTCCAAATATTCCAAGACTCTAAATCTTTGATCTTATCTGGTTCAGGTTTCCACCCATCTACAACTTCATGGGGAAGATTCATATACAAGTATTCACACATGATATCTTTCCATACATTATAGTTCTTGTGATCTAAGCATTCTTCCTTAGGCATAAACATGGCTGTGAAGGAAGTTAAGTAACATGTCATGGACAATGAACTTGCTTCTTTCTTTGACATTTTAAAACTTGGGGTAGGGGGAAGCTTAGAGTAGCCCTTGAAAAAAATGGAAGCCCTTTTGAGTGGGGGCTTAGAGTATCCATACACGTGGGGATACCTTGGAGAGGGTGGGCTTAGAGTAGCCCAACAATTGTTGATACCTTAGAGAGAGAGAAGGGGAGGGGTCCTTAGAGTAGATCGATGCATATCAAGATAGCCTTAGAATAGGCTTAAGAACTTGAGAAAGCTTGTGGGTGGGCTTAGAATAGCCTTCAACCCATAAATGCAAACACTCTAAGTTCTTCTTTTATTCAAGATGTTATAAGAAGGGCACTTAGTGCCAAAGTGTGCTAAGTGAACGTTGAAACCCTACGAGGAAATACAAATGGACCCATTACAAAGTGGACACTTAAATTCTTGGGGTTTCAATAATGAAGGGTTCAAAATATATACCACAATGAGGGTAAAAGAAACTTGGGAGTTATAGAACATATGAGTCCCATATCAATGCTAGCCATATTGACATTCATACCCCACCATTGATATGACCATTGGAAATGTTTGGACAAACCATGATAGCCATACCAGTCGTCACTTTGGCATGGATATAATCATTGGAAAATTATCATTGGTATATGCATTGGAAAAACTCTCCTTCAGTATATGCGTCGATATGAGCATCAGTATAGACGACACTATTTTTTTGGGAGCTACCGAAGCATATATCGATGCCTATAATGATCATGCATTTTAAAATAACATGAGAGCCAAAGTTGGCTACTCCTCTGTTTTGAACTACGATCGACTTTCTGTATAATTTGTGCATGCCTGCATTGTTGTGTGTGTCCTATGCTTTTTGTCTCTCCCCTCACACATCCACGCACACACATATACATACATAAACATATGGATACACATATACTTACATACATACATACACACACAAAAGACACACACGTATATGCACACATAAACACACATACACATACACACACATATACATACATACACATACACATAGACACACATAGTCAGATACACATGTATATACACATGCATAATACACACATACATATATACACACACATGTACATACACACACATACACATACACACACATGTTTTAGAGTTAGGGTTTTAGGGTTTTTTGTACATACACACATGCATACACACATATACACATACACATGTATATACACACATACACACATATAAATGTTTTGGGGTTAGGGTTTTAGGATTAGAGTTTTAGGGTTTTACATACATGCATACATACATATACACATATACACACATATGCACATACACGTATATATACACACATACATACATATACATGTTTTAGGTTTAGGGTTTTCGGATAAGGGTTTTAGGGTTTTACATACATATACATGCATACACACATATACACATACACCTATATATACACACATACACATACATACATGCTTTAGGGTTAGGGTTTTAGGGTTTTTACATACATACACACATGCATATACACATACACACACATATACATAAACACATGCACAAATATACATGTTTTAGGATTAGGGTTTAAGAGTTTTTACATACATACACACATAAACACACACACACACACATATACACACACACACACACACACACACACACATATATATATATATATATATATATATATATATATATATATATATATATATATATATATATATATATATATATATATATATATATATATATATATATATACATATGCACATACACACACATATACACATACACACATACACATATAGACACATGCATACACATATACATACACACATGCACACATATATAAATACACAGAAGCACACACATACATCTTTTAGGGTTAGGGTTTTAGGACTAGGGTTTTAGGGTTTTACTTGAATGCATACATACACATACACATACACACATATATTCATACATACACATACACAAACATGGACATAAAGTCACATATGTACACATGTCACATACATATACACACATACACACATATACATGTTTTAAGGTTAGGGTTTTAGGGGTTTACACACATGCATACATACATATACATATACATAGATATATACATACATGCACATATACATACAGACACATAAACTCACATACATACACATACACACATATACATGTTTTGGGGTTAGGGTTGTAGGATTAGGGCTTTAGGGATTTACACACATACATACATACATATACACATGCACATACACATACACACACATATACATACATACACATACACACACATAAAGTCACATACACACATGTCACATATACATAAACATGTACACACATATACATGTTTTAGGGTTAGGGTTTTACATACATACACAAATGCACCCACATATACACACACACATATACACACATGCACACACATATATAGGTTTTAGGTTTAATATATATATATATATATATATATATATATATATATATATATATATATATATATATATATATATATATAAAATAGGGTTTTATGTTTGATATCAATATATATTACCAAATATATATAAAAATTAGGAAAAAAAATTAGTATATATAATCAAATGTACTATGTATAATTAAATATATAAGAAATTAGGGTTTTTGAATTAAAAAATATATATATATAATTAAATATATAAAAAATACGGTTTTAGGTTTAATATTAATATATATAATCAGATATATATATCAATTAGGAAAAAAACGTATAGATAATCAAATGTACTATGTATGATTAAGATATAAGAAATTATGGTTTTAAGATTAAAATTATTATATATTTAGATATATGAAGAACTAGGGTTCCATGATAGATATTAGCATACATAATTAAATATGAAAAGAGCTAGGGTTTTTGAAGTAAAATAAATATATATAATCAAGTTTATAAAAAATAGGGTTTCAAGTTTATATTAATATATATGATGATACATATTCATATATATATATATATATATATATATATATATATATATATATATATATATAAGGAAAAAAATAGTATACATAATTAAATGTACTATGTATAATTAAATATATAAGAAATTAGGGGTTTTTTTTCAAGAGTACAATGAATTGGAAAGACACACACACCCGACCTCGGAAGGTAGAGGCAATCATCTTGGGGAACTCTGAGGCATCCCGCCCCGGGCGGGGCTTGAACCCTAGCCATCTTCCTAGGAGTACAAGGCACATCTGCTAAACCATGCATGTTGGATATAATTAGGGTTTTAAGATTAAAATTAGTATATATAATTAGATATATAAAGAACTAGAGTTTTATGATAAATATTACCATACATAATTAAATATGAAAAGAGCTAAGGTTTTGAATTAATATATATATATATATATATATATATATATATATATATATATATATATATATATATATATATATATATATATATATATAAAATTAAATATATAAAAAATAGGATTTTAGGTTTAATATTAATATATATAATCAAATGTATATAAAAAATAGGAAACAAATTAGTATATACAATCAAATGTAATATGTATAATTAGCTATATAAGAAATTAGGGTTTTAAGATTAAAATTAATATATATATAGTTAGATATATAAATAACTAGGGTTCTATGATAAATATTAGCATACATAGTAAAATATGAAAAGAACTAGGATTTTAGATTTCATTTTAATATATATAATCAAATATATATATATATAAATTAGGAAAAAAATAGTTTATATAATCAAATGTACTATGTATAATAAAATATATAAGAAATTAGGGCTTTAAAATTAAAATTGTTATATATACTTAGATATATAAAGAACTAGGGTTTTATGATAAATATTAGCATGCATAATTAAATATGAAAAGATCTAGGGTTTTTGAATTAAAATAAATATATATAATTAAAAGGATTTTAAGCTTAATATTAATATATATATATATATATATATATATATATATATATATTAGAAAAGAAATAGTGTATAAAATCAAATGTACTATGTATAATCGAATAAATAAGAAATTAGAGTTTTAAGATTAAAATTAGTATATATAATTAGATATCTAAAGAACTATGGTTCTATGATAAATATTATCATACATAATTAAATATGAAAAGACCTAGGGTTTTTTTACTAAAATAAATATATATTATTAAATATATAAAAAATAGGGTTTTAAGTTTAATATCAATATATATAATCAAATACATATATAAATTAGGAAAAAAATTAGTATATAAAATCAAATGTACTATGTATAATTAAAGTTAGTATACATAATTAGATATATAAAGAACTAGGGTTCTATGATAAATATTAGTATACATAATTTAATATATAATAAATTAGTGTTTTAGGAAGAAAATTAGTATTTCTAATCAAATTAAAAAAAAATAGGGTTTTAGGATTAAAATTAATATATACAATTATATGTATCACATATTAAATGTCCTAACATCTCCACATGGTATCAGATGCCATCTTTGGATCCGTAAGAGAGAATGGCATGTCCCTGCACTCACTCCAAGTATCCATTTTCTTGTAAACAACAGATTTGTATTACACATGTTCGAGAATATGGATCCTTACTACAAAAAATTATGCTTCCAGTCGCATGGTTCCACTTGTGCGCAGGTTGATCCTTACAACATTTGCACCATTGACTTCTCATGGGCAAAAGAGAACAAATGGGAGGTAGAAGGTGTTGGAGTTCAAGGTTTGTGGAAGCACATGAACAGCACAAGGAAGAAGAAGAAGAAGCTTGGAGCACAACACACAATACTGAATGTATTACCACTAGAATGTACAAAGATAAGTAACCCCATTAGGGCTATAGGCATATATACAAGCTGGGGGAAAAAACCTTCTAAAGAGGGAAAAAAGTGCCCCAATGAACCTAGTGTGTTCACACACATCACTACATAATGATGATGCACCTCAATGTTCTTAGTGCAAGCATGGAACACAGGGTTCCTCGCAACTACCAATGCACTCTTATTGTCATTGAAGATGGTGGTGGCAAAAGATTGACGAACACCCAAATCAGCCATAAAGCATCTGAGCCACACACACTCAATAGTAGTTGTGAAAGTTGCCCTATACTTAGCCTCACAATTGGAAGTGGCCACCATAGGCTACTTCTTGTTCAACCAAGATATACATGAGCTACCAAGCATGAAGCAAAAGCAACTAGTGGACACACGAGTGTCATAGCAACCAACCTAGTTAGAGTCAAGAAAAGTATGTAGATCTGGCAATAGTGATACCCCCTTGGGATAAAACAATCCAAGTAGTTGGGTACCACTCAAGTAGTGAAAGATGCACATAACTGCCTGCCAATGCTTGACACCTGCTCAATGAATAAACTTGCTCATTTGTGAGACAACAAACTGAATATTTGGCCGAGTAATGTAGAACTAAATCAAGCATTCAACAACCTGCTAATAGAGAACTGCATCAAATGCATCTCCGGCATCATGAAGCCTCAATCCTAAACCTGTCTCCATAGGAGTGGCAATAGGTTTACAGTCTTCAAGGCCAAACACTGCAATAATGTGTCAATATATTTCATTTTACACAAAGCCATTCCACCATGAACTTGCATAAACTGAATGCCCAAATAATGATGCAAATGCCCCAAATCAGACATCTCAAATGAGGCATGCAAATCAGCCTTAAAATCAGCAATATGCTTGTCATGAGGACTAGTAAGTATCATGTCATCAAGTTACACAACAATGATCAGAAGCACATCATTAGCACACTTAACATATAAGGTGCTTTCAGTTGGACTATTCTCAAAACCATGTGCAATCATATAGGCATGTATCTTTTCATATCAAACATGTGGTGCTTGCTTTAAACCATATAATGCCTTCTTTAACCTCTACATCTGGTTTTCATGCCCTTTCTGCACAAAGCCATGCGGATGAAAAACATACACTTCTTCATGAAAGTCACCATTCAGAATTGTTGTTTTAATGTCCAACTTATGTGCATTCCAACCATGATGAGCTACAAGTGCACACATGCTACAAGCATTAGTCATTCGGCATGTAGGTGCAAAGGTCTCATCAAATTCAATGCCTCTTTCTTGTGCATAACCCTTTGCAACAAGCATATCCTTATATCTGTCAACTATTCCATCAGGCTTACACTTCAGCTTATATACCCACTTAGTGCCAATGGCCTTCTTGTCAGGAGGCATCACATAAAGACCAAGTACCATTCTTCATTATAGCATCATATTCATATTGCATAGCATCCATCCAATTTTTATAATTTTTTGCTTCATCAAATGAAACAGGCTCATTCTCATCACAGAGACTAGAGGCAGCCATAGCATAGAAATCTGATGCAAAAGAGGTACTATGAGAGCCTGACTGAGTACGATATGATGGAGGTGCATCTAATTTGCTATCACACAAAATCTTCACTAGTCATTTTGGCATAGTTTTTGCCTCCTCAATATCAGCTCTCTCATCAAGTGCATCATGTAAATGTGCCGTTTTATAGGCAACTCGGTATGCCCAAACAGTGTGGTGTAGCTGTTTGTCCCAATCAGAGCGTTTGTTATTCACCAATTTAGTCAGCACATTGCATAGATCTTATTTGTGCTCTCAGCCTGACCATTAGCTTGTGGATGATAGGGAGCAAACTTCTTATGTATCACCAAGAATTCTTGGAGAAGGTTTTCTATGACTTCATTCAAGAAGTGTGTGCCTCTATCACTCATCAACTCTATTGGCAATCCGTACCTCGTGAACACATTTTCAAATAAGAACTTTGCTGTTGTTTGAGCATCATTTTTTGTAGTGGCTTTCACTTCTACCCACTTGGTTAGATAGTCTGTGGCCACGATGATATACTCAGCATGTGAACCCTTAGCTGGGGGATTAATAGGACCCACAAAGTCTATTCCCCACTTAGAGAATGCACGTCCACCCATCATAGGCTTCAATGGCATCTCATCCTTGCGTATGGGATATTGGGTTCGCTAACAAAACTCACACCTCTTCACATAGGTATGTGCATCCATGTGAAGGGTGGGCCACCAAAATCCTGCAAATAGTATTGCCTTGATCACCCTATCTGGACCGAAGTGTCCTCTTGCTACACCTTGGTGAGCAGTCTCTAATATCTTGAGGTATTCGCTCTCATGAACACACAGTCTTAGGTAACCATCTTTACCACGTTTGTATAAATTATCACCAATGATTGTGTAATCCAAGGCTTCTTGTTCCAAACTTCTTTGTCTGGCCAAAGTCATATCTTGAGGGAATGTTTTCGTCCTCAAGAAGGCTACTAATGGTTCACTCCAATCTGTCACTAAAGACACTCGATAAAGAGTGGCATGTTCCACTGGTGGTTTAGTGCAGCAGATTGGGCATTCTTTGCACATTCTATGGACATCAACTTCCATGGTTGGCCAATGCACTCCTAGTCTCCTTGGGGTCTGTAGGGTTTGTTGTTTTGAGTAGTGTTGCTCTAATGCACCTACATGTGCTAATTGCAACCACTTAGCATACTCGTCCTCTTCCACACAACAGGCCAATACTCCTTGCTCTGTATGTTTGTACATACTTCCTGCCAAGATATGATGCTTTTGAGCTCTTACTATCTCTATATCTTCTGTGTGCATTACCAGGTGATTAGGACCGTATGTCAATACTGGAACTAATGGCTTAGCCCACTGCGGTACAACTTCCAAATTAAACAAGTAAGTATCAGGTAGGTCATCTGACACTCCTTGTGGGGCCTCTCCTGATGTGAGCCTTGAGAGATGATCTTCTCTCAAATGATTCTTGCCTTTTCTCACCACTACCTCAAAGTCGTATTCCATTAGTAAGAGGAACCATCTTACTAATCTTCTTGTATTGCATGGCTTGTTTACCAAGTACAACAGAGCTTGATGGTCAGTAAAAAATTAAAACTTATTTGCAAGCAAATAGTGTCTAAACTTTTTAACTACGTATACCATGCCTAACCCCTCCCGTTCAGTGGTGGTATAATTTCGTTCAGCTGCATTCAGTTGTCTACTAGCATAGGCAATTGGAAGATCCATATTACCTTCACCCGTAGGTTGTGCTAGCACGCATCCAATTGCATAATTGGATGCATCTACATGGACATGGAATGGCTTATTCCAATCTGGTGTGGTCAAGATTGGTGCTGAACACAATCTTCGTTTGAGCTTCGTGAAAGAGTTCTCACACTCATTAGTCCACTCAAAGTTAGTTAGAAGGGCATACAGAGGCTTTGCAATGATGGCATACATGTGAATGAACCGGTGTCGTCGAGATTTGCTCTCCTCTCTCACTTGTGAAGGCCTACAAAAAACATATTTGGTGAAGGTAGCCGGAATTCCCCGAGAAGTCCAGGATGCATCAAGGATGTCAAAGGAAGGTCACATACAAAGTTTCAAAGAAATCAAGAAAGTCCATCGTAGCGGTCAAAGCTGGTCAAAGTTGGTCAAAGTTAGGAAATTAGGGCAAAAATTTCATTGTCACCAAATTAGATGAAAATTCATATACTTGTAAAGATTGTCAAAGGCAGTCTATAGCCCAAATTTCAGCAGAAAATGGATTTTGTAGCACATTGATATGCTATGTTCATTTTGTAAAAATGTAATTTTTCTAGTTTGACCCTACAAATTCTTGTATAGAAATTTATGTTAGCCATATGGTTTGGCATGTATAAAGATCATATGTGGCTACATATTTGTACAAATTTTCAAGGCTATCAGAGCTTCCTAGAGACCTTAATGCCACCTTGCAAGCTTCCAAATGTAGTCAAACTTATACAAGTTAGATTCAGATGGGAGTTTTTTATGCATATTCCTGAAGGAGATCTTTGGAAACATAGTCCTACAATGTTTCATCTTCATCAAAGACTTTTTGGAGGGTCAAAGAGCACAAAGTCCAGTTTTCAAGGTCACCGCAGTTTTCTAGAATAAGAAAATTGAAGGCTTGAATGTCTGCCACATGTCAAAATATGATTGAACCATGTTGTACAGTCAAGATGAGCTCATATTCAAGGGTGGGGATGCACTAAAGCATAAAGGAAGGAGGATCCACGAATTTTTTCCATAAAAGAAGACCTTTTTTACAATCAAAGATCAATAATGCAGCATTTCTCCAAAAATAGTGGCTTATCTTATCCGAATTGATGTCAGCACTGACCCGACGGTCCAGATCATCCCCAGATCCAATGGTGGAGAATGAGGGCGCCTAAATTTCACTCCTTTACACTAGATTTGATAGAAAGAACAATTCCAAGCCATTGATTTGATTAATCAAATGGTTGTAATCAAAAGTAGTGATCCTAGAGTTGAGAGTTGATTTCTCTAGATGCAAGGGCCCAAATTCATTCAAAAAACTATATAAACCCACCTCCAAACTCCTAGAGCATCATTGTTAGGCATCCATAGGGCTCATGCTAGCTTACGGTTTCCTTGAGACGATCACCCTCGGTTGAGCGAGTGAGGATCCAAGGTGAGCTAGTATGAGTATAGAATCTAGTTTCAAATTTAAGTTAGAACTCCAATTTAGGATAGGCTCTTGAAACCAGCATCTCTATCTTGACTCACCCTCGGTGGAGCGTGTGAGTGAGTTAGAGCTGATTTTAATGAGTCTTAGACTTCTTTAGTTAGACGTTACGAGCCTAGACAGACATAGGGTCACTGGAGTGGAACTCACCTTCTTACGTGTGACATTCGGTTGAACTGTCATGGTTTGAGGGTCGAAACCACCTTTGATCAGTAGACTGCTTAGCATGACGTACCAGGATGATCTTTTACATGTAACTTAATTAAAATTCTTTTAATTCATGTCACTTGTCACTTGTCTCTTGTCACCTCTCTCAGTCTCTTAAGTATTTTTACATGTCTTCTATTTCTTCTATGTGTGAGAAGGCTCCGCAGTATTGCGTTGAACCAGTGAGGATGTTTCTTTGAGCTTGTGAGTAAAATCCATCATCATAATTCACTTGCATGCATATAATCCATACAAATCCATACATGTTTATTAGTTTCTGAAAGTGTATAAGAAGCTCCAATATTGGACCATTCTTCCTTTCGAAACTGATTTATGTGTAAGGATTCCATCTATTCTCATCATGCATACATATCATCCAAAGAAGGCTATACATATGGATTAGAATTAGGAAGTGTTTAAGAAGCTCCTCCAATGGACCATTCTTCCTTCCAAATTTGATTCGTGTGTATGGTTCTCTTTCATTCTTATCATTCATGTCATCAATCTAACTTGCACACCTACATTCCCATTCCCATAATTATTTCAACATCTCTCTCTTCTCCATACTCAACATTAATTTCACCTTCACATCTTTAAACCTTCCAACATTCATTAGCTTCATACACCCTGTGTGTGCCACGACCGGACCCGATCCACCCGGATTGCGATCACCTCCACATTTGAACCCGACGTGAAACGCTTCGTGGTATTTGCTTTTGATGTTGTTGGGAGGTTGTGATCCATATCCTTTGTTTCATATTTTTCATCCTCATCATATCATCATCATCATTCTTGAGTATTGCACTGGATTTCTCACAGTATCGTGCACATCTTTGTCGCGAAGTAAACACATTTGTGAGAGATCTAGAACATCGTGCATCACTTGCTTATTCACATAAGATGGAGGAAGGATTCAAATCCCTTATTGTTGAGAAACAAGGCCAAAGAATAGTCTCTTCTATGTTGAGAGAGAAGGGAAAATTCAATGGCATCAACATCACAAGCTACTTAGATTTGTTTGAAGAGCAAGCTATGATTTTTGGTCTTCCTGAAGACCTTTTGATATCATTCTTTGAACGAATTGTTGATAGCTCTATCATAAACCGTGTCACTCAATATGATAGTCTTCTTTGGAGTGATTTTAGAAAGGAGATGCTCAAAGAATTCTATCTTGAAGATTATAGCCAACATAATCGAGATGGATTCTTACAATGGGTCAATTCTCCAAAGCCTAGTAGCTCTATTACTCACTTACAAAATGAGTATATTAGACGCTATGAACAACTTCCTGATGAGGATAAGATAACTTTGGAACCTGATCTTGTGATCAATTTTCTTAAGCTTCTTCATCCTGAAACTCGTAGGGAAGTTGAACGGCGATTAGAAGAACCAGATAAGCGCTATGGTCTTACTGACAATTGGCAAAAAGTGCGTAAAGTAGTAGAGGCTGTAGCCCATAGACATCAAAGACAATCCATGCTTTATGAGCAAACTAGTCTTCCTCAAGCTAGCCTTCCACAAATTAAGGAGCAATTTAGAGAACAATCCCATGCTATGCTTTTTGACTCTGCTTCTATTCCTCAAATGATGGAGCCTACTCAAGGTTTTAAAGTAGAGCCAAATAAAAGTGTAGTTGAACAATCTCAAGTGGATATTCTCACTAAGCAAATGGAAAGTCTTATTGCTACACAATCCAATTTGGCCAAGACTATAGATGCTTTACAATCTAATTACACCAAAACTTTCCAAAATCAAATGAACCCAATGACTTTTCAAGAGCCTAATCAACATGTTATAGCTACCAATCAAAATCCACAAGTAGCTCCTACTCAAGCATATCAAGTTCCTCCAATGCATAATCCTTCAATGCAAAATCCTCATCCTCATGTGCAAAATCCTCAAATGTATCAAAACATGTATCCTCAAGCTTCTCAAATAGCTTTTCAAAATCCTCAAAATCAAAATTTTCAAAATCATCAACCGTATAATATGGAAGCTCCTCTTGCACCTCAAGTACCACATGTTGCTCCCCAAGCTCCTCAAATACATCAATTGCATTTTCAAAATCCTAATTATCCTGTTCAAGCAATACCTTATCAACAAAATCCTCAATTTCAAAATTTCCCACCACAAGTTAATCAAAATCCTCAAAATCAAAATGGTTTTGTGCGTGGCCCTCGTAGGTGTCCTTGGTGTGATTCGTTAGAGCACTTTTTGAGAGATTGTGAATTATTGAAGGCTGCTAAGGAGCAACGACTAGTAATAGACATAGACAAGAAAATTTGTGACTATCGATCTAGGCTACCTTTGCAAGGAAATTATGGTAAGGGAGGAATGAAAAAACATTATGAAAATATAACCATAATGGACATAGGAACTAGAGGAGTGAAACTAGAAGCTCTTGATGAACAACAAGTAGAATCAAGTAAACCCACAAAGGAAGGTGATTTTTCCATAGAGGCTTTAGTAAGAGCACGGGATGAGATTAGGAGAATAACGGCTTGGGAGTCACCGATAGAAGATCAATCTCTTATTTCTCACATATCCAATGTAGAAGAAAAACGAAAAAGAGATGAAGCTGAGCCTAGTGAAAGAAGAGTGACTCGAAAACAAACCTTAGAGGGAATAGAAACAATCATAGAGCAAGGAGAAACATCACAATTTAAAGATAAAAAACAGGAATCAGAACCCAATGAACAAAAACAAGAGGAGAAACAAAAAGGGAAGAAGACAAAGCAAAGAAAAACAGAACCAAAGCCTTTAGATAAACCAGAACAATCAAAACAAACTGAAGACCAAACACGAGAACATGAACAAAAACAAGATCCTGAGCAAAAACAAAAGAAACCAAAGAGAAAACCTAAAGCCATCTTGATTTCAGAAATTGAGAGAAAAATAGATCCTATGGAGATTTTAGATGACATTTTGCTTAAGAGTCAAGTGACTATGTCTTTAGAACAAGTTTTCTCTATTGCAAAGCCTGTTTTTAAAGATAACTTTATCGGCCTAATTAAAAGGAAGAGGTTTCCGCTTAATCTAGATACTGAGATGCAAGATTCTCTAGATCAAGATCAAGCTATGAATGAAGCCTTAAACTTTGATGAATCTGATGAAGAGGACTTTGATGATGATGAAGTAAATGTTAATAAAAATTTCTTAGGACCTATTCAACCTGACCATGAAAATCATGAAAACAATCCTGAAAGTCACTTTAAAAGAACATTTTGGTCTAGAGGTACATCAGAGATGCATGTTAAAATAGGAAATGATAAGAACACTATCACTGTAAATGCATTAGTAGATTCCGGCTCTGAAATCAATGTGATTTCAAGAGAAGTCTATGATAAGTTTCGATGGCCCATAGATAAAGATTGTGGATGGCGTATGAGAACTCCAGATAATGGTGTAGGTACCCTGTACGGAGCTTGTGCTAGTGTGCCCATATCCATAGGAGGAATCACAGAAGAATTTCACTTTTTTATTCAAGATAATTGCTCCTATGAAGTTCTCTTAGGTCAACCCTTTATTTGTGAGAGTCGTATGGAAACTAAAGCCATGGATGATGGGTCTACCTATGCTAGATTCAAGTCTAAGGATGGAATGCAATCACTTCAAGTCATGACAGTAGGAGTGAATCATCCTAGGAATCGATTGTCAATTAGAAAGAAACCTATTGTTACTCAGGGTCATGAGCATGCTTGTAGTGATTGTGCACCTCGATTCATGTTTGGAGCTACATATGATCAAAATTTCGGATAGAATCCATTGTTGAGTGGGACAACAGTGGATATTGGTTTGACATCTCGCAACCAACCAACCTGTTCAATAGTTTGTCACTTTGTTTTCCACATTCTAGATTAGATTTTCTTCATAAGAGTCAATTGTCCAAGCCTTTTATCCAAAAAACCCAAAAAAATTATAAAAACAACAAAATCATGGAACATGATGAGAACATTGAGCATGTGATTGAAACATCTCATTGTTTCTCTACTCTTGAGGAGTTAGAGTTATGTCTTCAACAAAATTCTAATTCCCATATTATTCTGATTTCTTCCCTTGATGAGTATGCTCTAATCCAAGAGTATGCTCTCAATGTTGACAAGTGCTCAAAATTTAACCAAACACATGATGCCTTAGTTGAAACAAAGTACAAAACTGCAGACAAAAAAATCAAACCCATAGCTCAACCATTACCTCAAGGAAGTAATGAAAAAATTATTGATGTGAAAAATGATCCAATTCTTCGGGATAAGAAAAACATAGGACATACATTCACGGATGAGACAATCAAACAGGTGAAAATTGGTAGAGATGATGACTTTCTTTTGCCAGCAGAGAGAGATAAATTTGAGAGAGTCATACGTAGCCATGGAAAAGCCTTTACTATGTATCCTCATGAGATTGGTTGTGTAGATCCTAAGCTAGTTGCACCCATGATAATCTTTACTATTCCACATATTCCATGGAATCTTCGTCCTATACCTGTTCCAAGGCTCACTTACCTGAGCTAATGAAACTACTTAAGGAGAAGATAAACATGAGAATTTTAGAGCCATCTTTTGCACCTTACTCAAACAGATGGTTCACTGTGCCTAAAAAGAATGGGAAACTACGTTTTATTCAAGATCTCCAACCCGTCAATAAAGTCACCATAAGGAATGTAGGAACAGGACCCATTGTAGATGAGTTTGCTGAATCATTTTCAGGACATTCTATCTATTCAATGGGTGATTTATATTCTGGATATGACCAATTCCAGTTAGCAATTGACAGTCGTGACATAACCACAATGAAAACTCCTTTAGGCTTAGTGCGAATGTGTACTTTACCTCAAGGAGTGACTAATTCTGTGGCTCATATGATGAGTGCTATGAATATGGTCTTACATGATTTTATCCCTCATATAACTATGCCATTCATTGATGATATTCCAATTAAAGGGAGTGAGGAACGTGTAAAGGACATTACTTTAGATTCATCTGGATGTCGTAAATTTGTTCTTGACCATATCTCTGATTGTGAAAGAATATTTCAACGATTTGAAGAGGTAGGTCTCACATTTTCCATAGAGAAATCTGTTTTTGGTGTCAACGAGGTGCTTATTGTTGGACATTTATGTGGCCATTATGGTCAAAAGCCATACCCACAAAAAGTTGATGCCATTAGCAAGATTTCTGAAACATGTAACAACGTGAGTGAGGTACGTAGATTTCTTGGTGCTTGTATCTTTTATGTTATTTGGATCCCACACTTTGCTCATGTTGTTGATTGTCTTTATGACTTGTTGAGGAAGAAACGAAAATTTATTTGGACTGACAAACACACTCAAGCTATGCGTAAATTGAAGAAATTATTGCTTGAAGCTCCCATCCTTAAGCGTGTAGACTATTCTGCTAACAAACCTATTATATTGACTGTTGATACTAGTCCTATTGGTATAGGTTGGGTCATAAGTCAAGACGATAGTGAAGGGAATATATATGCAAGTAGGTTTGGTGCCAAAATTCTACATGAAACACAACGAAAATATCCACAGATCAAACGAGAACTATGGGGTATGGTAACAGCTTTGAAAATAGACAAAGAATATTTCATTGGTGCAAATGTCAAAGTTGAGACTGATTGTTTGCCTGTCATTGGAATGATAGCCAATTGTTCATCTCCTGATATAGCCATGCTTAGATGGATCTCATATATTAAGTTCATAAATCCTGAGTTAGTTCATATTTCAGGTAAGTCAAACTCAGTTGCTGATATGTTATCGAGAGCTAGATTTGATGATGATCTTGAAAGTGATCTAATAAAGAATGTGAATTTAGTTGACTATGTTCCACATATATATGAGTATGAGAAATTTCATGAGTCTGAGTACGAAGATGAATGGAGAGACATAGGAAAGTATCTCAGTACACTACAACCATTACCTAGGTGGACTACGAATAGATTCCGTAACATTAGGAAACGAGCTTATAACTTTTTCCTATGTAATGGTTATCTTTGGAGACATGCTAAGGGTAAGGTTAAGAATCCACAACGAGTCCTAGGAAAAAGAGGTCTTCAATTGCAAGTAATGAAGGAAATGCATGAGACATTATGGGCAGGTCATAAAGGATTTTTTGGAACATATGAAAAAATTAGAAGTACCTATTATTGGCCTAGGATGTATGTTGACATTAGTAGCTATGTTTCTACATGTTCTACTTGTCAACTTCATTCATCAGTCAAACATAGAGATCCGTTGCATCCTACTTATCCACCTTGTATTCACTACAAGTGGGTAGTAGATCTTGTAACTATGCCTAAAGGTATCGACAAAATGCGTTACATTGTACTTGCAAGAGAAGACTTAACTAATCATGTAGAGGGACGTGCACTACGATCTAAGACCACTTACAATGTTTGCAAATTCTTGCTTGAAGATGTCATAAGTCGCTTTGGGTACATAGAGAAAGTAGTTGCCGATCGTGGAGAGTTAAATGCGAGAGAAGCTAAAGAGTTCTTTGAGTTAAATGCGAGAGAAGCTAAAAAAAAAAAAAAGTATAAAAATATCATTAATTTTTTAAGTTCATGTTGCTTTGTTTTTTTTCAAGTTTATTCTATTTTTTTTCCATGCTTGTTTCATGCATATTTTTTTCAGTCTTTGCATCGCATTGCATATCCACATCACTTGAGTCAAAAAAGGCAAATGATGATTTCTCTACTTGTGTAAAATTGTTTCTTAAGTAGTAACTTATCTACTAAGGAATTGATTATAATCTAGGATTGTGGAAAGATAGGGCATGTAGATTTGGAGGTTTATTTTGGTGACATGACTTTCATATATAAACATGCATATGTATCGTGTATCGAAAGCATAATTGTTGAAATCCTAGCTCCTGCTACTGCATGTTTCTACATCCTTAGTCCATCTCACAACACTTGTATCGGAGTTTAAACGACTGTTCTCCGTCATCAAAAATGGTTATACCTTGTATCGGGGTTTAATTTTTCCCCATCATCAAAAAAAAAAAAAAAAAAAGTTGCTACATGTTACCAAGAAGTTTACACTTTCTTCCACCCCAAAAAAGTGATCGTAATCATAAAGTTGCCGAATCATCATCATCATAAAAAAAAAAAAAAAAAAACCAAGCCAAAGGAGGATAAAGAGGCATAGTAGAATAAATCACGGGCTATATAGACACATTTATGCATTAGTGGAGTTTAGTTAGATTTCCTTGCATGTTATTAGAGAAAGAGCATATTCATATTTATGTAGGAAAGGAGTTGATCTAAAATAAGCTAAAGATGAAAGATGTCTCTTGAAAATCCTAAATCTTTGTTTATAATCATATTTAAGGTAGATTGCTTTATGAAAAAGGTACAAAATTTTCTTCAAGATGAGAGGAACTGATGCTTAAAACGACTCAATACATCCACTTCCACTTCATATTGATGCTTGTTTTTTTTCTTTCTTGTTGCCAATGTTGCTTGTTCATTTGCATATATGTTGCCTATTTGTTCATGCATATGCATGTTGCCTGTTTCAATTATTTCTTTCATGCAAATTTTGCTTCATGTCACGTTACCTACTTATTCATGCATATAATCAATTTTCCTTCCATCTTTCTTATGTTGCCTATAAAAGAATTTGATGCCTGGAACATTTTCTTTTTCACAGATGCTAGAGTGGCGCTTCCGGAGGAATCGCAGGTTTAGTGGGGGCGAATGTCGTCGAGATTTGCTCTCCTCTCTCACTTGTGAAGGCCTACAAAAAACATATTTGGTGAAGGTAGCCGGAATTCCCCGAGAAGTCCAGGATGCATCAAGGATGTCAAAGGAAGGTCACATACAAAGTTTCAAAGAAATCAAGAAAGTCCATCGTAGCGGTCAAAGCTGGTCAAAGCTGGTCAAAGTTGGGAAATTAGGGCAAAAATTTCATTGTCACCAAATTAGATGAAAATTCATATACTTGTAAAGATTGTCAAAGGCAGTCTATAGCCCAAATTTCAGCAGAAAATGGATTTTGTAGCACATTGATATGCTATGTTCATTTTGTAAAAATGTAATTTTTCTAGTTTGACCCTACAAATTCTTGTATAGAAATTTATGTTAGCCATATGGTTTGGCATGTATAAAGATCATATGTGGCTACATATTTGTACAAATTTCCAAGGCTATCAGAGTTTCCTAGAGACCTTAATGCCACCTTGCAAGCTTCCAAATGTAGTCAAACTTATACAAGTTAGATTCAGATGGGAGTTTTTTCTGCATATTCCTGAAGGAGATCTTTGGAAACATAGTCCTACAATGTTTCATCTTCATCAAAGACTTTTTGGAGGGTCAAAGAGCACAAAGTCCAGTTTTCAAGGTCACCGCAGTTTTCTAGAATAAGAAAATTGAAGGCTTGAATGTCTGCCACATGTCAAAATATGATTGAACCATGTTGTACAGTCAAGATGAGCTCATATTCAAGGGTGGGGATGCACTAAAGCATAAAGGAAGGAGGATCCACGAATTTTTTCCATAAAAGAAGACCTTTTTTACAATCAAAGATCAATAATGCAGCATTTCTCCAAAAATAGTGGCTTATCTTATCCGAATTGATGTCAGCACTGACCCGACGGTCCAGATCATCCCCAGATCCAATGGTGGAGAATGAGGGCGCCTAAATTTCACTCCTTTACACTAGATTTGATAGAAAGAACAATTCCAAGCCATTGATTTGATTAATCAAATGGTTGTAATCAAAAGTAGTGATCCTAGAGTTGAGAGTTGATTTCTCTAGATCCAAGTGCCCAAATTCATTCAAAAAACTATATAAACCCCCCTGCAAACTCCTAGAGCATCATTGTTAGGCATCCATAGGGCTCATGCTAGCTTACGGTTTCCTTGAGACGATCACCCTCGGTTGAGCGAGTGAGGATCCAAGGTGAGCTAGTATGAGTATAGAACCTAGTTTCAAATTTAAGTTAGAACTCCAATTTAGGATAGGCTCTTGAAACCAGCATCTCTATCTTGACTCACCCTTGGTGGAGCGTGTGAGTGAGTTAGAGCTGATTTTAATGAGTCTTAGACTTCTTTAGTTAGACGTTACGAGCCTAGACAGACATAGGGTCACTAGAGTGGAACTCACCTTCTTACATGTGACATTCGGTTGAACTGTCATGGTTTGAGGGTCGGAACCACCTTTGATCAGTAGACTGCTTAGCATGGCGTACCACGACGATCTTTTACATGTAACTTAATTCAAATTCTTTTAATTCATGTCACTTGTCACTTGTCTCTTGTCACCTCTCTCAGTCTCTTAAGTATTTTTTCATGTCTTCTATTTCTTCTATGTGTGAGAAGGCTCCGCAGTATTGCGTTGAACCAGTGAGGATGTTTCTTTGAGCTTGTGAGTAAAATCCATCATCATAATTCACTTGCATGCATATAATCCATACAAATCCATACATGTTTATTAGTTTCTGAAAGTGTATAAGAAGCTCCAATATTGGACCATTCTTCCTTTCGAAACTGATTTATGTGTAAGGATTCCATCTATTCTCATCATGCATACATATCATCCAAAGAAGGCTATACATATGGATTAGAATTAGGAAGTGTTTAAGAAGCTCCTCCAATGGACCATTCTTCCTTCCAAATTTGATTCGTGTGTATGGTTCTCTTTCATTCTTATCATTCATGTCATCAATCTAACTTGCACACCTACATTCCCATTCCCATAATTATTTCAACATCTCTCTCTTCTCCATACTCAACATTAATTTCACCTTCACATCTTTAAACCTTCCAACATTCATTAGCTTCATACACCCTGTGTGTGCCACGACCAGACCCGATCCACCCGGATTGCGATCACCTCCACACCGGCGATAGTAACCACAATGCCCCATGAAGGCCTATACCTCCTTGACATTCCTTGGCCTAGGTAGTTCTGCAATGGCTCTCACTTTCTCTTCGTCAGTGGATATGCCATTCTTTGACACTATATGTCCTAGGATCTTGCCTTGCCTGACCATGAAAACACACTTTTCTGGGTTCAAGCAGACTTGATATTCTCTACATTTGTCAAAGATTTGCCTGAGTTCGGGTATATGAGTCTGTCTAATGTTGGAATGAGCGCATAGATCATCAACATAGACTTCCAAGTTCTTCCTCAAGAACTCTTTAAACACGTGGCACATCAATCTTTGAAAGGTAGCAGGTGCATTGGTAAGCCCGAATGGCATTACCCGAAAGACAAATATGCCCCACTCTGTGGCAAAAGCCGTCTTATGCTGATCTTATGGTGCAATGGCTACTTGATTGTAGCCAGAGAACCCATCTAGGAAGTTGTACACTTCCTTGCCTGCTACCCTTTCTAATATATGCTTGGTGATAGGAAGCGGATAACTATCCCTGATAGTGGCTGCGTTAACCTTCTTCAAGTTAATGCAAACACGTAATTTGCCATTCTTTTTGGGCACCACTACAATGGGGAATACCCATTCAGTATGCTCAATTTCATAGATAAATCCAGCTTCAACCAAGCGATCTATCTCTTCCTTGATCTTGGCCGCATAGTTGTCATTGTATGTGTATGGCTTTTGCTTAGAGGGCCTAGCCTCTGAAGTCATGGGGATCGTATGTGAGCATATGTCAGGGTCTACACCTTTTAGGTCCTTGTAGATCCAAGTGAATACATCTCGATACTCCCTTAGCAAAGCTATCAACTCTTGCTCTTCTTCTTCCGTCAGGTCATGTCCTATGTAGGTGCATCTTTCTTCTCCTTCTTCTACGGCTACAACTATTTTCTTAGTAGTTTCCTTGCTATCATAGGCCTCTCCTGATTGTGCCTCACGTTTAGGCATTCTTACCATGACTCTTCTATCTTCTATCTCATACTTCTTGAAATTTTCCGGCACCTCAAACAAGGACTCCTCTTCCTCCGGTGTGGCTTCTTTCTTCTTTATTTTCTTTCCTTCACTCTTGGTGGTCACTTGTGTGGTTAATCTCACCTCATTCATGAGCTCTTCATGTCTCTGAGGGTGAACTTCTACCTCATAGAAGTATTCTCCCTCTGATGCAAACGGTGGGTCCATGATGATTGACTCTAGGTCGGAGTCACTTGCATCCTTAAATGCATCAGGGCTAGGTTCGCATTCTTCTAACACTGCATCTCCCATGATCGGTTCTATTGAAAAGACTGAAATGTCATGGCCATCCTCATCACAGTGGGGTGTCCATTGTTCTTCATTGATGGCTACATCCATTGTTGCTAAAATTTCAGCCCAGCCGTGAGGCTCAAATTCTTCGTTAGGGAAAATTACGGGTGCATAGGCCGGGTCTTGGATTGATCTATGGGTTTCCTTTGCACCTATCTCTCTGGCTTTCTCTCTTTTCTCCTCTTCTACTGCCACTTTGCACATCCATAAGTGGGTGTCTTCATGCATCCATGAGGATCCTGATCCTATGGAATGCACTGACTCCGTGTCATCCTTGGCTCTATGGATGGGATTCCATTGAATGGGCGGTACGTCTCTATGAGAGTAATCCTTGAGATTGACTTTGGTTGTAACACCTAAGTGTTGCAAGTATAAGGAATTGGTTCCCCAATCTTGTACCACTTGCAATTTCCGCATAAATGGCCTTCCCAAAATCATCTCGTAGGCTTGGTTTTTGCTAAAGTCGCATATAGCAAAAGTATGCTCAAACTCAACACCACATGTAGTGAGAGTTATTCCTTTTAGCAATCCTAAGGGCCTTTCAATGTGACCATCGGCCATCTGCAATTTCATTCTCGTTGGCCTAAGTGCTGGCTTGCCCCAACGCTTCCATAAGGAAGTGGTAGCAATTGCAACTCCTGCACCTGAGTCCAAAATTGCCTTGGTTGTGTATCCCTGATGGGTAACTGGTAGATAGGTATTTCCTTCCTCTCCTTCACTCATGTCTCCTATCTTATCCAAGGGTATTTCTGGTACTGTTCTATGGGATCCTACGTGGGAACGACGATTTGGTTAAGTTTGGCACTTCTTTGGCTACGTGTTTCCACACTTCTGACTTAACTTTGAGTAGCTCTTCTAAAGTGAGATTGCACTGCACTTTAGTGTTTTTTACTACCTCAGTATTCCTAGGTATGATCGAATCTTCATTTCTTATCATGACCGTGGGCGCTCTCATGCATGTTGACTTAGTTTCCCATGGGCATGTGAAATGTGGTAACTCTTGCAAGGAATTAGACTCAAATTCTAACCTCTCATGAGGGTGGGCACTTTCCTGTTCTTCATAGATAGAAGGGATGTCCTGTGGGAATTGATCATGTGCGTCATCCACAAGTTCAATGGGAGGAGGGACTTCACTTTCCTTTGCCCACTTCTCTTCTTGAATCTCTCTCAGGAACTCTGGTGAATACCTATTCATAGAAGAAGAAGTGTCTGGTTCAGTGGACTAAGGCACATAAGCTTCCTGGGAAGGAAAGCTTATTCTATCTCTTGCACTCCCCTCAAGCTGGGAGGAGGCTCCTTTCCCAGACTTTGCAAGTAGCCTTTCCAATCTATCTAATAGACCGTCAAAATGCAATGGTGTTCTAGTGGAGCTAGAGCCATTGAACAAGCGACTAGCTTCAAACATGGCTTGCGCCAATTCGACCATCTTAGCACAAAGCTTTGTTCTCTCTATTTCTAGATCGGCTCTAGGGTAACATTTGTCATGATCTGTCACGTTTGGCCCTTCTTGGATTCTGGCTTGATATGCTTTAAGCATCATGTCTAGATCCTCAGGAGTGGGATCCGCTAGGACTGATCCTACTCTGGGTGGTGGGTGGGTTACGTGTGGTGGATTAGAGTGTTGGGGAATGGAAGGTGGTGGGTTGGGGGAAGATGGAAAGGGTGGTGGTGGTGGGGTGGTGTGAGAGTGGTTTTGAGATGTGAGTTCACTTATCTTTGCTTTGGTTTCTCTCAAACTTTCTTCAAGTTCGCTCATTTTCTATGACCATTGTCTTTTCATTCTCTCCCGGCTATCTCTCCATGCTCTTGTCCTTTTCTTGGTTATACTCTCTGTCTCACTAACCTCAGAACTCTTCTCCTGCCCTACTCCTTGAGTCTGCTGCAAGGCTTGAGCTCTAGTGACCATATGCACGGGGCCGGCGGAAGTTATACTTCCCTTAGAGTCTACCACTAACCCAATGACGTTGATAGGAGTGATTTTAGGCATGTTATTAGGGTTCTTTGGGCAATCTCGTAAGAGGTGCTCTTTTCCAAAGTCTTGATAGAAACCCTGAATTGTCACTGGTTGGGGTTGTGTAGGGGCAGGCAGTGGGCAATCACGTATAAGGTGATCTCCCTGACATGTGAAGCATGGTGCTCTAGGAGATGGGGGCCGTACCTGCCTAGGTTGAGGTCTAGAGTTGGGGTTTGTGTACATGACATTAGCATACTCAGGCTCCCCACTATTTCCACTTGGGTCTTCATAATAGTATGTCTCGTTATGCTCGAGTGACTGCATGTAGTAAGCCTGTGGGCTATCAATATGTGTGGAGTCAAAACTATGGTCACTTGGATCACTGTCTGATAGCAACGGTGTGACTGGGACTATGGCTCTATTCAGATTTTCTTCAGCAGATGCATATTTCACTGGGATCACATTGGTTGGAGCAGGGGGTTGCTGCGCTAGGACTGGTTGAGGTCTCTGTTGCCCTTGATAAGGAGGCTGATAAGATTGTCGTGGTTTGCCGTATTGTTGTGGTGGGTATTGATTCTGGTATCTACCCTGTTGTGGATATGGCTGAGGGTAATTTTGCCTGACAATTTGTTTGTTATAAGGGCAGTTTGTGCGGTGTGGTTGGTGTACCTTCACTCTATGGTGCAGTACTGGCTACTAGGATTCACTTGGGGTTGGGCCATAATAGGACAAACACTTGCCATATGGTCACCTCCACAAGTATAGCACCTGTTGACTGGGGCAAATCTTGGAATTTGTTTGCTAGAGACACCTAATTTTTGAGCTACCTTCTCTGCAAGTTCCTCAATGGATGTGGATTGACCAGATGTGAGGCTACTAGAGCTATCCGAATCCTTATAGATTTTTGATAGTTCTAACTCCTCGCCTAGATTATCCTCAATGTCTATGCACATGCGCACACACTCTTCTATAGTTTTGGGGTCCTTCAGATACACATATGACCTGAGCTTGGTGCTCAACAATCCATCTAAGAACAAAGCCACTTGCTTGGTTGGTGTGGGTAACTCAGGCATTGGGCACCTCTCTAGGTATTGCCTAAACCGTCTTCCTGCTAGTCTAACCGTCTCTTGAGGTGTTTGCTTGAAGCTATGAATTAGTGAGGAAGTGTTGTGCCTTATGCCATTCTTAGAAAAATCAATGATAAATGCCTCTAGGAGCTGGTTTATGCGTTAAGCCCATGTATCGCGATAGGTCGGGTCGAGGTGTCGCGATAGGTGGAAGTGTCGCGATACTTGTGAGTGTCGCGATAGGTTGAGGTGTCTCGATACTTGGGAGTGTCGCGATAGGTCGAGGTGTCACGATACTTGGGGGTGTCGCGATAGGTCGAGGTGTCACGATACTTAGGAGTGTCGCGATAGGTCGAGGTGTCACGATACTTAGGAGTGTCGCGATAGGTCGAGGTGTCGCGATACTTGGGAGTGTCACGATAGGTCGAGGTGTCGCGATACTTGGGAGTGTCGCGATACCTAGGAGTGTCGCGATAGGTTGAGGTGTCGCAATACTTGGGAGTGTCGCGATAGGTCGAGGTGTCGCGATACCTGGGAGTGTCGTGATACCTCGAGGTGTCGTGATAGGTCGGGATATGGTGAATTTTTCTGTTCTGCCTAGTGATCCTAGGAGCTCTAGGGCTGCGTAGTGTCGTGGTGCACTCAGAATCGTGATTGGGGCAACTTTTCGGTGTGTCGTGATAGCTCAAGCTCGACGCCTCGGGGCTTGTGCAGAGAGATTCCGTACCTGCTGAGCTTGCTGGAGATGATGATGGAGCTGAAACCTGCAAGAAACATGCAAAAGCACACAAAAACAAGAACACACACTCGCTCTCTCTCAAACTCGCACAAAACAAATGAGGGAAATGATTTGGAAGTGGGAATATAAGGTGGTGAAGGAGATGAAGATGGAGATGGAGATGGAGAAAAAACAAGAATTTTACCTACTACTTACCATTCCAACGTGTCCTCTCTACATCTTACCATCACATGCTCGTCCTCAAAGCTCGAATCCCCGGCAACGATGCCAAAATTTGGTGTAGCTCAGTGATGAGTAGCACCTCCTTTAATGTCAATCCGGGAAGACATGAGGATGGTATGAAGACCTCGAGCAAGTGAAGGCACAAATGTGTGAGTGAGAAGCACACAAACATGCACACTCCTACACACACACGCGCACACACGGCAAGAACAAAGAGAGTAAGACAATGGAATTACTTCTTTTACAAACAAGTTCTCATACAAGATCAAAACTACAAGAAGCTCTCCCAAAAATGAGCTCTCTAGCTCTATTTATAGTTTTTGACTAGCTTTGGCCCTGTCCAGACCTAGTGTCCGGCCTAGTTAAAAATTAGGTTCCAGGGCTTATTTGAGGGTTCAAACGAGATTTAAAAAATATGAAAATTAGTAGGCAACTACTTCTAAGGCTCCTCAAGCTTGAGGACTCCTCGGCTTGTAAAAGATGGAGCTACAAAAAAGGGAAATGGTATTTACAATGGTTTTTAGTGATGAGAATCACTTTTAAAATGTGTAAGGATTGGAAAAAATTGATGGGTTGCCTCAGTGCTAGATCTTCATACATGCTCGTACTTGGCGTCTTCCCATATGATACCAACACTTGCTCATCAAATGTAACATCCTTTGATATAAGGAATTGTTTTGTGGATCGAATCCACAACCTATAACCCATTTGTGTATCATCATATCCAATGAGCACATACTTTTTAGATTTAGGTTCCAATTTATGCCTCAACTGAGATGGCACATATGCATAAGCCACACATCCAAACACTTTGCAATGATCTAAGGTAGGTATCTTACCCCACCAAGCTTCATATGGTGTCATACCTTGCAAAGCTTTACATGGTAGCTTATTAACAAAGTATGTAGCTGTATTTACAGCCTCAGCCCACAAATAATTTGGACAATTTTTCTCCTTCATCATTGATCTTGCAAACTCAACAAGAGTTCTATTTCTCCTTTCTACTACACCACTTTGTTGAGGAGAGTACTTGCAAGTAACTTCCCTTTTTATACCTGCATTACATAAGTAATCACTAAACTCATTAGAGAAATACTCTCCCCCTCCATCTGACCTTAGTCTCTTCAACTTTTGACCTGTGATTCTTTTTTCATACACATGATAATGTTTAAATGTATTGAATACCTCTGATTTATCTTTGATCACATATAAAGTGACCCACCTGGTAGCATCATCAACATAAATCACATAATATTTTGAACCATTTATACTGAAATCCTTTGATGGTCCCCACACATCTGTGTGTACCAACTCAAGCTTCTCTGAATACATGAAACCATGCTTATTGTATGATTGCTTATGAGCCTTACCTAATTGACATGCCTCGGATCTATATGTCATATGTTGACTTGCAACATTAGGCAATCCAAGCACTGAACCATTGTTAACCATATCTTTAATACCTCTTTTATTGAAATGTCCAAAACTTTTATGCCAAAGATCTAACTGAGAGATCTTATGTCCTCCATAAGTGAACAAGGCTTGACCAACATTACCTTGAATCTTCAATGTGAAGAGTCTTCTTTCTTCCGTGAAACAATTTGTTTATACCCATTGCTAGGGTCTTCCACAAAAACTCCATCATTAGTGAACCTTACTTCATAACCTTTTTCAACAATTTTCCCTACACTTATCAAATTCTTTGGAATTGTAGGAACATACAAGACTTTACTCAGAAGAGTGCTTCCATCCTTGGCCTTCACTGATCCAATTGACTTCACATTGTGATTTGTATTATCACCTGTTTGAACTACATGATTAGTTACCTTATTCTCCAAATCAGTCATCAAGGCTATGTTACCACTCAGATGATTGCTACATCCTAAGTCAATGTAGAAGACTCTTTGGTATTCACTTTGTCTTTCACAAGTTGCATTCATGATTAAGGTTGAATCTTCTTTCTCATCTGAAGCATATCTGAAATTAGCTCTTTGGTTTCTACCACCTCTTCCTCTTGAATTAAAGTTCTGACTATATCCTCCATTATTCTGATCATTATGCCAACAATCATGAGCTAAATGATTTGTCTTACCACAAATCCAACAAGCTTTGGCTCCATCTTTATTGCTTCTGCCTCTTCCTCTTCCTTTGCCACCTCCTCTTCCTCTTAGGAAGTTGGCTTGACTAGTTGTACCTTCTTCTTCATTTAATTGTTGCTTGCCTTTGCTATTCTTCTTCTTATCCTTTGACTACATTGCTTGACCTGAACTCTTATCACCATCACCTTTGACATGTTGCTCAAAAGTTAGCATGTGTCCTAGCAACTGATTTAAATCAAGAGTGAAACTAGTGAGAATTCAGTAGACAAAATGAATGGATTCCATTTCTCATCTCCTCTCAAACCTGTGAGGATTTTCCTTACCAATTTATCCTCCTCAATATCTTCATCAACTGCTCCTAATGCATCTACAATGTCCTTCAGCCTTGATACATAATCAGAAATGGATTGAGAAGCTTTCTTTTTTAATGTAGTGAACTCTGCCCATAATGATGCCTTCCTTGACTTTGTATAATTTTGGAAATGATCCTCCAAAGCATTCCATATGTCACTTGCACTTTTAAGTCCTCTAATATGAGGTAGCAAGTAGTCATTGACTCCCATGTAGATAATGCTTCTTGCTTGAGTATCTCTCTTCATCCAAGTCTTCAAATCTGAGAGTTCATCCGTAGTTGGAACACTAGGATCTTTGAATTGTGGTTTTTCTTCTTCACCTATGATGTAACCTATCAGGTCTTTTCTCATGAGATGAGCTTCCATCCTCATTGACCAATTTGGATAGTTTTCTCTATCCAATTTCTCTATTTGAAGAGAATCTCACATCCTTTGTTTACCTGTGTATTAAATTCTTCAAGCTTTATGATGAATAAGTGTACCTTTACTTTGAATGAAGTTCCTTTTGATCTTCTTGATAGCTTTAGGCCTCCTTCTCAATCTTTCCCTTAAAGCTTTCACCTTTTGAACCTTCAAATGTTGATTTCTTCATGAATGCAACAGTCGAGGTCCTCCTTTCTTCTATTTTGATGATTCCAGCTCTGATACCACTGATAGAGAGTGTTAATCTCCAAACGACAAGCTATCCTTGATGTTAGAACACTTCTATATCAAGAATAACTCAAAAAATTCAACAGATTTGGAAGACAAGTGCCAAACTATCAAGACTTTAGCTAACTATGAAGAAAGTCACTACACATAAAAGTTTGTTGCACAAAACTCACTTATTGATCAAATGTGTAAATTTTCTCATGAAACTTTGTACAAGGTTTCGGCTAGAGATTGCACATCCTCTCCAAGTTAAAAACTCTCAAATGACTCAATAGATCTTGAGAAATGATCCAAACAATCAACCTATGTCTGAAACTGTCCTTTGTATAGTCGACTTTGACACCTGCAACTTTTAACACATGGTTCTCCCAAACTAGAACCCATTTAATCAAATGCTTTTAGCCATAGATGGATTACCTTCCAACTTAGATTTTGACTCCTCATTTGTACAAATCTTTACATTGTGCACTAAGTACTAATCAATTCTTTGACCATCAAGATTGTGCCTTTTCAGAAGACACTCATCACTTCTTCACATACAAATGTTCCTACACATAATTCTCTCAGCCTGTTTACAATTAGGCTCTCAAATCTTAACCATAGATGTTGTATATTATGGAATCATGGAAGGTTAAATGGATTTTTAATGTTTTAAATATCCAGAAGGTTTTAATGTGGTTGTGTTTGATCTAGCAGGTGAAGAAGCATAAGGGTGTGGATAAGCATAAGGGTGTGGATACAAGTGGATGCGCATAAATAATTAAAATCGAAGACTTCTAGAATAGTTGTAAAAGTAGTGATTCGCTTTAGAAAGCGACTCTTTTTGTAAATAAAGTAGTTTTTCCTAAACATCGCTTCTAAAAGCGACGGCCCTCATGTAACTTCTATTTTCAGGACGTAATAGAAATAAGCCTATAAATACATGCACTCTGAGAGACTCGTCCATCAGAGTGCATGGGGGGAGATTGCACCCAATCTGCATTCTATCTCGGCTATTGTTGCGTCTATTCTTCTGTGTGTTTTTTGCGTTCGTAACCTTTGTTTGAGTGTGAGCAAGATCTTGACAATAGTGGTATCAGAGCTCTGCACGCGTCAATACAGAGGGTTTTGTTCTCTGTTCGCAATTCCGATTCCAATTCCGTCTTCGTCTTCGTCTTCGTCTTCGGTTTCTGTTTCTGTTTCTGTTCCAGTTCTAGAAGTAGAACCTACGTTTACACCTATGTTTACACCTAAGGCAAAGAATTTAGGCAATAACTTAGGCAATACATTGGCAACATTGGCACCCAAGGCTCCCTTGGCGACCGTTGGAAGCCGTTGGCTATGCGCGAGGCAATTTTAATTTTGAGCAGCAATAGAGTGGTTTAGATTCCCTAAGGTAGGAGGATTTGAACCCACAACCTCCTACTTTCAAGGGAAGTGCTTTACCACTACACTCTCTCTTGGAGTTGTTACTCAAGTTCTCTCTCCTTAAATTTTACATAACTTGCAATTTTGAAGGCGGCACGGTGCGACGCGACGCGGCGCGTCTCAGGGTACATCTTTTCAGGGTACACTTCTCAGGGTACACCAGGGTACATCCAGAGAGGGTACATCTTGTCAGGGTACATCAAGGTACATCCAGACAGGGTACACTCTGCTAAGGTACATTTCCTGAGGGTACATCCCGAGAGGAAAGCACTAGCTTAAGGGTCCAAGAGCACCATGGAGGATTACAGTAATTCACCTCTACCTAAGGCAACACTCGAACAACAACTAGAGCTTTTGAGGCATGAGCTTCAAGGAGCAGAGAACGAGATCCGACAATGTGATGAAGTCCTCCTACAGATACAAGCTGAGGAAGACAACCTTACGAGAGTAGTAAAAGCTATTGTTTCTGCCCAATCTGATGTTACTCATTCGAAGGTTGGTACTAGAAACTACCAGTTTCTATGATTTGATGGCCGAAAGGATGGGCCTTTAGTCCTTTCCTGGTTGTCAAAGTTTGATGATTTTTATACTGATGAGATGTATACTGAAAGTGAAAAATTTAAATTTGCCACTAACCATTTAGTAGGTAAAGCTCAACTCTGGTGGAATGTCTTGTGGCACAGTACGGAGCGTCCAACAACGCGGAAGGCTTTCCAAGAGAAAATGAAGGATTCTTTTCTTCCTCCTCAATACCATTTGCATGTTCGACATGCATGGACGACCCTTACATGGAAGGAGGGTGATACGATTACTACTTACACTAAGCGGTTCTGGCAATATTTACTACTTGTTCGAATGCTTGAAGAAGTACCGGAGGATATCTTGCAGCAGAAATATGAAGATGGTTTGGAGGTGGGAATCCAAGCTAAGCTTCACACCCTACGGGCTACAACCCTCAACGAGGCTATAGCTTTTGCTTATGATGCAGAAAAAGAATTCTAATCCATAACCAAGTCACTCCGACTACAACAACCACGTCAACGACCATTTTCTGTTAAACCTACATTTCCTATGAAGCGCACTTTTAATGCCCCATCTTACCCTAGTTTTCCTCATCCTCCACAATCCAATTACTCAACTCCACCTGTTGCTTCATCTCTCCAACCAACCAAACCACCTACCCTTCAAACTTCAGTGGTGGATGCCCAACAGAAGCGACCACGACTCACTTGCTGGAATTGTGGTAAACATGGACATACAAAAATAAGGTGCAGATTGCGACCCCTTCACATGAAACTAGCTATAGCTCAATTGCATAACATGGAGGTCCATAATGAAGAAATTCCTCCTGTTTGGACAGAGGAATCATTGGAGAAGGACTTAAGTACCTTGGGTAACGATATCTCTCTTCACTCTCTCCTTTGCATGCAGGGTACAATAAATAATAAACTAGTTAAAATTCTACATGACGATGGTAGTTCACATGACTTCATTTCACATTTATTAGTGCAAGAACTTAAATTACAAACGTTTCCTTCCTTCTATAAAGTGAAAGCTGCATTTCAGGGTAGTCGTTATAATGTAACACGAGAAGTGCAAGATGTTACGATTAGCATAGGCCCATATGTTGATTCACGCACATTTTTAATTACACCTTTGCAATCTTACGATGTTATATTAGGTATGCCTTTTCGTCACCATTATAACCCATGTATTGACTACCATACACATACTTTTAACTTTGAATTCAAAGGTCAAGTCATTAGTTTGTCTACACGGCATGATTTTCAGTCGTTTCCACTGATTAGTCACACTCAAGTAAAACATGCATTTAGGAAAGGATTCAACTCATGCATTGTTTTTGTCAATGTCATCAATGATTATACTCATACACTTCCTGATGCATATAAACCTTTCATGAGTACTTATAAGGATTTTTTTATGTCTGAGTATCCCTCTGAACTACCACCATCTCGAGGATCCTTTGACCATAGCATAGATTTAGTCCCTGGTAGTTCTCCTCCTCATAAAGCACCTTATAGACATGGCCCACTACATCAAAAGGAAATAGAAAACCAAGTAAAAGACTTGCTACAAAAAGGACTTATAAGGCCTAGTTCTTCCCCATTTGGAGCACCAGTTCTCTTAGTTGAGAAGAAGAATAAAACTTATCGAATGTGCATTGATTATAGAGCCCTTAACAAGATCACAATAAAGAATAGATACCCTATTCCACGAATAGATGATCTCTTAGATAAGTTATGAGGAGCTCGTGTCTTTAGTAAAATTGATCTTAAATCGGGTTACCATCAGATTCGTATGACACAAAGTGATATTTTTAAGACTGCATTTAGAACTCAAACTGGCCATTATGAATTTATGGTAATGCCCTTTGGACTTACTAATGCCCCTGCGACATTTGCACGAATGATGAACAATATTTTTCTTAATTATCAAGCTTTTGTTCTTGTATTCTTTGATGATATACTTGTTTACAGTAAGAATGATAGTGAACATGAAAAGCATCTTGAAACAGTTTTTCATTTGTTACGAGAGAACACACTTTATGCTAATCCTGAAAAGCGTTACTTCTTTCAACATAAGCTAAAATATTTAGGACATATTATTTCAAGTGAAGGTGTGCATGTGGATTTGAAAAAGATTAGAGTTATCGTAGAATGGCATACATCACAATCAGTCAATGATGTTCGTTCTTTTCTTGGATTGGCTAGTTTATATAAGAAGTTTGTTCAAAATTTTTCTTATTTAGCTTTGCCTCTTACCTTGTTGTTGAAAAAGAAAATAAAATTTGCATGGGGACTTACCCAACAACAGTCTTTTGAAAAACTTAAACAAGCACTTTCACATGCACCTGTTTTACAGTTACCTGATTTTTCAAAGCAACCCTTTCATGTCGTTACTGATGCTAGTGGTTCAGGAATAGGTGATGTTTCAATGCAAAATGACCATCCTATCGCATTTGAGAGTAGAAAGCTTAAGCCCTCATTAATAGAATTATAGTACGTATGATAAAGAATCGTTAGCAGTTGTGCATGCTTTGCGAATTTGGAAACACTATCTTATGGGCTCTGAGGTCCTAATCAAAACCGATCAACAGGCTATTAAGCATTTATTAAATCAGCCCTTAATCTCTAATAGGCATCTTAAATGGGCATCATTCATTCAAAATTTCCAACCCATGATACAATATCAGCCTGGTAAAGCTAATGTTGTAGCTGATGCTCTTAGCCATTTTCCTTCGCATTCTGTTGTTTTGAATAATATTTCTGCCATCCAAATACATTCTTTTCAAGAAATGGTTTCCATTTATGCATCTGATTTGTATTTTTCACGTGCATGGCATGACTTCAATAATGGTACATCTTTATCTGATGAACATTATACATTTTATAATGGTTTTCTTTATTTTCAACATAGATTGTGCATAACCCAAGCTTTTAAAGATTTTTTCATTAAAGAAATGCATGAACCATCTTACATGGTTCATAGAGGCATACAGAGCACCATTTCTACTTGCAAAGATTTCTTCTTTTGGCCACAGATGGAAAAAGATATTGCACATTATGTTTCTCAATGCATTGTATGTCAGCGTGTCAAACGTCATCATGGTAAACCATTTGGATTATTAATGCCACTTCCCATTCCAAATGAACCATGGGAACAAATCTCTATGGATTTTATCATAGGTCTTCCCATCACTTCATCACATAATGATATGATTTGGACAATAGTTGATAGGTTTAGTAAATATGCATATTTCATTCCGTGTAGAAAAACTTTGATTGCACCTCAAGCTGCAAAATTATTCATTAAATGCATTTTCCCACATCATGGATTTCCTAAAGTAATGTTATCTGATCATGATGTTAGATTTTGTAATCATTTTTGGGTTGCCTTATTTCAACATTTTGGTTCTAAAATAGATTTTAGTTCTGCATTTCATCCAGAAAGTAATGGACAAAGTGAGGCTACAAACAGTACTATTCTTGATTTATTGTGTTGTTATTCATTAGATAATCCTAATAACTGGGATGACAAGTTGCCATTGCTTCAATTTGCTTATAATAACACTGCACACACCACTACAGGTCGTGCACCTTTTGAAATTGTTTTTGGTAAAAAGCTTCCCACTCCCATGTCCCTCACCCAAACCGACATTTTGATGGCTGATTCTATTGCTCAAGATCACGTTTCTATACTTCATGATGTTCACGAGCACATTAGGCAAAGTCAAGAGCGATATACACGTACTATCAATACTAAATGATTAGCCAATAAGTCAAGGAAAATGATTTTGTATGGTTGCGTATTATTAAAAGACGTCTCAAAAATATTTTGCAGCATCCTAAAATTAAACTTGCACTACGCTATTATGGACCGTTTCGCATTATAGAAAAAATTAATGATAATTCATTTAGATTAGATATTCCATCCCATTGGACTATTCATAACTCTTTTCATATTAGTTTACTTAAACCATTTAAAGGAACTTTACCACTTGCTCCACTTCTTGATGACCCTCCTTTAATTGAAGAACAATCTGAAATCTTAGTTCCTGAGAAAATCATTGATCATGATGTCACTACTACATGCACAGGTACTCAATATCATCGATATTTGGTTAAGTACAAAAATCACTCTATTGAAGAATGTCAATGGATACATAAAACACAATTAAAACCTCATTATGACCACTTAATTTCTGCATATCATACACAAACACATTAATGTAACAGCTCCATGAACATTTCCATGCATGTATTTTTACATGGCACATGCCTATTTTCTTTATTCAGTGATGAAACATGTGATTGGCCATCCATGTTTATTCTTTTATCAACTGAGGTCAGTTGGTTGTTCAACTGAGGGGCATGTTATAACTTATGGAATATGTTGAACAATGCATTGTTGGAGTGTAACATGGAATATGTTGGCCAATGCATTGTTGGATTGTAACATGGAATATGTTGGCCAATGCATTGTTGGATTGTAACATGGAATATGTTGGCCAATGCATTGTTGCATTGTAACATGGAATATGTTGAACAATGCATTGTTATTGTTGCAATGTAACATGGAATATGTTGAACAATGCATTGTTATTGTTAGAGTGTTAAATTATTTTATCAACTGAGGTCAGTTGCTTGTCAACTGAGAGGCATGTTGTATATTATGGAATCATGGAAGGTTAAATGGATTTTTAATGTTTTAAATATCCAGAAGGTTTTAATGTGGTTGTGTTTGATCTAGCAGGTGAAGAAGCATAAGGGTGTGGATAAGCATAAGGGCGTGGATACAAGTGGATGCGCATAAATAATTAAAATCGAAGACTTCTAGAATAGTTGTAAAAGTAGTGGTTCGCTTTAGAAAGCGACACCTTTTGTAAATAAAGTAGTTTTTCCTAAAAGTCGCTTCTAAAAGCGACGGCCCTCATGTAACTTCTATTTTCAGGACGTAATAGAAATAAGCCTATAAATACATGCACTCTGAGAGACTCATCCATCAGAGTGCATTGGGGGAGATTGCACCCAATCTGCGTTCTGTCTCGTCTATTGTTGCGTCTATTCTTCTGTGTGTTTTCTGCATTTGTAACCTCTATTTGAGCGTGAGCAAGATCCTGACAACAATAGAAGCATTAACTATGGAATTAGACATCTACAAAAAGATTCTTAAATTGATCAAGCACAAAAGGAGGAGTCAATAAATTATCGGGTGCAACTTTTTCACTTACTCAGAAAACTTTACATCTGAATGATGAGAGATGTTCACTTCACTTCTAAAGTGTCTAATGGTTTTTACAATTTCTAATTCATCATCTCTCACTCTTGTTCTAACTTTTCTACTTGTATATATAGGTGTTATGTACAAACTCATGAACATTACAAAAGTATAAGCATGTTCAATGTACATATATATACAAGCCTTTATTCTCTGATTATGCTCTAACTCCAATCTTCATGTATTGATCTTTGCTTCCTCTTTTGACTTCAAATCTTTGTCCAACACATCAATCGATGGTGTTCATGCACCAACTAGGATTGAAATTACCCTAAAAGTTAAAAACCTCTCCATCTAAAGGAAGTGGTCCTCTATGCCATCCTCCATATCCTTTTCTATCATATGTTTGTACTAGAGGATGATCACGAGTTGGCAATGGATAATCTCCAACTATTTTAGTCTATAAACCACAAGGTAGGGGAGTTTGAGAAACCTCGACTTGTAATTTGTAAAAGGCATGTCCTTGATGTGTACAAGGAATATAAGCATTATTAATAGGAGAATCATCATCATCACCATCGAGTAAATATTCTTGTATATTAATTATAATGATCAAGTGGTGGTGCATGCTCAAAAATACACTAATCTACATGAATTCCAATCGTGGTCTTTAGTACGTGCCATATCAAAGATTACACCAACATATCATATGCTCTTGATAGTAAAAATCATC